>LR738710.1:764411991-764514300 GCA_902687465.1 Secale cereale
CCCCCCCCCCCTTGACATTTTTGGGCATTTCCTAGCCTCCACCAACCCCTAGCCTTCTTCCACCTCGCAGCCACCGCCACCCTCCTCGAAATCCGCACCGATCCACCCCTGCGCCGGCACTTGTCGCTGATATGTCTCCAACGTATCTATAATTTTTTATTGTTCCATGCTATTATATATTCTGTTTTGGATGTTTAATGGGCTTTATTATACACTTTTATATTATTTTTGGGACTAACCTACTAACCCAAGGTCCAGTGCAAATTGTTGTTTTTGCCTATTTCAGGGTTTCGCAGAAAAGGAATATCAAACGGAGTCCAAACGGAATGAAACCTTCGGGAGAGTTATTTTTGGAACCGTATCTTCACGGAAGACTTGGAGTACACGCGAGGGAACAAAGGAGGTGGCCACGAGAGTCCAGGGCGCGCCCCCTCCTACAGGGCGCGCCCCCCACCATCGTGGGCCCCCTCTAGCTCCCCCAATGCCCTCCTTCCTCCTATATATATCCATGTACCCTTAAAACATCGAGGCAACAGAGAAAACCCTAACTCCACCGCCGCAACCTTCTATTCCCATGAGATCCCATCTTGGGGCCTGTTCCGGAGCTCCGCCAGAGGGGGGATCTACCACAGAGTGCTTCTACATCAACACCATAGCATCACCCATGAGTTGTGAGTAGTTTACCACAGACCTTCGGATCCATGGTTATTAGCTAGATGGCTTCTTCTCTCTTTTTGGATCTCAATACAAAGTTCTCCTCGATCATCAAGGAGATCTATTCGATGTAATCTTTCTGCGGTGTGTTTGTCGAGATCCGATGTATTGTGGGTTTACGATCAAGATTATCTATGAGAAATATTTGGTTCTTTTCTAAAATCTTTTATGCATGATTATAATATCCTTGCAAGTCTCTTCAAATTATTGGTTTGGTTTGGCCTACTAGATCTATAGTTCTTGCAATGGGAGAAGTGCTTGGCTTTGGGTTCAATCCTGCGGTGTCCTTTCCCAGTGACAGCAAGGGCAGCAAGGCACGTATTGTATTGTTGCCATCCAGGATAAAAAGATGGGGTTATATCATATTGCTTGAGGTTATCCCTCTACATCATGTCATCTTGCTTAAAGCATTACTCTGTTCTTACGAACTTAATACTCTAGATGCATGCTGGATAGCGGTTGATGTGTGGAGTAATACTAGTAGATGCAGAATCGTTTCGGTCTACTTTTCACGGACGTGATGCCTATATATAATGATCATGCCTAGATATTCTCATAACTATGCGCTTTTCTATCAATTGCTCGATAGTAATTTGTTTACCCATCGTAGAATTCTGCTATCGTGAGAGAAGCCACTAGTGAAACCTATGGCCCCCGGGTCTATTCTCAAGATATTAATCTTTCATCTACTTTAGTTTTCTTTATTTACTTTCTGTTCTTATATCCAAAAATAGTAAAAATATTACACTATCCTATCTATCAGATCTCACTTTCGTAAGTGACCGTAAAGGGATTGACAACCCCTTATCGCGTTGGCTGCAAAGTTCTTATTTGTTTGTGCAGGTGTGACAGACTTGCGCGTGGTCTCCTACTAGATTGATACCCCGGTTCTCAAAACCTGAGGGAAATACTTACGCTACTGTGCTGCATCACCCTTTCCTCTTCGAGGGAATACAACGCAAGCTCGAGAAGTAGCAAGAGAATTTCTGGCGCCGTTGCTGGGGAGGCTTACGCAAAAGTCATATACCAAGTACCTATCACAAACCCTTATCCTTCACATTACATTTTTTGCCTCTCGTTTTCCTCTCCCCCACTTCACCCTTACCGTTTTATTCGCCCTTCTTCTTCCATGCGTTTACCGTTCGCTTGCTTCTTGTTTGCTTGTGTGTTGGATTGCTTGCTTGTCACTATGGCTCAGAACAATACCAAATTGTGTGACTTTTCCAATACCAACAATAATGATTTTATTAGCACTCCGATTTCTCCTATTACCGATGCTGAATCTGGTGAGATCAATGCCGCTCTGTTGAATCTTGTCATGAAAGATCAATTTTCCGGCCTTCCTAGTGAAGATGCCGCTACCCATCTAAACAAGTTTGTTGATTTGTGTGATTTGCAAAAGAAGAGGGATATACATAATGATATTGTTAAATTGAAGCTATTTCCGTTTACACTTAGAGATCGTGCTAAAACTTGGTTTTCCTGTTTGCCTAGAAATAGTATTGATTCATGGAATAAGTGCAAAGATGCTTTTATCTCTAAGTGTTTCCCTCATGCTAAGATTATCTCTCTTAGAAACGATATTATGAATTTTAAGCAACTAGATCATGATCATGTTGCACAAACTTGGGAGGGAATGAAATTAATGATACGTAATTGTCCTACACGTGGTTTGAACTTATGGATGATTATACAATTTTTTATGTTGGCTTGAATTTTGCTTTTCTAGAAATCTTTTAGATTCGGCCACGGGGGGCACTTTCTTGGAAACTACCTTAGGAGAAGCTACCAAACTCCTAGATAATATTATGGTTAACTACTCTCAATGGCACACTGAAAGATCTACTAGTAAAAAAGTGCATGCTATTGAAGAGATTAGTGTTTTGAGTGGAAAGATGGATTAACTTATGAAATTATTTGCTACTAAGAGTGCTTCTTCTGATCCTAATGTTATGCCTTTATCCACTTTGATTGTGAATTTTGTTCTTTGGATGTGAATTTTGTTGGTAGGAATAATTTTTGTAACAATGCTTATAGAGGAAACTTTAATCCTAGGCCTTTTCCTAGTAATTCCTCTAATAATTATATTAATTCCTACAATAACCCTTATGGAAATTTTGGTAAGATGCCTTCTGAATTTGAAACTAGTGTTAAGGAGTTTATGATTTCGCAAAAGAATTTCAATGCTTTGCTTGAAGAAAAATTGCTTAAGATTGATGAATTGGCTAGAAGCGTGGATAGAATTACTCTTGATGTTGATTCTTTGAAACTTAGATCTATTCCTCCTAAGCATGATATCAATGAGTCTCTCAAAGCCATGAGAATTTCCATTGATGAGTGCAAAGAAAGAACGGCTAGGTTGCGTGCTAAAAAAGATTGTTTTATGAAAGCGTGTTCTTCTAACTATCATGAAAATAAAGATGAAGATTTGAAAGTAATTGATGTGTCTCCTATTAGATCCTTGTTTTCTAGTATGAATCTTGATAAATATGGGACTGGAGATGAGTCTACTTTAGTTAAAAGATCTCCCAATGATTCGGAGTTTATAGATCTTGATGCTAAAATTGTTAAAAGTGGGATTGAAGAGATTAAAACTTTGCATAGTGATGAACCCACTATTTTGGATTTCAAGAGATTCAATTATGATAATTGCTCTTTGATAGATTGCATTTCCTTGTTACAATCCGTACTAAGTTCTCCGCATGCTTATAGTCAAAATAAGGCTTTTACCAAACACATAGTTGATGCTATGATGCAATCTTATGAAGAAAAACTTGAATTAGAAGTTTCTTTCCCTAGAAAGCTTTATGATGAGTCGGAACCTACTATTAAAATTAAAATTAAAGATCATGAATGCTTTGCTTTGTGTGATTTGGGTGCAAGTGTTTCTACAATCCCAAAAACTTTATGTGATTTGTTAGGTTTCCATGAGCTTGATGATTGTTCTTTAAATTTGCATCTTGCGGATTCTACCATTAAGAAACCTATGGGAAGGATTAATGATGTTCTTCTTGTTGCCAATAGGAATTATGTGCCCGTATATTTCATTGTTCTTGATATAGATTGCAATACTTCATGCCCTATTATTCTTGGTGGACCTTTCCTTAGAACGATTGGTGCTATTATTGACATGAAAGAAGGAAATATTAGATTCCAATTTCCGTTAAGAAAAGGCATGGAACACTTTCTGTCGGTGTACTAAGATAGGGGTACCTTAGTACCCCAACTTGTGCACGGGCAGTAGCAGCTTCCCGCGGCAGGGCCTACCACGTGCTTGCCGGAAACCTTTTCTGGCCCTTACGAACCCATTCAAGAACAAAGTATACAAGACAGAAGATCAAGGCCCCGGCAAGGAGGAGCTTGCCGGGAAGGCCGTGCCAGGCTCAAGACCATCACTCCAGCACAAGGCCCTGGCAAGAGGAGCTTGCCAGGAAGACCAAGGAATGCACACCTCAAGAAATGCCTCGGCGCATCACTCGCCCCGGCAGGACCCGTAGAGCGACAAGCTTCCGGGCCCGGCAAGGTCACGACCCCGGCAAGGTGCTTGCCGGGGGAAACTTGTGCTGTGTGCCCGTGCTCCAGCTCATCTGCCCACGCGTCGCCCTGGGGCCCTTCCAGGGACGCGTGGCGGAAGGCTGTGCAGCCTGGGGCACACGGTGGCAAGCCACGGTGACGAGGCTACCGCCGTGTCGAACGGAGAAGCATGGACGGACGCTTTTGGGGTCGACGGTGACGGGCATTTAATGCCCTTGTCCCCCACTGTCAAGGTTAGGTGAAGACCACTGTTCATCCACTGTTCACGCACTATTCCCGCACTGTTACAACTACCACCACATTTACATTTTTACCCTCCTCTACGTTGACACCTATCGGTGACCCCTTGAGCTATAAAAGGAGGCCCATGCACAACGTAGAGAGGGTTCGAAACCTAAGCAACTCCCTCGCTCGGTGTAGCTAGTACTGTAGCTCTTCAAGCTCCCGAGCTCAATACAACCAAGGCAGGAGTAGGGTTTTACGCGTCCGCGCGGCCCGAACCTGGGTAAACTACCCGCGTGTGCCCCTCTATCTGCTCTTCGTGCTCCCTCCGCTCCCTTACCGCAACGTAGAAGGGGCTCCGGTCCCATAGGTGCTCGTGGGAGGACAGTTTCCCCCGACATCTTTGGCGCGCCAGGTAGGGGGCCTCGAGGTTGTGCGAACCTGATCCGGCGCTCACGCGGGCGCATTCTTCATCAACCTCTCCAGCTTCATCAACTTCATCAACAGCACCAACATGGCTCCGAAGAAGAAGGCTTCGGAGGTCGCAGGCCCGTCTGCGTCGATCCCACCACCACCAGAACCAACGATTGGTGGGGGAGACGCCGGCGGAAGGGTGGTCGCCGGCGAGGAAACTCACGGCGCCACCAAATCCAAGGACAAGACGGACGACCGGGCTAATTCCAAGGCCTCGGTGTCCGTAGACGCACCACGTCCCTCTCAGCAGACGATAGGCCAGCAGCGCCGTGGTACAGGAGGTACCATACGCTTGCTGGGGCAAGGACAAACCGGAGGATCGCGGGACGCTCAAGGCCATCGTCCTGGCACGAGCAAGGCGCGGTCGCCGGGGCGAGAGACTGCTCCTTCTAACCCAGTTAGAAGTCCGAGCATATCTCG
Source organism: Secale cereale (assembly GCA_902687465.1). Classification (NCBI taxonomy): domain Eukaryota; kingdom Viridiplantae; phylum Streptophyta; class Magnoliopsida; order Poales; family Poaceae; genus Secale; species Secale cereale. The sequence continues at coordinate 764,417,356 of LR738710.1, forward strand.
CTCTTCGCACCGCTCGCCACCGCTCCCCTCTTCTCCAGCAGAAGTGCTATCAAGAGCGCAACTGCTCCTCGATTTCCCTCCAGCGGCAGACAAAGCCGAAGACTGGAGGGCAACGATCCAGAGTCTCATCGCCTTCGCCAACAACAACACGCCGTAGCAGCCGGCGACATCGCGGCCACGGAAAGTCGACCAGACGAAGGCCGATGGCGACAAGACCGCCGGGGGTGCAACCACCGTGCACTCCCCGCCGCGGAAGCAGAAGACGCCACCCCGCCGGATTAACGTCGACGACGACTCTACGGCGTCGTCGGATCCGCGGGCTCGTCGGGACCAGCGCCAAGTCCTCGACGACCGGCGGCAAGAAGACGCTCGGACGCGCATCGAGCGCCGACGAGAAGCCCGGCGACAATCGGATCAGCACGCTAGGACCGCTGTCGACACGTACGCGCCCAGTGAACCAGGCGACTTGCCGTATGCGGCAGGTTGCCCTGCGTTCACCCGTGAGCTGCGGCGAGTCCAGTGGCCCAGCATGAAAAACTTCAAGCCCGACGTACCCGAGAAGTACGACGGCAAGATGCACCCCTCGGAGTTCCTCAGCATCTACACCATCGCGGTGCAGGCTGCCGAGGGACGCGACGAGAAGATACTAGGCAACTACTTCCCGCTAGTGCTTAAGCCAAACGTCCGTTCTTGGCTTATGCACTTGCCGGAGAACTCCATTTCTTCGTGGGCAGATCTGTGCCACCAGTTTGTTGGCGCCTTCACGGGCGGCCACAAACCCCACGGCCAGGAGAGCGATCTCCACATCTTGGCCCAGAAGGAAGGGGAATCCCTGCGCAAGTACATCCAGAGATTCAGCCGCGTGCAACACAACATTCCCGACGTCCACCCTGCCGCGGTTATTAGCGCGTTCCACCAGAACGTGCGTAACCGTCGCATGAGGGAAGAGATGGCAATGACCAAGATACGGGATGTCAGCGAGCTCTACGCTCTGGCTAACAAGTGCGCACGCGCCGAAGAGGGGAGGAGACTCCTCGGAGAGGATACTGGCGCAGGAGGAAGCGACAGCGAGGATGCCGCCCCGGCAAAGAAGAGCTGGCGGCGGAACAACAGAAGAAAGAAGAGCAAGGAGGTGCTGGTCGTCGAGCAGTCCGGCAAGGAGGCTCCCGCCAAGAAGGCACATGCCGGCGGTTCCGGCAAGGAGCCTGCCCCTGTAGCGGTAGCCGACAAGCAGGACGGCTCCGACAAGCAATACTGCAAGATCCACCGCACCAAGGGCCATGATCTTTCGAACTGCAAACGAGTCGAGTACCTCGTAGAACAGCAGAAGGCTGAGTACGAGCGTCGCGACAAGGAGAAGGCCCAAGGTGGAGGGGGAGAGCCAAGCAAGAAGCGGCCATTCAATGGCCGGGGAGGACGCCGCGGCAAGGCCAAGCAGCGGCAAGGTGATCGACCTCCCCGGGGCCGCGACAAGGATGAGGAAGAAGACGACGACGACGACATGGAGGAAGGAGAGAACAGCGAGCAGGAGTTCCAGAAGGCCACAGAAGTTCTGTGTGTCGACGGAGGCGCCTCTATGCACACTTCCCACCGCCAACTCAAGCAGTGGGTGCGAGAAGTAAACACAGCAGAACCGCCCGTCGAGTCGCGCAGGCTGCTGAAATGGTCCAGCACGCCCATCATTTTTGATCTTGAGGATCACCCTGACCGCACAACGGCGGTTGGGTGCTTGCCGATGTTGGTCTCACCAACTATCCGCAACCTCAAGGTCACCAAAATGTTGGTTGACGGCGGGGCCGGCCTGAACTTGATCTCCTCAGCTGTGATCAAGAAACTCCAGATCCCAGACGGCGAGCTCGAAGAAACCGGGTCGTTCCAAGGAATAAACCCGGGAAGGAGCAAGCCGAAGGGGAAGATCACTCTGCCAGTGACCTTTGGCGGGGAACTTACTTCAGGACGGAGAGGATAACCTTTGACATTGCCGATATCCCGTTGCCATACAATGGGATACTTGGACGTCCTGCCCTCGCCAAGTTCATGGCAGCTTCCCACTATGCCTACAATGTGCTCAAGATGCCGGGGCCGATAAGCGTCATTTCTGTCCCTGGCGACAAGAAGGACGCGCTTATCTGCGCTGACAAGATATACCGGGATGCAGCAGCCGCAGCAGAGAGCAACACACTTGCCGCTGAAGCTCCCGAGGGGAAGACCAAGACCAAGTCCGGCAAGTGCTCTGGGGCCCACTCCGGCAAACGCACCTCTTTGGAGTGCTGCGCTGCCGTCGAGGACGCACCATTGAGCTCCACCGGCAAGTGCAAGAAGGGGATGGCCGCTCCGCCGGCAACCAAGAAGGTGTCCGCCAAGGAGGACGGCACTGGTGGTACCTTCACCATCAGTGCTACGCTCGACAACAAATAGGAAAGCGCGCTCGTTGCCTTCCTGCGGGCGAATGTCGATGTGTTTGCGTGGAAACCATCTGACATCCCCGGCGTTCCCAGGAAGGTAATTGAGCACAAGCTTGCCGTTTGTCCTCATGCGCGGCCCGTCAAGCAGAAGGTGAGGAAGCAAGCCGTGGAGCGCCAAGAATTCATCACCGAAGAGATCAAGAAGTTGGAAGCAGCAGGCCTAGTTAGAGGCGTGATCCATCCTACGTGGTTGGCCAATCCAGTTGTCATACGCAAGGACAATGGGAAGTGGAGACTTTGTATAGACTTCACTGATGTGAATAAATCATGTCCCAAGGATCCATTTCCCTTGCCGCGTATTGACCAGATTGTTGACTCCACCGCTGGATGTGAGCTGCTTTCCTTCCTTGATGCATATTCAGGGTATCACCAGATTTTCATGGCCAAGGAAGATGAAGAGAAGACTGCATTTATTACTCCATGCGGCACATATTGCTTCATACGCATGCCCTTTGGACTGAAGAATGCAAGCTCGACATTTGCAAGGGTGGTGCACACTGCCTTTGAGCCACAGATTCACAGAAATGTAGAAGCTTACATGGATGATATAGTGGTAAAGAGCAAGAGCAAAGATACCCTGATCCAAGACATAGAGGAAACCTTTGAGAATCTGCGCAAGATCCAGCTCAAGTTGAACCCCGAGAAGTGCGTCTTTGGAGTCCCCTCCGGCAAGCTTCTCGGGTTCTTTGTGTCCCAAAGGGGGATTGAAGCCAATCCCGACAAGATCAAAGCCATCGAGCAGATCGAAGCCCCGAAGCGCGTCAAGGACGTAAGGAGACTTGTTGGTTGTGTGGCTGCCCTCAGTAGGTTCATTTCAAAGTCTGCAGAGCGCGCCCTGCCTTTCTTCAAGATTTTGAAAAAGGCAGACCCTATGAAATGACTCCGGAAGCGGAGGCAGCGCTGTAAGACTTGAAAGGATACCTATCCTCCACTCCAATACTTGTCGCACCTAGGCCACAAGAAAAGTTGCTGCTATACTTAGCAGCAACCAATCAAGTGGTTAGTGCTGCGTTAGTAGCGGAGAGGGAGGCGGGTGAGGAATCTGCACCACCGGCGAGTGAGTCCAGCGACAAGCGGGGGGCTTCCCCGACAAGCTCTGGCCCCGACAAGGACAGGTCTGCGCAGGAACAAGGAGAAGTGCGAAGGAAGATGGTGCAGCGCCCAGTGTATTTTGTAAGTTCCCTCTTACAGGGGGCTAGATCAAGATACTCTGCGGTGCAGAAGTTGCTTTTCGGCCTCCTCATGGCCTCGAGAAAGCTGCGCCATTACTTCCAAGCACACGAGATAACAGTGGTCACTCGCTTTCCGTTGAAGAGGATATTGCAGAATCCCGAAGCGACAGGCAGGATCGTCGAGTGGGCACTAGAGCTGTCAAGCTTTGGTCTCAAGTTTGAAAGTACCTCAACCATACAGAGCAGAGCTTTGGCAGAGTTCATAGCTGAATGGACCCCAACGCCCGATGAAGAAGTTCCAGAGACAAGCGTCCCCGTCCAAGAAGCAAGCAGCGAATGGGTAATGTACTTTGACGGTGCTTTCTCGCTGCAAGGCGCCGGTGCCGGCGTGGTACTCATAGCGCCCACCGGAGAGCACCTCAAGTATGTTGTCCAGATGCACTTTCCCAAGGAGCAAGCGACAAACAATACTGCTGAGTATGAAGGTTTGCTTGCCGGCCTCAGAATTGCGGTCGAACTTGGGATCAAGAAGTTGATTGTGCGGGGAGATTCTCAGTTGGTGGTCCGACAAGTGAACAAGAGTTACCAGAGCCCTTTGATGGAAGCTTATGTTGATGAAGTGAGGAAACTTGAAGAGCACTTTGAAGGTCTGCAAATGGAGCACGTTCCAAGAGCTCAGAATGATATTGCAGATGGCCTCTCAAAGTGTGCTGCAATGAAGTTACCTATGGAACCAGGGACCTTCCTGCTCAAGCTAACTCAGCCATCCGTTACACCATCAATTGGACAAAGTAAGAAGAGAAAGTTGGTCTCCGGCGACTACTTGCCGGCGGATCTTCCAGAAGCCGCCGCCAAGGTCCCCAATATCAACAGCCAAGATGCTGAGGAACAGTTTGCTCCTGTAGATCCAAGGGTCTGTACAGTTGAAGCAAGCGTTCCCGACAAGCCTTGCCCCGGCAGGCTTGCCGGGGGACCATCAGCTCCGGAAGAGCAGGAGGTTCTTGCCGTAGAAGATGAGGTTCCCGCAGCAGCCCTCATGCCCTTAGTCCTTGTTGTTGAGCCTCAGGCTCCAGCATGGGCGCAGCAGATCGTCCGTTTTCTGCAAACTGGAGAACTTCCCGACGATCCAGAAGAGATAGAGAGGATAACCAGGCAGTCAAGTATGTACCAGTTCGTTGACAATGAACTATACAGAAGAAGACTCAATGGTGTCAGGTTGAAGTGCATTTCCAGAGAAGATGGACAGAAGCTGTTGGCAGAGATACACGGAGGCATATGAGGCCACCACATTGGCGCAAGGGCACTTGCCGGGAAGGCGTTCCGGCAAGGGTTCTTCTGGCCAGAAGCCCTCCAAGATGCAACTGCACAAGTAACCAAGTGTGAAGCATGCCAGTTCCATGCCAAGCAAATTCACCAGCCAGCTCAAGCTCTCCTGACGATCCCTTTGTCCTGGCCCTTCTCGGTCTGGGGGCTCGATATCCTCGGCCCCTTCCCTCGTGCCGTCGGGGGCTTTGAGTACTTGTACGTTGCAATCGACAAGTTCACAAAGTGGCCAGAAGTGGAACCAGTGAGAAAGGTGACAGCACAGTCAGCGGTCAGGTTCTTCAGGTCAATTGTTTGCCGTTTCGGGATCCCTAACAGGATCATCACCGACAACGGCACACAGTTTACTAGTCGCACCTTCATGCAGTACGTCCAAGACCTTGGCGCCAAGGTCTGTTTCGCTTCTGTTGCTCACCCGAGGAGCAATGGTCAAGCAGAGAGGGCCAATGCTGAAGTGTTGCGCGGACTAAAGACAAGAACCTTCGACAGGCTGCGCAAGTGCGGAAGAAACTGGATGGAGGAGTTGCCGGCGGCTCTATGGTCAATCAGGACGACACCAAGTCGAGCCACCGGACAGACACCCTTTGCTCTTGTCTATGGAGCAGAGGCAGTTCTCCCCACGGAACTCGTATACGGATCTCCTCGAGTGCTCGCTTATGATGAGCTCGAGCAAGAGCAACTGCGACAAGATGATGCATTGCTCCTCGAGGAGGAACGTCTCCAGGCTGCTGTACGAGCTGCTCGATACCAGCAAGCCTTGCGTCGCTATCATAGCCGCAAGGTCAAGGCCAGGAGTCTCGAGGAAGGCGACCTTGTTCTTCGGCGTGTTCAGTCCGCCAAGAATTCCAACAAGTTGACGCCGAAGTGGGAAGGCCCTTATCGGGTGAGACAAGTCACAAGGCCCGGTGCAGTCCGCCTTGAGACCGAAGAAGGCTTACCGGTGAGCAACTCCTGGAACATAGAGCATCTTCGCAAGTTTCACCCATAAGGCGCGGTTGCCGTGATCCGCTCCGGCAACCACCTTTTGTACAAGTCTTTCCGCTGTTGCATGTAAACCTTTGTACAAAGCCGGGCGCAGATCCCGTGCATCAGTAAAGTTTTTGTGCTTCGCACTATTTGCCATTTCCATGCTTTTCTTTGTTATTTGCATGCATTGTTTGGCACCTTGTGCAACGCACATCCCCGGTAAGCACTAGCAAGCCGTGAGGCTATATACTTGTTTTCCTCCTCTTTTTCTTTCCCTCTTAAGCAGAAGGAATATTCCTCGCGCACAAGTTTGCCGGGGGGGAAGGAGATGGAGGATGAATCAAGTGATGTTCAAGAAAGAGAAGCCTTGTCGGGGGACAACCAGTTTATGAAAGCTAAGTTACCAGAATTTGAGCAGTTCAAATTTTTAAATTTTAGTTATCTTCCTTGAACAACCACACTTTGTATGGAAAACCTATGCGCGGAGGAACCTACCCGTGGCCAGCCGCACCCTTACTTTGTTTTCGAGCACGCTCAATGACTTAAGTGAGCTGCGACAAGTGTCGCGCCCTTACTTCGTTTTTGAGTTCGCTCAGCAAGCTAAGTGCGCTGCGACTGGCTGCGGCAAGGTTACTTGCCGACGAGGTCCCTTAGCCAGCAGGCTGCTAAGAGTCCAGCACTCAGCGCTCGTGGCAAGGGCCCCTTGCCGGCTAGTCCCCTGAAAGCGTAGGGCAAAAAGCATACAAAGTGGAGGACCAAAAGCAAGGGAGATAACACCGCAATGATAGCTCGAAATAAGATAATATATTACAGAGATAACTTGTCTCAATAACTAATCGATTCATGTCCATAACATACTTTGCAGCGGCAAAGGAGACAAAAAGAAAGAAGCCTAATCTACGCGGTCGCCCTCACGCCTCGTGACCTTGTTCACCTTGGCGACGATGTGGGCAACCTGCGCCTTCAATGCCTCCTGATCAGCGTCGTCCGGCAAGGTGCGGAGGACGTTGACAAGGTTGATGCCAGGGTTGCGATAGACGATCTTCGTCAAGACGCAATGAAGACGAAGGAGGAAACTGCCCCTGCTTCCTCTGCTTTTAAGGGGGAAGTGGGGGACGCTCCGCATTTCCCATTAAAGAACAGGCCACGATCTCTCCCACGACGCCGCAATCGACGCATGTCGTTAGGGAGGGATGCGGCGGATGCGGAAGGAGATACGGCTCGCCGTGGGCCGCGTGTGCCCGTGCACTGTTTTGGGCCTGGCCCAACAGCGCTCGGCACCGTGTGTGGCCCAGGCCCGGGGGCTCCTGTCGGTGTACTAAGATAGGGGTACCTTAGTACCCCAACTTGTGCACGGGCAGTAGCAGCTTCCCGTGGCAGGGCCTACCACGTGCTTGCCGGAAACCTTTTCTGGACCTTACGAAGCCATTCAAGAACAAAGTATACAAGACAGAAGATCAAGGCCCCGTCAAGGAGGAGCTTGCCGGGAAGGCCGTGCCAGGCTCAAGACCATCACTCCAGCACAAGGCCCTGGCAAGAGGAGCTTGCCAGGAAGACCAAGGAATGCACACCTCAAGAAATGCCTCGGCGCATCACGCGCCCCGGCAGGACCCGGAGAGCGACAAGCTTCCGGGCCCGGCAAGGTCACGACCCCGGCAAGGTGCTTGCCGGGGGAAACTTGTGTTGTGTGCCCGCGCTCCAGCTCATCTACCCACGCGTCGCCCTGGGGCCCTTCCAGGGACGCGTGGCGGAAGGCTGTGCAGCCTGGGGCACACGGTGGCAAGCCACGGTGACGAGGCTACCACCGTGTCGAACGGAGAAGCATGGACGGACGCTTTTGGGGTCGACGGTGACGGGCATTTAATGCCCTTGTCCCCCACTGTCAAGGTTAGGTGAAGACCACTGTTCTTCCACGGTTCACGCACTATTCCCGCACTGTTACAACTACCACCACATTTACATTTTTACCCTCCTCTACGTTGACACCTGTCGGTGACCCCTTGAGCTATAAAAGGAGGCCCATGCACAACGTAGAGAGGGTTCGAAACCTAAGCAACTCCCTCGCTCGGTGTAGCTAGTACTGTAGCTCTTCAAGCTCCCGAGCTCAACACAACCAAGGCAGGAGTAGGGTTTTACGCGTCCGCGCGGCCCGAACCTGGGTAAACTGCCCGCGTGTGCCCCTCGATCTGCTCTTTGTGCTCCCTCCGCTCCCTTACCACAACGTAGAAGGGGCTCCGGTCCCATAGGTGCTCGTGGGAGGACAGTTTCCCCCGACACTTTCCTAGAAAGAAAATCAAATTACCTAGATCTATTCTTGTATTGTGCCTAGCTAGGGGCGTTAAACGATAGCGCTTGTTGGGAGGCAACCCAATTTTATTTTCTTTGTTTTTTGCTTGTGTTTAGGAATAAATATCTCATCTAGCTTCTGTTTAGATGTGGTTTTGTGTTTTAATTAGTGTTTGTGCCAAGTAGAACCTTTGGGGAGACTTGTGTGAAGTTTATATGATAATGCTGTAAAAAACAGAAACTTTAGCGCTCACGAGATTAGCCACCAGATTTTACTGGAGAGTGATATTTAGTTGATTCTTTTTGAAGATGATTGATAGAAAAATTCCTCGTGTTTACCAATTTATTTCAAAAAAAATTAGAGTTACAGAAGTATTCGAAAATTACAGATTATTACAGACTGTTCTGTTTTTGACAGATTCTGTTTTTCGTGTGTTGTTTGCTTATTTCGATGCATCTATTAGTAGTATTGGAGGATATGAATCATAGAGAAGTTGGAATACAGTAGGTTTAGCACCAAAATAAACAAAGAATGAGTTCATGACAATACCTTTGAGTGGTGGTTTGTTTTCTTATACTAACGGAGCTCACGAGATTTTTGGCTAAGTTTTGTGTTGTGAAGTTTTCAAGTTTTGAGTATGGCTTTGATGGACTATGGAACCAAGAGTGGCAAGAGCCTAAGATTGGGGATGCCCAAGGCACCCCAAGGTAAAATTCAAGGACAACCAAAAGCATAAGCTCGTGGATTCCCCAGGAAGGCATCCCCTCTTTCGTCTTCGTATATCGGTAACTATATATACTTGAGACTATATTTTTATTCACCACATGATATGTGTTTTGCTTGGAGCGTCATGTATGATTTGAGTCTTTGATTTTTTAGTTTGCCACAATCATCCTTGCTGGACACACATTTCGAGAGAAGTAAATATGGTTTAGAATTTATTAGAATACTCTATGTGCTTCACTTATATCTTCAGAGCTAGATAGCTTCGCTCTAGTGCTTCACTTATATATTTTAGAGCACGGTGGTGGTTTTATTTTGTAGAAATTGTTGATCTCTAATGCTTCACTTATATCCTTTTGAGAGTCTTTTAGAACAGCATGGTAATGTGATTTGGTTATAGAACTAGTTCTAATATGATAGGCATCCAAGATGAGTATAGTAAAAACTTTCACATAAAGTGCATTGAATACTATGAGAAATTTGATACTTGATGATTGTTTCGAGATATGATGATGGTGATATTAGATTCATGCTAGTAGAGTAGTTGTGAATTTGAGAAATACTTGTGTTAAGGTTTGCAAGTCCCGTAGCATGCACGTATGGTAACCGTTGTGTGACAAATTTGAAGCATGGGGTATTTAATTGAGTGTCATCCTTTGTGTGGAGGTTGGGGGCGCGCGATGGTTAACTCCTACCAACCTACCCCCTAGGAGCATGCGTGTAGTACTTTGTTTTGATGACTTGTAGATTTTTGCAATAAGTATGTGAGTTCTTTATGGCTAATGTTGAGTCCATGGATTATACGCACTCTCACCCTTCCACCATTGCTAGCCTATCTCGTACCGCGCAACTTTCGCCGGTACCTTACACCCACCATATACCTTCCTCAAAACAGCCACCATACCTACCTATCATGGCATTTCCATAGCCATTCCAAGATATATTGCCATGCAACTTTCCATCGTTACGTTTGTTATGACACACTTCATCATTGTCATATTGCCATGCATGGTCATGTAGTTGACATCGTATTTGTGGCTAGGCCACCATGCATAATTTTTCATACATGTCACTCTTGATTCATTGCAGATCCTGGTACACCGCCGGAGGCATTCATATAGAATCATACTTTGTTCTAGTATTGAGTTGTAAATCAATAGAAGTGTGATGATCATCATTATTAGAGCATTGTCCCAAAGAAAAGAAAAAGGAATGGCCAAAGAAAAAATAGAAAGGCCCAAAAAATGAAAAAAATGAAAAAAATAAAAAGGAAAAGAAAAGAAATGGGACAATGCTACTATCTTTTTCCACACTTGTGCTTCAAAGTAGCACAATGATCTTCATGATAGAAAGTCTCTTGTTTAGTCACTTTCATATAACAATGGGAATTTTCATTATAGAACTTGGCTTGTATATTCCAACGACGGGGTTCCTCAAAATGCCCTCGGTCTTCGTGAGCAAGCAAGTTGGATGCACCCCACCTAGTTTCTTTTGTTGAGCTTTCATATATTTATAGCTCTAGTGCATCCGTTGCATGGCAATCCCTACTCACTCACATTGATATCTATTGATGGGCATCTCCATAGCCCATTGATACGCCTAGTTGATGTGAGACCATCTTCCTCTTTTTGTCTTCTCCACAACCACCATTCTATTCCACCTATAGTGCTATGTCCATGGCTCACACTCATATATTGCGTGAAAGTTGAAAGAGTTTGAAAAAAAATTAAAGTATGAAACAAGTGCTTGGCTGAAATCGGGGTTGTGCATGACTGGGATATTTTGTGTGATGAAGATGGAGCATAGCCTGACTATACGATTTTGTAGGGATGAACTTTCTTTGGCCATGTTATTTTGAGAAGACATGATTGCTTTGTTAGTATGCTTGAAGTATAATTATTCTTATGTCAATATGAACTTTTATCTTGAATCTTTCGGATCTGAACATTCATGGCACAACAAAGAGAATTACATTGAGAATTATGTTAGTTAGCATTCCACATCAAAAAAATTATTTTTATCATTTACCTACTCGAGGACGAGCAGGAATTAAGCTTGGGGATGCTTGATACGTTTCCAACGTATCTATAATTTTTTATTGTTCCATGCTATTATATATTCCATTTTGGATGTTTAATGGGCTTTATTATACACTTTTATAAATTTTTTGGGACTAACCTAGTAACCCAAGGCCCAGTGCAAATTGCTGTTTTTTTGCCTATTTCACGGTTTCACGGAAAAGGAATATCAAACGGAGTCCAAACGGAATGAAACCTTCGGGAGAGTTAGTTTGGGAACCATATCTTCACGGAAGACTTGGAGTACACGCGAGGGAACGAAAGGAGGTGGCCACGAGGGTCCAGGGCGCACCCCCTCCTACAGGGCGCGCTCCCCACCCTCATGGGCCCCCTCTGTCTCCCCAGATGCTCTCCTTCCTCCTATATATATCCATGTACCCTGAAAACATCAAGGCAACAGAGAAAACCCTAATTCCACCGCCGCAACCTTCTGTTCCCGTGAGATCCCATCTTGGGGCCTGTTTTGAAGCTCCGCCGGAGTGGGGATCTACCATGGAGTGCTTCTACATCAACACCATAGCCTCACCCATGAGTTGTGAGTAGTTTACCACGGACCTTCGTGTCCATAGTTATTAGCTAGATGGCTTCTTCTCTCTTTTTGGATCTCAATACAAAGTTCTCCTCGATCTTCGAGGAGATCTATTCGATGCAATCTTTTTGCGGTGTGTTTGTCGAGATCCGATGAATTGTGGGTTTATGATCAAGATTATCTATGAAAAATATTTTGTTCTTTTCTGAAATCTTTTATGTATGATAATAATATCCTTGCAAGTCTCTTCAAATTATTGGTTTGGTTTGGCCTACTAGATCTATAGTTCTTGCAATGGGAGAAGTGCTTGGCTTTGGGTTCAATATTGCGGTGTTCTTTCCCAGTGACAGCAGGGGCAGCAAGGCACATATTGTATTGTTGCCATCAAGGATAAAAAGATGGGGTTTATATCATATTGCTTAAGTTTATCCCTCTACATCATGTCATCTTGTTTAAATCATTACTCTGTTCTTATGAACTTAATACTCTAGATGCATGCTGGATAGCGGTTGATGTGTGGAGTAATAGTAGTAGATGCAGAATCGTTTCGGTCTACTTGTCACACACGTGATGCCTAATGATCATGCCTAGATATTCTCTTAACTATGCGCTTTTCTATCAATTGCTCGACAGTAATTTGTTTACCCACCGTAGAGTTTTGCTATCATGAGAGAAGCCATTAGTGAAACCTATGGCCCCCGGGTCTATTCTCAACATATTAATCTTTCATCTACTTTACTTTGCTTTATTTACTTTCTGTTCTTATATCCAAAAATACCAAAAATATTATACTATCCTATCTATTAGATCTCACTTTCATAAGTGACTTGAGAACCCCTTATCGCGTTGGCTGCGAAGTTCTTATTTGTTTGTGTAGGTGCGATGGACTCGCGCGTGGTCTCCTACTGGATTGATACCTTGGTTCTCAAAAACCGAGGGAAATACTTACGCTACTGTGTTGCATAATCCTTTCCTCTTCGAGGGAATACAACGCAAGCTCGAGAAGTAGCAGTCGCCGGCCCAGAGGACAGCGCCGCCGCCCTGGCCAATCCCCTTACGCCACGCGTCCCCTCCAGCTCCCCTACCCCTGTCGGCCCGCCCAGGCTCGAGCGCGGCCCGCCCGAGGCCGATCTAGACCCGAGCAAGCCCGACCGCTCTGCGCCCCACGCTTACTCTGGCTCAGCCGTCCCGCCCGCCAGCAACCACCACCGCTGCTTCCTCGGCATCGGCGAGGGCTGCCGTCAGCCGCCGGACCCCGCTGCCTTGCGTCCTCGCCGCCCATCGCCTCCTCCACCACCGTGCCACCACGACCCTGCTGCCGTCGCCCAGCGTCACCAACTAATATAACTTTTCGTTTTGTCTTTTTATGGCATTATGTGTGATTTTCTTGTGAGCAACATACCTACATGTTTTAGAAGCATAATCATGTCATCTTTGCAATGGTGTAATTCATTTTCATATTATGCCATGTGTTGATTGGAACAAGCTTGCAAAGTAGGGTACTTGTCGTTACTGTTTTGCCAAGTCTGAAACTGTTATGTTGTGATGCCGTGTTTACTTGATGCTACCATCAAATCTATGCGTAATTTGGAGATGCTCAGTAAGCATGTTTTGAACTTCATGTTATGCTCTATCCATCCACGCCCTTGTTTGCAATTATAACCTGCTATAGCTTGTTCTTTTGGTGCTCTCAAATTGCTTGAAAATATAACTGTAAGCATGCCCAGTTTTCACTGTCTGTTACATCATCTTGCCATGTTCACTTGAAGCTATCATCAAATCTATTGCTCCAATGATCATGCTTAGTAATGATGTTTTGTTAAGGGTGTTTAGCACTTTCTTGCCATGCTCTTTGATGCCATGAAATGTTCCTGTACCATATACTTTTGTTGTCTCAAAGTATGCACCTTGAATCTGTTTTCTGACAAACTCTGTTTTTCACTAAGTCTGAGAATCTGTTACGACTTGCCTACTTGTCTTGATGAATGCCATTGATCTAGAGGTTATATGGAGGTGCTTAGTAATCATGTTTTGCCATGTTTAACCTGCACTTTAATGCCATGTTTTTTTGCTATGTTCTTGCACTGTAGCATCATTATTTCATGCCTCCAACATGTCAACATGTTATTCCTGCTCACATGTATGCCCCATTTTTCACTAAGTCCTAATCTGTGTTATAATGTTGCTTGTTGCATTGATCTTGTTGAATTAACCTTGATGCCTTTTAACCTGAACCTTGATGATATGTGAAGCATGTTACCTGTTCTTCAAGTGCAAGTCATGTTTGTGCCAATATTGTTCTTGTAGCATGTTGTTATGATCTTTGCAATATGCCTAGTTGCTGTTTTGGACAGCTTGTCCTTTCATCTTGTTTCATGTGTATGTGTTGAACCGTGGCTCCGTTTGGAGCATGCTCTATATGAAACTTATTTGGTTTGTGTATAGATTCATATTGTCATGTTGCATCCATGTTTTGAGGGTGTGTGCTTGATGTTTGAATGCATTTTGCATCAATGACATGTGTAACTTGTTTTGCTCATATATTTTAGGCCGTAGCTTTGAATTAAATGAACTTTATATGTAACTTGACTAGAAAATCATGTAGATAATCATGGTGCATCTTAACTTGCTATTTAACAACTCTAACTTAATGTGTTATTCAGATCTGGAAAAAAATTCAAATTTGCATATGAGGACTTACTAGAATTGTTATATGTTGTTCTCGGCCTCATTTAAACTTGCATTGATGTGAAGTTCTTGTTTGCATCATCTCTTGCCATGTGTAGCATCATGTAGTCTTGTCATGCATCATTTTGGTTGAGCGTCATGTCATGTTTATGCTTGTGTCTTTACTATGTTGTTTGCTTCTTTCCAGTTGAGATTCTTCTCGTTAGTTCCTGTTTCGTTGCGATCATGAGGATTCGTTTGACTATGTTTGGTTTGTCTACATGGCTTCATCTAGTTCATGGACTTGGTCTGCTTCCTAGCGGGTTCTCAGGCAAGATGACCATCACCTTGGATCTCACTACTATCTTTGATATGCTAGTTGTCTCGATGCTACTGCTATGTCGCGCTACCCACCACTTGTTTATAAAGCCTCCCAATATGCCATGAAACAACCTCTAACCTTTTTTTCACCATCCCAACAAACCGTTGTTTGGCTATGTTACCGCATTGCTCAGCCCCTCTTATAGCATTGCTAGTTGCAGGTGTAGTTGCAGGTTGTTCCATGTTGAAACATGGATATGTTAGAATATCCCAATATCTCTAATTCAATTATTGCATATATATACTTGGTAAAGGGTGGAAGGCTCAGCCTTTTGCCTGGTGTTTTGTTCCACTCTTGCCCCCTAGTTTTCGCTAAATCGGTGTTATGTTCCTTGATTTTGTGTTCCTAACACGATTGGGGTTTATGGGCCCCCCTTGACAATTCTCTTTGGATAAAACTCCTCCAGCAAGGCCCAACTTTGGTTTTACCATTTGCCTAATAATAACTAAAACTTGCATAGGGACCGGCTAGCATCCGAGGATTCTTAATTAACAAACCGGGCCACTCATCCTCATGAGTGTTGGTCCAAACTAGGTAGACTGCGGGGCCGCCACGAGGAAACTCAAGGATTTTATTTTACCTGTAGGATATCCCATCCGATCGTGGCCTGAGACGAGATATGTGCGGCTCCTATCGGGGTGTCGGCACGTCGAGAGGTCTTGCTCGACTTGTGTTACCATTGTCGAAATGTCTTGTGCACCGGGATTCCGAGTCTGATCTAGTTGTCCCCAAGATGGAGGTTTTACCTCTGTTGGTCGTGAGAGTGTGTGATGGACTAAGTCTGGACACCCGTGCACGGTTTTGATCTTTCAAAAGCCGTGCCCGCGGTTATTTGGCAGATTGGAATTTGTTAATATCCGATTGTAGAGAACTTGACACTAAACCCGAAATAAAATACACCAACCGCATGAGTAACCATGACCGTCTCTTTTCAAGCAAGTTCGGGAAGAGAACACGGGGAGGTTATGTTTGACTCATAGGTAGTTCAGGGTCACTTAGTGATCATTACTAGTTTGCGACCGTTTGTGTAGCTTCTCATCTTTCTCTTGAAATCGCAAGTTAGCCACCATACAAATGCTTAGTCTCTTGCTGCAACCTAACCACTTATCCTTTCCATACCCATTAAGCTTTGCTAGTCTTGATGCCCATGGTAATGCGATTGCTGTGTCCACATGGCTCACAGATACTACAACAACAATTGCAGGTATAGGTTATGTGATGATCTGACGTGAGAGCGATGTTTACTTGTGTTGGAGTTCTTCCTTCTTCTTCGTCGCCGTTCTTGGGATAGGTTCCTGGTCGACAGCCTGGGCTAGCAGGGTCGATGTCATTTGTGCTTTTCATGTGTTTTCATTCGTAGTCGGATGTCTCTCTTGTGTATGATTGTCGGGGGAAACTGTCCACCACGAACACCTATGGGACCGGAGCCCCTTGTCGTTGCGGTAAGGGAGCGGAGGGAGCACAAAGAGCAGATCGAGGAGAGCACGCGGGCAGTTTACCCAGGTTTGGGCCGCGCGGATGCGTAAAACCCTACTCCTGCTTGGTTTGTATTGAGTATGTGAGCTCGGGAGCTTGAAGAATTAGCTACGCCGAGCGAGAGAGCTATCTAGGTTCCGAACCCTTTCTACGTTGTGCATGGGCCTCCTTTTATAGCTCAAGGGGTCACCGACAGGTGTCAACGTAGAAGAAGGGCAAAAATGTAACTTTGATGGTAGTTGTAACAGTGCGGGAACAGTGCATGAACAGTGGATGAACAGTGGATGAAAAGTGGTCATCACCTAACTTGACAGTGGGGGACAAGAGCATTAAATGCCCGTCGTCGTCGACCCCAAAAGCACCCGCCCGTGCGTCTCCGTTCGCCACGGCGGTAGCCTCGTCACCGTGGAGTGCCACCGTGTCCCCCAGGCTGCACAGCCATCCGCCACGCGTCCCTGGAATGGCCCCAGGGCGACGCGTGGGCCGATGAGCTGGAGTGCGGGCACACGGCGTGAGTTCCCCCCGGCAAGCACCTTGCCGGGGCCTTGACCTTGCCGGGCCCTGAAGCTTGTCGCTCCCCGGGCCCTGCCGGGGCGCATGCTGCGCCGAGGCATGTCTTCTGAGATGCAGTCTTCTAGTCTTCCTGGCAAGCTCCCCTTGCCAGGGTCTTGTGCTAATGTGATAGTCTTGAGCCTGGGACGGCCTTCCCGGCAAGCTCCATTTGCCGGGGTCTTGGTCTTCTGACTTGTATACTTTGTTTTTGAATGGCTTGATAAGGATCAGAAAAGGTCTCCGGCGAGCACGTGGTGAGCCCTGCCGCGGGAAGCTGCTACTGCCCGTGCACAAGTTGGGGGAACTAAGGTACCCCTATCTTAGTACACCGACAATGATGTTGATGTATTCATGTGGCAATTGTATGCCTTTGTATATATCCCCGTATATTATGTAATTGGTACGATGTAATGATATCCATCTTGCTAAGCGCCCGAAATGCGGTTGTGCCCCAATCACGAGGTTATCACGTGATCGGGATAGAATCGCATCTTGGGCATGACAAGTTGGTATCCAAGCCTCGACCGACCATAAGAGCCCCCTTGATTGATCATAGTTTGGCCGTTGTTGAGTCTAGAAGAAAAACTAATTTTGGACTCTAGTTATATCGGAGAGTAAGACTTCTTTTTACTCCTCAGCCCCTTCGTCACTCAGGTGAGGAATCTTTACGTGGGTGTTTTGAATTACTCCTCTTCCCCTTCAAATTTTCTTTATGATCACGCATTTAGCATTCGTTCGTTGTGATGTCAGCTGTTTTCATCCGATGCAATTCTCGTCAAGATGATTTGACCCACTTCGTCTTTTGCATGATCAATCCTTAGTTCTTTCTCTACGACGTTGTTTCCCCGTCTGAAGATAAGAAATGTTGTTCGAAGATAAGCAATGTCGTCCGAAGATAAACAATTTCGTCTGAAGTTGTTTTTCTTTTTCCCACCCGCCCACCCTTTTTCTTCTTGGAGTCGGAGTCCTTAACCAGGCATCCAATTCATTTGTGTGAAGTTTCTTTATTCTTTCCTTAATAGTTCCAACTGGTTAATTAGCATCTAGTTCATCATTCTTCATCTCTATTTCTTCTCCGGGGTTCGAATTCAAGTATTTGGTGTTGTTCATATTCTTTTCCATTGCTCAAATGTTTCCCCCTTGCTCATTCGCCTCTCACCATTTAATCATTCCGGAGTGATGAAGAATCTCAGGGGATTCATTTTTGTTCCAATTAATTCGAGGTTGTCACCTCATTCAAGTCTTTGAATCATTCTGGTGCATCATCTTTTCCTCAATCCTTTTCAATGGTGTTTTCTGTTCATTGGGCTCATAACCCACGTGTCTTTTCCTAGGATCTTACCTGACTCTTCTTATTTTTCTAGAGTGATTCCAAAATTCTTTTCAAAGTGACACGTAAGAATGGATTCCATCAGTCATATGCCTTCTCCATGATCATTTTCAAATTATTTTCATCATTGGTTCAACCTTTACATTCATCGTTCTTCCGGAGTATCTCAACAATTTTGGTGGTGTATCTCGTCGTCATTATTTGAAGACCGAAGAAGAGTTTTTCCTCCAAATCTTGTCCATTCTCTCGACTATTCATCATTCAAGCTTAATATTATCCCCTCAAATTGTTCCGATCGTGGCAAATACTTTTGATACACATCCACAATATTTCATGAATTCTTTCCATTGTGATCCTCCGAAGGCCATTGCTACCTCTTGAGCATGCGTTGGTTTTCCCTTGAAGAGGAAAGGGTGATGCAGCAAAGTAGCGTAAGTATTTCCCTCTGTTTTTGAGAACCAAGGTATCAATCCAGTAGGAGACTTCACGCAAATCGTCTAGTACCTGCACAAACAATAAAGAACCTTGCAACCAACGCGATAAAGGGGTTGTCAATCCCTTCAATGTCACTTGCAAAAGTGAGATCTGATAAAGATAATAAGATAAATATTTTTGGTATTTTTGTTGTATAGATTGGAAAATAAAGATTGAAAAATAAATAGTAAACTAGAATTGTAGATCAGAAACTTATATGATGTAAAGTAGACCCGGGGGCCATAGGTTTCACTAGTGGCTTATCTCATGATAGCATATATTACGGTGGGCGAACAAATTACTACTGGGCAATTGATAGAAAAGCGCATAGTTATGAGAATATCTAGGCATGATCATGAACATAGGCATCACGTCCGTGTCAAGTAGACTGAAACGATTTTGCATCTACTACTATTACTCCTCACATCCATCGCTATCCAGCATGCATCTAGAGTATTAAGTTCATAAGAACGGAGTAACGCCTTAAGCAACATGACATGATGTAGAGGGATAAACTCAAGCAATATGATATAAAGCCCATCATTTTATCCTCGATGGCAACAATACAATACGTGCCTTGCTGCCCCTGCTGTCACAAGGAAAGGACACCGCAAGATTGAACCCAAAGCTAAGCACTTCTCCCATTGCAAGAAAGATCAATCTAGTAGGCCAAACCAAACTGATAATTCAAAGAGACTTGCAAAGATATTAAATCATGCATATAAGAATTCAGAGAAGAACCAAGTATTGTTCATAGATAATCTTGATCATAAACCCACAATTCATCGGATCTTGACAAACACACCGCAAAAAGAATTACATCGAATAGATCTCCAAGAACATCGAGGAGAACTTTGTATTGAAGATCAAAGAGAGAGAAGAAGCCATCTAGCTAATAACTATGGACCCGAAGGTCTGTGGTAAACTACTCACACGTCATCGGAGAGGATATGGTGTTGATGTAGAAGCCCTCCGTGATTGATTCCCCCTCCGACAGAGCGCCGGAAAAGGCCCCAAGATGGGATCTCACGGGTATAGAAGGTTGCGGCGGTGGAAAAGTGGTTTCGTGGCTCTCCTGGATGTTTTTACAGTACATGGGTATATATAGGCGGAAGAAGTACGTCGGTGGAGCTACGAGGGACCCATGAGGGTTGGGGCGCGCCTACCCCCTGGGCACGCCCTCCTGCTTCATGGCCACCTCGTGGTGTTCCAGACTTCAGCTCCAAGTCTTCTGGATTGCGTTTGTTCCAAGAAAGATCCTCGCGAAGGTTTCGTTTCGTTTGGACTCCGTTTGATATTCCTTTTCTACAAAACACTGAAATGGGCAAAAAAATAGCAATTGGTATTGGGCCTCTGGTTAATAGGTTAGTCCCAAAAATAATATAAAAGTGCATATTAAATCCCATTAAGCATCCAAAACAGATAATATAATAGCATGGAACAATCAAAAATTATAGATACGTTGGAGACATATCAAGCATCCCCAACCTTAGTTCATGCTCGTCCTCGAGTAGGTAAATGGTAAAAACATAATTTTTAATGTGGAATGCTACCTAACATAATTATCAATGTAATTTTCTTTATTGTGGCATGAATGTTCAGATCCGAAAGATTCAAGACAAAAGTTTAATATTGACAAAAATAATAAAACTTCAAGCATACTAACAAAGCAATCATGTCTTCTCAAAATAACATGGCCAAAGAAAGTTCATCCCTACGAAATCATATAGTTTGGCTATGCTACATCTTCGTCACACAAAATATTCAAATCATGCACAACCCCGGTTTCATCCCAACAATTGTTTCATACTTTAGTATTCTCAAACATTTTCAACTTTCACGCAATTCATGAGCGTGAGCCATGGACATAGCACTACAGGTGGAATAGAGTGGTGGTTGTGGAGAAGACAAAAAGAGGAAGATGGTCTGACATCAACTAGGCATATTAATGGGCTATGGAGATGCCGATCAATAGATATCAATGTGAGTGAGTAGGGATTGCCATGCAACGGATGCACTAGAGCTATAAATATTTGAAAGCTCAACAAAAGAAACTAAGTGGGTGTGCATCCAACTTTCTTGCTCACGAAGACCTAGGGCACTTTGAGGAAGCCCATGGTTAGAATATACAAGCCAAGTTCTATAATGAAAAATTCCCACTAGTATATGAAAGTGATAAAATAAGAGACTCTCTATCATGAAGATCATCGTGCTACTTTGAAGCACAAGTGTGGAAAAAGGATAGTAGCATTGTCCCTTCTCTCTTTTTCTCTCATTTTTTGGAGACTCCTCTTTTTTTGGAGACTCTTTCTCTTTTCTTTTCTTTTTATTTGACCTTTCTATTTTTTTGGCCTTTCTTTTTTTTCTCACACGGGACAATGCTCTAATAATGATGATCATCACACTTATATTTCTTTACAACTCAAGGATTACAACTTGATACTAGAACAAACTATGACCCTATATGAGTGCCTCTGATGGTGTACCAGGATGACAATAAATCAAGAGTGACATGTATGAAAATTTATGCATGGTGGCCTTGCCACAAATACGATGTCAACTACATGATCATGCAAGGCAATATGACAATGACGAAGCGTGTCATAATAAACGGAATGGTGGAAAGTTGCATGGCAATATATCTCGGAATGGCTATGGAAATGCCATAATAGGTAGGTTTGGTGGCTGTTTTGAGGAAGGTATATGGTGGGTGTATGGTACCGGTGAAAGTTGCGCGGCACTAGAGAGGTTAGCAATGGTGGAAGGGTGACAGTGCGTATAATCCATGGACTCAACATTAGTCATAAAGAACTCACATACTTATTTCAAAAATCTACATGTCATCAAAACCAAGCACTACATGCATGCTCCTAGGGGATGGGTTGGTAGGAGTTAACCATCGTGCGATCCCGACCTCCACACAAAGGAAGACAATCAAAGAAATACCTCGTGCTTCAAATTTGTTACACAATTGTTACCATACGTGCATGCTACGGGACTTGCAAACCTCAGCACAAGTGAAGCAAATTACCATGCTGTTATGAAGGACTCTCAAAATAATATAAGTGAGGCATGAGAGATCAATAATTTCTATAAAATAAAACTACCACCATGCTCTAAAAGATATAAGTGAAGCACAAGAGCAAAATTTATCTAGCTCAAAAGATATAAGTGAAGAACATAGAGTATTCTAATAAATTCTGATTCATGTGTGTCTCTCCCAAAACGTGTGTACAGCAAGGATGATTGTGGAAAACTAAAAGGAAAAGACTCAAATCATACAAGTTGCTCCAAGCAAAACACATATCATGTGGTGAATAAAAATATAGTCTCAAGTAAAGTTACCGATAGACGAAGACGAATGAGGTGATGCCTTCCCGGGACATCCCCAAGCTTAGGCTTTTGGTTGTCCTTGAATTTTACCTTGGGGTGCCTTGGGCAACCCCAAGCTTAGGCTCTTGCCACTCTTTATTCCATAGTCCATCAAATCCTTACCCAAAAACTTGAAAACTTCACAACACAAAACTTAACAGAAAATCTCGTGAGCTCCGTTAGTATAAGAAAACAAACCACCACTTTAAGGTACTGTATTGAACTCATTCTTTATTTATATTGGTGTTAAGCCTACTGTATTACAAATTATCTATGGTTCACCCCCCCCCCCTCGATACTACTCATAGATTCATCAAAATAAGCAAACAACACACGAAAAACAGAATCTATCAAAAACAGAACAGTGTGTAGCAATCTGTACCTTTCGAATACTTCTGTAACTCTAAAAATTCTGAAATAAGTTGGTGGACGTGAGGAATTTTTCTATTAATCATCTTCAAAAAGAATCAACCTAAAACCACTCTCCAGTAAAAAATGGCAGCTAATCTCGTGAGTGCAAACGTTTCTGTTTTTTACAGCAAGATCGCAAAGACTTCACCCAAGTGTTCCCAAGGGTTCTACTTGGCACAAACACTAATTAAAACATAAAACCACATCTAAACAGAAACTATATGAAATATTTATTACTAAACAGAAGCAAAAAATTAAAGAACAAAAACAAAATTGGGTTGCCTCCCAACAAGCGCTATCGTTTAATGCCCCTAGCTAGGCATTGAGATTTCAATGATGCTCGCATGAAAGATAAGAATTGAAGCACAAAGAGAGCATCATATAGCATATGAAAATCAGATCTGAGTCTAACATACTTCCTATGCATAGGCATTTTATAGGAAAACAAATTAGCAAGACAAGCAAGATCTAGCATATGCAAGGAAGAAGAAAGAAACAATAGCAATCTCAACATAACGAGACGTAATTTAGTAACATGAAAATTTCTACAACCATATTTTCCTCTCTCGGATGATAACCAAATTCAACAATATAGCTATCACAAAACATATTCTCAACATGATCCACATGCATACGAAGTTGACACTCTTCCAAAATAGTGGGATGAACATTAACTAAAGTCGTGACCTCTCCAAACCCACTTTTATCAAAAATTTCATTAGATTGATCATTCTCCAAATATGTGGGATCTAAAGTTGACACCCTTCCAAACCCACTTTCAATATTATTGCAAATATTATTACCGATCTCATATTCATCATGGGGTTTAAATAAATTTTCAAGATTGTAAGAAGCATCACCCCAATCATGATCATTGCAACAAGTAGTGGGCATAGCAAAATAAGCATCCCCAAGCTTAGGGTTTTGCATATCATTAGCACAATTAACATTAATAGAATTTATAATAACATCATTGCAACCATGCTTTTCATCGAAGGAACTATCAAGTATGGGTGCAATAGCCACGATCTCATGTTTAACATAAGGAACTATATCAAATTCATCTTCATAAATATTGGCATCATGGCCACAAGAATAGTTAGCATCATGTTCATCAAGGGATATTTCAACCAAATCACCGGAATCATAATTATCTATAGATTCATGCATATCATTATTTTCTTCCAAAGCAGCGGTCATTCTTTCAATAAATTCTTTGACATAGACATTATGAGCATAGTTCTCATAGCAATATTTAAGTATGTCAAAATTTTCAGATTCGTAGAGAGTAATATCAAACTTTCCAATCAAAGAAGCAACTTCATAAGCACCCTTAAAAGCAACAAATTCTTCAATTTGTTCGATATAATAGTAACCATAAACACCCTTTGCATAAGAAGATAAGAGTTCATTATCATTAAACTCACATAGGTAGGGGAGGTGTTTTTTAGGGTTTTTAGAGCAAGAAGTAAAATCATAAATATCACAAAGATTCCAAGCATAACACAAAAATTTGTTTATTTAATCCCATAAGAGTCTCCCCTTTTCAGACAAATGGTGACGCACAAAATGAGCATGCTCATCTAAAGATTTCTTATCAACTAGGCTAGTTGGGGTTTCAGCACGAGCGCATAAGGATCGAAGATGATCCTAGTAGAACACTTTAAGTGGATACATATCAATAGAATTTTAGCAAGCAAATATGCAAGAAAAGATGCAAGTAAATATAAGGCACATGGAAACACAAACAAATATACATACGGGAAGAAGGCAAAGAAAAGGCAAAGGTTCTCGAAAACCGTTTTAGAAGTGGGGGAGAGGAAAACGAGAGGCGAATGACAAATAATGTAATGCGAGGGAGAAGAGTTTGTGATGGGTACTTGGTATATCTTGACTTGGCACAGCTCTCCCCGATAACGGTGCCAGAAATTGGCAAGTTGACGGGAGATCAAAACTTGACTAGACTTGGCGTAAGACTCCCCGGCAACAGCGCCAAAAATCCTTCTTGCTACCTCTTGAGCATGCGTTGGTTTTCCCTTGAAGAGGAAAGGGTGATGCAGCAAAGTAGCGTAAGTATTTCCCTTAGTTTTTGAGAACCAAGGTATCAATCTAGGAGGAGACTTCACGCAAATCGCCTAGTACCTGCACAAACAATCAAGAACCTTACAACCAACACGATAAAGGGGTTTTCAATCCCTTCACGGCCACTTGCAAAAGTGAGATATGATAAAGATAATAAGATAAATATTTTCGGTATTTTTCTTGTATAGATTGGAAAATAAAGATTGCAAAATAAATAGTAAACTAGAATTGTAGATCAGAAACTTTTATGATGTAAAGTAGACCCAGGGGCCATAGGTTTCACTAGTGGCTTCTCTCATGATAGCATATATTATGGTGGGTGAACAAATTACTGCTGAGCAATTGATAGAAAAGCGCATAGTTATGAGAATATCTAGGCATCATCATGAACATAGGCATCACATCCATGTCAAGTAGACTGTAACGATTCTGCATCTACTACTATTACTCCACACATCGACCGCTATCGAGCATGCATCTAGAGTATTAAGTTCATAAGAACAGAGTAACGCCTTAAGCAAGATGACATGATGCAGAGATATAAACTCAAGCAATATGATATAAACCCCATCTTTTTATCCCCGATGGCAACAATACAATACGTGCCTTGGTGCCCCTGCTATCACTAGGAAAGGACACCTCAAGATTGAACCCAAAGCTAAGTACTTCTCCCATTGCAAGAAAGATCAATCTAGTAGGCCAAATCAAACTGATAATTCGAAGAGACTTGCAAAGATATTAAATCATGGATATAAGAATTGAGAGAAGAACCAAATATTGTTCATAGATAATATTGATCGTAAACCCACAATTCATCGGATCTCGACAAACACACCGCAAAATCAATTACATCGAATAGATCTCCAAGAACATCGAGGAGAACTTTGTATTGAAGATCAAAGAGAGAGAAGAAGCCATCTAGCTAATAACTATGAACCCGAAGGTCTATGGTAAACTACTCACACATCATCGGTGAGGCTATGGTGTTGATGTAGAAGCCCTCCATGATTGATTCTCCCTTTGGCGGAGTGCCGAAAAAGGCCCCAAGATGGGATCTCATGGGTACATAAGGTTGCAGCGGTGGCAAAGTGGTTTCGTGGCTCTCTAGGATGTTTTTAGGGTACAAGGGTATATATAGGCTGAAGAAGTACGTCGGTGGAGCTACGAGGGGCCCACGAGGTTGATGGGCGCGCCTACCCCCCTGGGCGCACCCTCCTGCCTCGTGGCCGCCCCGTGGCATTCCAGACTTTAGCTCCAAGTCTTCTGGATTGCGTTTTGTCGGGGAAACTGATCGCCCACGAACACCTATGGGACCGAAGCCCCTTTTCGGTACTGCAGGGGGCGGAGATTGCACGAAGAGCGGATCGAGGTGAGCACACGAGCAGTTTACCCAGGTTCGGGCCGCACGGATGCGTAAAACCCTACTCATGCTTTGGTTTGTATTGAGTTCTTGCTCGGGAGCGAAGAGAGCTACAGTACACTCTAGCCGCTAGCAAGACCGAGCGTGAGAATGATCGATTGTCTAACCCCCCTCTACGTTGCGCATGGGCCTCCTTTTATATGCTCAAGGGGCGGTCACCGACAGGTGGCAATGCAGTTGAGGGTAAAACTATAAAAAGAGTGGTAGTTGGTACAGTGTTTGTACAGTGTTCCATACCTAACCCTAACGGCAGGGGACAAGGGCATTAAATGCCCGTCGCCGTCGCCCAAATAGTGCAAAAAGTGGCCGTCAGGGGCGCCACCGGCCGCCACGACGGTAGCCTTATCATCGCTGCTTGCCACCGTGTACCCCTAGCCACACAGCCTTCCGCCACATGCGCCTGGAATGGTCCCAGAGCGACACGTGGATGGATGTGCTGGAGCGCGGGTACTGAGTGGAAGCTTGCCGCGGCAAGTGCCTTGCCGCTGTCGCTATCTTGTCGTTTCCGGGAGCTTGTCGCTCACCAGGCCTTGCCGGGACGCGTGGCACGTCGCGGCAAGTTTTCTTGAGATGCCTTGGTTGGCCTTCCCGGCAAGCTCCTCTTGCCAGGGCCTTGTGCCTTAAGTGGTCTTGTGCCTTGAGTGGCCTTCCCGGCAAGCTCTTCTTGCCGGGGCCTTGTCTCTTTGACTTGAATACTTTGTTCTTGAATGGCTCCAAAGGAACGACGGAGGACCTTGGTGGTCGCCCGGCAAGCCTTGCCGCGGGACGCTGCAACTGCCCGTGCACGAGTTCGGGATACTAAGGTACCCCTACTTTAGTACACCGACAGGAGCCCCCGGGCCTGGGCCATACACGGTGCCGAGCGCTGTTGGGCCAGGCCCAAAACAGTGCACGGGCACGCGCGGCCTGCGGCACGCTGTATCTTACTCTGTATCCATCGCGCCCTCCCTTAACGGCACGCGTCAATCGTGGCGTCGTGGGAGAGATCGTGGGTTGTTTCTTTAATTGGAAATGCGGAACGTCCGCCCCCTCCGCCCTTATAAGCAGGGGAAACAGGGGCAGTTCGTCCATCTGCCCGTTGCTTTTTCAATCCTCAGAAACCTCCGCCGCTCCCCTCCTTCCCGAAGGCCGAAAGAGAGCAGCTCTCCGCCCTCCGTCGCCACCAGCACCACCAGTGGCGTCGACGTCCCCCACTGCCTCCGCTATGGCTCCGAAAGGCGAGAAGGGGAAGTCCGCAAAGTCGGCCGAGGCGCTGCGGCTCGCGGTGCTGCGAAAGAAGAAGGCTGTCTCCCCCCCCCCCAAGCTTGCCGCGAAGAAGCTGAGGGAGGAATACTATATCTTCTGGTCAAGGGAGACGCGGGCGCATCCGTGCACCAAGGTATTCCCAGCCATAGCTTGCGAGATGTTTCCGAATGGCTACGCATTCTTCGCCTTGTTCTTCTACTGCGGGCTCTGCCCGCCCTTCTCTGAATTCTTTTGCGATATCATGAACACCTACGGGTTCCACCTCCTTGACTTCACCCCCAACGCCGTTCTGACCATGGCGGTTTTCACACATCTGTGCGAAAACTTTGTCGGAGTCTTCCCAAACGTAGCCCTCTTCCGCCACTACTTCACGCCCCGAGTTGAGGGTGGAGAGCCTCTGTCCGGCGGGATCTCCTGGGTCTCGAGGACCCACAAGAAGGAAGCGTATCTGAAGGGAGAGCTTCGCGGCAAGTGGGATGAATGGAGAGCAGACTGGTGCTGGATTGTAGAGGAGAACCCGCAGCCATTTACCGCCCGGCGCCAAGCTCCAGTAGTACGCGGCAACGACTGGAGCGACTTGGCCCCGGAAGACAGTAGATTGAAGATTGCCACTGCCCGGATCCTTCGCCTCAGGCTTGCCGGGCTGACTGTAGGCGCAGTTGGAGCAGACTTTCTCCGCCGTCGCATCGCCCCCCTGCAGGAGAGGAAGAGGCCCGCCTGGGAGTTCGAGAACGCGGAAGATATCATGAGGCTGCGCCCGGGCCTCAATTATAACTTCACTGTCCTAGAGCTCAACGCAATGCTCCAGGCGTTGTTCAAGTATGACCCCGACCATCCCAAATGGTTCATGCTGCCGAGGGGCGTAGTTCCGCTATGCAATAACTCATCGCTCAGCCGCATCCATGCAATGATGCCGCTGTGCGACTCCCACGGGATTGACCCAACTTGGCAAGAGCCTACCGATGAAGCTGTGCAGGCATTCTTCGACAACTTGGAAGAAACGCCGATCTGCTCCGACGAGAAGAAGGGCCTCACCCGCGACACCACCGACAAGGAGATGGCGTACATCGCCACCAGGCTGGAAGAGGCGGCGGCAGCCGCGGCCGCGGGAGAGTTCGGATACACCGTGGAGGAGGCGGAGGCAGCGGAGGCGGCAAGCCTTGCTGAGCGAGACGAGTTTCTCAACGCGGGGAAGGTTGCCGGGCAAGACGCCGAGCCAAGCGAGCCCGCCAAGCAGGGCGTCGAGTCGAGCGGGCCCGCCGAGGACACGAGCGGCTCGCTGGAGATCGACTCCTCTTCGTCCTCGTCTTCAGGCAGCTCGCCACCTCCAGCAGAGCCTCTAGCTCCACCGAGAAGGCGTCTCCGCAAGGCCGGGGACGTAATGGAGCGGCAGGCGGGCAAGAAGCGGGTGCACCGCGCGACGCGCTCCACCGCGGAAAGCAAGGTTGCCGTGGGAGCACCCCACGCATCTGCTGCAACTGGAGCAGGGTCCTCTCGGACCATCGCTTCTGCTTCTGCTGCCCCTCACGCCACGGCGGCAGCCGGAGCGGGGTCGTCTCAGACCACCGCCCCTGCTCCCGCCAAGCGGCCAAGGGAGCCCACTCCTCCGCCTCCTTGTACCGCGCGTGAGCCAGACTTTGATTTCTCCGCGCTCATCTCCGACGAGGAAGAAGAAGAGTAAGACTTTGCAATCCTTGTATTTCTTCGATTTTTTGTTGTTTTGTCTTGTATCTCTTTTGCCTAACTCTGAACCTGTTCTCTTTTCAGAACTTTGGCCCAGAGGGCGGCGAAGAGGGCCAAGGTCCCGGTGATTGTCATCGAGGACGAGCCTGCCGCGACAACAGGGGGTGCGCCTGAGACAAGCTTGCCGGACCCGGCAACTGACCTTCAGAGTAGCCCCGAGCGCAGCCCCCAGCGTAAGTGTGGTTCATCTTCTGCTGTTAGGCGCGCGCGGGCGCTTCTTCTTTACTGATGTCTTGTTGGTTGATTTGTGTAGGAGCAGAGCAGCAGCACCAGGAGCGCCAGGAGACCGCCCCCGACGTGCCGCAGGCTTCGATCACACCACCAAGGGGAAGCTCTCCGGCAAGGGAGAGTCCTCCGCCAAGGACGAATTCTCTGCCAAGGGCGAACACTCCGCCAAGGGCGAGTACTCCGCCAAGGGCGAGTTCTCCGGCGAGGGACAGTGCTAGCGGCCCTCCGCCGGCGGGAGCTACGACCACGCCGCCGAGGGAGAGCTCCCTGGCAAGGAACCTCACCGAGGAGCCGGCCCGCGCAGGTAATCCCTTTGCTTAAAAAAACTCCCCTTGGGCTTTTCTTCTTTAGATTCTTCTTTTTTGCATATTTGCTTGACTATTTTTCTTTCCTTTTCTTCCATCAGACCCGTCCGTAGCTGAGCCAATGGAGACGGAGGTCGTTGCTGACGACGCCGCCGTTGCCGAAGAAACGGTCGGCGCAGACGATCCCGCCGGCGCAGAGGCCGCCAAGGCTGCCGCCGCAGCAGCCGGCGAAGGGGCTGGCGATCACACTGACGGCCCTGAGGCCGCAGGAGCGCCGGGCGCTACACCGACCGCCGAGCCCTCCGCCGCCGCTGCAGCCCCCAGCTCCGACGAGCCCGAGCCAGGCGCCTACTTAAAGGCCGGCGACGACGTCTTCATCAAGGTCCCCTGGGCGTCCATGTCCAGGGCGCCGGTCGAGGGAGAGGTTTTCGACGGAGAGGTGCTTGCCTCCGCCGGGCTGAAGCTTGTCGACGCGCCGAGCAGCAGCAGCGAGTCTGAGGAGGAGCGGCTGTTGCGCAAGCTGCTGTCGCTTTACCGCGCCCGGCAGGCCAAGCTGGAGTCCCGAGAGGCTCTGGCCGCCAAGGCGGGAGCTGATATGGAGAAGCGTGCAGAGGAGCTCCGGGGTCTTCACCAAGCAGCTCTCCGGTCCTTGGCAGAGGAGCGGGAACAACTTGCCAAGGAGTAGCAGGCCTTCATCCTTGAGAAGGCTGAAGTGGAGGAACAGCAGCGGCTTGCCGCTGAGAAGCTGTCCACGCTAGAGGGTGAGCTGGCGCAGCGGAAGGTCAACCTCGACAGCCACGAGGAAGGGCTTGCCGCGCGTGAGCAGTCACTTGGTGGGGCCCTACAGGAAGCAAAGGATGCTGCCGCGGCCGCTGAGACCGCCAAAAAGGAACTCGAGGTGAATGTGGAGCAGCTCGAGGCCAACCTCAAGGCGAGAGGCGAGGAAATTGCCGCGCTCAAGGTCGAGCGGTAGAAGGACGCCCACAGCCACTCCGAGCTGAAGGTCCGATTCTCCGAGAAGGACAAGGAGCTCGCCGCCGCCAAGGACTCCAACGCGGACCTCCAGCTGAAGCTGACCACCCTAACCAAGACGCTGGACGGCGCCAAGGAGCGGGAGGCGACCCTGAAGGAGGAGATCAGGGCCGAGAAGGCATTGCTGGCGAGTGCTGCCGTCACTCAGAATAACTTTAGGCAGACTGTCGAGCACTGGACGGAAGGTCTCGTCAACGCCGCCGCAGACATCGACAAGGAGTTGGAGCAGCTGGGGGCGGAGTATCTCGGGTACTCCACCGATGAGAACCTCCACCCCAGCGCCAAGCTTACTCTGTTCTTCAGAGGCGTGGCGACGGCCCTCCGGCACCTCCGGGAGAAGATCCCAAAGCAGCTGGCGGACGAGTCGCGCAAGCTCTGCGCGGGCGCGCTGCAAAAGGTGTTGGTGAAGGTGGCCTTCCGCAATCCGGGCCTCAACCTCACCAACGTCCTCAGGTCCCTGCCGCCGGACGCCGACCAGGAGGCGCTCAAGGCCCTTGTCGCACCCATTGTGGACAAGGTGAGCGGAATCAAGAGGGTCGAGGGCGATCGCGTAGATTAGGCTGTTCATTTTCTTCCTTCCTTGTCGCTGTTAATCATGTTATGAAAACAGTCTATTAGAGCTGCGACAAGTTGCTTTGTAATATAACTCTATTTCGGGTAGTAATTGCAACGTTATTTCCTTTACTTGATTCCTTTGCTTTGTATGTTTTTACCCCACGCTTTTAGGGAACTTGCCGGTGTAGGCACCTTTGCCGCGAGCGCTGAGTGCGGAACTTCAGCAGCCTGCTGGCGGTGCCGTTGCCGACAAGAAACCTTGTCGCAACTAGTTGCAGCACACTTACGTTGTTGAGCGGGCTCGGAAACAAAGTAAGGGCGCGACACTAGTCGCAACACACTTAAGCTGTTGAGCGAACTCGAAACAAAGTAAGGGCGCAACTAGCCACGAGTTGGTTCCTCCGCACACAGGTTTTCCATGCAACGTGCGGTCGTTCAAGGAAGATAACTTAAAAATTTAAAAATTTGATTGCTCAAACTTTGGCAACTTAGCTTTTGTGTCGTTTGCTTCCCGGCAAGGCGAAACTTTCTTGAACGGCGCTTGGTCCACACCACTATCTTCTCCTCCCCCGGCAAACTTGTGCGCGAGGGAGCCTTCCTTTGCTTGAGAAAAAAAGAAGGAAGAGAGAATATATATACGGAGCCTTTGGGCTCGTTATTGCTTACCGGGGGTAGGTGCTGCACAAGCTGTCAGATAATACATGCAAGAAAATAGAAAGGATGAAATGACAAGATGTGCGGGGCACATAAGCTCTACTGATGCACGGGGTCTGCGCCCTGCTTTGTACAAAGGATTCCATGCAACAGCGGCGAGACTTGTACAAAAGGTGGTTGCCGGAGCTGATCACGGCAACCGCGCCTTACGGGTAAAACTTACGAAGATGCTCGATGTTCCAGGAGTTGCTCACCGGAAAGCCATCTTCGGTCTCAAGGCGGACAGCGCCAGGCCTAGTGACTCGTTTCACCCGGTAAGGGCCTTCCCACTTCGGCGTCAACTTGTTGGAATTCTTGGCGGACTGAACGCGCCGAAGAACAAGGTCGCCTTCCTCGAGACTTCTGGCATTAACTTGGCGGCTATGATAGCGACGCAAAGCTTGCTGGTATCGAGCAGCTCGTACAGCAGCCTGAAGACGGTCTTCCTCAAGGAGCAGCGCGTCATCTTGTCGCAGCTGCTCTTGCTCGAGCTCATCGTAAGCGAGCACTCGAGGTGACCCGTATACGAGTTCCGTGAGGAGAACTGCCTCTGCTCCATAGACTAGAGCAAAAGGTGTCTGTCCAGTGGCTCGATTTGGCGTTGTCCTGATTGATCAAAGAGCCGCCGGCAGCTCCTCGATCCATTATCTTCCACACTTGTGCAGCCTGTCGAAAGTTCTGGTCTTGAGGCCACGCAACACTTCAGCATTTGCCCTCTCCGCTTGACCGTTGCTTCTCGGGTGAGCAACAGAAGCGAAGCAGACCTTGGCGCCAAGATCTTGGGCGTACTGCATGAAGGTGCGGCTCGTGAATTGCGCACCGTTGTCGGTGATGATCCTGTTAGGGATTCCGAAACGGCAAACAATCGACCTGAAGAACTTGGCTGCTGACTGTGCGGTCACCTTCCTCACTGGTTCCACTTCCGGCCACTTCGTGAACTTGTCGATTGCAACGTACAAGTACTCAAAGCCCCCGGCTGCGCGGGGAAAGGGGTCGAGGATGTCGAGCCCCCAGACCGAAAATGGCTAGGATAATGGGATTGTCTGGAGAGCTTGAGTTGGTTGGTGTATCTGCTTGGAATGGAACTGGCACGCTTCACACTTGGTTACTTGTGCAGTTGCATCCTGGAGGGCTTCTGGCCAAAAGAAGCCTTGCCGGAATGCTTTGCCGGCAAGCGCTCTTGCGCCAATGTGGTGACCACATATGCCTCCATGTATCTCTGCCAACAGCTTTTGTCCGTCTTCCCGGGGAATACACTTCAATTTCACACCGTTGAGTCTTCTTCTGTACAGTGTGTTGTCGACAAACTGGTACATACTTGACTGCCGGGCTACTCTTTCAGCTTCTTCTTTCTCTTCGGGAAGTTCTCCTGTCTGAAGGAAACAGACAATCTGTTGTGCCCATGCTGGAGCTTGTGGCTCGACAGCAAGGACTAAAGGCACATCTGCTGCTGCGGGAACGTCCGCTTCTACGACAAGAACCTGCGGCTCAGCCGGAGCTTGACATTCCCCGGCAAGCTTGCCGGAGCAAAACTTGTCGGGAGCGTTTTCTTCCACGGAACAAGCCCTGGGGCTTGCCGGAGCAGACTGCTCCTCAGCACTCTTGGTGTTGATCTTGGGGACCTTGTTGACGGCGGCTTCGGGAAGCTCTGCCGGAAAATAGTCGTCGGAGATCAACTTCCTCTTCTTGCTCTGCCCGGTCGATGGTGTTACGGATGGTTGAGTCAGCTTGAGCACAAAGATCCCTGGTTCCACAGGTAACTTAAGTGCGGCGCACTTTGACAGGCCATCGGCGATGTCGTTCTGAGCTCTTGGGACGTGCTCCATCTGTAGGCCGTCAAAGTGCTCTTCGATCTTTCTCACTTCATCGACGTAAGCTTCCATCAACGGGCTCTGGTAATTCTTATTTATCTGGCAGACGACAAGCTGCGAGTCACCCCTGACTGTGAGGTTCTTAATCCCAAGGTCTGCCGCGATCCTGAGACCGGCAAACAAACCCTCATACTCTGTAGTATTGTTTGTCGCTTGCTCCTTGGGAAAGTGCATCTGGACTACGTACTTGAGGTGTTCTCCGGTGGGTGCGACAAGCAACACGCCCGCACCGGCGCCTTGCAGCGAGAAGGCACCATCAAAGTACATCATCCACTCCTTGCTTGCCTCCTTGACGGGGATGCTCATCTCTGGAATTTCTTCATCTGGTGTCAGCGTCCACTCTGCTATGAATTCTTCCAATGCTCTGCTCTGGATAGTTGAAGTGCTTTCAAACTTGAGGCCAAAGCTTGACAGTTCCAGTGCCCACTCGACAATCCTGCCTGTCGCTTCTGGCTTCTGCAATATCCTCTTTAGCGGAAAGCGAGTGACCACTGTTATCTCATGTGCTTGGAAGTAATGGCACAGCTTTCTCGAGGCCATGAGGAGGCCGAAAAGCAGTTTCTGCACACCAGAGTACCTTGATCTAGCCCCCTGCAGAAGGGAACTAACAAAGTAAACTGGGCGCTGCACCATTTTCCTCCGCACCTCCTCTTGCGCCTGCGCAGATCCATCCTTGTCGGGACCAGAGCTTGTCGGGGAAGCCCCCTGCTTGTCGCTGGATACGCTTGCCGCAGTTGCTGGCTCATCGTCTGCTTCCCTCTCTGCTACTAACGCAGCACTAACCACTTGATTGGTTGCCGCTAGGTATAGCAGCAACTTCTCTTGTGGCTTAGGTGCGACAAGTATTGGAGTGGAGGACAGCTACCTCTTCAAGTCTTGTAGTGCAGCCTCCGCTTCCGGAGTCCATTTCATTGGACCTGCCTTTTTCAAAGATTTGAAAAACGGCAGGGCGCGCTCAGCTGACTTAGAGATAAACCTGCTGAGAGCAGCCACGCAACCGGCAAGTCTTCGTACAACCTTGACGCGCTTGGGTGCTTCAATCTGCTCGATGGCCTTGATCTTGTCGGGATTGGCTTCAATCCCCCTCTGAGACACGAAGAACCCGAGAAGCTTGCCGGAAGGGACTCCAAACACGCACTTCTCGGGGTTGAGCTTGAGCTGGATCTTGCGCATATTTGCAAAGGTCTCTTCTAGATCTTGAACTAGGGTCGCCCTGTCCTTGCTCTTGACCACTATGTCGTCCATGTATGCTTCTACATTTCTGTGAATTTGTGGCTCAAAAGCTGTATGGACCACCCTTGCAAATGTCGAACCAGCATTCTTCAAACCAAAAGGCATCCGTATGAAACAGTAAGTGCCACATGGAGTAATGAATGCGGTCTTTTCTTCATCCTCTTCTGCCATGAAGATCTGATGGTATCCTGAGTATGCGTCAAGAAATGAAAGCAAATCACACCCGGCCGTGGAGTCAACAATCTGATCAATGTGCGGCAAGGGAAATGGGTCTTTGGGACAAGCTTTATTCACATCGGTGAAGTCGATATAAAGCCTCCATTTCCCGTTGGCCTTACGCACGACAACAGGATTGGCCAACCACGTAGGATAGAGCACGCCTCTGACAAGGCCCGCTGCTTCCAACTTCTTGATTTCTTCTGCGATGAACTCTTGGCGCTCCACTGCTTGTTTCCTAACTTTTTGCTTGACGGGCCACGCATGAGGACAAACGGCAAGCTTGTGCTCAATCACTTTCCTGGGAACACCGGGGATGTCAGACGGTTGCCATGCAAACACGTCGACGTTCGCCCGCAGGAAAGCAACGAGCGCGCTTTCCTATTTAGGGTCAAGCGTGGCACTGATGGTGAAAGTACCACCAGTGCCGTCCTCCTTGGCGGGCACCTTCTTGGTCTCTGGCGGAGCTGCCATCGTCTTCTTACACTTGCCGGTGGAGCTCGATGGTCCGTCCTCGACGGCAGCGCAGCACTCCGAAGAGGTGCGCTTGCCGGAGTGGGCCCCAGAGCTCTTGCCGGACTTGGTCTTGTTCTTCTCCTCGGGAGCTTCAGCGGCAAGTGTCTTGCTATCTGTTGCGGCTGCTGCATCCCGGTAAATCTTGTCGGCACAGATAAGGGCATCCTTCTTGTCGCCAGGGACAGAGATGACGCTTATCGGGCCTGGCATCTTCAGCATGTTATATGCATAGTGAGAGGTTGCCATGAACTTGGCGACTGCTGGGCGGCCAAGTATCCCATTGTAGGGCAATGGGAAATCGGCAACGTCAAAAGTGACCCTCTCAGTCCTGAAGTTCAGCTCCCCGCCAAAGGTCACTGGCAGCGTGATCTTCCCGTTCGGCTTGCTCCTTCCCGGGTTGATTCCTTGGAACGTGCCGGTCTCTTCGAGCTCGCTGTCAGGGATCTGGAGTTTCTGGATCACTGCGGAGGAGATCAGGTTCAAGCCGGCCCCGCCGTCAACTAACATCTTAGTGACCTTGAGGTTGCAGATAGTTGGTGAAACCAACATCGGCAAGCACCCGACCGCAGTCGTGCGATCAGGGTGGTCCTCAATGTCAAAGACGATAGGCATGCTGGACCACTTCAGAA
This sequence comes from Secale cereale, assembly GCA_902687465.1. Taxonomy (NCBI): domain Eukaryota; kingdom Viridiplantae; phylum Streptophyta; class Magnoliopsida; order Poales; family Poaceae; genus Secale; species Secale cereale. The sequence continues at coordinate 764,453,331 of LR738710.1, forward strand.
GCTTGCGCGACTCGACGGGTGGTTCTACCGCATTGACTTCCCGCACCCACTGTTTGAGTTGGCGGTGTGAAGTATGCAGAGAAGCACCGCCGTCAACGCACAAAACCTCTGTGGCTTTCTGAAACTCCTGCTCACTGGTCTCTCCATCATCCATGTCTTCGTCGTCGTCGTCATCTTCATCCTTGTCGCAGCCGCGGGGAGGTCTGTCTCCTTGTCGCTGCTTGGCCTTGCCGCGGCGTCCTCCCCGGCCATTGAACGGCCGCTTCTTGCCGGATCCTCCATCACCTCCTTGGGCCTTCTCCTTGTCGCGCCGCTCGTACTCAGCCTTCTGCTGTTCAACAAGCTGCTCGACTCTCTTGCAGTTCTGAAGGTCGTGGCCCTTGGTGCGGTGGATCTTGCAGTACTGCTTGTCGGTGCCGTCCTGCTTGTCGGCGGCCGCCACAACCTGGGAGTTGGTGCATGCGGCACTCTCCTTGCCGGAGCTACCAACTTGGGCTTTCTTGGCGCCACCTTCCTTGCCGGACTGCTCAACGACCAACACCTCTTTGTTCTTCTTCTTCCTGTTGTTCCACCGCCGGTTTTTCTTTGCCGGGGTGGCATCCTCGCTGTCTGATCCTCCGGCTCCTGTATCCTCTCCGGGGAGTTTCCTCCCCTCTTCGGCGCGTGCACACTTGTCGGCCAGGGCGTACAGCTCGCTGACGTCCCTGATCTTGCACATCGCCATCTCCTCCCTCATCCTGCGGTTACGCACGTTCTGATGGAACGCGCTGATAACCGCGGCAGGGTGGACGTCCGGGATGTTGTGTTGCACACGGCTGAATCTCTGGATATACTTGCGCAGAGGTTCTCCTTCCTTCTGGGCGAGCAGGTGTAGGTCACTCTCTTGGCCATGGGGTTTGTGGCCGCCTGTAAAGGCGCCGACAAACTGATGGCAGAGATCTGCCCAAGAGGAAATGGAGTTGTCCGGCAAGTGCAGGAGCCAGGACCTGACGTTAGGTTTGAGTACCAGAGGGAAGTAGTTGGCAAGGATCTTGTCGTCTCGCCCCCCGGCAGCTTGCACCGCGATGGTGTAGATGCTGAGGAACTCCGACGGGTGCGTCTTGCCGTCGTACTTCTCCGGCACGTCTGGCTTGAAATTTTTCATGCTGGGCCACTGGACTTGCCGCAGCTCACGAGTGAACGCAGGACAACCTACCGCGTACGGCAAGTCGCCTGGTCCCCCTGGCGCTTGCACGTCGACAGTGGGCCCAGCGCGCTGGTCTAACTGACGCCGCGCTTCCCTTCGGCGCTCGATGCGAGTACGAGCGTCTTCTTGTCGGCGATCTTGAAGAACTTGGCGTTGATCGCGACGAGCTCACGGATCCGATGACGCGGTGGAGTCGCTGTCGAGGTTGACCCGGCGAGTCGGCGATCTTGGCCTTCGGGGCGGAGAGTGCACGGTGGTTGCACCCTCGGCTGTCTTATCGCCATCGGCCCGCGCCTGGCTGACTTGCGGCGGCCGCGACGTGCTCGGCTGCTGCGGAGTGTTGCCGTTGGCGAATGCGATGAAACTCTGAATGGTGGCCCTCCAGTCGTCGGCTTTGTCTGCCGCTGGAGGGAAGTCTAGGAGCAGTTGAGCTCGTGCTAGAGCTTCTGCTGAAGTGGCGGGTAGCGGTGGCAAACGGTGTGAGGAGCGGGATATGCTCGGACTTCTAACTACGTTAGAAGGAGCAGCATCCCATCCCGGCAACCGCGCCTTGCTCGTGCCAGCATGTTGGCGCGTATGCTGGTCTTGAACGTCCCGAGATTAGCCAGCTTGACCTTGGCCCAGCAATCGTATGGTACCTTGAGAACCACGACGCTGCCGGTCCCGCGCCGCCAGAGATGGGCGCGGTGCATGCACGGACGCCGAGGTCTTGGAGTGCGCCCGGTCGTCGTGGGAACCGGCTACGCCGCCGATGGGCAGCGTAGCCTTGTCCTTGGACCTGGCCGCACCGTGAGTTCCCTCGACGACGTCCGTTCTTCCGCCGGCGTCTACCCCACCAGCCGTTGGCTCCGGCGGTGGTGGGATCGACGCAGACGGACCTGCTGCCTCTGAAGCCTTCTTCTTCGGAGCATGTTGATGAAGATGATGAAGATTTAGCCCGTGTGAACGCCGGATCAGGTTTACACAACCTCGACGCTCCCCCTACCTGGCGCGCCAAAGATGTCGGGGAAACTGATCGCCCACAAACACCTATGGGACCGAAGCCCCTTTTTGGTACGGTAGAGGACGGAGATTGCACGAAGAGCAGATCGAGGCGAGCACACGAGCAGTTTACCCAGGTTCGGGCCGCACGGATGTGTAAAACCCTACTCCTGCTTTGGTTTGTATTGAGTTCTTGCTCGGGAGCAAAGAGAGCTACAGTACACTCTAGCCGCTAGCAAGACCGAGCGTGAGAATGATCGATTGTCTAACCCCCCTCTACGTTGCGCATGGGCCACCTTTTATATGCTCAAGGGGTCACCGACAGGTGGCAACGCAGTTGAGGGTAAAAGTGTAAAAAGAGTGGTAGTTGGTATAGTGTTTGTACAGTGTTCCATACCTAACCCTGACGGCAGGGGACAAGGGCATTAAATGCCCGTCGCCGTTGCCCAAATAGTGCAAAAAGTGGCCGTCAGGGGCGCCATCGTCCGCCACGATGGTAGCCTTGTCATCGCTGCTTGCCACCGTGTACCCCTAGCCGCACAGCCCTCCGCCACGTGCGCCTGGAATGGTCCCAGAGCAACACGTGGATGGATGTGCTGGAGCGCGGGTACTGAGTGGAAGCTTGCCGCAACAAGTGCCTTGCCGCGGTCGCTATCTTGTCGTTTCCGGGAGCTTGTCGCTCACCGGGCCTTGCCGGGACGCGTGGCGCGTCGCGGCAAGTTTTCTTGAGATGCCTTGGTTGGCCTTCCCGGCAAGATCCTCTTGCCAGGGCCTTGTGCCTTGAGTGGTCTTGTGCCTTGAGTGGCCTTCCCGGCAAGCTCTTCTTGCCGGGGCCTTGTCTCTTCGACTTGAATACTTTGTTCTTGAATGGCTCCAAAGGAACCACGGAGGACCTTGGCGGTCACCCGGCAAGCCTTGCCGTGGGACGCTGCAACTGCCCGTGCACGAGTTCGGGATACTAAGGTACCCCTACTTTAGTACACCGACACGTTTGTTCCAAGAAAGATCCTCGCGAAGGTTTCATTCCGTTTGGACTCCGTTTGATATTCCTTTTCTGTAAAACACTGAAATAGGCAAAGAAAAATAGCAACTGGCATTGGGCCTCTGGTTAATAGGTTAGTCCCAAAAATAATATAAAAGTGCAAATTAAATCCCATTAAATATACAAAACAGATAATATAATGGCATGGAACAATAAAAAATTATAGATACGTTGGAGACGTATCAAGCATCCCCAAGCTTAATTCATGCTCGTCCACGAGTAGATAAATGATAAAAATAGAATTTTTGATGTGGAATGCTACCTAACATAATTATCAATGTAATTTTCTATATTATGGCATGAATGTTCAAATCCGAAAGATTCAAGACAAAAGTTTAATATTCACATAAAAATAATAAAATTTCAAGCATACTAACAAAGCAATCATGTCTTCTCAAAATAACATGGCCAAAGAAAGTTCATCCCTACAAAATCATATAGTTTGGCTATGCTCCATCTTCGTCACACAAAATATTCAAATCATGCACAACCCCAGTTTCAGCCAATCAATTGTTTCATACTTTAGTATTCTCAAACTTTTTCAACTTTCACGCAATACATGAGCGTGAGCCATGGACATAGCACTATAGGTGGAATAGACTTGTGGTTGTGGAGAAGACAAAAAGAGGAAGATGGTCTCACATCAAATAGGCATATTAATGGGTTATGGAGATGCCCAACAATAGATATCAATGTGAGTGAGTAGGGATTGCCATGCAACGGATGCACTAGAGCTATAAATATATGAAATCTCAACAAAAGAAACTAAGTGGGTGTGCATCCAACTTGCTTGCTCACGAAGACCTAGGGCATTTTGAGGAAGCCCATCGTTGGAATAAAGCCAAGTTCTATAATGAAAATTTCCCACTAGTATATGAATGTGATAAAATAAGAGACTCTCTATCATGAAGATCATGGTGCTACTTTGAAGCACAAGTGTGGAAAAAAGGATAGTAGCATTGTCCCTTCTCTCTTTCTGTCTCATTTTTTTGGAGACTCCTCTTTTTTTTGGAGACTCTTTCTCTTTTCTTTTCTTTTTATTTGGCCTTTCTCTTTTTTTGCCTTTTTTCTCACACGGGACAATGCTCTAATAATGATGATCATCACACTTCTAACTCTTTACAACTCAAGGATTACAACTCGATACTAGAACAAAATATGACCCTATATGAGAGCCTCCGGCGGTGTACCGGGATGGCAATGAATCAAGAGTCACATGTATGAAAAATTATGCATGGTGGCCTGGCCACAAATACAATGTCAACTACATGATCATGCAAGGTAATATGACAGTGATGAAGCGTGTCATAATAAACGGAATGGTGGAAACTTGCATGGCATTATATCTCGGAATGGCTATGAAAATGCCAGAATAGGTAGGTATGGTGGCTGTTTCGAGGAAGGTATATGGTGGGTGTATGGTACCCCGAGACCGGTGCGCCAGATGTCTTGTTAGTAGGGGAGTGTTGTGACACCCTGAGGCCGATGTGCCAGATGTCTTCCTTTTATTCGCCGGTGTTGCCATGTCATTCACTTGCGTGTTGCACTTTGCCATGTCATAATGTGCATTTCATCTGCATGTTTTCAAAACTTGCATCCGTTCATAGTTGTCGGGTATCCCAGTTCTCTCTGTTGTCCGTTCTAAGCCCAAACACACTCGCACGCGCCCGCGGCACCTCCAAAACATTATTTTATAAGTGGCCTAAAAATGTTATCGGAATGAGGTGAAAGTTGGCGTGCTATCTTATTATAGTATAGGTAGACTGCTTGTCAAATTTCATCGCATTTGGAGTCCGTTTAATAGCCCAACCATTAAACATATAGCGGCACCGTTGTCGGTCTAACATCAGATGTTTTCGGTATAAGAAAATTGTTGCCGGGCCTCTCTCTCTTCTCTCCCGCGGCCCAAACCCTCCACACAACCCACCTAGTCCCCCCTCTACCCGGAGCCGCACGATCGCGATCGTACAGTCCGAAAACACCCCTAAACCCCCTAACCCTAGCCATTTCCCTATATAAACCCCTCCCCTTGCCATTTTTGGGCATTTCCTAGCCTCCACCTACCCCTAGTCTTCTCCCACCTTGCAGGTGCCGCCACCCTCCTCGGAATCCGCACCGATCCACTCCTAGGCCGCCACTTGTCGCTGGCCCAGAGGCCAGCGTCGCCACCGCTGTCGGCCCGCTCAGGCCTGAGCGCGGCCCGTCCGAGGCCGATCTGGGCCCGAGCAACCCCGACCGCTCCGTGTTCGGAAACGTAGCATGCAATTTCAAAAAAATTCCTATGCTCACGCAAGATCTATCTAGGAGATGCATAACAACGAGAGGGGGAGAGTGTGTCGACGTTCCCTCGTAGACCGAAAGCGGAAGCATTTCTTAGCGCGGTTGATGTAGTCGAACTATTTCTCATTCCGACCGATCAAGCACGAAACGTACGGCACCTCCGAGTTCTACACACGTTGAGCTCGATGACTGATACGTCTCCAATGTATCTATAATTTTTAATTGTTCCATGCTGTTATATTATCATTCTTGAATGTTTTACAATCACTTTATAGTCATTTTATATCATTTTTTGGTACTAACCTATTGACATAGTGCCAAGTGCCAGTTGCTATTTTCTGCATGTTTTTTACATCGCAGGAAATCAATATCAAACGGAGTCCAAACGCAGCGAAACTTTTTGAGGATTGTTTTTTGGAATAGAAGACATCCATTGGGACGGAGAAGCACCTGGGGGTGCACCGAGGGGATTATAACCCACCAGGGCGTGCCAGGAGGCCTAGGTGCACCCTGGTGGGTTCTGCCCACCTCGGGTGGCCCCCGAACCGCCTCTTTGCTCTATAAATACCCCAATATTCCAGAAACCCTAGGGGACTAAAAAAAATCAATTCTAGCTGTCGCGGAGTCCAGAACCAACAGATCCAATCTAGACACCATCACGGAGGGGTTCACCACTTCTATTAGTGCCTCTCCAATGATGCGTGAGTAGTTCCTTGTAGACCTACGGGTCCGTAGTTAGTATCTAGATGGCTTCCTCTCTCTCTTTTGATTATCAATACAATGGTATCTTGGAGATCCATATGATGTAACTCTTTTGTGGTGTGTTTGTTGGGATCCGATGAACTTTGAGTTTATGATCATATCTATCTATTTATCCATGAAAGTTATTTGTGTCTTCTTTGATCTCTTATATGCATGATTTTTTATAGCCTCGTATTTCTTCTCCGATATTTGGGTTTTGTTTGGCCAACTTGATCTATTTATCTTGCAATGGGAAGAGGTGCTTTCTAGTGGGTTCGATCTTACGGTGCTTGATCCAAGTGACGGAAAGGGAACTGACACGTATGTATCGTTGCTACTAAGGATAAAACAATGGGGTCTATTTTTACATAAATAGATCTTGTCTACATCATGTCATCGTTCTTATTGCATTACTTCATTTCCCCATGAACTTAATACACTAGATGCATGCTGGATAGCGGTCGATGTGTGGAGTAATAGTAGTAGATGCAGGCAGCAGTCGGTCTACTAATCTTGGACGTGATCCCTATATAAAGATCATTGCCTGGATATCGTCATGATTATTTGAAGTACTATCAATTGCCCAATAGTAAATTGTTCACCCACCATTTGCTATTTTCTTGAGAGAAGCCAGTAGTGAAATCTACGGCCCCCGGGTCTCTTCTTTATATTATTTGCCTTTGCGATTTATTTTCCTTTGCTTTTATTTTCAGCTCTATTAAACCAAAAACCCAAAAATACCTTGCTGCCATTTATCTTATTTGGCGTTCGATCTATCAATATTTACAACTGTATCACGCCCATTACTCGAAAGGGATTGACAACCCCTTTTACACGTCGGGTTGCGAGTATTAGTTATTTGTGTGCAGGTGTTGTTTACATTGTGTTCCTTGATCCTCCTACTAGTTCGATAACCTTGGTCTCATCACTGAGGGAAATACCTACCATTTTCTATACTGCATCATCCCTTCCTCTTTGGGGTAATACCAACGTAGTTCTAACAAACATCAGAAGGAATTTCTGGCACCGTTAACGGGGAGGATCTTCAACATACACCAGGTTCCTAATCACAAATCTCATCTCCTTGCAATTTACATTATTTGCCATTTGCCTCTCGTTTTCATCTCCCCCACTTCACAAAATTTTGTCGTTTTTATTCGCCCTCTTTTTCGTTCGCCGTTTTTCGGTCAGATCTATCGCCTACCTGTATTCTTGTTTACAATTGCTCCAAGATGACGCAAGACAACACTAAGTTGTGTGATTTTTCTAGTACCAACAACAATGATTTTATCGGCACTCCAATTGCTCCTCCCATCACTAGTGTGGAGTCTTGTGATATTAATACTGGTTTGTTGAAATCTTGTCATGAAAGATCAATTTTCCGGTACTCCTAATGAGGATCCCTTGTCCCATCTTAATACCTTCGTGGAATTATGCGATTTGCGAAAGAAAAAAGATGTGGACAGTGACGTTGTGAAGATGAAATTATTTCTGTTTTCTTTGCGTGAATCTGCAAAAAATTGATTATCGTCTTTGGCTCGCTATAGTATCGATTCGTGGAATAAATGCAAAGATACTTTCATTACTAAGTATTTTCCGCCCACGAAAATTATTTCCCTTAGAACCCAGATCATGTATTTCAAGCAACTTGAAGATGAGAATGTTGCACAATCTTGGGAAAGGATGAAAATGATGCTAAGGAATTGCCCAACTCATGGGTTAAATCCTTGGGTGATCATACAAATTTTTTATGCGGGGTTGAATTTTGTTTCTTGAAATGTTTTAGAATCTGTCGCTGGTGGTAATTTTATGGAAATTACTTTGGGTGAAACCACCAAATTGCTTGATAATATTATGGCGAATTATTCGCAATGGCATACCGAAAGGGCGCCTACTAGCAAAAAAGTTAATTCAGTCGAGATTGATTCTTTGAGTGAAAAACTTGATGCTCTTATGAAAATGGTCGCTAGTAAAAGTGCTCCTATTGATTTCAATGATATTCCTTTTCTACCTTGATTGAGCAAAATAGCGATGCTATAGATGTGAATTTTATCTCTAGAAATAATTTCAATAACAATGCTTATAGAGGTAATTTTAATCCTAGGCGTTTTCTCGGAAATTCCTCTAATTGTTATGGTAATTCCTATAGAAATTCTTCTTACAATAATAATAGGAGTGCCTCTGATCTAGAGAACAATATTAAATAATTTATCAATACTCAAAAGGTTTTCAATGCCTCCATAGAAGAAAAAATGAATAAGATTGATGATATGTCTAGGAGTATTGATAGAATTTCTCATGATGTGGAAAATCCTAAGATGAAAATTTGTGTGCCTAAAGTTGAGGAATCAATTAAAGATCTTTATGTTTCTATGGATGAAAGTAAGAAAAGAACTGCTATGCTTAGAGCTAAAGAGATTTTTTGGAAAAAGCGTTTTGTAGTGATTGCTTTCATAAAAATGATGAAGATCTTAAAATGATTAGTATTCACCCCAATTTTATTGAAGTAATAGAAAGACCTCTTTACAAAAGTAAATTCTTTGATCTTGTTACTAGAAGTATCTTTGTCGAAGAATTATATGCAAAGTCTTTGAAGAAATGTGTGATTGAGGAATTGGAAAATAAGGATGACAAATCTTAGATCCTTGCTTTATGCCTAGCTAAGGGCGTAAAACGATAGCGCTCGTTGGGTGGCAACCCAACTTGTATCTTTTTGCTTTTTTATTTCCTTGTTGTTTTAAATAAAATACCCTTTAATACCTCTGCTTAGATGTGTTTTTTTGGTTTGAATAAAGGTTTGTGCCAAGCAATGCCTTAGCTTCATTTTGGGTGTTAGTAGATTTGATCTTGCTGAAAAATCAGAAACTGTTATGCTCACAAGAAAAAATCTCATTTTTTACAGAAGAGTTCTTTTGAGTTGATTCTTTTGCAGAAGATTAATATAAAATTGCCCACGTGTCCCTATTTTGTTCAAAAAAATTAGAGTTACAGAACTATTCGAAATTTCCAAATTGCTACAGACAGTTCTGTTTTGGACAGATTATGTTTTCTTTGTGTTGTGTGCTTGTTTTGATGATTCTATGGTGAGTTTTTAACATAGAAAAGTTGGAATACAGTAGATATAATGCAAGAATAAAATATTAATTGTTTTTCTACATTACTTATAGTAGTGATTTGTTTTCTTATACTAACGGATCTCACGAAGGTTTTGTTGAGTTTTGTGTGATTGAAGTTTTCCAGTTTTGGGTTATCTTACGATGGATGAAGGAATAAGGAGTAAGAAGATCCTAAGCATGGGGATGCCCACAGCATCCCAAGCTATTATCCAAATAGAAGCAAGATACTAAGCTTGCGGATGCCCCCGAGTGGCATCCCCTCTTTCTTCTAACAACCATCGGTATTTTACTCGAATCTATATTTTTATTCGTCACATATTATGTGTTTTGCTTGGAGCGTCTGGTATGATATGAGTTTTTTCTCATTTTGTTTTGCCTATTTAGTCTTGAATACTTGTTGTACACACCCATTTGAGAGAGCCATAATTATGCCATCACTTGTTAGAATAGCTCTCTTTGCTTCACTTAAATTTTTATGAGCTATGAATTTGCTCTAGTGCTTCACTTATATCTTTTTGAGCACGGTGTGCTTTAACATTTTTGAAGAAATACTCTCTTGCTTCACTTGGATTTATTTGAGAGTTAGTAATTTTTTTGAAGAAATTCTCTCTTGCTTCACTTAAATTATTTTGAGAGAAAGAAAAAATATGCTCGTGATCTTCACTTATAATTTTTTGATCTTATCAAAAGAAACACATGAAGATTAGTCCTAAAGTGATAGATATCCAAGAGGGATATAATAAAAACTTTCATGAAGATCATTGGACAAATTAAACTTGATTCCTTGTAATAGTTTTGAGATATGATGATGTGATATATGAGTTATGCTAATGAGTAATTATGCTTTAGTAAGAATATTGATGTTAAGGTTTGTGATTCCCCATGCAAGCATGAAAGTCAATAGTCATGCAATGAAATTACATCCTACTTGTGGTGCATTATTCGGTGTTAATTATGCTTAATGTTCGCTTATGAGATTAGTTGCTTCATGGTTGGTCCCTTCCCAATCTTTTGCTAGCCTTCATTTTGCACTAAGTATGATCACTACTTGTGCATCCAAAATCCTTTAACCCATTTTTGCCACGTGTGTCCACCATACCTGCCTATATGCGGTATTCCCTTGCCGTTCTAAGCAAATTTGTATGTGCCATCTACAATTTTCAAAATAAATACCCCTTTTGTGTGCTCGTACCGCTCGCGAGGCGGTGAGGGGTGGCTAATATTTTCCATGCTAGATGTGTTATTTTCACAATGAGTGTTTATTCACTTGTCATTGCACGAGAGTAAGGCAAAGGTATTAGGGATGCCCAGTCCCGAAATGAAAAATAAATTTACTTTATGTTGTCAAATAATAAATTCCTTGGAAACTGTTGGTATGGAAGGCAACTGTGGATTCGGCTAGCCATGGAAAGTAAAAGTTTGGTGGAAAAAGGAATAAACTTTATTTTATGTTTGGGAACTGCCCATGATATATCTAGCATGGAAAGTGTTGGGGACTCTAAGTTGTTTTCGTTGGTGGGAAAAGTGTGCCTCCCAAAATAATTTTATCTCTCAATTTAAGCTTTGAGCTCTGGCACCTCTACAAATCCCTACTTCCCTCTACGAAGGGCCTTTCTTTTACCTTATGCAATTTTTATTTTGAATTTGAGTCTCCATCTTCTCTTATAAAGCACCAACTAGGAAGCACAATGATCGTACTTGAGCATTGGGTGTAACTGATATGTGAGTGTGTTTCGTGAATGTATCAATGGTAGAGCATGATGGGCTAGTGATAACGTAGTTTAGCATTGATATTTTGAAAGACATGATTGCTTGTTGATATGCTTGAGTATTTAAATCTCATGTCAAAACTAGTCTATTGCTTTGAACCATATAAAAGTCCAAATGTCCATGCTATAAAGAAAAGAATATGATATGACATGATAGGCAGCATTCCACATCAAAAATTCTGTTTTTATCATTTACCTACTCGAAGACGAGCAGGCATTAAGCTTGGGGATGCTGATACGTCTACAACGTATCTAAAGTTTTTGATTATTTCATGCTGTTATATTATCATTATTGGATGTTTTTTACAATCATTTTATATCATATTTTGGTACTAACATATTGACAAGTGCCAAGTGCAATTGTTGTTTTCTGCATGTTTTTTTACATTGCAGGAAATCTATATCAAACGGAGTCCAAACGCAGTGAAACTTTTTGAGGTTTTTTTGGACCAAAAGACATCTAGTGGGCCGGAGAAGCAACTGGGGGGGTGCTCCAAGGGGAGCACAACCCACCAGGGCGCGCTAGGAGGCCCAGGCGCGCCCTGGTGGGTTGTGCCCATCTCGGGTGCCCCCCAAACCGTCTCTTTGCTCTATACTAGGCACGTACACGTACATGGACCCATGCACGGGTCAGAGGCGTCAGACGAAAAATTTGCGTTACGTCATGGAAACTGGGCAGACTAGCTAATGAAGGACAGGAAACGCTGCCATGGTAGCGAAAACATGTCTCATGGCAAAAAAATCTGCCACGACAACGTTTAAAAATAGTGTACCCCTCCTTCACAAACTTAAGGGCAGGGGTCCCAAAGGGGGCTAAAACCCTCGTGTATAGTAGGGAGGAGGGGTCCTCCCGGTCGGGCATAGGGAAGTCGGTTGGTTTTTCGTTGGAAAAGAGACACGTCTCTTCTGTAACCCAATTTTGTCCCAACGTTGCCTCAGATGTCCCGTCGTTATGCCAACACGAATGTGCTGGCCCGGTCCCGTGTACGTCTCCTGAGAAATCTTGACCCAACAGCCAAACGTGCCTTGGGAAACAGGAAAGTACCTAGTTTCGCACATGATCTAACCGATGGTAAACAGTCGCAACGTTGTCCCTCCAATGTCGCCTCCGGAAAAACCCCAGGGGGGCATCGTCATCGCTGTCTCGGTCTCGTGTAAGTCTCACATGAAATTCTGACCCAATAGCCGAATGCGGCTCGGGATATAGGAAAGTAGCCTGTTACGTGCACGATAAGACCTCCGTACAACGTTGCACCGACGTCCCCCTAATGTCGCCTTTGGAAAATTGTTGCACCTGTAATTTTATTGTTGCGGTTGTGACACGCGTGATTTGGCCTTGCAGGACACCTTCATGCAAGTTATCCTCGCGTGCTCTGCATGGGCGGAGGCTTGGTTGGATTGACCGCTTGTTGGCTACTAAGCGCATGAGCAGCTTTGGACCCGTGGCTGCCGGTAGATCCCCCGTTGTACTGCGGCCGACTACCGGCGCCGTGTCCTGTCAATCATGTGGCTTAGAATCGCTGGATTAAGAGTGCTTGCGTGCTATTACCTGGCCTACGAGAAGTGGTGCTTCGTATATTTGTTGCTTCACAGCGGACGCCCTATGGGTGTGCCGTTGCGGCCAAATAGCGCTTGCGGCGTTGCCTCATGGTGTCGGCTCGTACATGCCTACTGCTATCAAGGCAACCTCGCTCCCGTTGTTGGTATCGGATGCTGCTCATGATAAAGGGTCATGGCCCTTTTGGTTGCCTCGACCCGACCAAAAGCTCTCCGAACTGAGAACAACTAGAACAAGAGTTGCCTCTACCTGTCCACAGTTACGTGGTAGGATGCGCGACTCTCTGCGCCGATCCTCATGGACGATGAGCTATGCCGCTCAAAAGCGACAACCGGTTCGGCTGTTTCCTATGAGTTTCCACGCAAGTGGAAGAGCAGGGAGATGGCCGACGCTGGGCGTCACCGATGACGTACTACCTGGTTGATCCTGTCAGTATTCATATGCTTGTCTCAAAGATTAAGCCATGCATGTGCAACTATGAACCAATTTGAACTGTGAAAGTGCGAATGGCTCATTAAATCAGTTTAGTTTGTTTGAAACACCCCAATATTCCAGAAACCAGAGGGGAGTCGAAGGAAATCAATTCCAGCCGTTGCAGAGTCCAAAAGCACCAGCTCCAATCTAGACACCATCACGGAGGGGTTCACCACTTCTATTGGCGCCTCTCCGATGATGTGTGAGTAGTTCCTTGTAGACCTACGGGTCCGTAGTTAGTAGCTAGATGAATTCCTCTCTCTCTTTTGATTATCAATACAATGGTCTCTTGGAGATCCATATGATGTAACTCTTTTGCAGTGTGTTTGTTGGGATCCAATGAACTTTGAGTTTATGATCAGATCTATCTTTTTATCCATGAAAGTTATTTGAGTCTTCTTTGGTCTCTTATATGCATGATTTCTTATAGCCTCATATTTCTTCTCCTATATTTGGGATTTGTTTGGACAACTTCATATATTTATCTTGCAATGGGAAGAGGTGCTTTGTAGTGGGTTCGATCTTACAGTGCTTGATCCCAGTGATAGAAAGGGAACCGACATGTATGTATCGTTGCTACTAAGGATAAAATGGTGGGGTATAATTCTACATGAATAGATCTTGTCTACATCATGTCATTTTTTTATTGCATTACTCTGTTTCCCCATGAAGTAAATACACTAGATGCATGCTGGATAGCGGTCGATGTGTGGAGTAATAGTAGTAGATGCAGGCAGGAGTCGGTCTACTAATCTTGGATGTGATGCCTATATAAAGATCATTGCATGGATATCGTCATCATTATTTGAAGTTCTATCAATTTCCCAGTAGTAATTTGTTCACCCACCGTTTGCTAGTTTCTTGAGAGAAGCCACTAGTGAAATCTATGTCCCCGGGTCTCTTCTTTATATTATTTGCCTTTGCGATCTATTTTCCTTTGCTTTTATTTTTAGATCTATTAAACCAAAAACCCTAAAATATCTTGCTTCAATTTATCTTATTTGGCGTTTGATCTATCAATATTTACAACTTAATCATGTCTGTTACCCGAAAGGGATTGACAACCCCTTTTACACGTCGGGTTCCGAGTATTTGTTACTTTTGTGCATGTGTTGTTTACGTTGTGTTGCTTGATCCTCCTAGTGTGTAGCGAACACAATCTGAATGGATCGAAGTCTCTGTGTTCTATGTCATCCCTGGATCGGTAATGCTGACACACACAGTACTTGAAGCATTTATAACAGAGTGGCAATCACACACTTATTACATCAGATGTCTCAAAAAAGAACTTATTACAAAATAACATGGCATAAGGTCATCTAGCACGATAACAGCGGAAGGCATGGAAGATAAGTGAGTCCATCAACTCCAACGGCATAGTTGAGTGCATGACAAACGACCTAGCGCACCTTACTCTTCTTCTGAAAAGTCTGCAACATGATATGTTGCAGCCCGAAACGGGTCAGCACATGGAATATGTTGGCAAGATAACACAGTAGAACAAGTAACAGAATAAAGACTAACACTACATGTATATATGGCTGGTGGAGGCTCTAAGGTTATAAAGTTTTTGCTTAAAGCCAACTTTTTCCTACAACAAAGGAATAACTTTTATTTTAACTATCATGGTAGTTGAAACATCATTGAGAAGGCTCCTCCAACTCAATCGCAATTAAAGTAGTCATTATCAACCCATCAAATTAGTTTTAGAGTGATGAGATCAACCAATAATTCAAGTACCAGATACTCAAGATGTTCATAACCGGGGAAACGGCTAACCATGATTTGTTTGTACATTCTGCAGAGGTTTACGCACTTTTCCCCACAAGACTCGATCTCCTCCGTTGGATATCTTGCACTGTATGGTGTTTGAGAAACGGATGACCGAGACACAGTCTTTCAGAAGCATTTAATCTTTACCCCGGGTGGATCGGTACACCTACTTTCCCCTACATCTGCTAGTCCCCCACTAAAAGAGCTCACTCAACATACTCAACTATGCCAGAGCCCATAATGGCATTGTGGCTGCACACGGAAGTTTCTTGCATGAATAGTCTTATGATCCCTTTGAGCCTGGGGTGGCATTCCATTGGATAATCACACGGTTCCTATGGGATTTCCTAGGACAACACTGGATTCTCCAGGTGCCCTGTAACCAATCCACCCAGATGTGTATTAAAATTGCCACCTTAAGTTGAACCATTAATTAAAAATCTCACATCTGTCATGGATACTCTCAGACCCAAACCACATCTACGAGCATAGCATGGCAACCTAAGTATAACGTAGAAGTAACTCCCAGGGGTTTGATAATAATGCAGGTTATAGGTTCTATCTCAATCAACTTCCCAAACCCACATGTTAAGAGATCCTACTCGTGCAATGTGTGAGGGTTTGATCTAATGCATAAAATAGGGTAATAAAGGGTATGATCAAAGTGTTACTTGCCTTGCTGATGATTCGCAAAACCTAGGGACTCATAGTAGCATGCTTCGCACTCCAAGAATTCTATCGCAAGCAAACAATAGCATACATAAGCAACCAAGAAAAGGTGCACGGGTAAAATTCAATAAGAATATCTAACCAGAAAGTTCAACTGAAGAACTCCGGTTTGAAAAAAAATTCAAATCAATTGGAGCAACGAAACTCAAAGTACGAAAGAAACAAGATCTGTTTACTAGATTGAACTAAAGTCAAATTTTACAGTATCAAAACCTTGTTCAAGTTGGTTAAACAGAAAGAGGGCTTTGAGAAAATCTAGGCTCTTGAATCGCCTGATTCCGACTTACGAGCGAAAAGATAAACTAAAACGAAGATCAGGGCAGAAATCGCGATCGAAAATAATCGTGGAAAACCCCTGAAAAAATAAAAATCTGACGAACAGGCTAACGAACGAACGTTCGCTGTCTGCGACTAACGGGCGAACAACTTTCGTTAAAATGAACGTGCAGACAAATGTCCGCTATTTGACTAAACCGACAGAAAACAAAAAAAACGAGATCTAGGGTTTCTAAAAAACCGACCGGTTTTCTCGAGAAAACCGACGGCGGCGGCGGCGGTTACCTTCGGAGAGACGGCGGCGTCCGGCGGCGACGGGGCTTCGGCGTCGGGCGGGGCCCAGCAGCGGCGGGCGGCGGCGGCGGGCAGCGGTGGCGGCGCGGCAGGCGGCGGCGCTTGCGGCGGCGCGCAACGGCGGCGGCGGCGCTGCTCGGCTAGGGTTAGGGCGAGGCAGAGGTGGGGCTCGGCTCGAGTTTTCAAAGGCCCTCAGGTGCAGTGTCCAGGTCGGACACGGCCCGGTAAGGAGGTTTCCCTCTTTTTTCTTTTTTTTAAACAGGCCCGACGAAGCAAAACAGATTAAAAAAATACGAAACGGGCTCGAGAAATTCCGAAATAAATTTTCACCGTCCGCTAATAATATTTAGGACAAAGTGAACATTTTTCCCGGACCTAAATGCAATTTTGGAAAACGCGTATTTTTCCTATGCAAATAAAAATGCAAATAAATCGAAATAAAATACCAAAATTGATTTTAATATTTTTCTTCCAATATTTCTTTTGTTTTGGAGAAGTCATATTATCTTCGCTCATATATTTTATTATGAAATATTTTTCGGAGAGAAAACAATTAAAACCAAAGTGATCCTCATACCGGTATTTGAGAAAACTCAAATATGAAAACGGTAAAATCCCCAACTCTCTACGTGGGTCCTTGAGTTGCTTAGAATTTCGAGGATCGCAACACACGAATGTAGATAAAATATGATATGCAAGATGACATATGTATAACATTCCAAATTGAAAAATTGGGATGCTACAAACCTACCCCCTTAAGATGAATCTCGTCCTCGGTATGGTGGCTCCACTGAACTTTGCAAAACTTGATAACCTTGATGCGGGTGACTCTGCTTGCAAACTCGAAGATCTTGACCGGTTTCTCCTCGTAAGTTAGATCACTATCCAGCTGAAATGCTTCTAGGGGCACTGTATCTCTCAGAGGAATATCGGCCATCTCAGCATGGCACTTCTTAAGCTGGGAAACATGAAACACGTCATGAACTCCTGACAATCCTTTGGGTAACTCTAACTTGTAGGCAACCTCTCCCATGCGTTCCAAAACATGGTATGGCCCTACAAATATCGGGGTTAACTTTCCCTTGGCACCGAAACATTTAACACCTCGCAGAGGTGACACTCTTAGGTACGCTCTGTCTCCGATTTCATAGACTACTTCCTTGCGCTTCGAGTCTGCATAACTCTTCTGCCTCGACTGAGCTACCTTCAATCTATCTCGAATCAGCTTAACCTTCTCTTCTGACTCTTTGATCAAATCCGGTCCAAATTGCTGACGGTCTCCGACTTCATCCCACATCAATGGTGTTCGGCATCTCCTCCCATACAATGCTTCGAACGGTGCCATCTTCAAATTGGCTTGGTAACTGTTGTTGTACAAAAACTTCGCGTAGGGCAAGTTGTCATCCCATCTAGATCCATAATCTAGCGCGCAAGCTCTCAACATGTCCTCTAGAATCCGATTGACTCTCTCGGTCTGTCCATCAGTCTGCGGGTGAAAAGATGTACTGAACTCTAGCTTAGTGCCCAAAGTCTGGTGTAGCTGATGCCAAAACTTAGAAGTAAACTGTGTTCCTCTATCTGATACAATGGTCCTCGGAACTCTATGCAGACATACGATCCTGGTCATGTATATCCTGGCCAACTTCGCACTGGTATAGGTGGTTTTCACGGGGATAAAGTGGGCTACTTTGGTCAAGTGATCCACTACTACCCAGATTGAGTCATATCCCGATCGGGTCCTGGGTAATCCGGTGATAAAATCCATGCCAAGCTTATCCCACTTCCATTCGGGTATCGACATAGGCTGTAATAATGCTGCTAGCTTCTGATGTTCTGCCTTCACTCTCTGACATACATCACATGCGGCTACATACTCGTCAATGTCCTTCTTCGTTCTCGTCCACCAGAAATATTCCTTCAAATCCAAAACTCATATTTGCTAAACTTGGCATACAACTGGTGTTCTCTGAGCTTCTCAAGAACCAAACGCAAATGCTCCTCGTGTTCCTCTTCGTTCTTCGAATATACCGAAATATCATCAATGAATTCCACGACAAACTTATCCAAGAACTCCATGAACACCTTAGTCATCATACTCACGAAATAGGCAGGGGCGTTAGTCAATCCAAATGACATAACCGTATACTCATATAGACCATACCTTGTGGTGAAGGCTGTCTTAGGTATACCATTTTCTCGGATCTTCAACTGGTGGTATCCTGATTGTAAATCGATCTTGGAGAATACTTTAGCTCCTTGAAGTTGGTGAAACAAATTGTTGATCATCGGCAGTGGGTACTTATTCTTAATTGTCACTTCGTTCAATGCTCGATAATCAACGACCATCCTTAAAGATCCATCCTTCTTCTCGACCAAGAGCACTTGGGCTCCCCAGGGTGATGAACTTCGTCGATTGAATCCTTTCTCCAACAACTCCTTAATCTGCTTCTTGATCTCCTCTAGATCATTCGCTAGCATCCGATATGGTCTCTTCGACATTGGTCCCGTGCCCGACAATAGTTCTATCAAAAACTCAATGTCTCTATCTGACGGCATGCCTGGTAGCTCCTCTAGATATACATCCGGGTAATCCTTTACTACAGGCACTTCCTCCTGAACAACTCCCGAGAGAGAATTTACTTGTGTCCTCCTAGGCGCATGCCTAGATACATACTTGATCCTTTTTCCCTCCGGGGTGGTAAGTAAAATCGACTTACTGGCACAATCGATGTTCCCTCCATACATCGATAGCCAATCGATACCTAGTATCACATCCAATCCTTGTGACTCCAAAATTATCAGGTCTGAGGGGAAAACATGGCACCTGAAAACATCCTTAACTTGCCATATACTCCGCTCCTGGGGAACTTACTAACATGGGTGTCTTAAGTACTTGGGTGGGCAACTTATATCTATCCACGAATCCCCTTGAAATGTATGAATGTGATGCAAAAGTATCAAAAATAACTATTGCGGTAAACGACTTAACCAAAAACTTACCGACAACAGCATCAGGCTGCTCTTCAACCTCCTCCACGTTCACGTGGTTCACTTGTCCCCTGTTGAAAAGGTTGGGCTTCTTCCCAGCGCTTCCATTGATGTTGCCATTCATCGCTTCTGGGCACTCCGTGGCGTAATGTCCATTCTTCCCGCACTTGAAACAGGTAATGTGACCTAAATTCCTCTTGGTGGATGTGGATGGAGTTGAGCGGTTTTGATTATTGCTTGCTCCATTCCCATTCTTGGGGCCATTGTGGTTATGAGAACTCCCTCCATTATACGTGTGGCTTCCATGGTTATGGGTGTATCCTCCCGAGTTCGGGGTGAAACGGGGCATCTGTTGGGCTCCAGAGTTATTCTTTCCTTGTCCATACTTCCTCTTGCGGCTCTCAATCTGTTGCTGCTTCCCTTCAATAATAAGAGCCTTGTCTACCAACTCCTCGTAGTTGTTGAATGTTGCCACCATCAACTATATGCTCATCTCATCATTCAGCCCTTCCATAAACTTCTCCTGCTTTGCGGCATCTGTGGCCACATCATCAGGGGCATAGCGAGATAGAGTACTAAACTCATCTACGTACTGAGCCACAGTACGATTTCCTTGGCGCAAGTTGTGAAACTCACGCTTCTTCATGCTCATAGCTCCAGTTGAGACATGGGCGGTGCGAAAAGCTTGCTGAAAGTGATCCCAAGTGACATTGGATATAGGAAAAGTGAATGTGTAATTCTCCCACCATGAGGCTCCTGGTCCATCCAATTGATGTGCGGCAAAACACACCTTCTCAGCATCCATGCAATTTGCGGTGGTCAACTCCCTTCCAATCTTGTGTAGCCAGTCGTCAGCAACTATTGGCTCGATGCTACTAGAAAACGCCGGCCGCTGCAACCTTGGAAAACAGGCTAGGTTGTCCACTAGTGGTGGTGGTGGAGGGTTGTTGTTCTGATTGTTCTGGTTGTTTTGGACAAGAAGTTGCATCAAAGTGTTCTGCTGCTAGATCAACTGAGTGGGCTCAAGGGGTAACTGAAATCCGGGCTCACGTCTCAGAGGCATCTGATGGGTTTAGAGGGAAGAGATTAGAATAGAAATGAGGTCTAGGGGGAAATTCACTACCCATATGCACATGAGACAAACACAATCATATCACACCAATCAATTTCAAGCAAGGCCATACAAAAGATCTAAACTAACGTTACAAAGTTGCTGTAACTTCTACTATATGGGGGAAAACTACTATTCATATGGTGGTCATCTAGAAATTTTGATCGGCGGAAGATTCCATGATATATGATCCAGCTTCATCTTCATAGTCATCATCACTATCATCAGGGTCCGAGTCGGTGTCATCGATGATGATGTAGTACTCAGAACGAATCTCCTGGGGTTCTTCTTCTTCTCCTCCTGGCGCGGGATCTCTCATGAATACTCCTAGCTTCCTTGTCGGGTCGTCATTCTTCTCCACAAGTATTGCGATTTCCTCCTCATATCCGTCACGTGAAAACTTGAGATCCTCTTCTAGCTCCGAGTTCTTGGTTAACGCCTTCTTCAAATCTATCATGCATGCGCACATCTGGTGCTCCTGTTGACGAATGTGCTGGTTTAACTCCTGGATGAAAGCTGCAATGGACATGTCCTTTCGTGTAGTGATCATGTCCCATTGCTCATCTCGGCGCCCGCATATCTGGTAGATAGTGTCCTCGAGTTCAATTTTGTAGACTTCTCCAATTCGTCCCATAGCAATGTGGGCGGCCATACTCTTGCCTAGGCTCCAGGTTGGTGCATCAAAGGAAAACTCTATGGGCTCAGTGGATGGTACGAATGTCCTTCCGTGAATTGGAACTTGAATATTCCATCGCTCCTCTTCTGGTAGAGTGCCGGTGTAGGTCCCGGTGAAGGTGGGTATTCCGATGTTCAGGTACCTAGTGACTTCCTTCAAGTGTCGTCCAAAAGGTGTGTCTTCATCCGATTGATTGAACTTGTTCCTTGGGTCCACCATCCTAAAGAGTAGAAAATGGTGAGGAGTCAGAAATGAGTAGAGAAGAGTGACCTAAGGTTTTTCTTTGTGGTCGTGTCCTGCATTCAGCGTGTGCTCTGATACCATCTTGTAGCGACCATGATCTGAATGGACCGAAGTCTCTGTGTTCTGTGTCATCCCTGGATCGGTAATGCTGACACACACAATACTTAAAGGATTTATAATAGAGTGGCAATCACACACTTATTACATTGAATGTCTCAAAAGAGAACTTATTACAAAATAACATGGCATAAGGCCATCTAACACGATAACAGTGGAAGGCTTGGAAGATAACTGAGTCCATCAACTCAAACGGCATAGCTGAGTGCATGACAAACGACCTAGCACAGCATTCTCTTCTTCTGAAAAGTATGCAACATGATATGTTGCAGCCCAAAATGGGTCAGCACATGGAATATGCTGGCAAGATAACACAGTAGAGCAAGTAACAGAATAAAGGCTAACACTACATGTATATATGGCTGGTGGAGGCTCTGAGGTTATAAAGTTTTCGCATAAAGCCAATTTTTTCCTACAACAAATGAATAACTTTTATTTTAACTATCATGGTAGTTGAAACATCATTGAGAAGGTTCCTCCAACTCAATCAAAATTAAAGTAGTCATTATCAACCCAACAAATTAGTTTTAGAGTAATGAGACCAACCAATAATTCAAGTACTAGATACTCAAGATGTTCATAACCGGGGACACGGTTAACCATGATTAGTTTGTGCACTCTACAGAGGTTTGCACACTTTTCCCCACAAGACTCGATCTCCTCCGTTGGATTTCTCGCACTGCATGGTGTTTGAGAAATAGATAACCGAGACACAGTCTTTCAGAAGAATTTACTCTTTACCTCGGGTGGACCGGTACACCTACTTTCCCCTACATATTCTAGTCCATCACTGAAAGAGCTCACACAACATACTCAACTATGCCAGAGCCCATAATGACATTGTGGCTGCAGACGGAAGTTTCTAGCATGAATAGTCTTAAGATCCCTTTGAACCTGGGTGGCATTCCATAGGATAATCACACGGTTCCTCCAGGATTTCCTAGGACAACACTGGATTCTCCAGGTGCTCTGCAACCAATCCACCCAGATGTGTATTAAAATTGCCACCTTAAGTTGAACCATTAATTAACAATCTCACATCTGTCATGGATACTCTCAAACCCAAACCACGTCTACGAGCATAGCATGTCAACCTAAGCATAACGTAGAAGTAACTCCTAGGGGTTTGATAATAATGCAAGTAATAGGTTCTACCTCAATCTACTTCCCAGACCCACATGTTAAGAGATCCTACTCATGCAATGTGTGAGGGTTTGATCTAATGCATAAAAACTGGGTAATAAAGGGTATGATCAAAGTGTTACTTGCCTTGCTAACGATTCGCAAAACCTGGGGACTCGTAGTAGCACGCTTCGCACTCCGGGAATTCTATTGCAAGCAAACAATAGCATACATAAGCAACCAAGCAAAGATGCACGGGTAAAATTCAAATAAGAAGATCTAACCAGAAATTTCAACTAAAGAACTCAGGTTTGCAAAAAGAATCAAATCAATCAGAGAAATGAAACTCAAACTACGAAGGAAACAAGATCCGTTTACTAGATTGACCTAAAGTCAAATTTTACAGTATCAAAACCTTGTTCAAGTTGGTTAATCGGAAAGAGGGCTTCGAGACGAATACTTGGCGCTTGAATCGCCTGATTCCGACTAACGAGCAAAAAGATAAACTAAAACGAAGTTCAGGGCAGAAATCGCAATCGAAAATAATCGCGGAAAAACCCTAAAAAAGAGAAAACTGGCGAGCAGGCTAACGAACGAACGTTCGCTCTCTACGACTAACGGGCGAACAACGTTTTCTTAAAACGAACGTACGGACGAACATCCGCTATTTATCTAACCCGACGGAAAACCAAAGAAAAATACGAGATCTATGGTTTCTAAAAAAACCGATCGGTTTTCCCGAGAAAACTGGCGGCGGCGGCAGCCTCTACCTCCGGCGAGACGGCGGCGGGGCTTTGGCGTCCGGCGGGGCAACAGCAGCGGCGGGCTACGGTGGCGGCGACAGCTCGGCTCGGCTAGGGTTAGGGCGAGGCGGGGGTGGGCTGAGGCGGCGCTCGACTCGGGCTTTTAAAGGCCCCGGGGTGCAGTGTCCATGTCGGACACGGCCCGGTAAGGCGATTTCCCCCTTTAAAAAAACAGTCCTGACGCAGAAAAACAGACGAAAAATATACTAAACAGACTCTAAAAATTCCGAAATAAATTTTCACCGTCCTCTAATAATACTTAGGACAAAGTGAACATTTTTCCCGGACCAAAATGCAATTTTGAAAAACGCGTATTTTTCCTATGCAAATAAAATTGCAAATAAATCCAAATAAAATACCAAAATTGATTTTAATATTTTTCTCCAATATTTCTTTTGTTTTGGAGAAGTCATATTATCTCCGCTCATATATTTTATTATGAACTATTTTTCGGAGAGAAAAACAATTAAAACCAAAGTGATCCTCGTACCGGTATTTGAGAAAACTCAAATATGAATACAGTAAAATCCCCAGCTCTCTCCGTGGGTCCTTGAGTTGCTTAGAATTTCGACGATCGCAACACATGAATGCAGATAAAATATGATATGCAAGATGACCTATGTATAACATTCCAAATTGAAAATTTGGGATGTTACATAGTGGTTCGGTAACCTTGGTCACATCACTGAGGCAAATACCTACCACTCCTATGCTGCATCATCCCTTCCTCTTTGGGGAAATACCGACGTAGTTCTAGCAAACATTAATGACGTCCCTCAATCTCTTGATCCAGCAAAGTGTCGAGGGAGAGTTCCGTCAGCACGACGACGCAGTGATGGTGATGGTGAAGTGATCTCCGTAGGGCTTCTCCTAAACACTACGTGAATATGATGGTGTGCCTCCCTCCTATGGCCCATATGGCCCATAACTTCCCCCGGGGGTTCCGGTAACCTCTTGGTACTCCGATATGTACCCGATACATCCCCAAACACTTCCGGTGTTCGAATACCGTCATCCAATATATCAATCTTTACATCTCGACCATTTAGAGACTCCTCGTCATGTCCGTGATCTCATCCGGGACTCTGAATATCATTCGGTCTCAAAATCACATAACTCATATAATACAAATCATCATTGAATGTTAAGCGTGTGTACCCTACGGGGTCGAGAACTATGTAAACATGACCGAGACACCTCTCCGGTCAATAACCAACAGCGGAACCTCGATGCTCATATTGGTTCCCACATATTATACGAAGATCTTTATCGGGTCGTACCGTAATGACAACATACATTATTTAATTTGTCATCGGTATGTTACTTGCCCGAGATTCGATCATCGGTATCTTCATACCCAGTTCAATCTCATTACCGGCAAGTCTCTTTACTCGTTCCGTAATGCATCATCCCGCAACTAACTCATTAGTCACATTGCTTGCAAGGCTTCTTATGATGTGCATTATCGAGAGGGCCCAGAGATACCTCTCCGATACTCGAAGTGACAAATCCTAATCTTGATCTATGCCAACCCAACAAACACCTTTAGAGATACCTGTAAAGCATATTTATAATCACCCAGTTACATTGTGATGTTTGATAGCACACAAGGCATTCCTCCAGTATCCGGGAGTTGCCTTATTTCACATTCAGAGGAATATGTATTTGACATGAAGAAAGCAGTAGCAATAAAACTGAATGATCAATATGCTGAGCTAATGGATGGGTCATGTCCATCACATCATTCCCCTAATGATGTGATCCCGTTCATCAAATGACAACACATGTCTATGGTCAGGAAACTTAACCATCTTTGATTAATGAGCTAGTCTAGTAGATGCTTACTAGGGACTTGGTATTTTGTCTATGTATCCACACATGTATCAAGTTTCCTATTAATACAATTCTAAAATGAATAATAAACATTTATCATGAAATGAGGAAATATAAAATAACAACTTTATTATTGCCTCTAGGGCATATTTCCTTCAGTCTCCCACTTGCACTAGAGTCAATAATCTAGATAACATAGTAATGATTCTAACACCCATTGAGTCTTGGTGCTGATCATGTTTTGCTCGTGGAAGATGCTTAGTCAATGGGTCTTCCACATTCTGATCCATATGAATTTTGCAAATCTCTATGTCTCCCTCCTTGACTTGATCGCGGATGGAGTTGAAGCGTCTCTTGATGTGTTTGGCTCTTGTGTGAAACCTGGATTCCTTCGCCAAGGCAATTACCCCAGTGTTGTCACAAAAGATTTTCATTGTACCCGATGCGCTAGGTATTACACCTAGCTCGAATATGAACTCCTTCATTTGCTGCTTCCGGAGCAGCTATGTACTCCGTTTCACACGTAGATCCCGCCATGACGCTTTTCTTGGAACTGCACCAACTGACAGCACCACCATTCAACAAAAATATGTATCCCGTTTGTGACTTAGAGTCATCCGGATCAGTGTCAAAGCTAGCACCGACGTAACCATTTACGACGAGCACTTTGTCACCTCCATAAATGAGAAACATATCCTCGATCCTTTTCAGGTACTTCAGGATGTTCTTGACCGCTGTCCAGTGATCGACTCCTAGATTACTTTGGTACCTCCCTGCTAAACTTGTAGCAAGGCACACATCAGGTCTGGTACATAGCATTGCATACATGATAGAACCTATGTCTGAGGCATAGGGAATGACTTTCATTTTCTCTCTATCTTCTGCAATGGTCGAGCATTGAGTCTGACTCAACTTCACACCTTGTAACACAGGCAAGAACCCTTTCTTTGATTGATCCATTTCGAACTTCTTCAAAACTTTATCAAGGTATGCGCTTCGTGAAAGTCCTATCAAGCGCCTTGATCTATCTCTATAGATCTTGATGCCTAATATATAAGCAGCTTCACCGAGGTCTTTCATTGAAAAATTCTTATTCAAGTATCCTTTTATGCTATCTAGAAATTCTACTTCATTTCCAATCAACAATATGTCATCCACATATAATAACAGAAATGCTACAGAGCTCCCACTCACTTTGTTGTAAATACAGGCTTCTCCGAAAGTCTGTATAAAGCCATATGCTTTGATCACCTCGTCAAAGCGTATATTCCAACTCCGAGATGCTTGCACCAATCCATAGATGGATGGCTGGAGCTTGCACACTTTGTTAGCACCTTTAGGATCGACAAAACCTTCTGGTTGCATCATATACAACTCTTCTTTAAGAAATCCATTAAGGAATGCAGTTTTTACGTCCATTTGCCTGATTTCATAATAATAAAATGCTGCAATTGCTAACATGATTCAGACAGACTTCAGCATCCTTAAACTTGTCGAAAACCTTTCGCGACAAGTCGAGCTCTATAGATAGTAACATTACCATCAATGTCAGTCTTCTTCTTGAAGATCCATTTATTCTCTATGGCTCGCCGATCATCGGGCAAGTCCACCAAAGTCCACACTTTGTTCTCATACATGGATCCTATCTCAGATTTCATGGCCTCAAGCCATTTTGCGGAATCTGGGCTCATCATCGCTTCCTCATAGTTTGTAGGTTCGTCATGGTCTAGCAACATGACTTCTAGAACAGGATTACCGTACCACTCTGGTGCGGAACATGCTCTGGTTGACCTACGATGTTCGGTAGTAACTTATCTGAAGTTTCATGAGCATCATCATTAGCTTCCTCACTAGTTGGTGTAGGCATCACGGGAACGGTTTTTTGTGATGAGCTACTTTCCAATTTGAGAGAAGGTACAATTACCTCATCAAGTTCTACTTTCCTCCCACTCACTTCTTTCGAGAGAAACACCTTCTCTAGAAAGGATCCATTCTTAACAACAAAGATCTTGCCTTCGGATCTGTGATAGAAGGTGTACCCAACAGTTTCTTTTGGGTATCATATGAAGACGCACTTCTCCGATTTGGGTTCGAGCTTATCGGGCTGAAGATTTTTTCACATAAGCATTGCAACGCCAAACTTTAAGAAACGACAGCTTAGGTTTCTTGCCAAACCACAATTCATAACGTGTCATCTCAACGGATTTAGACGGTGCCCTATTTAATGTGAATGCAACTAGCAGCCCTAGCTAATTGAGCATCAATCACTATTTCTCTAAGTCATAACTAGTACCTCCCTTTTGGCGAAACAAATGGTTCAGTTGATTTCTAAAGAACAGCTTTCGTCGTACGGCAGGGCCCAGGATATATATGCCCTTCTCTTCATTGCTTTCCTGAAATGCGTAAGTAATCACCTTCGAAATGGTACCAAAAGGCCAGCTCAAATCGTCTATTACAGCCTGGTGGAACCTATTCTTCGACTACTATCTCTAATGCATAACCCAAAATGATAGTGATAAATCGATAAGCAACATCATAGATCGCACCATATCTAATAAAGTATGGCTATGATGTCTGGACACACCATTACACTGTGGTGTTTCAGGTGGCATGAGTTGCGAAACTATTCCACATTGTTTTAAATGAAGACCAAACTCGTAACTCAAATATTCGCCTCCGCGATCAGATCGTAGAAACTTTATTTTCTTATTAAGATGATTCTCTACCTCACTCTGAAATTCTTTGAACTTTTCAAATGTTTCAGGCTTGTGTTTCATCAAGTAGATATACTCATATCTACTTAAATCACATGTGAAGGTTAGAAAATAACGATACCCGCCGCGAGCCTCAACACTCATCGGACCACATACATCGGTATGTATTATTTCCAATAAGTCATTAGCTCGCTCCATTGTTCTGGAGAACGGAGTTTTAGTCATCTTGCCCATGAGGCATGGTTCGCAAGTATCAAATGATTCATAATCAAGTGATTCCAAAAGCCCATCTATATGGAGTTTCTTCATGTGTTTTACACCAATATGACCTAAACGACAGTGCCACAAATATGTTGCACTATCATTATCAACTTTGCATGTTTTGGCATCAATATTATGAATATGTGTATCACCACAATCGAGATTCAATAAAAATAGACCACTCTTCAAGGGTGCATGACCATGAAAGATATTACTCATAAAAATAGAACAACCATTATATTCCAATTTAAATGAATAACCGCCTCGCATCAAATAAGATCTAGATATAATGTTCATGCTCAACGCTGGCACCAAATAACAATTATTCAGGTCTAAAACTAATCCCGAAGGTAGATGTAGAGGTAGCGTGCCGACGTCGATCACATCGACTTTGGAACCATCTACTACGCGCATCGTCACCTCGTCCTTAGCCAATCTTGGTTTAATCCATAGCCCCTATTTCCAATTACAAATATGACCAACCGAACCAGTATCAAATACCCAAGCGCTACTACGAGCACTATTAAGATACACATCAATAACATGTATATAAAATATACCATTGTTCACTTTGTCATCCTTCTTATCTGCCAAATACTTGGGGCAGTTCCGCTTCCAGTGACCAGTTCCTTTGCCATAGAAGCACTCAGTTTCAGGCTTGGGTTTAGACATAGGTTTCTTCCCGGGAGTAGCAACTTGTTTGCTATTCTTCTTGAAGTTCCCCTTCTTTCCCTTGCCCTTTTTCTTGAAACTAGTGTTCTTCTTAACCATCAACACTTGATGCTCCTTTTTGATTTCTACCTCTGCAGCTTTGAGCATTGCGAAGAGCTCAGGAATTGTCTTCTCCATCCCTTGCATGTTATAGTTCATCACGAAGCCTTTGTAGCTTGGTGACAGTGATTGGAGAACTCTGCCAATGACACTATCATCTGGAAGATTAACTCCTAGCTGAGTCAAGTGATTATGGTATCCTGACATTCCGAGTATGTGTTCACTGACAGAACTATTCTCCTCCATTTTGGAGCTATAGAACTTGTTGGAGACTTCATATCTCTCAACTCGGGCATTTTCTTGAAATATTAACTTCAACTCTTAGAACATCTCATATGCTCCATGACGTTCAAAACGTCTTTGAAGTCCTCATTCTAAGCCGTAAAGCATGGCACACTGAACTATAGAGTAGTCATTAGATCGAGCTTGCCAGACGTTCAAAACATCATCATCTACTCCTGCAGCAGGCCTTTCACCTAGTAGTGCATTAAGGACATAATTCATCTATGCAGCAATGAGGATAATCCTCAAGTTACGGACCCAGTCCGCGTAGTTGCTACCATCATCTTTCAACTTAGCTTTCTCTAGGAACGCATCAAAATTTAGGGGAACGGTAGCATGGGCCATTGATCTACAACATCGATATGAAAAAAACATCATGACTAAGTTCATGATAAATTAATTTCAATTAATCATATTACTAAAGAACTCCCACTTAGATAGACATCCCTCAATTCATCTAAATGATACGTGATCCAAATCAACTAAACCATGTCCGATCATCATGTGAGATAGAGTAGTCTTCAATGGTGAACATCTCTATGTTCATCATATCTACTATATGATTCACGTTCGACCAGTCGGTCTCTAGTGTTCTGAGGCCATGTCTGTACATGCTAGGCTCGTCAAGTTTAACTCGAGTATTCCGCATGTGCAAAACTGTCTTGCACCCATTGTATGTGAACGTAGAGCTTATCACACCCGATTGTCACGTGGTGTCTTAGCACGACGAACTGTCGCAACGGTGCATACTCAAGGAGAACACTTGTATCTTGAAATTTTAGTAAGGGGTCATCTTATAATGCTACCGCCGTACTAAGCAAAAAAAGATGCATAAAAGATAAACATCACATGCAATCAAAATATGTGACATGATATGGCCATCATCATCTTGTGCCTTTGATCTCCATCTCCAAATCACCGTCATGATCTCCATCGTCGCCGGCTTGACACCTTGATCTCCATCGTAGCGTTGTGGTCGTCTCGCCAACTATTGCTTCTACCACTATCGCTAACTCATAGTGATAAAGTAAAGCAATTACATGGCGTATGCATTTCATACAATAAAGAGACAACCATAAGGCTCCTATCGATTGTCAGATATCTAACAAAACATGATCATGTCATACAATAACATATAACTCATCACGTCTTGACCATATCACATCACAGCATGCCCTGCAAAAACACGTTAGACGTCCTCTACTTTGTTGTTGCAACTTGTACGTGGCTGCTACGGGCTTCTAGCAAGAACTGTTCTTACCTACGCATCAAAACCACAACGGTGTTTCATCAAGTCTGTTGTTTTAACCTTCAACAAGGACCGGCCATAGTGAAATTCGATTCAACTAAAGTAGGAGAAACAGACACCCGCCAGGCACCTTTATGCAAAACTAGTTCCATGTCTGTTGGTGGAACCGGTCTCATGAACATGGTCATGTAAGGTTGGTCTAGGCCACTTCATCCAACAATACCGCCAAATCAAAATAAGACGATGGTGGTAAGCAGTATGACTATCACCGCCCACAACTCTTTGTGTTCTACTCGTGCATATAATCTACGCATAGACCTGGCTCATGATGCCACTGTTGGGAAACGTATCATGCAATTTCAAAAAAAAATCCTACGCTCACACAAGATCTATCTAGGAGATGCATAGCAACGAGAGGGGGAGAGTGTGTCCATATGCCCTCGTAGACTGAAAACGGAAGCGTTTTTAATGTGGTTGATGTAGTCAAACTTTTTCTTGTTCTGACGAATCAAGCACCGAACATACGGCACCTCCGAGTTCTGCACACGTTCAGCTCGATGACGTCCCTTGATCCCTTGATCCAGCAAAGTGTTGAGGGAGAGTTCCTTCAGCACGACGGCGTGGTGACGGTGCTGGTGAAGTGATCCGCGCAGGGGTTCACCTAAGCACTATGTGAATACGACTTGGAGGCGTAAACTGTGGAGGGGGCGCCGCACATGGCTTGGAACAATTGATGTGTGTTCTAGGCGCCCCCTTCCCACATATATAAAGGAGGGAGGGGGAGGAGGCCGGCCCTAGGCACGCCCCAAGTAGGAGGAGTCCTACTTGGGCTCCTAGTAGGATTCAGACCCCCTTTCCTTTTAACGGTGGGGGAAAGGGGGAAG
The DNA here is from genome assembly GCA_902687465.1 of Secale cereale. NCBI lineage: Eukaryota > Viridiplantae > Streptophyta > Magnoliopsida > Poales > Poaceae > Secale > Secale cereale. The sequence continues at coordinate 764,484,604 of LR738710.1, forward strand.
GAGAGAGAGGGGGAGAAGGAAAGGGGGAGCGCCGCCCCTTCCCTAGTCCAATTCGGACTCCTCCCTTATGGGGGTGTGCCAACCCTATGTGTGCTGGTGTGCCTCCCTCCTATGGCCCATAACTTCCCCGGGGGGTTTCGGTAACCTCCCGGTACTCCGATATGTACCCATACATCCCGGAACACTTCCGGTGTCCAAATTGTGACGCCCGGATAATTAAGCTACAGTGATCCCCTCGCAAATGATGCCACGTCACCTCGATTACTGTGGATAAACTCGTGTCAGTTCGAAACCAAGTTCAAATTTCAAATCTAAAATAAAGTCAAACAATAAAAGTTTTGAAATACTAAAACTAAAATGTTCTAAATGTGTCAAACAAATCATAAGTATTTATGTTGGAGAGATCATCATTTATATGACAGTTCAATGCACTAAAGTAGTTAAAACATCAACAAAAATGATTAACCAAATGCCTTTTTTACAAAATGTTAAAATATTTTATTGCGGGTTTAAACTTTGGTAACAGATGTATCATTAGTAATACTGATTTTCCTACAACTATTATGTTTTAATAAAACTTAACTAAGATGAGACTAAAAATAAAACAGTAAAAGGTAAAATAAACAGAAAAGAAATTGAAAAGGAAAAGAAAATGAACAAACAAAAAGAAAAGGAAAGGAAACCCAGAACCCCCCCCCCCCCGGCCCAACTGGACCTTAGCCCAGTCGGCCGGCCCAACCCCATCTACCTGAACTCCCTTGGCCCTGAAAACCTAGCCACCCCGACCCATAGATCCCCCCACTCCGCTCGCTCTCTCCCCATGTCGCTCTCTCCCTCGCCTCCCCCGATCCAGATCAGGATCAGGGCATCGCCGCGCCCTGCCCCTAACGCCACCGGCGCTCACCGGCGCCACCGTCCATGTGCCGCCGTCCTCGCCCATGAACTGGCCGGATGTCGCGCCTCCACATCCTTCAGCGGACGTTCCCGCCGTCCCGGACCTCCCCTGCACTGCGGTAGCCCCGTGCCATCCTCTGCTCGTCGCAGGGCCATGGCGCCGCCCGCCTCCTCGAACGCCTCCTCGAACGCCCTCGCTGTGAGCTCCCCGTCGGCCCCTTCTCTTCCCCCTCCATCTTGCAGCGCCGTCACCCGCACACTCCGACCGATGTGGCCGCGCCCGTTCGCCGGAGGCCACGGTCACCGCAGCACCGCCTTCCTCAGCCCGCGTGCAGACCGCGCCCCTGCAGGCGCCCTCCCGCGTGCGCATCGCCATCGCCGCCGCACCCCTTGCTGCTCCCTCGCGGCATCGGCCCGCCTACTCCCCTATGTGTTGCTGCTGCTGCCCAGCGCCGCCCCAGCTCCCCGTCGCCACTCGCGCATGCCGCCGCCGCCTGTAGTCGCCTCCGCATCGGCCACACATGGCCGCTCCCCGCACTCACGTCTGCTCGCTGGCCGCTGCTTCTGGCCGAGCAGCCGCTGCCGACCGCCCCGCCTCTGGCTGCCGCCTCCCGCGCCGGTCAGCTGCGCCGGTCGCACCCACTCAGCGCTGCTTCGTCCTCGCCTCGCTGCCGGGGCGGGATGCGGTTTCGCCCGCGACCACGCCCGCTTGTGTTCCGCCCTGTTGGCCATTGGGCCAATGACGACGGGGCCCCACGCCCGTGAAACAAATAAATAAAGATAAATAAATTAAAATTACCTTAATTAATTAATGAATTAAATAATTAAGTTTTCTTAATTAACTTAAGATGAATTAAACCAACACATTAACTAACTAATCCTGTTAATTAGTAATTGTGTATGATAGGGGCCCCCACCCCCTGTTGACCAGTCAAACTTTGACTGGTCAACTGGGTCCCCTTGGCCCACATGTCAGCCTCAGTGTACCCTGGTGGGTACACTTTGTGGGTACACTTAGCATTTTGTCTTTTTATTTCGAATTAAAATAAATTTGGTAAATGAATTAAATCTTTAAAAAATTAATATAAAATAAACCGTATCTCGGATGAAAAAAATTTATATATGAAAGTTGCTCAAAACAACGAGACGAACCCGGATACATTACCCGAATATTCGTGTGGTGCCTCTAAATACCTGAACATGGAACTTTCCCCCTCCGGTCATCTGTTTGACAAATGTCCGGAACCGGTAAAACTTTCCCGGATGGGATCCTCCTTTGTCGGTAACATGAAACACTGCGTTCGGGCACACCCGGCACATCGTATCGCCATGTCATACTTTGTGTTACAATTGTTTGCTTTATATTTATTGTTTCTTCCCCCTCTTCTCTCCGTTAGACACGAGGACTGAGACCGCTGACGATGCCACTGTGATCGACTGCGTCGACGACGACCCCTCCTTCTTGCCAAAGCAACCAGGCAAGCCCCCCCTTGATCACCAGATATCGCCCATTCTCTCTCTCTTATTCTTGCATTAGAACTGATACTGTTGATGATTTGATAGCTCCTATATTGTTGCATAGCCTTTCATTGTTGCTACAACTGATGATACCTTTACCTGCTATCCTAATGCTTAGTATAGGATACTAGTATTCCATTAGTGGCCCTACATTCTTGTCTGTCTGCCATGCTATACAATCGGGCCTTGGTCACTCGGGTGGTGATCACGGGTTTATAATTTACTATTACATACACATGATGATGATTCGGAGATGGGGGCTGAAGGGGCAGGTGGTTCCACACAGGTAGTGGTGGGCCTGGGTTCCCGGCAGCCCCCTGATAGTTACTTTGTGGGCGAGCGACAGGGCGGGTTGCGGCCACCTAGGAGACGGGTGGGCCTGGCCCTGGTCGTTGTCCGCGGTTATTTCATAATAACACGTTTAACGAGATCTTGGTATTTGATCTGAGTCTGGCCATTGGCCTATACGGACTAACCAGCTACGTGGGAATAGTTATGGGCACCCGACGTCGTGGTATCAGCCGAAGCCTTCTTGATGTCAGTGACTGAGCGGCGCGCACTGGGTTGGACCGCGTAACGTAACTTCCTTAGTAATTGAGGTTGCTAGGTCTGCTCACCGGACGCCCTCGCGACGTGCAGGTGTGCATTGGGCGATGGGCCCATACCCCTGTGCACTTAGGACTTAGACCGGCTTGCTGACCTCTCTGTTGTGCTTAGGTAGGGTTGCGACGTGTTGATCTTCCGAGGCCAGGCATGACCCAAGAAAGTGTGTCCGGCCAAATGGGATCGAGCATGCTGGGTTATGTGGTGCACCCCTGCAGGGAAGTTAATCTATTTGAATAGCCGTGTCCCTCGATAAAAGCACGACCTGGAGTTGTACTCTGACCTCATGACAACTAGAACTAGATACTCAATAAAATACACCCAGATAAGTTCCAGATATAACTCAGTGGTTGCTCTCTCACAGTGTGATGAGCGGGAGTATTGTCGGGTTGGGTTATGCTATATGTTGTTACTTGGTGAACTTACCATCTATTCCATTCTACTGCTGCAAGACGGAGGCTGCGAGATGCGAGGATACTTGTTACTTCCATCTATTCTCTTCTACTGCTGCAAGATGGAGGTGGCCAGAAGCGTACTTTGGATGAGTACTTATGGTTTCTTTGCTCCCCCTTTTCCCCCTTCTGTTCCTTCTTCTCGGATGACTCAACCAGATGGTGGAGTCCAGGAGCCAGAGGATCCCGATGATGTTTCTACATGGAGTTCGGCTTCGAGGAGTAGTTAGGAGGTCCCAGGCAGGAGGCCTTTCCTTTTCGATCGTTGCTACATTTGTGTTAGCCTTCATAAGGCAAACTTGTTTAACTTATGTCTGTACTCAGATATTATTGCTTTCACTGACTCTTGTGTTTTCGAGCTTTTGTGTTCGAGCCCTCGAGGCCCCTGGCTTGTAATATAAAGCTTGTATTATTTTAATTTGTGTCTAGAGTTGTGTTGTGATATCTTCCAGTGAGTCCCTGATCTTGGTCGTACACATTTGCGTGCATGATTAGTGTATGGTCAAATCGGGGGCGTCACAAGTTGGTATCAGAGCCGACTGCCTGTAGGAATCCATTTCCAACTCCTTGGCCGAAGTTGAGTCTAGTCTTTGAAAAATAAATTTACTAACTTGTTGTGTGGCTTATGGGCCCACAACACCAATGGGTGGTGTTAGGAACTTTTATTCCTCGCCTATACTCTGGGATTCTTATCTCTCTTCTATTCAGGTTAAATGATTTTGCTAAAACTTAACTTTAGGTTCTCGGAAATATTTTTGCCCGAAGAGCCCCTCATTCCAGATGATCGACGGCTTCATCAGAAGATTCTGAGGATATCTCTCGATATTTCCCCGAGACCCTTGTGCTCATCGCCTTTGCAATTCACTGCCACCGATATATCCCTATGGATATCTGCATGCACTTGTCATTCTCATGATCATTTCTCGTCGCTCTTGTTGTTACAAGATGCCTCAAAATATTCTCCGTTGTCCCGAGAATCCTTGGAGTTTACTGTCTTGCAATTTTATTTCACGTGAAAACCCTTACGGTTATTTCCTCACATATATCGAGGATCCGTTCTTCTCGATTGTTCATGTGTCTCATAAAATTCTTTGGATTACTTTCGAACTTTCGAAAATCCTCTGCAGCCGGTTACTCTTGAAATTCTTGCCTGCTGGCATTATGGTTAATTCCATATGACTAGTAGTCTTCAGTAACATCCCTTGTCTTAACCGTTTTGAGCCTATTGATTCAATGTGTGCGTATGCACGCAGTCATCAGGTTATCCTTTTTTAAATTATCTTTCCGGCTCAGACGTCATTCCAGACATGAGTTGGTTCTCGGCAATTCAAACCTTTATTGATTGTCCAACTAAGTGTTTCCGACTTATCCATCCTTGATCAGAGCGTCTGCTTCTGATCCTTCATTTTGGAAACCATAATTTCTTTCTATTTAAGCATCAGACTAATCAGGTGATTCTTGAATCTGGTGCCTCTGCATTCTTTCTTCCTCTGAGTGAGTACCGATACTCACAGCAGCTCCATTGTGGATCGCCCGATCCATTGTTGGATTGTTATCTGATAGTGTCATTCATAGTCGTTCACCTTGTGAGTTTTCCCCTGATACATAATGCCTTTGGTAAATTGTAACCTCTGCTTGGCCAACCATGCTCTTCTTCCGAGCTTGTGTTTTTACTGTTGAAACTTGTGGTATATGTTACTAAGATGCCCGATGGGTTGAACCTATGCCTTCCCCTAATCCGCGAGAACCCGAAAGTTTTCACAAGTCATAATCTTCCTGTGTTCTACCAGATAAAATTCCAACACTACAGTTTTATCAAGCGAGAGGTGAATGAAATGATATGCATTAAAGAAGTGGGAGTCGACCTTGAACTTGTGTTCATGCCCATGAAAATGATGTAGACCATCTCAGAAGCTTCTTGCAAAAAGATTATCCAACTGTATGATTTTTTTGGTATTCTTGAATTGATTCCTTACAGTTATGGTTCCGACCATGTTGTCCTCATCTGATATATCTGATGGGAATTCATCCCAGTGCCTTCTCTATTTTTGGCAAGGTTGATGTGTCTACTATCATAGGTCAATGACCGGTTCTACTTCTACCATGTTCTACCTTCGAGTATTACCCCCTGGTATCTCGAAGATGTCTTGCCATTGCACCACATCTTACTAACTTTGTTGAAGTAATGACTTTCCTTGTCATAATCATTCTACGGGTTCTTGGTTGTTGTCAACTGAGGACACCGACTAGTGAAATTATTCCGCACTACAAATCAAATACCCCTAGTATTTTACTGGGAAATTCTGAACTCAATCTGGACATTCCTAGATTATCGTCTACATCCTGGTCATGCTACATTTGACTGTGCTACCTTGTCCTTCTCTGGTGCACAAATTCTTCAGTGTGTGAGCACGACTTACGTTGAACTTTCAACATCATGTTGCTTGTCTTGAAAGGCAACTTTGGTTCCGAGCTTACATCTTATATATTGATCATATAACTTGCCACTTCGTCATTCCCTTGCCTGTTGCTGTTGTTGTTTGATTGCATCATCTTGAAACCTCACGGCAAATGTGTCGATCACCTTCAACACTTTGACTTCTTCCGAGATGTCAACTGCGTTCCTCATGATAAATACCCTCCTTGCCCTTGATGATTTTTATTATCATCGACAACACCCTTGACTTCCTTTCATCGCGAACTTGTCCACATTATGAATACAACTTGCTCTCCAGCTAGTGTTGTGTTCTGCCTTGAAATATTACTGCCTTTTATGTCGAGAATGTTGTGGGGATTGCTCCACGTCTTAGAAATTCTCTGTATGATGATACTTCTCACCATGACCTTTCTTCCTTGGTCCCCGTGTTGTTTTTTTAAACCGGGATACCAATATGCTAATGATGCTACTTGAAGTACTTCTAGCAACCCTATTGCTTTGAAGTTAATGATCGACAGTTCGTTCTTAGACTGTTGGTTATTGAATCGTCACTCTAACATTGATCTTGCTGCCTAAGGTTTCGGGCACACCTTTTAACTAATGATTAATGGTGTATGTTTTCCTCGAGCATACAACATTATATCATTTGATTTGACAAGTGTCATCTTCTTGTTCACATTATTGTGGAAATCCATCCGTTTGGAATTCTCGATGAATTGTCGCTGAGCCCATCAGCCACCTCCTCATCCTCTCCTTGGTTTAATGATGAACTATTGTTTCGGGAAACCGATCCCATAGTTCATTTCCCGAGAATCTTGCAATGTCATTTCATCGATTTATGTTGCACCTTTTCTTCTCGAACATCCCGAGTCTGAGGTATCATGAGACCAATCGGATCTGAATCTCGGTCAGATATGATGGCTGGGACAACTTTCCAGGAGTTATAATATGGTTCCTTTGATGACTTGGTAATATGATGTCATGCCTAGCACCCCTGGCTGGAGGACATAACATTATAATCTCTTTTGCAAGGATAACCATTCTTCCAGGAGGAAATTGTGAGACTTATTCTATAAGTTGTTCCTGATGAATCTGTTGTGTATCCAAGTCCGACCTTTACTTCAAGACCATGCCAATGCTATCTCGAAGCATGTCTATGGTACTCCGATTTTCAACAAGAGCATTTGAAGCCCAATGCTAAATGTTTCTTGGTCAGTTATCCAAACAATGTTGTATGGGTAACATCTTGATTAAGCCTTGCCTCTTTATTTAAATGTTTGGGTTCTTGCTTTCCTACACTATATGCCATGTTCTTCTTGTCCATGGGAAGGATATACTCCTAATAATTGTGTGTAATCACAATTTTCCTTTCCATTTGTTTGTTTAACCTTTTCTTGATCTACATGATCTAAGAAATAATAATTCTCTGCTTATGTAAACACCTCGTTGTACAAATCTGTCAGTAAGACCTTGATTCTATTGTTAATAACATTCCGGTACTGCCGGTGGAGGAGAACTTCGCCTATTGGTCCGCCTCGATTCAACGAACGGGAAAATGTTTCTTTTCGTTCCCCATCCTTGGTACCGACATTGTTGCCAACATAGCTGACAAGCTATCCACTGACATGCCTCCCTGTCGCGGATGTGCAAGATGTCACCACCCTTCCTATTTTCAACCCACATGGTGGGCCCATAACCCACAGGTCCATTGGATCGAAACCCGACTCTTCTTTACTACCCGGATTCTAATGTATCCTTTGCACCTGGCTACATATGTGATTCACGAGCTAAATTCTATACCATTATTCATCCTGGAATCAAACGCCATATTATTCCCGTTATTCAAGCCCCCATTCCAGCTTCTGTCTAGGCATCGAATGATTGCCTACCCATTTGAAACTTTGGTACCATCGTATTTTGCACTCAACGAATTCACTGAAATACAACTTGTGGGGTACCTCGTGTATTTCCCATTGAGTTCACCGTCAGATGCCCAGCTTTGTGGAGATGCGTTCTTCCGGAGTTTTTCCCCCTGGTCACGTTCATAGGACGATGGAGATCCCGAAGGAAGGATGACGACTTGATCACGATGACTTGAAGCAGAGAAATGAAGACATCAACGAAAGGGGTCAACCTCTTTGAAAGGGCAGCCAAGACCGAGAAGACTCGTTAGCTTTCCGTTACCGAGACCTTTCCCCCCTTACTCCACCGCTTAAATCTCGAGACGAGATTTTGTAGTGGAGGAGAATTGTGACGCCCGGATAATTAAGCTACAGTGATCCCCCCGCAAATGATGCAACATCACCTCGATTACTGTGGATAAACTCGTGTCAGTTCGAAACCAAGTTCAAATTTCAAATCTAAAATAAAGTCAAACAATAAAAGTTTTCAAATACTAAAACTAAAATGTTCTAAATGTGTAAAACAAATCATAAGTATTTATGTTGGAGAGATCATCATTTATAAGAGAGTTCAATGCACTAAAGTAGTTAAAACATCAACAAAAATGATTAACCAAATGCCTTTTTTATAAAATGTTAAAATATTTTATTGCGGGTTTAAACTTTGGTAACAGATGTATCATTAGTAATACTGATTTTGCTACAACTATTATGTTTTAATAAAACTTAACTAAGATGAGACTAAAAATAAAACAGTAAAAGTTAAAATAAACAGAAAAGAAATTGAAAAGGAAGTGAAAAATGAACAAACAAAAAGAAAAGGAAAAGAAACCCAGAACCCCCCCCCTCGGCCCAACTGGGCCTTAGCCCAGTTGGCCGGCCCAATCCCATCTCCCTTAACTCCCTTGGCCCCGAGAACCTAGCCACCCCCGAGCCCCAGATCCCCCCACTCCGCTCGCTCTCTCCCCACGTCGCTCTCTCCCTCGCCTCCCCCGATCCAGATCAGGATCAGGGCATCGCCGCGCCCCGCCCCTAACGCCACCGGCGCTCACCGTCGCCACCGTCCTTGTGCCGCCGTCCTCGCCCATGAACTCGCCGGATCTTGTGCCTCCACATCCTTCGGCGGGCGTTCCTGCCGTCCCGGATCTCCCCTGCACTGCGGCAGCTCCGCGCCATCCTCTGCTCGTCGCAGGGCCATGGCGTCGCCCGCCTCCTCGAACGCCTCCTCGAACGCCATCGCTGTGAGCTCCCCGTCGGCCCCTTCTCTTCCCCCTCCACCTTGGAGTGCCATCACCCGCACACTGCGACCGATGTGGCCGCGCCCGTTCGCCGGAGGCCACGGTCACCGCAGCACCTGCCTTCGTCAGTCCGCGTGCATACCGCGCACCTGCAGGCGCCCTCCCGCGCGCGCATCGCCATCGCCGCCGCACCCCCTGCTGCTCCCTCGCGGCACCGGCCCGCCTACTCCCCTGCGTGCTGCTGCTGCTACCCAGCGCCGCCCCAGCTCCCCGTCACCACTCGCGCCTGCCGCCGCCGCCTGTAGTCGCCTCCACATCGGCCACACATGGCCGCTCCCCGCACTCACGTCTGCTCGCTCGCCGCTGCTTCTGGCCGAGCAGCCGCTGCCGACCGCCCACGCCTCTGGCTGCCGCCTCCCGCGCCGGTCGGCTTCGCCGGTCGCACCCACTCGGTGCTGCTTCGTCCTCGCCTCGCTGCCGGGGCGGGATGCTGTTTTGCCCGCGACCACGCCCGCTTGTGTTCCGCCCTGTTGGCCATTGGGCCAATGACAACGGGGCCCCACGCCCCTGAAACAAATAAATAAAGATAAATAAATTAAAATTAACTTAATTAATTAATGAATTAAATAGTTAAGTTTTCTTAATTAACTTAAGATGAATTAACCTGCACATTAACTAACTAATCCTGTTAATTAGTAATGGTGTATGATAGGGGGGCCCCACCCCCTGTTGACCAGTCAAACTTTGACTGGTCAACTGGGTCCCCCTGGCCCACATATCAGCCATAGTGTACCCTAATGGGTACACTTTGTGGGTACACTTAGCATTTTGTCTTTTTATTTCGAATTAAAATAAATTTGGTAAATGAATTAAATCTTTAAAAAATAATATAAAATAAACCGTAACTCGGATGAAAAAGTTTTATATATGAAAGTTGCTCAGAACAACGAGATGAACCCGGATACGTTACCTGCATATTCGTGTGGTGCCTATAAATGCATGAACATGGAACTTTCCCCCTCCGGTCATCTGTTTGACAAATGTCCGGAACCTGGAAAACTTTCCCGGATGGGATCCTCCTTTATCGGTAACATGAAACACTGCGTTAGGGCACACCCGGCACATCGTATCGCCATGCCATACTTTGTGTTACAATTGTCTGCTTTATATTTATTGTTTCTTCCCCCTCTTCTCTCCATTAGACACGAGGACTGAGACCGCTGACGGTGCCACTGTGATCGACTGCGTCGACGACGACCCCTCCTTCTTGCCAGAGCAACCAGGAAAGCCCCCCTGATAACCAGATATCGCCCATTCTATATCTCGTTTTCTTGCATTAGAACTGATACTGTTGATGATTCGATAGCTCCTATTCTGTTGCATAGCCTGTCATTGTTGCTACAACTGATGATACCTGTACCTGCTATCCTAATGCTTAGTATAAGATGCTAGTATTCCATCAGTGGCCCTACATTCTTTTCCGTCTTCCATGCTATACTATCGGGCCGTGGTCACTCGGGTGGTGATCACGGGTTTATACTTTACTATTACATACACATGATGATGATTCGGAGATGGGGGCTGAAGGGGCAGGTGGTTCCACACAGGTAGTGGTGGGCCTGGGTTCCCGGCAGCCCCCTGATGGTTACTTTGTGGCGGAGTGATAGGGCGGGTTGCGGCCACCTAGGAGACAGGTGGGCATGGCCCTGGTCTTTGTCCGCGGTTATTTCATAATAACACGTTTAACGAGATCTTGGTATTTGATCTGAGTCTGGCCATTGGCCTATACGCACTAACCAGCTACGTGGGAATAGTTATGGGCACTCGACGTTGTGGTATCAGCCGAAGCCTTCTTGACGTCAGCGACTGAGCGGCGCGCGCCGGGTTGGACCGCGTAATGTAACTTCCTTAGTAATGGAGGTTGCTATGTCTGCTCACCGGCCGCCCTCGCAACGTGCAGGTGTGCATTGGGCGATGGTCCCAGACCCCTGTGCGCTTAGGACTTAGACCGGCGTGCTGACCTCTCTGTTGTGCTTAGGTAGGGCTGCGACGTGTTGATCTTCCGAGGCCGGGCATGACCCAGGAAAGTGTGTTCGGCCAAATGGGATCGAGCGTGGTGAGTTATGTGGTGCACCCCTGCAAGGAAGTTAATCTATTCGAATAGCCGTGTCCCTCGGTAAAAGGACGACCCGGAGTTGTCCACAGACCTCATGACAACTAGAACCGGATACTTAATAAAACACACCCAGATAACTTACAGATATAACTCGCTGGTTGCTCTCTCACAGGGCGAAGTGCGGGAGGATTGCCGGGTAGGATTATGCTATACGTTGTTACTTGGTGAACATACTATCTATTCCATTCTACTGCTGCAAGACGGAGGCTGCGAGATGCGAGGATACTTGTTACTTCCATCTATTCTCTTCTAGTGCTGCAAGATGGAGGTGGCCAGAAGCATAGTGTTTGATTGGATTAGCTATCCCCCTCTTATTCTGGCATTCTGCAGATTAACCCATAGATATTACCCCTTTACACATATATCATTGCATATGTAGTGTAGGTCCTTGCTTGCGAGTACTTTGGATGAGTACTCATGGTTGCTTTGCTCCCCCTTTTTCCCCCTTCTGTTCCTTCTTCTCGGATGACGCAACCAGATGGTGGAGTCCAGGAGCCAGAGGATCCTGATGATGTTTCTACATGGAGTTCGGCTTCGAGGAGTAGTTAGGAGGTGCCAGGCAGGAGGCCTTGTCTTTTCGATCGTTGCTACATTTGTGTTAGCCTTCTCAAGGCAAACTTGTTTAAGTTATGCCTTTACTCAAATATTATTGCTTTCACTGACTCTTGTGTTTTTGAGCTTTTGTATTCGAGCCCTCGAGGCCCCTGGCTTGTAATATAAATTTTGTATTATTTTAATTTGTGTCTAGAGTTGTGTTGTGATATCTTCCAGTGAGTCCCCGATCTTGGTCGTACACATTTGCGTGCATAATTAGTGTACGGTCAAATTGGGGGCGTCACAAGTTGGTATCAGAGCCGACTGCCTATAGGAATCCCTTTCCAACTCCTTGGCCGAAGTTGAGTCTAGTCTTTGAAAAATAAATTTACTAACCTTTTGTGTGGCTTACGGGCCCACAACACCAATGGGTGGTGTTAGGATCTTTTATTCCTCGCCTATACTCTGGGATTATGATCTCTCTTCTATTTGGGTTAAATGATTTTGCTAAAACCTAACTTTAGGTTCTCGGAAATATTTTCGCCCGAAGAGCCCCTCATTCCAGATGATCGACGGCTTCATCAGAAGATTCTGACAATATCTCTCGATATTTCCTCAAGACCCTTGTGCTCATCGCCTTTGCAATTCACTGCCACCGATATATCCCTATGGATATCTGCATGCACTTGTCATTCTCATGATCATTCCTCGTCGCTCTTGTTGTTACAAGATGCCTCGAAATATTCTCCGTTGTCCCGAGAATCCTTTGAGTTTACTGTCTTGCAATTTTATTTGACGTGAAAACCCTTACGGTTATTTCCTCACATTTATCGAGGATCTGTTCTTCTCGATTGTTCATGTGTCTCACAAAATTCTTTGGAATACTTTCAAACTTTTGAAAATGCTCTGCAGCCGGTTACTCTTGAAATTCTTGTCTGCTGGCATTATGGTTAATTCCATATGACTAGTAGTCTTCGGTAACATCCCTTGTCTTAACCGTTTTGAGCCTATTGATTCAATGTGTGCGTATGCACGCAGTCATCAGGTTATCCTTTTTAAAATTATCTTTCCGGTTCAGACGTCATTCCGGACATGAGTTGGTTCTCGGCAATTCAAACCTTTATTGATTGTCCAACTAAGTGTTTCCGACTTATCCATCCTTGATCAGAGCGTCTGCTTCTGATCCTCCATTTTGGAAACCATAATTTCTTTCTATTTAAGCATCAGACTAATCAGGTGATTCTCGAATCTGGTGCCTCTGCATTCTTTCATCCTCCGAGTGAGTACCGATACTCACAGCAGCTCCGTTGTGGATCGCCCGATCCATTGTTGGATTGTTAACTGATAGTGTCATTCATAGTCGTTCACCTTGTTAGTTTTCCCCTGATACATAATGCCTTTGGTAAATTGTAACCTCTGCTTGGCCAACCATGCTCTTCTTTCGAGCTTGTGTTTTTACTTTTAGAACTTGTGGTATATGTTACTAAGATGCCCGCTGGGTTGAACCTATGCCTTCCCCTAATCCGCGAGAACCCGAAAGTTTTCACAAGTCATACTCTTCATGTGTTCTACCAGATAAAATTCCAACACTACAGTTTTATCAAGCGAGAGGTGAATGAAATGATATGCATTAAAGAAGTGGGAGTCGACCTTGAACTTGTGTTCATGCCCATGAAAATGATGTAGACCGTCTCGGAAGCTTCTTGCAAAATGATTATCCAACTGTATGATTCTTTCGGTATTCTTGAATTGATTCCTTACAGTTATGGTTCCGACCATGCTGTCCTCATCTGATATATCTGATGGGAATTCATCCCAGTGCCTTGTCTACTTTTGGCAAGGTTGATGTGTCTACTATCATAGGTCAATGACCGGTTCTACTTCTACCATGTTCTACCTTCGAGTATTACCCCCTTGTATCTCGAAGATGTCTTGCCATTGCACCACATCTTACTAACTTTGTTGAAGTAATGTCTTTCCTTGTCATAATCACTCTACGGGTTCTGGGTTGTTGTCAACTAAGGACACCGACTAGTGAAATTATTCCGCACTACAAATCAAATACCCCTAGTATTTGACTGGGAAATTCTGAACTCAATCTGGACATTCCTAGACTATCGTCTGCATCCTGGTCATGCTACCTTTGACTGTGCTACCTTGTCCTTCTCTGGTGCACAAATTCTTCAGTGTGTGAGCACGACTTACGTTGAACTTTCAACATCATGTTGCTTCTCTTGAAAGGCAACTTTGGTTCCGAGCTTACATCTTATATATTGATCATATCACTTGCCGCTTCATCATTCCCTTGCCTCTTGCCGTTGTTGTTTCATTTCATCATCTTGAAACCTCCCGGCAAATGTGTCGATCACCTTCAACACTTTGACTTCTTCCGAGATGTCAACTGCGTTCATGATGATAAATACCCTCCTTGCCCTTGATGATTTTTATTATCATCGACAACACCCTTGACTTCCTTTCATCGCGAACTTGTCCACATTATGAATACAACTTGCTCTCCAGCTAGTGTTGTGTTTTGCCTTGAAATATTACTGCCTTTTATGTCGAGAATGTTGTGGGGATTGCTCCACCTCTTAGAAATTCTCGGTATGATGATACTTCTCACCATCATCGTTCTTCCTTGGTCCCCATGTTGTTTTTTTAACCGGGATACCAATATGCTAACGATGCTACTTGAAGTACTTCTAGCAACCCTATTGCTTTGAAGTTAACGATCGATAGTTCGTTCTTAGACTGTTGGTTATTGAATCGTCACTCTATCATTGATCTTGCTGCGTAAGGTTTCGGGCACACCTTTTAACTAATGATTAATGGTGTATGTTTTCCTCGAGCATACAACATTATATCATTTGATTTGACAAGTGTCATCTTCTTGTTCACATTATTGTGGAAATCCACCCGTTTGGAATTCTCGATGAATTGTCGCTGAGCCCATCAGCCACCTCCTCATCCTCTCCTTGGTTTAATGATGAACTATTGTTTTGGGAAACCGATCCTATAGTTCATTTCCCGAGAATCTTGCAATGTCATTTCGTCGATTTATGTTGCACCTTTTCTTCTCGAACATTCCGAGTCTGAGGTATCATGACACCAATCGGATCTGAATCTCGGTCAGATATGATGGTTGGGACAACTTTCTAGGAGTTATAATATGGGTCCTTTGATGACTCGGTAATATGATGTGATGCCTAGCACCCCTGGCTGGAGGACCTAACATTATAATCTCTTTTGCAAGGTGGTGGTGCCTGACAATGACCTCGCGCCAGTGGTGGCGCTGGCGATCCCACAACTGGGCGACATGACCACGCCAATTGTGGTAGAAGACTACATCCCACTGCCTCCACCGCCTCGCCGCTCATGGCGCATGAGGGTGAGTAAGGAGAAGGAGAATAACAATGTCAACTGAACTATGTCAGGTATGTTTGATCTCCAAAATGATCTATATATACTCATCTTTGTTTCCTCCGATATGCTTAGTTACCTATTGTAACATCCCAAATTTTCAATTTGGAATGTTATACATAGATCATACTTGCATTGCATGCTTTCTGCATTTTTGTTTGTGGCGTTCCTCGAAATTCTAAGCAACTCAAGGACCTATGGAGAGAGTTGGGAATTTTACCGTTTTCGTATTTGAGTTCGCTCGAATACCGGTACGAGGACAGTGTGATTCTAATTATTTTTCTCTCCTAAAAACATTCCTAAATACCAAATATGAGCGGAGATAATATGACTTCTCCAAAATAACAGAATTATTGGAGGAAAAATGTTAAAATCACTTTTGGTATTTTTCTGGATTTATTTGCGGATTTATTTGCATAGGAAAAATGCGCGTTTTCAAAATTGCACTTAGGTCCGGAAAAAATGTTCACTTTGTCTTAAATATTATTAGAGGATGGTGAAAATTTATTTCGGGAATTTTGGAGTCCGTTTGGTATTTCTTTCGTTAGTTTTTCTGCGCTGGGACTCTTTTATAAAAAAAAATTGAACCGACTTAGGATTCGTATAGGAGTAGGACTTTGGGCTTTATAAGCCAGCGCCCCGGCCCGTTTCGCCTCCAGCCCGCCACCTCGCCACGCCCCTGCCCTAACCCTAGCCGCCGCACCGCGCCGCCGTCGCCGCCAGTTGCCGCCACCGCCGGTTGCCGCCGCCGCCTCCCGCCGCTGCCCCGCCGCCCGCGCCTGCCGCCGCCGCCCGCCGCGTGCTGCCGCCGCCACCACCGCACCGCCCCGCCGCCCAGCCGCCGACACCGGAACGCCGGATCGCCTCTACCGTCTCGCCGGACTTCGCGAGGTAGATGCCGTTCTTTCTTTCTAGAACCGTTCGTTTTTTTTAAACCGTAGATCTGTTTTTTTAGATCAGATCGGTTCGGTTTTTCGTCGGTTTAGTTATTTAGAGGACGTTCGTCCGTACGTTCGTTTTAACGAACGGTTTTCGTCAGTTAACCGCAGACAGCGAATGTTCGTTCGTTAGCCTGTTCGTCCGTTTTTCTTTTCGGGGTATTTATCCCAGGTTATTCCGATCGCGATTTCTGCCCTGATCTTGTTTTTCGTTTTTCTTTTTGCTCGAGAGTCAGAATCAGGTGATTCAAAATCCCAGATCTTCGTCTCGATGCCCTCTTTACGTTTAATCAACTAGAACAAGATTTTGGCTACTGTAAAAAAAATTGACTTTAGGCCAACTAGTAAATCGGAGCTCGTTTCTTTTGCAGTTTGAGTTTCGTTGCTTCTTTCGAGTTGATTCTTTTTGCAAACTGGAGTTCTTAAGTTGAACTTTCTGGTTAGATCTCTTATTTGAGTTTTACCCTTGCATTAGTTTAGTACTTATTGTGTGCTTGTTTGATTGCGATAGAGTACCCGGAGTGCGCCGCTTGCTACTTTGAATCTCTAGGTTTTGCGGATCATCAGCAAGGCAAGTAACACTTTGATCATGCTTTCCAATTACCCAGTTTTTATTGCATTCGTCCAACCCTCACACATTGCATCAGTAGGACCAATTAACTTGTGGGATTGGGAAGTAGTTTGAGGTAGTACCTATTACCTGCATTACATTCAAACCCTTGGGAGTTACTTCTACGTTTGCTGTTAGGACATGCTATGCTCGTAGACGTGGATTGGGTGAGTGAAATCCATGACAGATGTGAGTTTGTTAATTAATGGTTCAACTTAAGGTGGCAACATTAATACACATCTGGGTGGATTGAGGCACCTGGGTATTCCAGTGATTGCCTGTTTTTCTTTTGGACCGCCACCCAGGCTCAAAGGGATCATGAGATTGTTTATACTAGAAACTTCCGTGTGCAGCCACAATGCTATTATGGGCTCTAGCATAGTATGAGTAAGTCATGCGAACTCTTACAGTGGTGGACTAGCAGATGTAGGGGATGTAGGTTGGTACGGTCCGCCCGATCGTAAGGTGCTAGCGCTTCTGAAAGACTATGTCTCGGTCATCCGTTTCTCAAACACCATGCAGTGCGAGAAACTAAACGGAGGCGACCGAGTCTTGTGGGAAAAGTGCACAAACCTCTGCAGAGTGTACAAACTGATCATGATTAGCCATGTCCCCGGTTATGGACGTCTTGAGTATCTAGTACTTGGATTTTCATGTGCATCTCATCATGTTACTCTAATTTAATATTGTTGGGTTTAATGATTATTTTAATTGGGGTTGAGAGGATGTCTATCTTCTTAACGATGTTTCAACTACCATAATAGTTAATTAAAATATATTCCTTTGAAGTAGGGAAAAATTGGCTTTACGCAAAAACTTAACCATAGAGCTTTCCACCAGCCAAATATTGTATATAGTATAGCCTTACTTTCATTTCATTCTCTTGTGTTACCTTGCCAGCATATTCCATGTACTGACCCGTTTTCGGGCTGCAACGTTTCATGTTGCAGACGTTTCAGACGACGAGTAAGATGCCTTTTAGGTCGTGGTTCTATACTCAATGATGCCGCTGGAGTTGATGGACTCACTTATCTTCCAAGCCTTCCGCTGTTATCGTGTTAGATGGCCTTCAGCCATATTATTTGTAATGAATTCATCGTTGGACTATCGATGTAATAAGTGTGTGATTGCTACTCTGTTATAAATCCTTCAAGTACTGTGCGTGTCAGCATTACTGATCCAGGGATGACACTGATGCAGAGAGATCATACTGTTTGTGGTCTGGTCGCTACACCTATGTTAGCTCTAATATGCTTAGTTACCTATGTTAGCTCTAATATGCTAAGTTATCTCTACTATGCTTAGTTTCCTATATGTTAACTCAAAAATTACTTATGTTAGCACAAAATGACCAAGTTTACATAATAAGCTTATAGTCTTATTATTATTATTATTATTATTATTATTATTATTATTATTATTATTATTATTATTATTATTATTATTATTATTATTATTATTATTATTCTTATTCTTCTTCTTCTCCAAAATGACATAAGTTAGCTCTAAGTTAGCTCTAATATGCTTACTTTCCTACAAGTTAACTCCAAAATTACTTATGTTAGCACAAAATGACCAAGTTTACATAATAAGCTTCTAGTCTTCTTCTTCTTCGTCTTCTTCTTCTTCTTCTTCTTCTTCTTCTTCTTCTTCTTCTTCTTCTTCTTATTCTTCTAGTCTTCTTCTAGTATTCTTCTAGTCTTCTTCTTCTTCTTCTTCTTCTTCATTTTCTTCTAGGTTAGCTCCATTTTACTTAAGTATGCTTACCTCTTATAGTCTTCTTCTTCTTCATTTTATTCTTCTTCTTCTAACATCTTGTTTATCATTTTGCAGATTTGATCTAATTCACGGAAGCTTGCATGGATGTAGTGCTTCTTTTCCATTTGTGCTTTTATTTTGTATCAATGAACTTGCATGGTTGGAACTTGTTATATGGATGGATGGATAACGGTGTTGGATGAACAAATGTGAAACGTTTGTAATATGTAAGGATGGAAATATATATGTGTTGGTTATATATGTATATATGATGAAACTTGTGTGTTGGATATGCCAGTTGTATATCCGTGAATTGCTGTCAAATTGAATGAATTAAATTAAAAACCAGGTTGTACAGGCTCTTTGCCGTCAGCTAGCTGACGACAAAGTTCTTTGCCTTCCGCTAGCTGACGGCAAACACGCCACGTGGGAGCTACCTGTGATTCCTGGGACTAGCATGTTTGAGCACTTCTAGCGGACGGCAAAGACCTTTGCCTCTTTGCCCTCCGCTGGCTGACGGCAAAGCACGCCGTTAACCCCTAACGTCTCTCACCCCACCCCACTGTCGTCAACGATAGTTGTTGTCTGCTGGCGGACGGCAAAGCCTTTGCCGTCCGCTTGTGCGAAGCAGATGACAAAGAAGGCCTTTGCTGGCACTCGTTCAGCCAGACATGTTGCCGTCTGCTGGCGGACGGCAAAGGCCTTTGCCATCCGCCAGGTATGCCTTTGATGTTCGCCATGGCGGACGGCAAAGTGCCTGATTCCTGTAGTGCATGTCTATAGTCAGGAAACTTAACCATCTTTGATTAATGAGCTAGTCTAGTAGAGGCTTACTAGGGACTTGGTATTTTGTCTATGTATCCACACATGTATCAAGTTTTGGGTTAATACAATTCTAGCATGAATAATAAACATTTATCATGAAATAAGGAAATATAAACTAACAACTTTATTATTATCTCTAGGGCATATTTCCTTCACTCCGTGCCCCGCGCCTCCTCTGGCTCCGCCGTCCCGTCCGCTAGCAACCGTCGCCATTGCTTCCTCCGTGCAAGCAAGGGCCGCTGTCAATCGCCGAACCCGCCCCCTTGCATCCTCGCTGCCCATCGCCTCCTCCGCCACTGCACCACCATGACCCCACCGCCGTCGCTCGGCATCACCAGTGCACCTCGCCCCCGAGGTCGCCGCCATCCGCGCCTCGCGCCGCCGCCCGCTACTGACCTCGCCCCGGCCAGATCTGGCAAGCGGGCCGGCCGGATTTGCCTCCGCCGCCTCCTTCGACGTTGTCCCCAGCCTCCTCCGTGTCGCCCCGCCGTGTTATAAAGTTATAAAGTTGCTTGTTGCATTGATCTTGTTGAATTAATCTTGATGCCTATGAACCTGAACGTTTATGATATGTGAAGCATGTCCTGTTTGTGCTAATCTTGTTCTAGTAGCATGTTGTTATGATGTTTGCAATATGCCTAGTTGGTGTTTTGGACAGCTTGTCCTTTAATCTTGTTTCATGTGTATGTGTTGAACCGTGGCTCCGTTTGAAGCATGCTTTATATGAAACTTGCTTGGTTTTGTATGTAGATTCATATTGTCATGTTGCATCCATATTTTGAGGGTGTGTTCTTGATGTTTGAATGCATTTTGCATCAATGCCATGTGTAACATGTTTTGCTCATATTTTCTAGGCCGTAGCTCCGAATTAAATGAACTTTATATGTAACTTTACTAGAAAATAATGTAGATAATCATGGTGCATCTTAACTTGTTGTTTAACAACTCTAACTTAATGTGTTATTCAGATCTGGACAAATTTCGAAATTTGCATATGAGGACTTACCCAAATTGTTATATGTTGTTCCCGGCCTCATTTAAACTTGCATTGATGTGAAGTTCTTGTTTGCATCATCTCTTGCCATGTGTAGATCATGTAGCCTTGCCATGCATCATTTTGGTTGAGCGATGTCATGTTTATGCTTGTGTGTTTACTATGTTGTTTGCTTCTTTCCGGTTGTGCTTCTTCTCGTTAGTTCCTGTTTCATTGCGGTCGTGAGGATTCGTTCGACTACTCTTGGTTCTTCTACATGGCTTCGTCTACTTCATGGACTCGGTCTTCTTCCTACCGGGATCTCAGGCAAGATGGCCGTCACCTTGGATCTCACTACTATTTTTGATATGCTAGTTGTCTTGATGCTACCGCTATGTCGCGCTACCCACCACTTTTTTACCAAGCCTCCTAATATGCCATGAAACAGCATCTAACCTTTTTTCACCATCCCAACAAACCGTTGTTTGGCTATGTTACTGATTTGCTCAGCCCCTCTTATAGCGCTGCTAGTTGCAGGTTGTTCCATGTTGGAACATGGATATGTTGGAATATCACAATATATGTAATTTAATTAATGCACATATATACTTGGTAAAGGGTGGAAGGCTCGGCCATTTTCCTGGTGCTTTGTTCCACTCTTGCCACCCTAGTTTCCGCTAAATCGGTGTTATGTTCCTTGATTTTGTGTTCCTAACGCGATCGGTGTTTGTGGTCCCCCCCTTAACAGTTCGCTTAGAATAAAACTCCTCTAGCAAGGCCCAACTTCGGTTTTACCATTTGCCTAATAATAACTAAAACTTGCATAGGGACCGGCTAGTACCCGAGGATTCTTAATTAATATAACAACCCGGGCCAGTGCTCCTCATGAGTCTTGGTCCAAACTGGGTAGATCGCTGGGCCGCCACGAGGAAACTCGAGGATTTGGTTTTACCTGTAGGATGTCTCATCCGATCGTGGCTTGAGACGAGATACGCGTGGCACCTATTATAGTGTCGGTACGTCGGGAGGTCTTGCTAGACTTGTATTACCATTATCGAAATGTCTTGTGCACCCGGATTCCAAGTCTGATCGGGTTGTCCCCAAGATGGAGGTTTTACCTCTGTTCGTCATGAGAGTTTGTGATGGACTAAGTTGGGACACCCCTGCAGGGTTTTGATCTTTTGAAAGTCGTGCCCATGGTTATGTGGTAGATTGGAATTTTTAAATATCCAATTGTAGAGAACCTGACACTAAACCCGAAATAAAATACACCAACCGCGTGAGTATCCGTGATCGTCTCTTTTCGAGCAAGTTCAGGAAGAGAATACGGTGGGGTTATGTTTGACTCGTAGGTAGTTCGGGATCACTTAGTGGTCATTACTAGTTTGCGACCGTTTGTGTAGCTTCTCAACTTTCTCTTGAAATCATAAGTTAGCCACCATACAAATGTTTAGTCGCTTGCTGCAACCTCACCACTTATCCTTTCCATACCCATTAAGCTTTTCTAGTCTTGATACCCATGGTAATGAGATTAACAAGTCCTCGTGGTTCATAGATACTACACCAATAGTGCAAGTACATGTTATGCGATGATCCGACATGAGAGTGGTGTTTACTTGTGTTGGAGTTCTTCCTTCTTCTTCTTCATCGATCTTGGGATAGGTTCCTGGTCAGCAGCCTGGGCTAGCAGGGTGGATGTCATTTGTGCTTTTCATGTGTTTTCATCCGTAGTCGAATGTCTCTCTTGTTGATGTATTCTTGACGCAATTGTATGCCTTTGTATGTATCCCCATCTATTATGTGATTGGTACGATGTAATGATATTCATTTTGCTAAGCGCCTGAAATGCGGTTGTGCCCTAATCACGACGTTATCACATGATCGGGATGGAATCGCATCTTGGGCGTGACATGCAAGCATCTCAGAGTTGGAATATACGCTTTGATGAGTTGATCAAAGCATATAGTTTTATAAAGACTTGCGGTGAAGCCTGTATTTACAAGAAATTGAGTGGGAGCACTACAACTTTTCCGATAACTATATGTGAATGACATATTGTTGATCAAAAATGATATAGAATTTTCTGGAAAGCATAAAGGAGTGTTTGAGAGGGTTTTTCAAAGAAAGACCTCGGTGCAGCTGCTTACTTATTGGGCATCAAGATCTATAGGGACAGATCAAGATGCTTGATAAGACTTTCAATGAGTACATACCTTGATAAGATTTTGAAGGAGTTCAAAATGGATCAGTCACAGAAGGAGTTCTTGCCTGAGTTGTAAGGTGTGAAGTTGAGTAAGCCTCAAAGCCCGACCACGGCGGAAAAATAGAGAGAGAATGAAAGTATTCCCTATGCCTCAACCATAGGTTCTATAAAGCATGCCATGTTGTGTACCAGACCAAATGTGTGCCTTGCCACGTGTTTGGTAAGGGGGTAGAAGAGTGATCTAGGAGTGGATCACTGGACAACTGTCAAAATTATGCCTAGAGGAATAAGGAAATGTTTCTCGAATATGGAAGTGATAAAGAGTTCGTCGTAAAGGGTTACGCCGATGGAAACTTTGACACTAATGCAGATGACTCTCTGAGTATCAATGTGGATGCATATTGAACGTAGGAGCAATTAGCCAGAGTATCTCTATGCAGAGCATTGTTGACATACAAATTTGCAAAGAACACATGGATCTGAATGTTGCAGACCCGTTGACTAAAATCTCTCTCACAAGCAAAACATGATCATACCTGATGACCCACAATTATAGGGGATCTATCGTAGTCCTTTCGATAAGTAAGAGTGTCGAACCCAACGAGGACCAGAAGGAAATGACAAGCGGTTTTTAGCAAGGTAATCTCTGCAAGCACTGAAATTATCGGTAACGGATAGTTGGGTGATAGTATAATTCATAGCAGGTAACAAGTGGCAAAAATAAAAAAGGTGCATCAAGGTGGCACAATCCTTTTTGTATCAAAGTACAAGACCGAATGTACTCTTATATAAAGCAAAGCACTCCCGAGAACACATGGGAATTATTGTCAAGTTAGTTTTCATCATGCTCATATGATTCGCGTCCGTTACTTTGATAATTTGATATGCGGGTGGACCGGTGCTTGGGTGATGTCCTTCCTTGGACAAGCCTCCAACTTATGATTAACCACTCTCGCAAGCATTCGCAACTACGATAGAAGTACTAAGATAAATCTAACCATAGCGTGAAACATATGGATCCAAATCAGCCCCTTACAAAGCAACGCATAAACTAGGTTTTAAGCTTCTGTCACTCTAGCAACCCATCATCTACTTATTAATTCCCAAAGCCTTCCCCTAGGCCCAAATAATGGTGAAGTGTCATGTAGTCGATGTTCACATAACACCACTAGATGAAATACAACATACATCTCATCAAAATATCGAACGAATACCAAATTCACATGATTACTGATAACAAAACTTCTCCCATGTCCTCGGGAACAAAAGTAACTACTCAAAAAGCATATTCATGTTCATGATCAGAGAGGTACTGAATAGAATTAAGGATTTGAACATATGATCTTCCAACGAATAAATCAACTAGCATCAACTACAAGGAGTAATCAACACTACTAGCAACCCACGGGTACCAATCTGAGGTTTTGAGACAAAGATCAGATACAAGAGATGAACTAGGGTTTGAGAGGAGATGGTGATGGTGAAGATGTTGATGGTGAAGATGTTCATGGAGATTGACCCCCTCTTGATGAGAGGACCGTTGGTGACGACGATAGCTTCGATTTCCCCCTCCCGGAGGGAAGTGTCCCCAGCAGAACATCTCTGTCAGAGCTCTAGATTGGTTTCGCACAGGTTTCGCCTCGAGACAGTGGCGCTTCGTCCCAAAAACCACCTTATGATTTTTTCCAGGTCAAAACCGACCATATAGAAGAAGATGGACGTCGGGGGCCTACTAGGGGGCCCCACAAGGTAGGGGGCGCGCCCCCCCACCCTTGTGGGCCCCCTCTCGTGCTTTCTTCGCCCAATATTTTTTATATATTCCAAAAATATTCTTTGTGAAGTTTCAGGATTTTTGGAGTTGTGCAGAATAGGTATCTCAGATTTGCTCCTTTTCCAGTCCAGAACTCCAGCTGCTGGCATTCTCCCACTTCATGTAAACTTTGTAAAATAAGAGAGAAAAGGCATAGGTATTGTGATATAATGTGTAATAGCAGCACATAATGCAATAAATAACAATATAAAGGCATGATGCAAAATGGATGTATCAATACCTTAGAGTGTTAATCACATAACGATGTGAATTAGATTATTAACTCTAGTAAACTCTTTGGGTGTTAATCACATGATGATGTGGACTATGGGTGTTAATCACATGGCGATGTGAACTAGATTATTGACTCTAGTGCAAGTGGGATACTTATGGAAATATGCCCTAGAGGCAATAATAAACTTATTATTATTTATTTCCTTATTCATGATAAAGATTTATTATTCATGCTAGAGTTTTACTGACCGGAAACCTAAATAGATGTGTGAATACTAAACACATACCGTGTCTCTAGTAAGCATCTACTAGACTAGCTCGTTAATCAAAGATGGTTAAGGTTTCCTAACAATGGACGTGAGTTGTCATTTGATAACGAGATCACATCATTATGAGAATGATGTGATGGACAAGACTCATCCGTTAGCTTAGCATTTGATCGTACAATTTATTGCTACTGCTTTTATGCATTTCAAATACATATTCCTTTGACTATGAGATCATGCAACTCTCGGATACCGGAGGATCGCCTTGTGTGCTATCAAATGTCACAACATAATTGGGTAATTATAAAGATGCTCTATAGGTATCTGAAAGTGCAACTAATCCCCGGGTGGTTTTGGCAATTAATAACAACATATATATCATTGAACTAATAGCTACTTGAGAATCATTTCAGAGAAGTTCAGTGATATGGGTATGGTAATGACTGAAGAAGTGGACCCCTCAAAATGCTAAGGCAAGCATTGGCAAAAGCTCAAGACTCCATTTTTGGTTTAGTGATCCAAGATCACATTGAGTCCATAGGAAAAGCCAATACTATTAAAAGGGGATGAGGTCGTGTTGATGATCTGGTTGCTCAAGTGCTTAGTGATATATCTCCTTCAACTATCAGCAACTTTCACTACAATACACACTCATAAGTAATCTCGGACCAACCGATTTTCCAAACTCAGTCCCACCGAGATGAACCACCTCAGCCATAAGCCAAACCCTAGAAATATCCGTCATTCCGAGTTTGAGTTCGGTCTCACCGAAACACGGGCTGCCAACCTTCTGTAACCGTTTGTCATCATTTCGGAATAACCGAGTTGATGATTTCGGTCTCACCGAAACTGGCAAGTTCCTATCTTTACTCAAATAGGACCAACCGAGATGGTATTTTCGGTCCCACCGAAAACCCCAATGTTCACTATATTTGAACTTTCGGTCTGACCGAGTTTCCACTTCGGTCTCACCGAGATTGCTCAATTATGTGTGTAACGGTTGGATTTTGTGTGGAGGCTATATATACCCCTCCACCCCCTCTTCATTCGTGGAGAGAGCCATCAGAAAGAACTACCACTCCTACCTTACACTTTCTGAGAAGAGAACTACCTACCCTTGTGTTGAGATCAAGTTGCTCCACTCCTACCATATGAAACTTGATGTCTAACCTTCCCAAGTTGCTTTCCACTCAATCCTTTCTTCCACCACAGCCAAATCAGTGAGGAGATTTGAGTGTTGGGGAGATTATCATTTGAAGCACAAGAGCAAGGAGTTCATCATCATCTACAACATCTATTACCTTTTGGAGGGTGGTGCCTCCTAGATTGGTTAGGTGTCGCTTGGGAGCCTCCGTCATCGAGATGTGGAGTTGAACCAAGAAGTTTGTAAGGGCAAGGAGATCGCCTACTTCGTGAAGATCTACCCCGAGTAAGGCTAGCCCTCCGTGGGCGTAGGCCATGATGGAATAGACAAGGTTGCTTCTTCGTGGACCCTTCGTGGGTGGAGCCCTCCGTGGACTCGCGCAGCCGTTACCCTCCGTGGGTTGAAGTCTCCATCAACGTGGATGTACGATAGCACCACCTATCGGAACCACGGGAAAAATCATTGCGTCTCCAAATTGCGTTTGATCTTCTCCACTTCTTTTTACTACTTGTGCAATTTACTTTCCGCTGCCCATACTCTAGAATTGCATGTGTAGTGTGCTACTTGACTTGTGTGTTATGCAAAATCTGCCAAAATCTGTCCTTGATAAAAGACAGAAATTTTATCTTGTCGAGTAGTCTAATCACCCCCCCTCTAGACACTCTCACCTTCTTCGATCCCTCAATTGGTATCAGAGCTTTGGTCTCCATTGCTTTGGTTTACACACCATTGGAGGAAGATGGACGTGTCTACGTTTGGGAGTGTTAGCCATAGAGTGCCTATTCTTAATGGAGAGTCATATAACTCATGGAGGTCTGAAATGCTTAGTATCTTTAAGATGTACAATTTGTGCAAATATGTTGAGACCCCCTATGTGCCTCCTTTTGATCCCTTGCACCCTACCATGGATGAAGAGCTTGATTTGCTTCGTAACCTTAGGACTGTAAATCTTATCATTAGAGGGTTACCCGATGACTTGCTTAAGCTTGTTACAAACTTTGAGTGCGCCTATGCTATGTGGAAGTTCTTGGAAGAACTTTATCCGGACTACTCTTTGAGAAGTCTTGATGAAATTCTACACAAGACTATTGAATTTGATAAGATGCGCCCCAATGATCCCAACTTTGATAAATGCTTCTTTGAGCTTCGTGATCTTATGAAAAAGAAGGGTGATCCCGGTCTTATCAATGTTTTAATTAGAAATGCTCTTGCATTACATTCCCAAGATTATTGTCACATTGACAAAACTAATGCAAGTGGTTATCAAATTGACCTAGGTGTTGATGATGAACAATCTATGGGTCAATATGATGATAAGCATGAGCATGATGATGATTACTCCGACTCGGACACCGAGCTAGACAAGATCATGAAGAGTCTCAATCTTATGGCAAATCTGAGAGACTACATGTCCGGCGGAAAAGAGTGGATTCTTGATAGTGGATGCACCGACCACATGACCGGAGACAAAGACATGTTTGGAGAGCTTGCAAAGAACGATGGTCCACGCAAGTATGTGACTTTTGGAGACAACTCCAAGGGTAAGGTACTTGGCCTTGGTAAGGTGGCCATATCTCATGATAGCTCTATTCAAAATGTCATGCTTGTAGAATCTCTTGGATACAATTTACTTTCCGTGTCTAGATTAGCTGACTTTGGATTCAATGTGTTGTTCACCAAAGTAGATTGCCAAGTCTTTCGTCGTGACAATCAAAACATGGCATTTATCGGTATCCGTAGAGGTGATCTATATATTGTTGATTTCACTAAGAAAGCCCAACCTAGAGCTTGTTTCATTGCTAAATCCTCTAAAGGTTGGTTATGGCATAGAAGGCTTGGACATGTTGGTATGCGTAATCTAGACAAGTTGATCAAAGGTGATCATATTCTTGGCGTTAAAGATGTTTTCTTTGACAAAGATAGACTTTGTAGTGCTTGTCAAGCAGGAAAACAAGTAGGTGGAAGTCATCCCGTGAAAAACATCATGACCACAAGGAGACCGCTTGAGCTTCTTCATATGGACCTCTTCGGTCCCAATGCTTACAAAAGCCTTGGTGGTAACTCCTTTGGTCTAGTTATAGTTGATGATTATTCCAGATTTACGTGGGTATTTTTCCTTGATGACAAATCGCAGGTTCAGAGAATCTTCAAAACCTTTGCCAAAAAGGCCCAAAATCAATTTGAAGTGAAGATCAAGAAAGTTCGGAGTGACAATGGAACGGAGTTCAAGAATGCCAATGTAGACTCTTTTCTCGATGAGGAAGGGATTCTACATGAGTTCTCGGCTACATACTGAAAGTGCAACTAATCCCCTGGTGGTTTTGGTAATTAATAACAACATATATATCATTGAACTAATATTTACTTGAGAATCATTTCAGAGAAGTTCGATGATATGGGTATGGAAATGTCTGAAGAAGTGGACCCCTCAAAATGCTAAGACAAGCATTGGCAAAAGCTCAAGACTCTATTTTTGGTTTAGTGATCAAAGATCACATTGAGTCCATAGGAAAAGCCAATACTATTAAAAGGGGATGAGGTTGTGTTAATGATCTGGTTGCTCAAGTGCTTAGTGATCTAGCTCCCTCAACTATCAGCACTCTTCACTACTTAACACACTCATAAGTAATCTCGGACAAACCGATTCTGCAAACTCAGTCCCACCGAGATGAACCACCTCAGTTATTCTTCCAAACCCTAATTTCTCGGTCCATCCGATTTTGAGTTTCGGTCGCACCGAAAATGGACTGCCAACCTTCTGTAACCAATTGACATCACTTCGGAATATCCGAGTTGTTATTTTCGGTCCCACCGAGATGGCAAGCTCCAACCTTTGACTCACTTCGGACACACCGAGATGGTATTTTCGGTCCCACCGAAAATCCCAACGTTCACTATATTTGAACTTTCGGTCTGACCGAGTTTTTACTTCGGTCTCACCGAGATTGGTCAAATGTGTGTGTAACGGTTGGATTTTGTGTGGAGGCTATATATACCCCTCCACCCCCTCTTCATTCGTGAGGAGAGCCATCAGAAAGTCTACCACTCCTACCATACACTTTCTGAGAAGTGAACCACCTACCCTTGTGTTGAGATCAAGCCATTCCATTCCTACCATATGAAACTTGATCTCTAGCCTTCCCAAGTTGCTTTCCACTCAAACCTTTCTTCCACCACAGCCATATCAGTGAGGAGAGTTGAGTGTTGGGGAGATTATCATTTGAAGCACAAGAGCAAGGAGTTCATCATCATCAACAACATCTATTACCTTTTGGAGGGTGGTGCCTCCTAGATTGGTTAGGTGTCGCTTGGGAGCCTCCGTCATCGAGATGTGGAGTTGAACCAAGAAGTTTGTAAGGGCAAGGAGATCGCCTACTTCGTGAAGATCTACCCCGAGTAAGGCTAGCCCTCCGTGGGCATAGGCCATGATGGAATAGACAAGGTTGCTTCTTCGTGGACCCTTCGTGGGTGGAGCCCTCCGTGGACTCGCGCAGCCGTTACCCTCCGTGGGTTGAAGTCTCCATCAACGTGGATGTACGATAGCACCACCTATCGGAACCACGGGAAAAATCACCGCGTCTCCAAATTGCGTTTGCTCTTCTCCACCTCTCTTTACTACATGTGCAATTTACTTTCCGCTGCTTATACTCTAGAATTGCATGTGTAGGGTGATACTTGTCTTGATCATAATTGTGAATCTGCCAAAAACTGTTCATGATCAAAAGGCAGAATTTTTATAATTGCAAGTAGTCTAATCACCCCC
>LR738710.1:764514323-764579385 GCA_902687465.1 Secale cereale
CCCCCCCCCCTCTAGACATACTTTCGATCCTACAGTATCTCTGAAGGTGTTTCGTTGGGTTGGCGTGAATCGAGATTAGGATTTTTCACTCCGAGTATCGGATCAGTATCTCTGGGCCCTCTCGGTAATACACATCATAATAAGCTTTGTAAGCAAATGACTAATGTGTTAGTCACGGGATGATGTATTACGGAATGAGTAAAGAGATTTGCTGGTAACGAAATTTGTCGGTGTACGAAAGTAGGGGCTCTCTTTTGTACCCCTTACTTGTGCACGGGCAGTCAGAGCCACGCCTGTGGCCGAACATAACAGGGCAGAAGAAGGAAGCAAGAGACGCGGAGTTACTAGAACAACGCCAAGACAAACAGCACGAGAAGACCAAGCAATGAGACAGGCTCCCCGGCAAGGACTCTTGCTGGGGCGGCCTGCGCGCCACCCGGCAAGGGCTCTTGCCGGGGCGATCCACTCAGACGCCTCCGTCGCGGCCACCCTTGAAGCCTATGGGCTCCAATGATACCAACAACATTAGAGCTAAGGCTCAGGAAGTGCCCACGTGATGGCATGCAGATCTTTATGAAGAAAAGGATCTATGACTCCCAAGATAAGAACTAGAAGACATGGCGGTCACGAGGTTCCTTGTCGAGGAAGCCCGCAAGGCCCCGACAAGGCTCGTTGCCGAAGACACCCCGAAGCCCCGGCAAGCCTCTTGCCGCAGGGCACTCACTGAGGCCCCGGCAAGACCCTTGCCGGGAACAGAAGCCAGTCTGCGGCAAGCTCTTGCCGTCCCGTCGCCGCCCCAGCTCGGCGGCCGACCCGCTGGCCCAGGCAGGCACCCGCGTGGCGATACGTGGTTCCCGGGCCAGCTAGCCAAGCAACTGCATGGTGGCATGCAGATCTTCGTGAAGACCCTACCACAACGCCACCTCAGCTGCCTGCCTCGCTCGCCTGGACGCGTGTCACGACCAGACAGAGCGGCCATGGACAGGATGGGCTTCTTTCCCGTCCCCGATAAAGTAAATAGACACCTAAGCAGTGCATTGAATGCGCCTTGTCCCGTAATGGCATGGGATAAGCCCATGCACTGTGCACCTTTCCACCTCATGTGTGCCACTATGGCAGCCCCTATTAATTATAAAAGGAGGCCCGCGGCATACTGGAGGGGGATTCGGATCCTGGAAAGCTGGATAGGCACCGTAGCTAGCTGAAGAACTCAAGAGCACTCAAATATACACCAAAGCAGGACTAGGGTATTACGCATCCTCGTGCCCCGAACCTGGGTAAATGATCGTTGTGCTGACTCTTAGACCTAGTCTTTGCACAACTCCGCGCCCGCCAACCGTAGAAGGGATTCCAGTGATCCCATAGGTGTCATTTCGTACCGACAATATTGAACTAGGTATAGAAATACCAACGATCGAATCTTGGGCAAGTAACATACCGACGGACAAAGGGAATTGTGTATCTTGTCATTATGGTTCAACCAATAAAAATCTTCGTAGAATATATAGGAGATAATATGGGCATCTAGGTTCCGCTATTGGTTATTGACTAGAGAGGTGTCTTGGTCATGTCTACATAGTTCTCGAACCCTTAGGGTCCATAAGCTTAACGTTTGTTGACGATATAGTGTTATATGAGTTATATTATTTGGTGACCGAATGTTGCTCGGAGTCCCGGATGTGATCCCGGACATGACGAGGAGTCTAGAAATAGTCGAGAGGTAACGATTGATATATAGTACGATGATATTCAAACACTGGAAGTGTTTCGAAGTAAACCGGATAGTCATCGGTGTACCGGACGGGGTACCGGTCAAACCCGGGAGGTTAGTGGGCCTATTGGGCCAATAGAGGGGGAGCACACCAGCCCACAAGGGGTTGGTGCACCCCCCCCCTATGATAGTCGGCCAAGTGAGAGAAAGGAAAGGGGGGATTCGGCCTCCCCCTTCCTTCCTCTCCCCCCTTTCCTTTTCCCCTTCGACAAATATGGTAAAGGGGTCGTGGCCAAGGGAGAAGCCCAAGTAGGATTCAGACCTACTTGGGGCGCCTCTTGGACTCTCCCCTATCCCTCCCACCTATATATATGAGAGGGGGTGCCTAGAACAACAATTGCTTAGCCGTATGCGGCGCCCCCATTCACAGTTTACACCACCGGTCATATTTTCGTAGCGCTTAGGCGAATCCCTGCGGAGATCACTTCAACATCACCGTCAACATGTGTCATCATGATGATGGAACTCATCTACTACCTCGACGTCTTGCTGGATCAAGAAGGCGAGGGACGTCATCGATTTAAACGTATGCAGAATGCGGAGGTGTCGTGCGTTCGGTATTTGATCGGTTGAAGCGCGAAGAAGTTTGATTAAATCAACCGCGTTGCGAAACGCTTCTGCTTACGGTCTACGAGGGTACGTAGACACACTCTCCCTCTCATTTATATGCATCTCCATAGATAGATCATTGCGTGTGCGTAGAAAAAAAATTGTTTTCCATGCAACGTTTCCCAACAGGAGCGGTGCAACCCATCCCCGACATCGCGTCGTCGCCGGCGAGCGCCGGACCTTCAACCAGGCCACCTTGACACAATCCTCCTCTCCGATGAGATGGTCGCATCGCGCGCAGGCTACAGATGTGGTGGAGATGCACGACAAGCACTACAGCATTAACCGCACCCGAACCCCGGTTGCAGGAGTGCACCACGGGGGCGACTGCGCCCGACCCCCGGCTGCAACAGCGCACCATGGTAGCCGACAGCAGACCCATGCTCACGACAAACCGAGACCACCCCATTGTGCTGCAGATGCGGAACCACATGTGGTTGGGGATGAAAGGATGAAGAAGAAGTGAATACGATGAAGGTTTCGCGTGAGATCCAGATCCTACAACATACTAGTTGTTGCGGTGGGAGAGATTGTAACGACGGCTTAGTTGTGAAACCTAAATTATATGCTCCCAAACCATTCGATCAAAATATATCCGACGGCCATGGAAGCGACGGACGCGCTTGTTGTCACCAGCCGGATGATGGCAAGTGTTTTCCTTTCTTCAGAGCTTTCAGCTTAGTTCAAGACACGGCACCCCACAGTCCGATCTGCCTTCACCAGTCACACACTCATGACACCATCCCAGTTTCCCCCGCGGTCGTCCTTCCTAGCTCTGCCCTCCCGCTCAAGCATCTCCCATCGCGCTGCAACCCGGCCGACAAGATCACCTCCTATCCTCGCACCGCCGCATTTTGTCTCATAGCACGCATGCGATCCACCGCCCTCATGCCACCGTCTCCGTCGAGGCACATAGAGGGAAGCCAATCGACGAATACATGTTCGTGTTCCCGTTTTCATCATATTCTTGCTGTCCCGTTGCATCTCCTGCAAATCCTCTCTTTTGTTGGTGTTGCGCCTTAGGTTTGAGTGTATGTATCGTCTGAGATGTGTGTGTTCGATGGGTTGCCCTTTCTTGAGGCATTAATTTAGGACAACGCTAATGCCCACACATGTGATGGGAGTGAAACCCATCCACACACCATATAATACACTAACTGCGACACGTCATCGCATGCATGCATGTGGGAATCTTTTTATATTTTCAGTTTTTAAAATGTATTATCTCTTAAATGAAAAATCCGATTGAAGATATGTTTTCACCATTAAATCATCATGACGAGATCTTCGAAACTAGATCTCATATAAATATGTTTTGATGACTTGTTTTCGGGTTAAAAGTTGCCATGTTTATTGCACATGAATTGCCATGTTGTTTACACTAAAGTTGCCATGATAGGTTTCAGCTATTTTCTTTTACATGTAAAAGTAATTTTGACATATTATAAAATGGGGAATTAATAAACTAGACTTGCCATGAACCATCAACTAAAGATGCCATGATACATGCACTTAAAATTGCCATGGTGCATACAAAAAATAATTTTCATGGTCAAAGTACTGGAATTGCCATCATCAAAATACTAAAATTGCCATGCTGTACAAACTAAAATTGCCACATGGCAACATTAGTTTAAGCACTATGACAACTACAGTGTAAACATCATGGCAACTTTTGGACAACAAAAATTTCGTTGAAACATATCAACATGGGGTCTAGTTTTGAAGATCTCGTTGAGACAAATTTAATGGTGAAAACGAATTTTTAATTGGAATTTTTAATTAGGAGATAAAACATTTTTAAGCCAAAAAACCAAAAAGATTCCTGTTGATGTCATTTGTTCACATGTGGCATAATGAATATTATTGGAGGCGTGTGGGCGATGTGCAAGATGCCACACGTGTGGGCGTTAGTTTTTTCCTTAATTTAAGCTACAAATTTCAGTCATTTAGGCTAAATCATTTAGCATATGTTGATGTGTGGTACTAGATCTGTCACCCTTTTGTTAATATGTAAAACATACTTGGTGTAGCATATGGTACCTGTGCAAATTATCCACATTCACATAATACATGGTATATAACTATGTAATTATAATTCGAGATTCCCTCAATCTGCATTGTGACTGCATAATTTGGATTTTCAGTACAGTTTTATAACATTTGGAAGGATTTGAAACTGGTTAGATATGCGGGATGGGTGATTTCTGTTAAGAAATCATGATTCGTGATAAAAAATGTTTCTGCTTTTTGCATTTACCAGTTCTGTCCTCCTGGTGCTGTTCTTCTTCTGAAAGCTAAGTAACTACGAATGCGGTTTACTGCAGTGTACTTAAACTTAAAAGCGAAGTTGAACCCATTCTTGTATGTTC
Source organism: Secale cereale (assembly GCA_902687465.1). Classification (NCBI taxonomy): domain Eukaryota; kingdom Viridiplantae; phylum Streptophyta; class Magnoliopsida; order Poales; family Poaceae; genus Secale; species Secale cereale. Next base: position 764,519,076 of record LR738710.1, read on the forward strand.
CTCATAGTTACCTCTGTATTCTAACATAGTCAGTTTAGAAAATACTATACTAGAAATGTTCTAAAAAAGGTGCTCAACTCTTTGCGTAGTTTCATAATGTTCATTGCCAACGATCCGAGGCTGTAACATAGTTGAGTTTGAATCTAAAGGATCTACTATTGGATAAATACCCTTAGAAGCTAATCCTCTGGAAATTACGGTAGTAGCATCCAAATGTGCAAATGTTGTGGCAGGGGCAGGGTCGATCAGATCATCTGCAGGTACATAAATTACTTGAATCAAAGTTACAGCGTTGACCAAGTAGAATTATCTAGCCGCCCTCTTGTGATGCGTTATGGACATTTGGTGACTTTGGTGGTGAAAAAGAGTGCCTCCATGGATTTTGGGAAGGGATCAAACATTGAAGATTGTGTGAAAGAAACTGTTAAGCTGACAAGGTCAAAGAATCTTCAGCTTCACCATCTGCCTCTTGTAAGTAATCCCTCCGATCTATTTTACTTTGGGCCTAAGTTTTTATTCCTTAATGGTCTGCGCGTTCCTACTTTCCAGCGGCTATTTCCAACTACACCCCTCCTTTTCTACCTCGGTTGTAGTGCTCTGCATTAATGTCACGTGTTTTCAACAGCTGTGCATGCGGGAGAGGGAAGTGTGTGCTTGCAGAGCAATGCTAGACGCACGGGCTTTTTTACGGGATCAACGGACTGGCTTGATTGGCATGCTTTGATTGGGGAGAATTATGGTGAGGGGCCCACCCCCACTGAAAATTAGGGGCGAGAGAGGATTAGGATTAGGATTAGTTTGGAATATTCCTGTAAAACCTAGTAACCAATCCGTGCGTTTAGAATTCTCGGTGCTTGCATGCAGTGGCTGAGAACCATGTATACCACGCATGCAGGAACTTCAGCCAATCATGACGCCTGCATTTATCATGGTTCAGGCATGCAGAGCACGCAAGCTGCGGGGTAAAACCGTCCAATTCTTTTGCTTCGTTGGTGCTCCTTGGTATCCGTGATTAGAGTTATGCTCAAAGTAAACAGAATCGGAGGGAGTAAATTGTTTATCCCTCTGCACCCTGTAAGAAAGTTCATGATTTGGATGTGTCGCACGCACGCATACCCTTCTCGGTGGCTCAAAACATACTGAAGAATTCGGTCAGAGTTAATTTGTTACTTCTACATGATGTTTTATGCTGCATATTGTCACGGTTGACAATGAAAGAAGCCGTATAGATGAGCGTGCTATCTAGGAAGTGGAGGAGCCTTTGCAAATGCTACCCGAAACTAGTGTTCACTAGAGCCAGAATGCGCAGCGGCAATGCCATGGTAGGCCCCCAAAAAACCAGAAAGACAAGGTGTGTCAGGCATGTTAACATCATCCTGCGACAGCTAAGGTCAGCTAGCTTGAATAAGTTTATGGTTAAGTTCGCGCCTCGGAAAAGGCACACGGCTCACATTGATAGATGGGTCAACTTTTCTGTCGCGTCAAGAACAAAACATGTTGTTCTTGATTTATGTCCAGGGATGAAAGTTCCTAGCACCGACACGGATGACATGTATAGTTTCCCACTGCATTTTTTCAATGACACTAATGGTTCTTGTGTCAAGTCTCTTCGTCTAGGATTAATCTATTTAGCGCCGCTCCCTGATCTCTGTGGATTTGCAAACCTTAAGAAGCTCTCTCTGCATATGGTGACCATCATAGGGGAATTCGCATGCTTGCTCCTAGGATGTGTTGTTCTCGAGTGGCTTATCATCACCAGATGCACAATGGTTGGGCTAAGCATAGGGCAGGAACTAAGCCAGCTGCATTATCTATGCGTGTAGTTCTGTTTCCTACAGAAGTTATAAATCCAGGCTCCAAACCATGTCACCTTCATGTTCAACGATCATACTATACCTATCGTGCTTGGTGAACCTCTGAAAATTTCAGAGCGGACGATTGGTTTGTCTTCGTCCTCCGACTGTCTCAATTATATCTTCAATGATCTTGTCAATGCTCTTTCACATGTGCAGTCTCTCTCCATAAATTTTCAAATTAACACCGAGGTATGTTTTGCCTTCATGGTTTTGCTTCCATTTCTTCATGTTGTACGAGGAGGTCATTGTCTGTCTCACATTTGCCTTGTGCTCATGTTACAGGTGCCGGGGTTTGTGAAAAACCCTGACATGCTCACCAATCTGAGACATTTGATCTTGAAGATCGATATTTCTGGGTGGCCAAAAACTACTGGTGGAATTCTTCGTTTGGCTTACATTTTGAAGCTAGCCCCCTTTTGCAAGAATAGTTACTCCATGTAAGTGTGTTCTCATATTACTGTGCAAAATGCAAACGTGAACTTCGGTACATCTAGTAAAAAAACACCAAAAAGATAGGTTTAAAAAATGTGAATAAAATTCCTAGATCTGCATGCACATCAAACTTTTGGTGGGAAGAAATATATCCATTTGTGTGATGCACCCAAAAAATGACATATGATTTTCACTATACTTTGTAAATTGATGTATATAGTTCAACAATATATATCTTGTTTAAACTCATAAGGACTTGCGGACATTGGAGGTGCTACTTTATAATTTTGCTTAAACTCCTGATGCAGATGCACCAAGAAAGTCTTAAAAGGCACCACCAAAGAAAACCCATTTTCCGTGTAACATTTTGTGCATTGTTATTTTCTTGCAAAAATATGAGATACGATAAAGAGCAACTATTTGTCCACTATATTTTTTGAAAAAAAATCAACTCTATGTTTTTTTTGAAAATTCAGTTAATTATACATGACAAAGAAATCATGCAGATGTGTTATTTTAACTCGGCAATTCCTACCTTGCGGCTGATAGAGGATACCTCCCCGCGACACCCGCACGGTCATCTGAAAACTATCCGAATGACCGGGTTTTACAGCTTGCATGGTTAGCTTGAGCTAGTACTTTGTCTACTTCAGAATGCAACTTCTCTCAAGCAGTTATCATGTGGTGAGAAACAACTCATACATTCCACCTCTGGTGGTAGCAGAGAGACACATATACCAGGGCAGGATAACTGCCAAGACTAAACTTTGGAGGAACAGCGATTTCAAAGGCGTCCTTGAAATTATGTGAAAAGGGAAGAATCTGAGTTGCATCCATCTTTATGTTAGTTCAATGAATTGAGATGGTGACTAATAAGTATCTGGTGGAAGGAGCTCACAAACAAGTCATACGATACGAGTATGTACTTCATCATCTGTTTGTTAAGACAAAAGATGACTTTGGATACTAGTTACTACATATGTGTAATGATATTATGATGCTTTTATAAGCTTTTTAAATTTGTTGTTTCTTGAGCGATTGTTTGTATTTCATCTTTTGTTTATTTGTTTGTTCTTGAGGTCTTGCTGGGTTGAGAAATGGGTGTCTATTGTTGAACGGTGATCAACTACTACTCTCTTACAAGGATTTACCAGGACAATCTTATATGGGCCATTTGCATTTCTATCCCTAACTCAAACCACCTAATCAGATTTGCCCCTCATTTCAAAGCCTGCTCAAATTTGCCCCTCTACTGTTAGGTGATCTTACAAAAATGCCCTTCTATGCCGTTACCATCCGGTCAACGGGCTTTCATCATCCTAAGAAATAGCAAAAAAATCTTAAAAATCTAAAATTTTGTGGGATTGAAGATACTCATGTGCGCAAGGTGCGTGCAAATTTTCGTGCTATTTGGACATTCCAGGAGCTCGTGGCGAGGAAAATCAGGTAATTTGTATACTTGTGAACAATAAATTTGAAATAAAATAGTAAGAAAATTCAAAAAAATATAAAAATTTTGGCATCAAAGAGATTAGGTGCACAAGGCGCTCGCAAGTTTTTGTGAAAAAATGACATACGAGGAGCTCTAGCAAAAAAACAAAATCGTCATTTTTTCCAAAGTTTTTTCATGAGCCAAAATTTGGTTTTTTCACCACGAGCTCCTCGAGTGTCCAAACAGAACAAAAAATTGCACGCACCTTGCGGACTCGAGCCTCTTTGATGCCAAAAATTTCATATATTTTTTTGATTTTTCTTGCTTTTTTTTAATTTACTGTTCATGGGCGTACATATTTTCTATTTTTTCTTTGCCATGAGCTTCTAGAATCAGATAGCACAAAAATTTGTACGCATCTTGCTAACCTAAGTATCTTTGATACAACAAAATTTCAGATTTTTTGAATTTTTTTTGCTAGTTTTTTCAGGATGGTCAAAGCCCTTTGACCGGACGGTAACGGCACAGAAGGGCATTCCTATAAATGCACATAATACCAGAGAGGCAAATTCGAGCAGGCTTCCAAATTAGGGGTAAATATGAGAGTGGGCACAATTTAGGGGCATAAATGTAAATATCCCATCTTATATTATGCTTCTCTTTTGAAGGAGTATTTAACCAAAAACTACCACATTTCGTGGAAACGTGCCCAGAAACTACCACTTTTCAAATTTGTGCCGAAAATTACCACTTTTTTTTTCCTAATCCATGGTAAAAAAAACTACCATGTTAGAGAACCGCCCACTTCGCCCACTCTAAGCACGAATCTTACTGTTTGGGCACACAAATCAATTGCCAGCATGGCCAACTATTCACGAACGCGTGTTCATCTCCGGTAACGGCGCGTTTGCGGTCGGGAAGCGGTTGTGGGTCGACTGCGGTCAAGATCTAAGCCATTGCCCTCTCGTAGTTCACTCTCTCCCTCCTCCCTCATCTCTCCCGCTCTCTAATCTAGGTGGCGGCCGCCATGGCGTCAGTGATTCCGGATGGGGGCGGCGGCGATATGGGTGACGGTGAGGGCGGCCGCGACGGCGACGTCGGTGGTACTAGTTTGGACATTGTTGGCTCTTTCTCAGAAGTCGATAACTGGTTGGAGGGCACTAGTTACGCGACGTAGCCAGGTTGCAGCAGCGGAGGCAACGCTCGTCCACTCATCGTCGGCGCCTGGGTGTTCCATGGGTTGCAGGTATGGGTATATCATCTGCTTAACTGAACATGTTTTGTTTCATCTAGAAAGACGGTTGGTTAGTTTTGTGAATCTGCCAAATTAGTAAGATGTGTAAACAAATATTTGTTGAACATGTGGTGTAAATTCTATTGCACTGTGTAGGTGTGTTAATTTTTATTCAATTCATTAGCACTTATTTATGCAGTTTGGCTCACCAGAAGTGGGACATATGGTTTCATTTCAATGGAAGAAACCCTGTGAAAAGGGGTATATATGATAGATATATTTATTTTCTTACTCTACAATCACTAATTTCTAGTGAGGGGTATGGGAGAGTGATTACATGTACTATGTGAAGGAGGATGAAATTGGATTTGAAGGAGTAAAGTATTTAGGTAATGAAGCTAGTGTTCAGGAAATGTTGGAGGATTATCATCATGTCAAGATTCTGAACATAAAAGTTCTGAAAGGTGTTCAACCTGCAAGTAGTACACAGGCTAATGAGAATTACATGAACACTCAAGAGAGCTGCAATGTGTAAAAGGTAGTGGAGCAATCCGAGCTTCAGAATATGATAAATGACAGAAAGGCTCAACTTGAGAGGAGCAGGATTCAAAGAGAGGCAGATTTGAACCACTTTGAAGGGGATACTGAAGTGTCTGAATTTTGTTCTGATGATTCAGTTCATACAGATAGGAGTGCTGAAACTGTTGAAATGGAAGTAGAGTGTGCCTCTGAAGAGGAAAGAGCATTGGAATTAACTGCAGACACACTTGTTGTGAAACATGTGAAGAATCCTGGTCCAACAAGCAGATGTCACAATGAGGTAGAGCATAAACAAAATCAAGATTGGTTTCCTGAAGCAGATAAGTTTTGTTTTGCTGGTGATTTAGGCATCAGTGATGAGGAAGATGAAGATGAAGTTGAACTACCATACATCCCGAAGAAGCCAAAGAGTAATAAGAAAAAGGTGAAGGATAGGGTATGGTTTGACCCCTCAATTCCTAATTAACATTTACTATTGTGCAAGAGCTTGTATTTTGAGACAGTTTACCAATTCAAAGAACCATTAAGGGATTTTCATATAAGGAATTTGAGGTCTTCTCACTACCACAGTAACTCCCAAACAAGAATTATTGTTTGGTGTTCACAGAGAGAGCATGGATGTGAATTTTACATGTGTGCCTCCAAGATAGCTCATAAAAAACTTTTTGCATTAAGAAGTGTAACATGGAGCACACTTGTCCAACATCAGCAGAGAACACAAAGGTTACTACTAAGTGGCTTTCCAAAGCAGTTGAGCCTTGTCTTAGAGAAGATCCTAGAGTACTTGAGGATTCACTAATTAAAAGCAGCAAAGTCAAGTTTTCCGTTGATGTATCACGGATTGTGGCCTATAGGGCAAGGAGGAAGGCTATTAAGGTTGTGCAAGGTGACCAGAAGGAGTAGTACTTTAGACTGAGGGACTACCTACCAGAAGTTCTTGATACAAACCCTGGTAGCAGGTGTATAGTTAAAACATTTGAGGACCCAGAAAACCATGCACCAACTCCTAGATTTAAGTGCCCGTTCTACTGCTTGCATGCATCAAAGTAAGGATTTCTTAATGGTTGTTGGCCCTTTATAGGTAAATTTACAACTGTATTTTCTTCAAAATATCTTGTTTAGAAAAATATGGTAGCTAATTTGGGCATGGATGCAGGGCTTGATGGTTGCTTCATCAAGCTAACCACTAGACAACAAACTCTTGCAGCCACAGGAAGAGATGGCAACAACAACATCTACCCAATAGCCTTTGGGGTGGTTAACAAGGAAGATTAGGATAGCTGGACATGGTTCCTAACCCAGCTAAGATGTTGCATTGGAAGTGGAAGCAAATTTGGAGCCTACACCACAATTTCTGACTGGCAAAAGGTATGCACCCTATCTCTGCATTTTTAGCGAAAGTATGTACCATTATTTCTTTGACACTAGTGGCTTAATTTATTTTGGTTCATGGTTATTAATTTATCAATAGGGTCTTCTTAATGTTATAAATGAAGTGTTCCCTGATTCCGCTCAGAGATACTGCCTTAGGCACAAATATGCAAATTTTTAGTCAACTAGTTTCAGAGGACAAGAACTAAGGAAGCTCGTAGATCAGGCTAGCTACTCATTCAGCAAACATGGCCAGGAATTAGCAATGGCGGAGTTGAAAGCAGAGTGTGAGGATGCCTGGAAGTGGCTTAAAAATTTCCTAAGGAGACTTGGTGTAGGTTGCTAATTCTCGAGCATGCGTTGTATTCCCTTGAAGAGGAAAGGGTGATGCAGCACAATAGTGTAAGTATTTCCCTCAGTTTTTGAGAACCAAGGTATCAATCCAGTAGGAGACCACGCGCGAGTCCCTCGCACCTGCACAAACAAATAAGAAATTCGCAGCCAACACGATAAGGGGTTGTCAATCCCTTTAGGGTCACTTACAAAAGTGAGATCTGATAGAGATGATAGTTTGATATTTTTTGGTATTTTTTATTATAAGAACAGAAAGTAAAAGCAGAAAAGTAAAGTAGATTGTAGATTGATATGTTGAGAATAGACCCGGGGGGCATAGTGTTCTCTAGTGGCTTCTCTCATGATAGCGATATTCTACGGCGAGTAAACAAATTATTGTCGAGCAATTGACAGAAAAGCGAATAATTATGAGACCGAAACGATTCTGCATCTACTACTATTACTCCACACACCGACCACTATCCAGCATGCATCTAGAGTATTAAGTTCATAAGAACGGAGTAACGCTTTAAGCAAGATGACATGATGTAGTGGGATACACTCAAACATAGTGATATAAACCCCATCTTTTTATCCTCGATGGCAGCAATACAATACGTGCCTTGATGCCCCTACTGTCACTGGGAAAGGACAACGCAAGATTGAACCCAAAGCCAAGCACTTCTACCATTGCAAGAACTATAGATCTAGTAGGCCAAACCAAACCAATAATTCGAAGAGACTTGCAAGGATAATATAATCATACATAAAGAGTTCAGAAAAGAACCAAATATTTCTCATAGATAATCTTGATCATAAACCCACAATTCATCGGATCTCGACAAACACACCGCAAAAAGAGATTACATCGAATAGTTCTCCTCGAAGACCGAGGAGAACTTGGTATTGAGATCCAAAGAGAGAGAAGAAGCCATCTAGATACTAGCTATGGACCCGAAGGTCTGTGGTAAACTACTCACAACTCATGGTGAGGCGATGATGATGATGTATAAGCACTCCGTGGAAGATCCCCCTCCGGCGGAGCTCCGGAACAGGCCCCAAGATTGTATCTCACTGGAACAGAAGGTTGCGGTGATGGAACTAGGGTTTTCTCTATTGTTCTGGTAGTTTCCGGCTACGTAGGTATATATAGGAGGAAGGAGGGCACCGGGGGCTAGACGGGGTGCCCACGAGGCAGGAGCGCGCCCTATAGGGGGGGTGGGTGCCCCCACCCTCGTGGACGCCACGTCAGCCCTACTCCGTGGTTCTCAAGTCTCCCGTGCGTATTTTGCTCCAAATATATCTCTCCCGAAGGTTTCATTCCGTTTGGACTCCGTTTATATTCCTTTTCTGTAAAACCCTAAAACAGGAAAAAAACAGCAATCTGGACTGGGCCTTTGGGTTAGTAGGTTAGTCCCAAAAATGATATAAAAGTGTATGATAAAGCCCATTAAACATCCAAGATTTCATAAATAATAGCATGGAAGAATCAAAAATTATAGATACGTTGGAGACGTATCAAGCATCCCCAAGCTTAATTCCTGCTCGTCCTTGAGTAGGTAAATGATAAAGAAAGAACTTTTGATGTGGAATGCCAACCAACATAGTTTCTCAATGTAATTCTCTTAATTGTGGCATGAATGTTCAGATCTGAAAGATTCAAGATAAAAGTCTATATTGACATAAGAAATAACAATACTTCAAGAATACTAACAAAGCAATCATGTCTTCTCAAAATACTATGGCTAAAGAAAGTTATCCCTACAAAATCAAATAGTGTGGCTATGCTCCCTCTTCATCACACAAAATATTCATATCATGCACAGCCCTGGTTTCAGCCAAGCACTTGTTTTCATACTCTATTCTTTCAAACCTTTCAACTTTCACGCAATACATGAGTGTGAGCCATGGACATAGCACTATAGGTGGAATAGAGTGCTGGTTGTGGAGAAGAAAAAAAGGAGGGAGATAGTTTCACATCGACTAGGCATATCGACGGGCTATGGAGATGCCCATCAATAGATATCAATGTGAGTGAGTAGGGATTGCCATGCAACGGATGCACTAGAGCTAAATATGTATGAATGCTCAACAAAAGAAACTAAGTGGGTGTGCATCCAACTTGCCTGCTCATGAAGACCTAGGGCATTTGAGGAAGCCCATCATTGGAATATACAAGCCAAGTTCTATAATGAAAATTCCCACTAGTATATGAAAGTGACTAAACATGAGACTCTCTATCATGAAGAATATGGTGCTACTTTGAAGCACAAGTGTGGAAAAAGATAGTAGCAATTGTCCCTTTTTTCTTCTTTTTTTGGGCCTTTCTTTTTTTCTTTGGCCTTTCTTTCCTTTTTTTCTTTGGAGGGGCTTTCTTGATTTACCTTTCCTCACATGGGACAATGTTGTAATAATGATAATCATCACACTTCCATTGAATTACAACTTGATATTACAACTCGATACTAGAACAAAGTATGACCTATATGAATGCGTCGCCGGTGTACCGGTATGTGCAATGAATCAAGAGTGACATGTATGAAAAATTATGCATGGCGGCTTTGCCACAAATACGATGTCAGCTACATGATCATGCATGGCAATATGACAATATGAAGCGTGTCATATGAACAAACATGCCCCTCTTCTTTGTTGGTGGAGGTGGTTCAGGGATGGACCAATCTTCATGGTTTTTGGCAATCCTGCCCATTAAATCTTCCGCATCGTCCGGTGTTCTTTTCCTGAAAACACAACCAGCACAACTGTCCAAATAGGAACTGGATTCATCAGTTAGACCAGCATAGAATATATCGATTAATTCATTCTTAGGGATTTCATGTCCTGGTCTAGCCCGAATCAGACCGCAGTACCTCCCCCAAGCTTTAGGGAGGGACTCATCCTGCAACTGTTTAAAGTTATAAATTCTTTGTAAAGCAGCATGTTGCATGTGAGCAGGAAAGTACTTATCAACAAAAGAGTGAGCTAAGTCCTGAGGACTCTTAATGGAACCGCATGGGAGTGAATCATACCATGCTTTAGCACCCTCCTTCAAGGAGAAAGGAAGAAGCTTGGTCACATAAAAGTATCGTATCTTCTCATCTGTGGTAAACAGGCTACCCAACTCACCGAGTTTAGTCAGGTGTGCAATAGCATCATCATTTTCTCTTCCATAAAAGGGGTCAGTTCAACCATACGTATAAGTGAAAGATCAACAGAGAAATCATAATCGGGATCATCAATGCACATAGGGGGATGTAGCAAATTCAGGATTAGGAACGGTTTTGTTCTTCAGAGAGTGTTTTTCAAACAGTTTCTTAATAGCTTCAGGGTCAGAGCCAGAAAACTCTGTCAGTTCCCTGCATAAATCTTCATCTAGTATATAGTAATCATCATCAAGGAGCCTCTCTTTAAGTTTACTCAAATCAGGATAATCATAAGTTTCACCAATAGGGTAGCGAGTAACAGGAAGTTCAATTCCAGACTTTTTAGCAGCAGCAGCAATTTGTTTCTCAAGAGCATAACCAAGCGAACTAATATCATCAAAAGTAGTAGAAGCATCATCAAGAGTATCAGACATAGTAACAGATTCAGTAGGAGCATCATGTGGTGGTGGTGAGGCAAACTTACTCATAACGGAAGGTGAATCAAGTGTAGCACTAGTGCTCAGAGCAGTACCTCTTCTTGTAGTGGATAGTAAGATCGGAACCTTGGGGTCTCCTTTCTTACCCATAGTGAATGAAGTGCAGCAGGTAGGATACCTCAAGTAGACTTGTAAATATTGCTATGCTCCCCGGCAACGGCGCCAGAAAACGATACTTGATAACCCTCAACCGGAAGGGATCGAGATAGTCTTCGTGGGTAAGAATAACCCAATTTATTGACTCGACACACGGGGAGCCAAAGAGTATTTATAAGCTTTGACAGTTGAGTTGTCAATTAAACCGCACCTGAAATATACTTACTGGCAACAAAAGATAAGTGGTAACAGTGATATGATAGTGATGATAGTAATAGTAAAAGTAAACAGCAAAAGTAAATAGCAACAGTAGATAGCAAAGTAAATAGCAAAAGTAGCGACTAGTGACAAGCAGGGTTTAAAACAGTGTAGGCTAGGGAGATGGATGGTTGGGCGCTGCATGGATGAGATAGATTTAACTTGGGGCACGGCACACGGAAAAGTAATGATCATCTAGGAAAATATCAAACATTAGGCATGTATCCCGTAGGTAGTTGTACGTGCTTGCAATAAGAACTTGCACAACATCTTTTGTCCTACCGTCCCGCTACGAACGGGGCCAAAAGGAACTTATGGATATTAAGGTGCTCCTGTCAAAGAGCACCGGAACAAAGCAATGAACTCAATGGATACATGTAATCCTCAAACTACGGACCATCCCCTTTGGTGTCCCAAGCTGTCACTTTTGGGGTCGCCGGTTCCGGACCGTAACAGGTGCAAACAACTCATAGATAGGATTACGAACACAAATATATTCATGCAAAGACATATGGTTCAGATCTGAAATCATGGCACTCGGGCCCTAAGTGTCAAGCATTAAGAGTAATAAGTTGAAGCAAAGATGATAAACACCATAGTAGATGATAGGCAACATGCCCCCAATGATCTGACAAACTATTACATGATCTAACTCATCCAATCCCTACCATCCCCTTCGCCTACAGCGGGGGAATTACTCACACATGGAGGGAGAAGTCATGGAGGGATGATGGAGTGGTGATGATGATGACGATGGCGACGATCTCCCCTCTCCGGAGGCCAATTCAGCCTCCAGATTAGCCCTCCCGAGGAAGAACAGAGGGTGGCGGCGGCTCCGCGACGGAAAACTGCGAAAGAACTTCTGATCTGGGGTTTCTGCGTCGGGAGTAAAAATACGGGATAAAGTAGGGCACCAGGGGGTGTGGGACCCACCCAGGCGCCCCCCCCCCCCGGCGCGGCCCAGGGGGGCGCGCCCACAGGGCGCCTGGGCACCCCCTGGCCCCCCTCTGGCCCCACTTCTGGGTCCTGGTTCCTTCGGGTGCGTGGATTTTCTGTGATTTTTCGCGGATTTTTCTGAGGTACCTAAAAATCTGTTTTCCTGCACACAAATAAACCATACAAGCAGCTCTGCTGAAAACAGCGTCAGTCCGGGTTAGTTTAGTCCAAATCATGCAAGAATGAGGCCAAAACAATATCAAAAGTGTTTGGAAAAGTAGATACGTTTGAGACGTATCAATCATCCACCTTGAGATATCTATCCAGAACATCTCGCTGGTATTAAGTTGTGAATCCCACCCAAAGTGTAAACTCAAAGCACCAGACAACTGCATTAAAAGAACTTTGCGTAAAGTAAACAATCCTTGCACCCGCAAGTACAAGCACCGTTGTTTTCCCCCTTGTGGCAACAGCACATCCCCTAGACTCATGTTTCTATCACTCAAGCTAGTCATCAGGGGGCATGAACCCACAATCAAGCATAACGCTCCCTCTTGGAGTTACTACCTACTACTTGGCCAAAGCAATAAACAGCAACGGAGAACATGCAAGAATTACTCAAGAACAAATATATAAAAGAGGTGAATCAAATATATTACTCAAACACAATCTGAACATAGTCTCATAATCCATCGGATCCCAGCAAACTCAGCAGAGCAACAGCATAAAGATTATGTATGTGCCTCGATCATGTAGGGCAGCTCATGAGGTCTAAACCATGAAGAACAAAGAGGGGAGGAGAACATCACATAGCTACTGGTCATGGACCCATGGTCCAAGGGGGACTACTCACGACTCATCCGGGAAGCGTCCATGGTGGTGGAGAAGCTCCCGGTGGTGGTTCTCCCCTCCGGCAGGGTGCCGGGAAGAGTTCTCCTGATGCTCCCGATCTTGGAAGCGTTGCGGCGGCGGAACAGAGGCGAGATCGCGAAAAAGGGTTCCGTCCTCGAGGGTTTCGGGACGCGAGGAATATATATGCGAAGGGGGGCAACCAGAGGCGGAGAGGGGGCCCCAGGCGACCCCCTGGCGCGGCCAGGGGTGGGGCCGCGCCGGGTGGCCGCCTGGGCCACCCCTGGCTCTCCTCTGGCCCCACTTCGGTTTTTCTCGAAGCTTCCTGTACGCTGAGTTTTCCTGTATTTTTCCCGGAATTTTTGGAGGACTTTTAATATGGGGGAAATCTGAAATAGAAAAACAGCAGAAAACAGGAACTGGCACTGTGGTGCACTAAGTTAATAGGTTAGTCCAAATATGATCAAAAGTGTATGGAAGTGCATAAATATCATAGCAATATCACACAAAAGAAGCATGGAGCAAGCAGAAATTATAGATACGTTTTGGACGTATCAACATCCCCAAGCTTAATTCCTGCTCGTCCTCGAGTAGGTAAATGATAACAAGCATAATTTCTGTGGTGACATGCTACCAACCATATAAGAACTTTTTAAGTAAAGCAATCAAGGCATGTAATTCAATTCAAGTCATAACAAGCAAGAGTCTATATTAGCATTGTAACAAGTAACATAAGAACATAAAGGTGCAAGAGCTCTCGCTTTCCGTGACTTGAATGTCTCCAAATGGTGTTTGCGTGCAAGAAAGGGGATAGGGATATACGAGAGAGTAAAACATAGTTTTTGTATTGTTGAGAACTTAATCTACTAAAGTTTCACACTTGGTCTTCTTTGGAATCTTATCTTGACTCATCCCCAGACCAACAGCCAGGTACAAGTCAAAATGATCCACTCCCTTTCAATATTTTGAGCACTCATGCAATGGATGAGCATAAGCAAGAAAGTCGACACTTAGGATGGCAAAGAGAGAAAAATGATGGAGGGGGAAGACAAAAAAGGTGTGAAAGGCTCACACCAATGAGGACAATCATCGGCGAGAGAAAGCCAAATGATAGATATGATGTGAGGAGTAGGGATTGCCATGCAACGGATGCACATATGAGCTAAGGTAAGCTCTCCAATGGAACTAATGGGGGTGCATCCAACTTGCTTGCTCAAGAAGACCTAGAGCTCTTTTGAGGAGGCTCATCATTAGAATATACAAGCCAAGTTCTATAGTGTGAAGGTCCCCATATAGCTATATGCATGAATGATAATCTCTATGGAGTACAAGGTATAAGATGGAGTACGAGTGTAGATCTCTCAAAAGGAATAGTAGTGTGCCCCCTTCTCTCTTTTTATTTCTTTTTCTCTTTTTTCTATATTTTTTGTGGCCTCAATGGCTCTTTCTATTTAACTCTCATTTGTCCTCTTTGGGATCTTTTGATTTTGTCCTCTTTGGGATCTTTTCCTCACTTTAGGGGCAACACTCTATGTATTACAAGAAGTATAGAAGATCTTTCACACTTTACAAAAGTACTCAACATAAAAAAAATGAAACTATCATGTTGTATGCAAATGTATGCCTCTGCCAGTGTAGCAGGATATGCAATGATACTAGCACGTCATGTAGCAATGATTAGGGCAAGGCCCAACTAGCATGCGGCTCATCGATCAAGCAAAAGGCATGTATGACATGAAGATCAAGTCATGAGAAGATGGATGTTGCATGGCAATGTATCTCGGAAAGGCTATGGAAATGCCTTGATAGGTAGGTATGGTGGCTGTTTTGAGGAAGGATATAATGAGGCTTATGATGACAGAGCGTATCATGCCAAGGATTGGGATGCACCGGCGAAGTATGCGCCAACTCTCGACGTGAGAAAGGGCAATGCACGGCACCGAAGAGGCTAGAAAAATATGGTTAGGTGGAAGTGTCAACTCTCGAATACTCACATTAGTCCGAAGAACTCATGCACTTATTATCGGTAACTCTCAATATAATTAGGAGGTTCACAAAGAGACAAGTACCCCGAGGAGGAGTGTATGGGGGTTTGGTTATCCTTGCGCATCCTCGGCTCATGGTACGTGAGTGTACTCTAATATTCGATCCCTCCAAAGATTAGTGATCCATTTAGTAGCTAAAGTTCTCAACTATTTTGTAGGTTTTCGAAAATAAACATGGATTGCCCAAAATACGACATCTATCACTAATAGGCTAAAGCTCTTGACACCAAAAGATCAGACATTACTCATGGCAATACCTCAAAACTATTGCAAGTTACTACTAAAATTAAATAGCAACCTCTATTACCTACTTTAAGTTAAGACACACAACTCAGTGCAACAGGCAAACTCTCTTAACAAGATAAACATGAAAACTCAACAGAGTTCAACAACCAACTAAACAAAAGCTCTTTAAAAAGAAAAGCATGAAAACTAAGAGCTAAACATGACAACAGCTATGGAAAGACAAAGAACACACACAGCAAAGATAAGCATGAAAATCCTATGTTGTGTTCTAGGTTGAAGTGGAGCGTGTTTCTCTCCCACACAAAGAAAGTTGGGTTCTAACTTGTTATGAACAGCAAGCAAAGCTAAAGAAAACTAAAAAGGAAACTAAGAGCAAGACGCTCCAAGCATAGCACATAATGCATGAAGCGATTAAAATATAGTGGAACGAAAGACGAACTGATAATTGTTGATGGAGAAGGGGATGCATGGGGGCATCCCCAAGCTTAGACGCTTGAGTCTTCTTGAATATTTCTTGGGGGTGCACGGGGGCATCCCCAAGCTTGAGCGTTTGACCCTCCTGAATCTTCTTTTATCATCTTCCCTCGCACACTTGAAAACTCCCTTCATACATAACTCATCATAATCTGATTAGCGAGGTTACTACCTACAATAAAATAATTTTTCCCTACTGGAAATAAGGATAATCTTGAAGAGCAACTGTTTCTCAAGATTGCCAAAAGGCTTTTGCAAAGAAAAAGCAAGCTCAAGGTTTGCAAAACGAAGAAAAGGCAAAACAGGACAGAATCTGTGAAAAACAGACCAGCAGGTAGTAAATAATTTTTCCGGGGCACTTCTGCAACTCAAATCAAAAAACTCAGAACAGACGCTCGAAAGCCAATTGTATAGAGCACGCTGTCAAAACAATTGATCAAAAAGATGATCTGGTGATTTTATACGAATTTTTCTGTCCAAGGACATAATCTGTTTTCTGGACAGCACGTCACAACTTTTGAACTTTCTTGCAATCAGAGGCTAAACTTGGCACAAAGCTGAAAAGAAAAGATACAATGATGATGCTACTGTAGTAATAAACATCAAGACACAACAAAAGCAAAATAAAACTTTATTCATTGTGGGCTGCTTCCCAAAAGCGCTTTCTTTTATGCCTTTAAGCTAGGCATGATGCAAAAAGGAGAAGATCAAGTTTTATCAAGAGTAAGAGAATAGCTAGCCCGTGTAACGGACTCAAAAGGCAACTTAATCTTCTTTCTAGGGAAGTGTTCCATCCCTTTCTTGAGAGGAAATTGGAATTTTATATTCCACTCTTTCATGTCAATGATAGCACCAACGGTGCGAAGAAAAGGACATCCCAAAATAATTGGACAAGAAGGTTCACATTCAATATCCATAATAGTAAAATCAACGGGAACATAATTGTCATTGACAATGATAAGAACATCGTCGATCTTCCTCAAAGGTTTCTTTACGGAAGAATCAACAAGACGAACACCAAAAGAACAAGGATCAAAAGGTTTCAATTTAAGCATATCATACATTCTTTTGGGAATAACGGAGGTACTAGCTCCAACATCACATAAAGCATAGCAAGAGAAGTTATTCAACTTAATTTTAATCATAGGATCCCAACCATCTTCTAGCTTTCTAGGTATGGAGGCTTCTACCCTAAGCTTCTCCTCCCTAGCTTTGATAAGAGCATTAGTGATATGCTCCGTGAAGGCAAGATTAAGTGTGCTAGTGTGGGGATCTCTAGACATTTTGTGAAGAAAACCAATAACTTCAGAAAGGGTGCAATTATCAAAATCAAGGTCACTACTATCAAGTAAAGTGGTAGTGGTGTCCTTTAGGCTCACTTGTTTGGTAGCTTCTATGGTTATATGAGTTTCTTCTTTTATGGTTGAGGTCATAGCATCACCATTAATAGGTCCAATGGGACTAGGAGTGCATTGGGTGCTAAGAGTTTGGATATCCTCAACAACTTGGATAGTAGCAACAGTGTGGTGGGTAGTGTCGGGGGAAACTGTCCACCACGAGCACCTATGGGACCGGAGCCCCTTTGTTCGTGCGGTAAGGGAGCGGAGGGAGCACAAAGAGCAGATCGTAGAGCACACGCGGGCAGTTTACCCAGGTTCGGGCCGCGACGGACGCGTAAAACCCTACTCCTGCTTGGTTTGTATTGAGTGTTGGAGCTCGGGAGCTTGAAGAACTAGCTACACCGAGCGAAAGAGCTGTCTAGGTTCCGAACCCTTTCTACGTTGTGCATGGGCCTCCTTTTATAGCTCAAGGGGTCACCGACAGGTGTCAACGTAGAAGAAGGGGTAAAAATGTAACTTTGGTGGTAGTTGTAACAGTGCGGGAACAGTGCGTGACCAGTGGATGAACAGTGGTCATCACCTACATTGACAGTGGGGGACAAGAGCATTAAATGCCCGTCGCCGTCGACCCCAAAAGCGCCCGCCCTTGCGTCTCCGTTCGCCACGGCGATAGCCTCGTCACCGTGGAGTGCCACCGTGTCCCCCAGGCTGCACAGCCATCCGCCACGCGTCCCTGGAAGGGCCCCAGGGCGACGCGTGGGCCGATGAGCTGGAGCGCGGGCACACAGTGCAAACTTCCCCCGGCAAGCACCTTGCCGGGGTCTTGATCTTGTCGGGCCGGGAAGCTTGTCGCTCCCCGGGTTTTGCCGGGGCGCAGGGTGCGCCGAGGCGTGTCTTCTAAGAGGCAATCTTCTGATCTTCCTGGCAAACTCCTCTTGCCAGGGTCTTGAGCTAATGAGGTAATCTTGAGCCTGGGACGGCCTTCCCGGCAAGCTCCACTTGCCGGGGCCTTGATCTTCTTGCTTGTATACTTTGTTTTTGAATGGCTTAAATAAGGATCAGAGAGGTTTCCGGCAAGCACGTGGTAGGCCCTGCCGCGGGAAGCTGCTACTGCCCGTGCACAAGTTGGGGTATTAAGGTACCCCTATCTTAGTACACCGACAGGAGCCCCCGGGCCTGGGCCACACACGGAGCCGAGCGCTGTTGGGCCAGGCCCAAAACAGTGCACGGGCACGCGCGGCCCACGGCGAGCCGTAATTCCCCCTCCGCATCCGCCGCGTCCCTCCCTAACGGCACGCGTCGATTGCGGCGTCGTGGGAGAGATCGTGGCCACGTTCTTTAATGGGAAATGCGGAGCGTCCCCCACTTCCCCCTTAAAAGCAGAGGAAGCAGGGGTCGTTACCTTACTTCGTCTTCATTGCTTCTTCCACCTCCAGAAATCCCCCTCTGCGCTCCGCCTCCACACCTCCTCCGCCATCTCTCGCATCTGCGGCGCCGCCGGACTCCTCGTCTCCTTCCCTCGCCGCCTCCGCCATGGCCCCGAAGACCGAGAAGGCGAAGGCGGAGAAGGCCAAGAAAGAGAAATCCGAGCAGGCGGCGAAGCTTGCTCTCCTGCGGAAGAGGAATGTCGGCTTCGCGCCAAGGCTCAGCGCGCGGGAACTCTGGAACAAGTACTATCTGTTCTGGGCCAAGAAGACCAAGGCGCATCCCCGCACCCGAGTCTACCCGGCCGCCGCCAGAGATCTGTATCCCAGCGGGTATTTCTTCTTTGCTGCCTTCTTCTACTGCGGCCTGTGTCCTCCATTCTCTGAATTTTTCTGCGATATCATGAATACATACAACCTCAATCTCTTAGACTTCACCCCCAACGCCATCCTCACGATGGCGGTTTTCGCACATCTGTGCGAAAACTACATAGGGATCTATCCAAACGTAGCACTCTTTAGGCATTTCTTTACGCCTAGAGTAGAGGCCGGCGCTCCCCTCTCCGGGGGTATCTCTTGGGTCTTCCGCTTGAACAAGAAGGAATCTTATCTGAAAGGGGAGCTCCGCGGCAAGTGGGAGGAGTGGCGCGCGGATTGGTGCTGGATAGTTGAGGACGAGCCGCAGCCTTTCACTGCGCCGCGCACAACAGCCATAGTGCGCGGCAGGGACTGGAGCGATCTGGCCCCAGATGATATCAAGCTCAACGCTGCCCTTGTTAGGATTCTTCGTCTCCGGGTAGCCAAGTTGACCATTGGAGAGGTAGGAGCAGAATTCCTCCGCCGCCGCATTGCTCCTTTACAGGAAAGGAAAAGGCCAGCATGGGAGTTTGGCAATGCGGCGGACATAATGAGGTTGCGCCCGGGGCTGAATTACAACTTCACGGCGCTGGAGCTGAAGGGGATGGTCCGGGAGCTTTTTAAGCACGACCCGGCCCATCCGGAGTGGTTTAGACCTCCCCGGGGAGTGGTGCCGCTGTGCAACAGCACCGCCCGGGATGCCTTGCGGGCGATGATGCCCGCGTGTGACTCTCATGGCGTCGACCCAACATGGATAGTGCCCACGCCGGATGCCATCATGAGTTTCTTCGATAACTTGGTCGAGGTGCCGAAGAACACCAATGAGATCAAGGGTCTCACCCGGGCCACCACGGATCGAGAGATTGCTTATATTGCTACCCGGGTGGAAGAGGCCGCCGCAGCCGCAGCGGTAGGAGAATTCAGGTTCACCGTTGACGAGGCAGCGGCCGAGGACGCGTCGTGCCAGGCCGAGGAGGCAGAGATCCGGAGACTTCTCAAACTTCCGCCCGACGAGCTCGCCGGGGTCCCTTCTCTGAGGCATGCCGGGATCCCGGGATCGTGAGCGAGGCCGCGGCAAGAGGCGAGGTCGCCGGAGGAAGCAGAGGTGCCGGAGGGAGCGGGGCCACCGGAGGGAGCAGGGCCGCGGGGCAGGGTGCTGGGCCCAGCGAGCCCACCGAGGAGGAGGAGGAGGAGGACGCCGGAACCGACGAGGATACTGGCAGATCTCTGGGGTTGGACGACGTCTCCTCGTCCTCGGAGAGCTCTCCGCCCCGGGTAAGTCCCAGGCGATCTCCGTTGAAGCGCCTCCGCAAGGCGCCTACAGCGACAAGGACGCAGGCGCCCCGACAACAACCTGCTCGCCGGGCGACGCGAGCCACCGGGGGGAGCCAGGCTACGACAGAGGCGCCCCGCACATCAGGCGCGACGGAGGCACCCCGCGCAACAGCTGCGGCGGAGGCGCCCCGCGTGCCAGCGCCAAGCGGAGGGGGATCCTCTCAGAGTGGAGCAGCTGCTCCGCCTGCTCCCCGGGCCTCGGCGCCAACGGAGGCGGGGTCTTCGCAGCCCCCTGCCCCGGAGACCGCCAAGCGCCCGAAGGAGCCTTCTCCTCCCGCTCCTCGCGCGGGGGCGCCCCAGGTGGAGTTCGACTTCTCCGCCCTGAGCGACGACGACGACGAGGAACAGGAGTAAGCACTTGTATTCTGTAGCTTCTTCAATTCTGTCTTGATTCTTTCGTTGAGGATTCTGATCTTGTTTCTTGATTTGCCTGCAGGACCCTGACCCAGCGGATGGCGAAGAGGGCCAAGGTCCCCGTGGTCGAGGTTGAGGATGACTCGCCCGTCGCGGCGATAGGGGATGCGTCGGCGACGAACTTGCCGGACCCAAGCGCTGCTCCGAGGAGCAGCCCCCAGCGCAGCCCCCAGCGTAAGTCTGGGCTTGACCTTTCCGCTCGTTGGGCGCGCTTGAGGTCTTTGCTTGATACTAACATCTTGTTGCTCTGTTTTGTCTTGATTGTCTTGTGCAGAGGTGGAGCCGCAGCCACAGGAGCGCCCGGAGACTACTCCCGAGGAGCCGCAGGCCCCGCCATCCCCGCTAAGGGCGAACTCCCCAGCGAGGGAGAGCGCTCCGCCAAGGGCGGGTACTCCGCCAAGGGCAAGTACCCCGCCATGGGCGAGCAGCCCGGCGAGGGCGGCCACCCCGCCAAGGGAGAGCTCCCCGGCGAGGGAGCCTGTCGTCGACGAAGCCCGCGAAGGTAAGTCTTGCAACCTCGTCTTCTTGGACTTGTCTTTTTTTGGATATTTGCTTGAACTTTTTCTTTTCTTCTTCTTCTAGATCCTCCTCCCCCAGAGCAGATGGAGACGGAGGTCATCGTCGAGGAGGAGGGCGCGCAAGGCGACACCGGCGACGCCACTGTCGTCGAAGACATGGCAGGAGCCGACGAGCCTGCCGCGGAGGAGACTGCCCCGACCGCAGACGCCGCGGCCGGGGAGGGGGACGGCGGCCACACTGCCGGCCCGGAGGCGGCAGGAGCGCCAAGCGCTGCGCCGGCCGCCGACCCCTCCACCGAGAAGGAGCAGTCCGCCTTCTACCTTGAGGCCCCCAATGGCGTCTTTATACAAGTGCCATGGGGGTCTTCGTCGTGAGCCCCCGAGGAGGGAGAGGCCTTTGATGGAGAGGTCCTCGCCTCCGCGGGGTTGAAGATCGTCGAGGCGCCTGGCGGGAGCGACGAGCCCGAGGAGGAGAAACTGCTTCACCGGCTCCTGGCCCTTTATCGGGCCAGGCAGGCGAAACTGGAATCTCGGGAAGTCCTCACCGCCAAGGCTGCAGCAGAGTTGGAGAAGCGCGCTGCTGAACTCCGCGCTGCCAACCAGGCGGCCCTCCATGACCTGGCGGAGGAGCGCGAGAGGCTTGCCGGAGAGCAGCAGGAGTTTCTTCTGGAGAAGGCCGAGGCCGAGGAGCAGCAGCGGCTGGTTGGCGAAGAGCAGTCTCGGCGAGAAGGAGAGCTCACCCAGCGGAAGGTCGACCTCGACGCCCACGAGGAAGACCTTACCGCCCGGGAGCAGGCCCTTGGCGGGGAGTTGAAGGAGGCGAAAGCTGCCGCAGCCGGCGCGGAAACCGCCAAGAAGGACCTTGAGGCTAAGGTGGCGCAGCTGGAGGAGTTCCTGAAGGCGAGCACGGAGAGGGTCACCGCGCTCAACATGGAGCGCGAGAAGGACGCCCATACCAACTCAGAACTCCAGGTACGCCTCTCCAAGCAGGGCGACGAGCTCAAGGCCGCCAAGGACTCAATTGCAGATCTGGATCTGAAAGTCTCTACGCTGAAAGATTCACTCGACGCCGTCCGGGACTGTGAAACCAAGCTGAAGGACGAGCTCCACAAGGAGCGAGGCCTGGTGGAGAGCGCCGTCACTTCAGCTGACAACTTCCGCCGGACCATCGAAATATGGACTGAAGATCTGGTGGCTTCTGCTAGCAACATCGACAAGGAGCTGATGGCGCTGAGGGTTGAGCATCTCATATACTCTCTGGATCCGAATCTCCCCCACAACGCCAAGCTCAGTCTTTTCTTCAGGGGGATCGCGCCGGCGCTCGCACGTCTGCAGCAGAAGCTCCTCGCGCAGCTGGCCGAGGAGTCGCGCTAGCTCTGCGCGGGAACTCTGGAGCGCGTCTTGACCAAGATTGTTTACCGCAATCCTGGTATAAATCTTGTCAACGTCCTCCGCAGCCTGCCGGCCGACGCAGATCAGGAGGCACTGAAGGCGCAGGTCGCCCACATCATCGCCAAGGTGAACAAGATCTCCAGACGCGAGGGCGACCGCGTGGATTAGGCCTCCTTCTTTTTATCTCTTTTGCTGCTGCAAAGTGTGACATGAACATGAACTTATTAGTGATTGCGACAAGTTATCCCTTGTAATATATTATCTTATTTTGAGCAATCAGTGCAATGTTGTCTCCCTTGCTTTAGTCCTTTACTTTGTATGCTTTTAACCCTACGCTTCTAGGGAACCTGCCGGCAAGGGGCCCTTGCCGCGAGCGCTGAGTGCTGGACTCTGAGCAGCCTGCTGGCCAAGGTCTTACCGGCAAGCAACCTTGCCGCAGCTAGTCGCAACGCACTTAGCTTGCTGAGCGAACTCGAAAACGAAGCAAGGGCGCGACACTTGTCGCAGCTCACTTAAGTCGTTGAGCGTACTCGAAAACAAGATAAGGGTGCGGCTAGTCACGGGTAGGTTCCTTCGCGCACAGGTTTTCCATACAGAGTGTGGTTGTTCAAGGAAGACAACAAAAATTTAAAAATTCGAATTGCTCAAATCCTGGTAACTTAGCTTTCATAATCTGTCCGTTCTCCGGCAAGCTTCTCTTTCTTGAACAGCACTTGGTTCATCCTCCATCTCCCCCCCCCCCCCGGCAAACTTGTGCGCGAGGAACATTCTTTCTGCTTAAGAGGGAAAGAAAAAGAGGAGGGAAAACAAGTATATGGCCTTTCGGCGTGGTAATGCTTACCGGGTACGTGTGTTGCACAAGATGCCAAATAATGCATGCGAATTTCGAAGAAAAGCATGGAAAAAGGCAGATAGTGCAAAACACAAAAACTTTACTGATGCACGGGATCTGCTCCCGGCTTTGTACAAGAGGTTACATGCAACAGCGGCAAGGCTTGTACAAAAGGTGGTTGCCGGAACGGATCACGGCAACCGCGCCTTATGGGTGAAACTTGCGAAGATGCTCTATGTTCCAGGAGTTGCTCACCGGTAAGCCTTCTTCGGTCTCAAGGCGGACAGCGCCGGGCCTTGTTACTTGTCTCACCCGATAAGGGTCTTCCCACTTCGGCGTCAACTTGTTGGAATTCTTGGCGGACTGAACACGCCGAAGAACAAGGTCGCCTTCCTCGAGACTCCTGGCCTTAACCTTCCGGCTATGATAGCGACGCAAGGCTTGCTGGTATCGAGCAGCTCGTACAGCAGCCTGGAGACGTTCCTCCTCGAGGAGCAATGCGTCATCTTGTCACAGTTGCTCTTGCTCGAGCTCATCATAAGCGAGCACCCGAGGAGATCCGTATACGAGTTCCGTGGGGAGAACTGCCTCTGCCCCATAGACTAGGGCAAAGGGTGTCTGCCCGGTGGCTCGACTTGGTGTCGTTCTGATTGACCAAAGAGCCGCCGGCAACTCCTCTATCCAGTTTCTTCCGCACTTGCGCAGCCTGTCAAAGGTCCTTGTCTTGAGTCCGCGCAGCACTTCAGCATTGGCCCTCTCCGCTTGACCATTGCTCCTCGGGTGAGCAACAGAAGTGAAGCAGACCTTGGCGCCAAGGTCTTGGACGTACTGCATGAAGGTGCGACTAGTGAACTGTGTACCGTTGTCGGTGATGATCCTGTTAGGGATCCCGAAACGGCAAACAATCGACCTGAAGAACCTGACCGCTGACTGTGCTGTCACCTTTCTCACTGGTTCCACTTCTGGCCACTTTGTGAACTTGTCGATTGCAATGTACAAGTACTCAAAGCCCCCGACAGCACGGGGGAAAGGGCCGAGGATATCGAGCCCCCAGACCGAGAAGGGCCAGGACAAAGGGATCGTCTGGAGAGCTTGAGCTGGCTGATGAATTTGCTTAGCATGGAACTGGCACGCTTCACACTTGGTTACTTGTGCAGTTGCATCTTGGAGGGCTTCTGGCCAGAAGAACCCTTGCCGGAACACCTTCCCGACAAGTGCCCTTGCGCCAATGTGGTGGCCACATATACCTCCATGTATCTCTGCCAACAGCTTCTGTCCATCTTCTCTGGAAATGCACTTCAACCTGACACCATTGAGTCTTCTTCTGTACAACTCGTTGTCCACGAACTGGTACATACTTGACTGCCTGGTTATCTTCTCTATTTCTTCTGGGTTGTCGGGAAGTTCTCTAGTTTGCAGAAAACGGACGATCTGCTGCGCCCATGCCGGAGCCTGAGGCTCAACGGCAAGGACTAAAGGCATGAGGGCCGCTGCGGGACCCCAGCTTCAACGGCAAGAACCTCTGGTTCTGCCGGAGCTGATGGTCCCCCGGCAAGCTCACCGGGGCAAGGCTTGTCGGGAACGCTTGCTTCAACTGTACAGACCCTAGGATCTGCAGGAGCAAACTGTTCCTCAGCGTTCTGATCGTTGATCTTGGGGACCTTGGCGGCGGCCTCGGGAAGATCCGCCGGCAAGTAGTCGCCGGAGACCAACTTTCTCTTCTTGTGCTGCCCAATAGATGGTGTAACGGATGGCTGAGTCAACTTGAGCAAGAAGGTCCCTGGTTCCACAGGTAACTTCATCGCAGCACACTTTGAAAGACCATCTGCAATGTCATTCGAGCTCTTGGAACGTGCTCCATTTGCAGACCTTCAAAGTGTTCTTCAAGCTTCCTCACTTCATCTACATAAGCTTCCATCAAAGGGCTCTGGTAACTCTTGTTGACTTGCCGGACCACCAACTGAGAATCTCCCCGCACAATCAGCTTCTTAATCCCAAGTTCGGCCGCAATCCTGAGGCCGGCGAGCAAGCCTTCATACTCAGCAGTATTATTTGTCGCCTGCTCCCTGGGAAAGTGCATCTGGATAACATACTTGAGGTGCTCTCCGGTGGGCGCGATGAGTACCACGCCGGCACCGGCGCCTTGCAGCGAGAAGGCACCATCAAAGTACATTACCCATTCACTCGTCGCTTCTTGTACGGGTACACTTGTCTCTGGAACTTCTTCATCGGGCGTTGGGGTCCATTCCGCTATGAATTCTGCCAAAGCTCGGCTCTGGATAGTTGCAGTACTCTCAAACTTGAGACCAAAGCTTGACAGCTCTAGTGCCCACTCGACGATCCTGCCTGTTGCTTCTGGATTGTGCAATATCCTCTTCAGCGGAAAGCGAGTGACCACTGTTATCTCATGTGCTTGGAAGTAATGGCGCAGCTTTCTCGAGGCCATGAGGAGGCCGAAAAGCAACTTTTGCACCCCAGAGTATCTTGATCTAGCCCTCTGCAAGAGGGAACTCACAAAATACACTGGGCGCTGCACCATCTTTCTTCGCACTTCTCCTTCCTTCTGCGCAGAGTTGTCCTTGTCGGGGCCAGAGCTTGTCGGGACAGCCCCCTGCTTGTCGCTGGATTCGCTTGCCGGTGGTGTGGACTCCTCATCGGCCTCCCTTTCCGCTACTAACGCAGCACTAACCACTTGATTGGTTGCCGCTAAGTACAGCAGCAACTTCTCTTGTGGCCTAGGTGCGACAAGTATTGGAGTGGAGGATAGGTACCCTTTCAAGTCTTGCAGCGCTGCCTCCGCTTCCGGAGTCCATTTCATAGGACCTGCCTTCTTCAAGATCTTGAAGAAAGGCAGGGCGCGTTCTGCAGATTTTGAAATGAACCTACTGAGGGCAGCCACACAGCCTGCAAGCCTCCTTACATCCTTGACGCGCTTCGGGGCTTCGATTTGCTCGATGGCTTTTATCTTGTCGGGATTGGCTTCAATCCCCCTCTGGGACACGAAGAACCCGAGAAGCTTGCCGGAGGGAACTCCGAAGACGCACTTCTCGAGGTTCAACTTAAGCTGGATCTTGCGCAGGTTCTCAAATGTCTCTTCCAAATCTTGGATCAGTGTATCCTTGCTCTTGCTCTTCACCACTATGTCATCCATGTAAGCTTCTACATTTCTGTGAATCTGTGGCTCAAAAGCAGTGTGCACCACCCTTGCAAATGTTGAGCCTGCATTCTTCAATCCAAAGGGCATGCGTATGATGCAATATGTGCCACATGGAGTAATGAATGCAGTCTTCTCTTCATCTTCCTTGGCCATGAAAATCTGGTGGTAGCCTGAATATGCATCAAGGAAAGAGAGCAGCTCACATCCGGCAGTGGAGTCAACAATCTGGTCAATGCGCGGCAAGGGAAATGGATCCTTGGGACATGCTTTATTCACATCGGTGAAGTCTATACACAGTCTCCACTTCCCGTTGGCCTTACGCATGACAACTGGGTTTGCTAACCACGTCGGATGGATCACGCCTCTAACTAGGCCCGCTGCTTCTAGCTTTTTGATCTCTTCGGCAATGAATTCTTGGCGCTCGACGGCTTGCTTTCTGACCTTCTGCTTGACGGGCCGCGCATGAGGACAAACAGCAAGCTTGTGCTCAATTACCTTCCTGGGAACACCGGGGATGTCAGATGGTTGCCAAGCAAACACATCGACATTCGCCCGCAGGAAGGCAACGAGCACGCTTTCCTATTTGCTGTCAAGTGTAGCACTGATGGTGAAGGTACCACCAGTGCCGTCCTCCTTTGCGGACACCTTCTTGGTCGCCGGTGGAGCGGCCATCCCCTTCTTGCACTTGCCGGTGGAGCTCGATGGAACGTCCTCGACGGCAGCGCAGCACTCCAAAGAGGTGCGGTTGCCGGAGTGGGTCCCAGAGCACTTGCCGGACTTGGTCTTGGTCTTCTTCCCCTCGGGAGCTTCAGAGGCAAGTGGGCTGCTCTCCGCCGCAGCTGCTGCATCCCGGTAGATCTTGTCGGCGCAGATAAGCGCGTCCTTCTTGTCGCCATGGACAGAGATGACGCTTATCGGCCCCAGCATCTTGACTACATTGTAGGCATAGTGGGAAGCTGCCATGAACTTGGCGAGGGCAGGACGTCCAAGTATCCCATTGTATGGCAATGGGATATCGGCAACATCGAAGGTTATCCTCTCTGTCCTGAAGTTCAGCTCCCCGCCAAAGGTCACTGGCAGAGTAATCTTCCCCTTGGGCTTGCTCCTCCCCGGGTTTATTCCTTGGAACGAACCGGTTTCTTCGAGCTCGCCGTCTGGGATTTGGAGTTTCTTGATCACAGCCGAGGAGATCAAGTTCAGGCCGGCCCCGCCGTCAACCAACATTTTGGTGACCTTGAGGTTGCGGATGGTTGGTGAGACCAACATCGGCAAGCACCCGACCACAGTAGTGCGGTCAGGGTGATCCTCAAGATCAAAAGTGATGGGCGTGCCGGACCATTTGAGGAGCCTGCGCGACTCCACGGGCGGCTCTACTGCATTTACTTCCCGTACCCACTGCTTGAGTTGGCGGTGGGAAGTATGCAGAGAGGCGCCGCCGTCGACGCACAGGACTTCCGTGGCCTTCTGGAACTCCTGCTCGCTGTTATCATCTTCCTCCATGTCATCGTCGTCGTCTTCTTCGTCCTTGTTGCGGCCCCGGGGAGGTCGATCACCTTGCCGCTGCTTGGCCTTGCCGCGGCGTCCTCCCCGGCCATTGAATGGCCGCTTCTTGCTTGGCTCTCCTCCGCCACCTTGAGCCTTCTCCTTGTCGCGCCGCTCGTACTCAGCTTTCTGCTGCTCGACGAGGTACTCGACGCGCTTGCAGTTGGAGAGATCATGACCCTTGGTGCGGTGGATCTTGCAATATTGCTTGTCGGAGCCGTCCTGCTTGTCGGCTGCCGCTACAGGGGCAGGCTCCTTGCCGGAGCCGCCAGCCTGTGTTTGCTTGGCGGGAGCCTCCTTGCCGGACTTCTCGACGGCAAGCACTTCTTTGTTCTTCTTCTTCCTATTGTTCAGCCGCCGGTTCTTCTTTGCCGGGGCGGCATCCTCGCTGTCGCTTCCTCCTGCGCCAGCATCCTCTCCGGGGAGTCTCCTCCCCTCTTTGGCGCGCGCGCACTTATCAGCTAGAGCATAGAGCTCGCTGACATCCCGTATCTTGGTCATGGCCATCTCTTCACGCATGCGGCGGTTACGCACGTTCTGGTGGAACGCGCTAATAACCGCGGCAGGGTGGACGTCGGGGATGTTGTGCTGCACGCGGCTGAATCGTTGGATGTACTTGCGCAGAGGTTCTCCTTCCTTCTGGGCCAAAATGTGGAGATCACTCCCCTGGCCATGGGGTTTGTGGCCGCCCGTGAAGGCGCCAACAAACTGGTGGCAAAGATCTGCCCAAGAAGAAATGGAGCCTTCCGGCAAGTGCATAAGCCAAGAACGGACATTTGGCTTAAGCACCAGCGGGAAGTAGTTCGCCAATATCTTCTCGTCGCGCCCCCCGGCAGCCTGCACCGCGATGGTGTATATGCTGAGGAACTCCAAGGGGTGCGTCTTGCCGTCGTACTTCTCCGGTACGTCGGGCTTGAAGTTCTTCATGCTGGGCCACTGGACGCGCCGCAGCTCACGGGTAAACGCAGGGCAACCTGCCGCGTACGGCAAGTCTCCTGGTTCACCGGGCGTGTGCGTATCGACAGCGGTCCCAGCTCGCTGATCTGATTGTCGCCGGGCTTCTCGGCGGCGCTCGATCGTCGTCCGAGCGTCTTCTTGTCGCCGATCGTCAAGGACCTGGCGCTGGTCCCGACGAGCCCGCGGATCCGACGACGCTGTGGAGTCGTCGTCGACGTTGATCCGACGGGGAGGCGTCTTCTACTTCCGCGGCGGGGAGTGCACGGTGGTTGCACCCCCGGCGGTCTTGTCGCCGTCGGCCTTCGTCTTCTCGGCTTGCCGCGGCCGCGATGTCGCCGGCTGCTGCGGCGTGTCGTTGTTGGCGAAGGCGATGAGGCTTTGGATCGTTGCCCTCCAGTCTTCGGCCTTGTCTGCCGCTGGAGGGAAGTCGAGGAGCAGTTGCGCTCTTGCGAGTGCTTCTGCTGGAGAGGAGGGGAGCGGTGGCGAGCGGCGTGAGGAGCGGGATATGCTCGGACTCCTAACAGGGTTAGAAGGAGCAGTCTCCTGCCCCGGTGACCGCACCTTGCTCGTGCCCGGACGGTGGTCGGGAGCATCCCGCGAACCTCCGGTCTGTCCTTGCCCCAGCAAGCGGATGGTACCTCCTGTACCACGGTGCTGCTGGGTTGTCGTCTGCTGCGATGGACGTGGCGCATCTACGGACACCGAGGCTCGGTCGTCTGTCTTGTCCTTAGATTTGGTGGTGCCGCAAGTTTCCTCGCTGGCGACCACCCTTCCGCCGGCGTCTCATCCACCCACCGTTGGTTCTGGTGGCGGTGGAACAGACGCAGACGGGCCTCCGACCTCCGAGGCTTTCTTCTTCGGGGCCATGTGGTTGTTGCTGATGAAGTTGGAGAGGTTGATGAAGAATGCGCCCGCGTGAACGCCGGATCAGGTTCGCACAACCTCGACGCCCCCTACCTGGCGCGCCAAAGATGTCGGGGGAAACTGTCCACCACGAGCACCTATGGGACCCGAGCCCCTTTGTTCGTGCGGTAAGGGAGCGGAGGGAGCACAAAGAGCAGATCGTAGAGCACACGCGGGCAGTTTACCCAGGTTCGGGCCGCGACGGACGCGTAAAACCCTACTCCTGCTTGGTTTGTATTGAGTGTTGGAGCTCGGGAGCTTGAAGAACTAGCTACACCGAGCGAAAGAGTTGTCTAGGTTCCGAACCCTTTCTACGTTGTGCATGGGCCTCCTTTTATAGCTCAAGGGGTCACCGACAGGTGTCAACGTAGAAGAAGGGGTAAAAATGTAACTTTGATGGTAGTTGTAATAGTGCGGGAACAGTGCGTGAACAGTGGATGAACAGTGGTCATTACCTACTTTGACAGTGGGGGACAAGAGCATTAAATGCCCGTCGCCGTCGACCCCAAAAGCGCCCGCCCTTGCGTCTCCGTTCGCCACGGCGATAGCCTCGTCACCGTGGAGTGCCACCGTGTCCCCCAGGCTGCACAGCCATCCGCCACGCGTCCCTGGAAGGGCCCCAGGGCGACGCGTGGGCCGATGAGCTGGAGCGCGGGCACACAGTGCAAACTTCCCCCGGCAAGCACCTTGTCGGGGTCTTGATCTTGTCGGGCCGGGAAGCTTGTCGCTCCCCGGGTTTTGCCGGGGCACAGGGTGCGCCGAGGCGTGTCTTCTAAGAGGCAATCTTCTGATCTTCCTGGCAAGCTCCTCTTGCCAGGGTCTTGAGCTAATGAGGTAATCTTGAGCCTGGGACGGCCTTCCCGGCAAGCTCCACTTGCCGGGGCCTTGATCTTCTTGCTTGTATACTTTGTTTTTGAATGGCTTAAATAAGGATCAGAGAGGTTTCCGGCAAGCACGTGGTAGGCCCTGCCGCGGGAAGCTGCTACTGCCCGTGCACAAGTTGGGGTATTAAGGTACCCCTATCTTAGTACACCGACAGGTAGGAAGGCTCTTAATTCTATCTTCTTCCTCCTTTTCTCTAGCCCATCTCTCTTTAAGTTTAGCCATCATCCTAATGTTTTCATTAATTTGCACTTGAATAACATTCATAGGAGTGGTCTTCCTCTCCTCAAGAGGAGAAGTTCTAATTTTATGCAACTCTACCTCATGGGCTAAATTGTCTACCTTCGAAGAGAGATTATCTAGTTTGTCTAGTTTTTCTTCTACACTCCTATTGAAGGCCTTTTGGGTAGTGATGAAGTCTTTAAGCATAATCTCTAGTTCGGAAGTGGAGTTCTTGGTGCTAGGATAAGTATTGTTGTTCCCATAGGAATTAGAGGGGAACGGTCTAGGGTTGCTACCAAAATTACTCCTATAAGCATTGTTATTGAAATTGTTTCTAGAGATAAAGTTCACATCTACTTGATCTTGAAAAATCAAAGAATTTAAAGGAACATCATGAGGATCAATAGGAGATTTCTTGGAAAGTAGAGACATGATCGAGTCAACTTTTTCATTTAGGGAGGAAATCTCCTCGACAGAGTTTACCTTCCTACCTGTTAGAGCGCGTTCGGTGTGCCATTGGGAATAATTGGTCATCATCTCGTCGAGAAGCTTCGTGGCAGCACCAAGTGTAGTTGACATAAAGGTTCCTCCCGCGGCCGAATCTAACAAGTTCCGCGAGGTAAAGTTCAAGCCTGCATAAAAAGTTTGGATAACCATCCAAGTAGTCAAACCATGAGTAGGGCAGTTCTTGACAAGAGATTTCAAGCGTTCCCAAGCTTGGGCAACGTGTTCATTATCCAATTCTTTAAAATTCATTATGTTACACTTAGTTGGATAATTTTAGCAGGGGGATAGTACTTCCCAATAAAGGCATCCTTGCACTTGTCCCAAGAATCTATACTATTCCTAGGCAAGGATTGAGACCAGATTTTAGCTCCTCCTCTCAAGGAGAAAGGAAAAAGCTTAAGCTTAACAATATCACCATCTACTTCTTTGTACTTTTGCATATCACAGAGCTCAACTAAATTATTTAAGTGCAAAGCAGCAGCATCTCCAGCACCGGAGAATTGATCTTTCATAACTAGGTTCAGTAAAGCAGGTTTAATCTCATAAGAAGGTGCTGAAGTGGCAGGTGTAGCAATAGGCGTGCAGATAAAGTCATTGTTGTTATGACTAGTGAAGTCACACAACTTGGTGTTCTCGGTGGAACCCATAGCAGCAGCAAGCAAGATAACTATTTTTGTGATTTTTGGTAAGGGATACTAAAGCAAAAACTGAAAGGTAAACTAACAAGACTAAAAAGCAAAGATAAAAGATAGCGTGCAACTCCCCTATCTTGAAGAGTGGAGTCCCCGGCAACGGCGCCAGAAACTTTTCTTGATGGCTTCTCGCCCCTCGTTGGTTACCCCAAGTGGAAGGTTTGAGATGTAGCGTAGCAGCAAATTTCCCTTGGCAAAGATACCAAGGATCGAATCCCGTGAGACACCGAGGGTCGACAAGTAGGTGTCAACGGCGCCAGAAACTTAGCGGTTGACAGGACATGCACACAAATACAAATAACTTTGCTCCCAACGAGTACAGAGAGGTTGTCAATCCCTCCGGCCTTGTTGTTTACAAAGGATCAAACACAAGAGATAATAATGATAGCTATGACTGCAACTAGGGAATAAAAACAGGAAGTAAATATAAGGTGTGATCAGTGGTGGTAATATGGACCGGGGTCCCATGATGTTCACTAATGATGTCTCTCTCCCAAAAGACGATAAAAAAGCTAAGCGAGGTAAACAAATTACAGCTGGGCAATTGACAGGATTATGTGCGCAAACCAATGCTAACTATGCTGCAAAGAAAGGTAGAGGCTCAAAAGCATGGGCGGTACGCCAAGGCAAGTAGACCGAAATCCATCTGCATCTACTACTAATCATCCACCTTGAGATATCTATCCAGAACATCTCGCTGGTATTAAGTTGCGAATCCCACCCAAAGTGTAAACTCAAAGCAACAGACAACTGCATTAAAAGAACTTTGCGTAAAGTAAACAATCCTTGCACCCGCAAGTACAAGCACCGTTGTTTTCCCTCTTGTGGCAACAGCACATCCCCTAGACTCATGTTTCTGTCACTCAAGCTAGTCATCAGGGGGCATGAACCCAACAATCAAGCATAACGCTCCCTCTTGGAGTTACTACCTACTACTTGGCCAAAGCAATAAACAGCAACGGAGAACATGCAAGAATTACTCAAGAACAAATATATAAAAGAGGTGAATCAAATATATTGCTCAAACACAATCTGAACATAGTCTCATAATCCATCGGATCCCAGCAAACTCAGCAGAGCAACAGCATAAAGATTACATATGTGCCTCGATCATGTAGGGCAGCTCACGAGGTCTAAACCATGAAGAACAAAGAGGGGAGGGGAACATCACATAGCTACTGGTCATGGACCCATGGTCCAAGGGGGGCTACTCACGACTCATCCGGGAAGCGTCCATGGTGGTGGAGAAGCTCCCGGTGGTGGTTCTCCCCTCCGGCAAGGTGCCAGGAAGAGTTCTCCTGATGCTCCCGATCTTGGAAGCGTTGCGGCGGCGGAACAAAGGCGAGATCGCGAAAAAGGGTTCCGTCCTCGAGGGTTTCGGGACGCGAGGAATATATATGCGAAGGGGGGCAACCAGAGACGGAGAGGGGGCCCCAGGCGCCCCCCTGGCGCGGACAGGGGTGGGGCCGCGCCGGGTGGCCGCCTGGGCCACCCCTGGCTCCCCTCTGGCCCCACTTTGGTTTTTCTCGAAGCTTCCTGTACGCTGATTTTTCCTGTATTTTACCCGGAATTTTTGGAGAACTTTTAATATGGGGGAAATCTGAAATAGAAAAACAGCAGAAAACAGGAACTGGCACTGTGGTGCACTGAGTTAATAGGTTAGTCCAAATATGATCAAAAGTGTATGGAAGTGCATAAATATCATAGCAATATCACACAAAAGAAGCATGGAGCAAGCAGAAATTATAGATACGTTTTGGACGTATCAATTGTCTAGAGTGAGGGAATCTCGTGATAGAGCTATTGAGGTAGCCAATGATTTTGAAACTAAAAATGAGAAGCTTTAAGTTGCACATGCTAAACTCCTTGAGGATTTTGAGCACCTCGAAAATGGCTCAAGGGTCATTAAGAGTGAGCTCATCAAACTCACCGAGTCTCATGCTCAATTTAAAGCTTCATATTCAAAAGAGCTTGTTAAGTTGCCTTTTCCTCTTGCTATTATTGATGATGCTTGTGCTACTAACTCCATTTATAGTGAAGCATCCATTTTGAGGGAGAATGTTGGGATAAGGGCTCAACTTGAGTTGTTATCTAGCACTTATAGGAAATTAGAAGAAAGTCATGTAAAGCTCACAAGCTCTCATGATGATCTTCTAGTATCCCATAATGTGTTAAAGATAGCTCATGAGGCTATGATTATCAAGGTAACATCTAGTGAGCCTCATGTGGATACTAGCACTATTTCAAGTCTAAATGATATAATGCCATGTGCTAGTCCTCGTAATTCATCCACTCATAATGTTGCTACATCTTCTGATGAATTGCTTTCTTTGCCTTGTTACTCTAACGATGAAGCTTATACTTCCTCTCGTACTTGTGTTGATACTAACCATGTAGAGGAAATCAAAGAGCTCAAGGCCCAAGTCACTTCCTTGAAGAAAGACTTGGAAAAGTTTCATGAAGGGAAGTCCACACTCAACAAGATCTTGAGTGTGCAAAAATCCCCCAATGACAAAGGGGGACTTGGATTCAACTCCAACAAGAAGAAGAAGTCCAAGAGAAACAAGAAGAAGGGCCAAGAACAACTCAAGAATTCGGCCAAGATTATTTGCTTCAAGTGCAAAATTGAAGGGCATCATGTTAGATCTTGCCCATTGAAGAAGAAGCCCACTAATGACAAGCAACAAGGGAAGAGGCCACAAGTTCAATCCCATGCTCAACCGCAAGTTGAAGAAAGGACACTTCTCAAGAAGACTCAAGTTAATGCTTCTCATATTGAGAAATCAAGTGAGAAGAAAGTGAAGAGTAGATGTTGCTACTTATGTCGTGGGAAAGGTCACGTCGCTTCTTCATGCACTAGTGGTAACTTATCCAACCCAATTATTATTGATGATATCTATTCTCTTGGGAAGGATGAGGTTGGAAATGTGTTTGCCAAGTTTGTTGGTACTCAAAGTGGTGTCAAGAAAAGAACCATTTGGGTGGCCAAGCCTATTGTGACTAACCTCTTGATACGTCCAAAACGTATCTATAACTTCTGCTTGCTCCATGCCTCTTTTGGGTGATATTGCTATGATATTTATACACTTCCATACACTTTTGATCATATTTGGACTAACCTATTAACTCTGTGCACCCCAGTGCCAGTTTCTGTTTTCTGCTGTTTTTGTATTTCAGGTTTTCCCATTAGGAAACTGCCAGAAAAATCCCGGAAAAATTATATAAAAAAATCAGCGTTCCGGAAGCTTCCACACGGCCGAAGTAGGGCCGGAGGGGGGCCACCAGGGCTCCAGGCGCCCTGGTGGCGCGCCCCCCCTCCTGACCGCGCCGGGGGGCGCCTGGGCCCCCCAGGTCTCCGTTGATGCCCCCCTTTGGCATATATTTACACCGCGTCCCGAAACCCTCGAGGACGGAACCCTTTTTCGCGATCTCATCTCTGTTCCGCCGCCGCCGCGCTTCCAAGATTGGGAGCGCCAGGAGAACTCTTCCCGGCACCCTGCCGGAGGGGAGAACCACCAACGGGAGCCTCTCCACCACCATGGACGCCTCCCGGATGAGTTGTGAGTAGTCTCCCTTGGACCATGGGTCCATGACCAGTAGCTATGTGATGTTCTCCTCCCCTCTTTGTGCTTCACTAATTAGACCTCGTGAGCTGCCCTACATGATCGAGGCACATATGTAATCCTTATGCTGTTGCTATGTTGAGTTTGCTGGGATCCGATGGATTGTGAGATTATGTTCAGATTGTGTGTGAGTAATATATTTGATTTACCTCTTTTACATTTATGTTCTTGAGTAATTCTTGCATGTTCTCCGTTGCTGTTTATTGCTTTGGCCAAGTAGTAGGTAGTAACTCCAAGAGGGAACGTTATGCTTGATTGTGGGTTCATGCCCCTCGATGACTAGCTTGAGTGACAGAAACATGAGTGTAGGGGATGTGTTGTTGCCACAAGGGGGGAAACAATGGTGCTTGTACTCGCGGGTGCAAGGATTGTTTACTTTACGCAAAGTTCTTTTAATGCAGTTGTCTGTTGCTTTGAGTTTACACTTTGGGTGGGACTCACAACTTAATACCAGCGAGATGTTCTGGATAGATATCTCAAGGTGGATGATTAGTAGTAGATGCAGATGGATTTCGGTCTACTTACCTTGGCGTACCGCCCATGCTTTTGAGCCTCAACCTTTCTTGCAACATAGTTAGCATTGGTTTGCGCACATAATTCTGTCAATTGCCCAGCTGTAATTCGTCTACCTCACATAGCTGTTTTATCGTCTTTTGGGAGAGAGACACCACTAGTGAACATCATGGGACCCCGGTCCATATTACCATCACTGATCACATCCGCTATTTACTTTCTGCTTTTACTTAGTAGTTGCAGCAATACCTATCACTATTATCTCTTGCGTTTGATCCTTTGTAAACGACAAGGCCGGAGGGATTGACAACCTCTCTGTACTCGTTGGGAGCAAAGTTATTTGTATCTGTGTGCAGGTCCAAGTTGATTGCTAAGTATCTGGCGCCGTTAGCAGTTGACACCTTCTTGTTGAACCTTGGAGTCTCAGGGGAATTCGATCCTTGGTATCTTTGCCAAGGGAAAACTTCCGCTACACTGCATCTCAAACCTTCCACTTGGGGTAACGAACGAGGGGTGAGAAGCCATCAAGCAAAGTTTTCTGGCGCCGTTGCCGGGGACTCCACTCTTCAAGATAGGGGAGTTGCACGCTATCTTTTACCTTTGCTTTTTAGTCTTGTTAGTTTACCTTTCAGTTTTTGCTTTAGTATCCTTTATCGAAAATCACAAAAATAGTTATCTCGCTTGCTTGCTGCTATGGGTTCCACCGAGAACACCAAGTTGTGTGACTTCACTAGTCATAACAACGATGACTTTATTTGCACGCCTATCACTACACCTGCCACTTCATGTCGGGGGAAACTGTCCACCACGAACACCTATGGGACCGGAGCCCCTTGCTTGTGTGGTAAGAGGGCGGAGGGAGCACGAAGAGCAGATCGTAGTGAACACGCGGGCAGTTTACCCAGGTTCGGGCCGCGGTGGACGCGTAAAACCCTACTCCTGCTTAAGTTGTATTGAGTTGGAGAGCTCGGGAGCTTGAAGAACTAGCTACACCGAGCGTATGAGCGATCTAGGTTCCGAACCCCCTCTACGTTGTGCATGGGCCTCCTTTTATAGTGCAAGGGGTCACCGACAGGTGTCAACGTAAGAGAAAGGGTAAAAACGTAAAAGAGGTGGTAGTTGTAACAGTGCGGGAATAGTGGAGCTACAGTGTATGAACAGTGGTCGCTACCTACTTTGACAGTGGGGGACAAGAGCATTTAATGCCCGTCGCCGTCGACCCCAAAAACGCCCGCCCTTGCGTCTTCGTTTGCCACGGCGATGGCTTCACCACCGTGGAGTGCCACCGTGTCCCCCAGGCTGCACAGCCATCCGCCACGCGTCCCTGGAAAGGCCCCAGGGCGACGCGTGGGCCGATGAGCTGGAGCGCGGGCACATAGCCCAACTCTCCCGGCAAGCACCTTGCCGGGGTCTTGACCTTGCCCGGCCCGGGAGCTTGTCGGGCTCTGAAGCTTGTCGCTCCCCGGGCCCTGCCGGGGCGCATGTTGCGCCGGGGCATGTCTTCTGTAATGGAATCTTCTAGTCTTCCTGGCAAGCTCCTCTTGCCAGGGCCTTGCGTGGGTGAGGTAATCTTGAGCCTGGAACGGCCTTCCCGGCAAGCTCCACTTGCCGGGGTTTTGATCTTCTGTCTTGTATACTTTGTTTTTGAATGCTTTTACATGGAGCAGGAAGGTCTCCGGCGAGCACGTGGTCGACCCTGCCGCGGGAAGCTGCTACTGCCCGTGCACAAGTTGGGGTACTGAGGTACCCCTACCTTAGTACACCGACAGGAGCCCCCGGGCCTGGGCCACACACGGTGCCGAGCGCTGTTGGGCCAGGCCCAAAACAGTGCACGGACACACGCGGCCCTCGGCGCGCCGAATCCACTTCCGCATCCGCCGCGTCCCCCCGTAACGGCACGCGTCGATTGCGGCGTCGTGGGATGGGACGTGGCCACGTTCTTTTAATGGAAAGAGCGAAACGCCCCCCACTTCCCCATAAAAGCAGAGGAAGCAGGAGCGGTTCCCCTCCTACGCCTTCATTGCCTCTTCTTCCATCTCCAGAGATCCCCTTTGCGCTCCGCCTCCACAGCTCCTCCGCCGTCTTTCGCATCTCCGGCGCCGCCGGGCTCTTCGTCCCCCTTCCTCCTCCGCCTCTGCCATGGCCCCGAAGACCGAGAAGGCGAAGGCGGAGAAGACCAAGAAGGAGAAATCGGAGCAAGCGGCGAGGCTTACCTTGTATCGGAAGCGGAACCTCGTCTTCCCGCCGAGGCTCAACGCGCGGGAGCTCTGGAACAATTATTACTTGTTCTGGTCCAAGAAGACCAAGGCGCACCCCCGCACTCGAGCTTATCCGGCCGCCGCCAAGGACAACTACCCCGGCGGGTACTATTTCTTCGCAGCTTTCTTCCACTGCGGTCTTTGCCCTCCTTTTTCCGAATTCTTCTGTGACATAATGCACACCTATGGCCTCCATCTTCTTGACTTCACCCCCAACGCCATCCTCACGATGGCGGTTTTCGCACACATGTGCGAAAACTATATTGGGATATAACCAAACGTAGCGTTGTTTAGGCACTTCTTCACCCCTAGAGCAGAGGCCGGCGCCCCCCTCTCTGGAGGAATATCTTGGGTTTTTCGTCTGAACAAGAAGGAGTCCTACTTGCCGGGGGAGCTCCGCGGCAAGTGGGAGGAGTGGCGTGCGGACTGGTGTTGGATTGTTGAGGACCAGCCGCAATCTTTCACCGCGCCGCGCACAACGCCCATCGTGCGCGGCAGGGACTGGAGCGAGCTGGATTCGGACGACAACAAGCTCGACATCGCCCTCATCAGGATTCTTCGTCTCCGGGTAGCAAGGTTGTCTGTCGCAGAAGTAGGCACAGATTTCCTCCGCCGCCGCATCGCCCCCCTCCAAGATAGGAAGAGGCCGGCCTGGGAGTACGGCAACTCGGCGGATATAATGAGGCTGCGCCCCGGGCTCAACTTCAATTTCACGTCGCTGGAGCTGAAGGGGATGGTCCGGGAATTATTTAAGCATGACCCAGCCCACCCAGAGTGGTTCAGGGGGCCCCGGGGAGTGGTGCCCCTCTGCAACAGCACGGCCAGGGACAACCTCCGCGCCATGATGCCCGCGTGCGACTCGCACGGCGTCGACCGCACGTGGATTCCGCCCAAGCCAGACGTCGTCTTGAACCTCTTCGACAACCTGGTGGAGGTGGCGAAGAACAAGAACGAGACCCGGGAGCTGACACGGGACACCACCGACCAGGAGATAGCGTACATAGCTTCTCGGGTTGAAGAGGCCGCTGTGGCCGCAGTGGCAGGAGAATTCGGCTTCACGCCCGAGGAGGCAGAGGCTGCGGAAGTGTCCTGCCAAGCAGAGGAGGCGGAGATCCGCAGGCTACTGAAGCTGCCTCCCGACGAGCTCGTCGGGGTCCCATCCTTGAGGCACTCCGGGATCCTTGGGATCCAGACGGAGGCCGCGGCGAGAGGCAACGCCGCCGGAGGGAACAGGGGCGCCGCAGGGAGCGGAGGCGCCGGAGGGAAAGAGGCCGCAGCGCAGGGCGCTAGGCCCAGCAAGCCTGCCGGGGAGGAGGAGGAGGAGGAGGACGACGCCGAGGCCGCCGAGGACTCCGACGGATCTCTGGGGCTCTACGCCGACGACATCTCCTCGTCGTCGGAGACCTCCCCGCCCCGGGCAAGCCCTAGGTGGTCTCCGATGAAACGTCTCCGCAAGGCGGCGACGGGGACAAGGGCACAGGCGCCCCGGCAACAGCCAACTCGTCGGGCAGCGCGAGCTCCCCGGGGGAGTCAAGCTGCGACGGGGGCGCCCGGCGCACCAGCCACGGCGGAGGCGGCCCGCACGCAGGCCACGGCAGAGGCACCCCGCAAGCAGGCCACGGCAGAAACGCCCCGCAAGCCAGCGCCGAGCGGAAGGGAGTCTTCACAGAGCGGAGCGGCGGCTCCGCCCGCTCCCCGGGCCCCGGCTACCACAGGGGCTGGGTCTTCGCAGCCCCCAGCCCCGGGGACCGCCAAGCGCCCGAGGGAGTCTTCGCCTCCTGCTCCCCGCGCGGACGCGTCTCAGGTGGAGTTTGATTTCTCCGCCCTGAGCGACGACGACGACGAGGAGGAACATGAGTAAGTATTCGAGGCCTTGCATCTTTTTTTAACATTGTCTTGATTCTTGTCGATGCTGATCTCGTTCCTTGTTTTGATTTCACGACCTTAGCTCAGCGGGCGGCGAAGAAGGCCAAGGTGCCCGTGGTCGAGGTCGCGGATGACTCGCCTGTCGCGGCAACAGGGGACGTGCCAGAGACGAGCCTGCCGGACCCGAGCGCTGCTCCGAGGAGCAGCCCCCAGTGCAGCCCCCAGCGTAAGTCTGGGTTCCATCCTTCCGCTCGTCGGGCGCGCTTGGAGATTTCGTCTTGTTCTAATATCTTGATGCTTTTGTCTTTTCTTGTGCAGAGGTGGAGCCACAGCCGCAGGAGCGTCCGGAGGTCGCTCCCGAGGAGCCGCAGGCCCCGCCATCCCCGCCAAGGCCGAACTCCCCGG
Source organism: Secale cereale (assembly GCA_902687465.1). NCBI lineage: Eukaryota > Viridiplantae > Streptophyta > Magnoliopsida > Poales > Poaceae > Secale > Secale cereale. The sequence continues at coordinate 764,559,957 of LR738710.1, forward strand.
CGAGGGAGAGCGCTCCGCCAAGGGCGGGTACCCCGCCAAGGGCGAGCAGCCCGGCGAGGGCGGCCACTCCGCCAAGGCAGAGCTCCCCGGCGAGGGAGCCCGCCGCTGATGACGTCCGTCAAGGTAAGTTCCGTCACTTGTCTTCTTGGATTCGTCTCTTTTTGGATATTCGCTTGAACTTCTTTTGCTTTTTCTTCTTCTTCTAGATCCTCCTCCCCCCGAGCAGATGGAGACGGAAGTCATCGTCATCGAGGAGGAGGGCGCGCAGGGCGGCGGCGGCGACGCCCCTGTCGCCGAGGGCACGGCGGGAGCCGCCGAGCCGGCTGCGCAAGAGACCGCTCCGGCTGCGGACGCAGCGGCCGGGGAGGGGGACGGCGACCGCACCGCCGGCCCGAAGGCGGCAGGAGCATCAAGTGCTGCACCGGTCGCCGACCCATCCGCCGAAAAGGAGCAGGCGGGCTACTATCTCGAAGCCCCCAACGGCGTATTTATCCAAGTGCCGTGGGGTTCTTCGTCGCGAGCCCCCGCGGAGGGCGAGGCCTTTGATGGGGAGGTCCTCGCCTCCGCGGGCTTGAAGATCGTCGAGGCGCCCGGCGGAAGCGACGGGCCCGAGGAGGAGAAGCTGCTTCACCAGCTCCTGGCCCTTTACCGGGCCAGGAAGGCGAAGCTTGCTTCTCGGGAGGCCCTTGCCGCCAAGGCCGCCGCTGAGATGGAGATGCGCGCGGCGGAGCTCAGCGCCGCCAACCAGGCTGCCCTCCGCGAGGTAGCGGAGGAGCGCGAGAGGCTCGCCGGGGAATACCAAGAATGGCTGCTGGAGAAGGCCGAGGCCGAAGAGCAGCAGCGGCTCGCCGGGGTGGAGCTGTCCCGGCGAGAAGGAGAGCTCGCCCAGCGGAAGGTCAACCTCGACTCCCACGAGGAAGACCTTGCCGCTCGGGAGCAGGCCCTTGGCGGGGAGCTGAAGGAGGCGAAAGCCGCCGCGGCTGCCGCGGAGACCGCCAAGGAGGAGCTTGCCGCCCAGGTCGCGCAGCTGGAGGAGTCGTTGAAGGCGAGCGTGGAGAGGGTCGCCGCGCTCAACACAGAGCGCGAGAAGGACGCCCACACCAACTCAGAACTCCAGGTGCGTCTCTCTGAGAAGGGCGACGAGCTGAAGGCCGCCAAGGACTCCATCGAGGATCTGGAGCTGAAGGTTTCCACGCTGAAGGACTCGCTCGACGCCGTCCGGGACCGGGAAACCAAGCTGAAGGAGGAGCTCCGCAAGGAGCGAGGCTTGGTTGACAGCGCCAACAAAGCGGCCGAGAACTTCCGCCGTACCGTTGAGGTATGGACCGAGGACTTGGTATCTTCTGCGTCCAACATCGACCAAGAGCTGCTGGCGCTGAAGTTGGAGCATCTCATCTACTCCCCGGACCCAAACCTTCCTCACAGCGCCAAGCTCAGCCTCTTCTTCAGGGGGATCGCGTCGGCCCTTGCAGATCTTCGGAAGAAGATCCCCGCGCAACTGGCCGAGGAGTCGCGCCGGCTCTGCACGGGAACCTTGGAGCGTGTGCTGACGAAGATTGTATACCGCAATCCCGGCATAAACCTCACCAACGTTCTCCGCAGCTTGCCGGCCGACGCGAACATGGAGGCGCTGAAGGAGCAGGTCGCCCACATCATCGCCAAGGTGAACAAGATCTCCAGGATTGAGGGCGACCGCGTAGACTAGGCCTCCTTTATCTTTATCTCTTTTTGTTGCTGCATAGGGTGTTATGAACTCATTAATCATTGCGACAAGTTATCCTTTGTAAGATATTTATCTTGTTTTGATCGATCAGTGCAATGTTATCTTCCTTGTCTTGGTCATCTACTTTGTACGCTTTTCACCCTACGCTCCCGGGGAGCTTGCCGGCAAGGGTCCTTTGCCGCGAGCGCTGAGTGCTGGACTCTGAGCAGCCTGCTGGCCAAGGTCTCACCGGCAAGCAACCTTGCCGCAACTAGTCGCAACGCACTTAGCTTGCTGAGTGAACTCGAAAACGAGGCAAGGGCGCGACACTTGTCGCAGCTCACTTAAGTCGTTGAGCGTACTCGAAAACAAGACAAGGGTGCGGCTAGCTACGGGTAGGTTCCTCCGCGTACAGGTTTTCCATACAAAGTGTGATTGTTCAAGGAAGACAACTTAAAATTAAAAATTTGAACTGCTCAAATTCTAATAACTTAGCTTTCATATATTGCTTGCTTCTCGGTAAGGCTTCTCTTTCTTCAACAGCACTTGGTTCTTCTTCCGTCTCCTTCCCCCCCGGCAAACTTGTGCGCGAGGAACATTCCTTCTGCTTAAGAGGCAAGGAAAAAGAAGAGGGAAACAAGTATACGGCCTTTCGGCGTGCTAATGCTTACCGGGTATGTACGTTGCACAGGATGCCAAATAACACATGCAAATAGTGGGGAAAAGCATGTAAAAGGCAAATAGCGCAAAACACAAAAACTTTACTGATGCGCGGGGTCTGCGCCCGGCTTTGTACAAAGGGTTACATGCAACAGCGGCAAATCTTGTACAAAAGGTGGTTGCCGGAGCGGATCACGGCAACCGCGCCTTATGGGTGAAACTTGCGAAGATGCTCTATGTTCCAGGAGTTGCTCACCGGTAAGCCTTCTTCGGTCTCGAGGCGGACAGCTCCGGGCCTCGTGACTTGTCTCACCCGATAAGGGCCTTCCCACTTCGGCGTCAACTTGTTGGAATTCTTGGCGGACTGAACACGCCGAAGAACAAGGTCGCCTTCCTCGAGACTCCTGGCCTTGACCTTGCGGCTATGATAGCGGCGCAAGGCTTGCTGGTATCGAGCAGCTCGTACAGCAGCCTGGAGACGTTCCTCCTCTAGGAGCAATGCATCATCTTGCCGCAGTTGCTCTTGCTCGAGCTCATCATAAGCGAGCACTCGAGGAGATCCGTATACGAGTTCCGTGGGGAGAACTGCCTCTGCTCCATAGACTAGAGCAAAGGGTGTCAGTCCGGTGGCTCGACTTGGTGTCGTTCTGATTGACCAAAGAGCCGCCGGTAGCTCCTCTATCCAATTTCTTCCGCACTTGCGCAGCCTGTCAAAGGTCCTTGTCTTGAGTCCGCGCAGCACTTCAGCATTGTCCCTCTCCGCTTGACCGTTGCTCCTCGGGTGAGCAACAGAAGCGAAACAGACCTTGGCGCCAAGGTCTTGGACGTACTGCATGAAGGTGCGGCTAGTAAATTGTGTACCGTTGTCGGTGATGATCCTGTTGGGGATTCCGAAACGGCAAACAATTGACCTGAAGAACCTGACCGCTGACTGTGCTGTCACCTTTCTCACTGGCTCCACTTCTGGCCACTTTGTGAACTTGTCGATCGCAACGTACAAGTACTCAAAGCCCCCGACGGCTCGGGGGAAGGGGCCGAGGATATCGAGCCCCCAGACCGAGAAGGGCCAGGACAAAGGAATCGTTTGGAGAGCTTGAGCTGGCTGATGAATTTGTTTTGCATGGAACTGGCACGCTTCACACTTGGTTACTAGTGCAGTTGCATCTTGGAGGGCTTCTTGCCAGAAGAACCCTTGCCGGAAAGCTTTCCCGGCAAGCGCCCTTGCGCCAATGTGGTGGCCGCATATGCCTCCGTGTATTTCTGCCAACAGCTTCTGTCCATCTTCCCTGGAGATGCACTTCAGTCTGACACCATTGAGCCTTCTTCTGTACAGCTCGTTGTCCACGAACTGGTACATACTTGACTGCCTGGTTATCTTCTCTATTTCTTCTGTGTCGTCGGGAAGTTCTCCAGTTTGCAGAAAACGGACGATCTGCTGCGCCCATGCCGGAGCTTGAGGCTCAACGGCAAGGACTAAAGGTATGAGTGCCGCTGCGGGGACCTCAGCTTCTACGGCAAGAACCCCTGGTTCCGCCGGAGCTGATGGTCCCCCGGCAAGCTCGCCGGGGCGAGGCTTGTCGGGAACACTTGCTTCAACTGCACAGACCCTCGGATCTGCAGGAGCAGACTGTTCCTCAGCGTTCTGGTTGTTGATCTTGGGGACCTTGGCGGCGGTTTCAGGAAGATCCGCCGGCAAGTAGTCGCCGGAGACCAATTTTCTCTTCTTTGACTGCCCAATAGATGGTGTAACGGATGGTTGGGTCAGCTTGAGCAAGAAGGTCCCTGGTTCCACAGGTAACTTCATCGAAGCACACTTTGAAAGGCCATCTGCTATTTCATTCTGAGCTCTCGGGACGTGCTCCATCTGCAGACCTTCAAAGTGCTCCTCAAGCTTCCTTACTTCATCTACGTAAGCTTCCATCAGAGGGCTCTGGTAACTCTTGTTGACTTGCCGGACCACCAACTGGGAATCTCCCCGCACAATCAGCTTCCTGATCCCAAGTTCGGCCGCAATCCTGAGGCCGGCAAGCAAGCCTTCATATTCAGCAGTGTTGTTTGTCGCTTGCTCTCTTGGGAAGTGCATCTGGATAACATACTTGAGGTGCTCCCCGGTGGGCGCGATGAGTACCACGCCAGCACCGGCGCCCTGCAGCGAGAAGGCACCATCGAAATACATTACCCATTCACTTGTCGCTTCTTGCACGGGTGCACTTGTTTCTTGGACTTCCTCATCGGGCGTTGGGGTCCATTCAGCTATGAATTCTGCCAAAGCTCGGCTCTGTATGGTTGAAGTACTTTCAAACTTGAGTCCAAAGCTCGACAGCTCCAGTGCCCACTCAACAATCCTGCCTGTTGCTTCTGGGTTGTGCAATATCCTCTTCAGCGGAAAGCGAGTGACCACTGTTATCTCATGTGCTTGGAAGTAATGGCGCAGCTTTCTCGAGGCCATGAGGAGGCCGAAAAGCAACTTTTGCACGCCAGAGTATCTTGATCTAGCCCCCTGGAGAAGGGAACTTACAAAATACACTGGGCGCTGCACCATCTTCTTCCGCACTTCTTCCGGTTCCTGCGCGGAGTTGTCCTTGTCGGGGCCAGAGCTTGCCGGAACAGCCCCCTGCTTGTCGCTGGATTCGCTTGCCGGCGGTGTAGACCCCTCGTCGGCCTCCCTCTCCGCTACTAACGCAGCACTAACCACCTGGTTGGTTGCTGCCAGGTATAGCAACAACTTTTCCTGTGGTCTAGGTGCGACAAGTATTGGAGTGGAGGATAGGTACTGTTTCAAATCTCGCAGCGCTGCCTTCTCTTCCGGAGTCCACTTCATGGGACCTGCCTTCTTCAGGATTTTGAAGAAAGGTAGGGCGCGTTCTGCAGACTTCGAAATGAACTTACTGAGGGCAGCCACACAACCTGCAAGCCTTCTGACATCCTTGACGCGCTTCGGGGCCTCGATTTGCTCAATGGCTTTAATCTTGTCGGGGTTGGCTTCAATCCCCCTCTGTGACACAAAGAACCCGAGCAGCTTGCCGGAGGGGACTCCAAAGACGCACTTCTCGGGGTTCAACTTGAGTTGTATCATGCGCAGGTTCTGAAATGTTTCTTCCAAATCTTGGACCAGGGTTTCTTTGCTCTTGCTCTTCACCACGATGTCATCCATGTAAGCCTCTACATTTCTGTGGATCTGTGGCTCGAAAGCAGTGTGCACTACCCTTGCAAACGTTGATCCTGCATTCTTCAGTCCAAATGGCATGCGTATGAAGCAATAAGTGCCACATGGAGTGATAAATGCAGTCTTATCTTCGTCCTCTTTGGCCATAAAGATCTGGTGGTAGCCTGAATATGCATCAAGGAAAGAAAGTAGCTCACATCCGGCAGTGGAGTCAACGATCTGGTCAATGCGCGGCAAAGGGAATGGATCCTTGGGACATGCTTTATTCACATCGGTGAAGTCTATACACAGTCTCCACTTCCCGTTGGCCTTGCGCACGACGACTGGGTTTGCTAACCACGTCGGATGGATCACACCTCTAACTAGGTCTGCTGCCTCTAGCTTCTTGATCTCTTCGTTGATGAATTCTTGGCGCTCCACGGCTTGCTTCCTCACCTTCTGCTTGACGGGCCGCGCATGAGGACAAACAGCAAGCTTGTGCTCAATTACCTTCCTGGGAACACCGGGGATGTCAGATGGTTGCCAGGCAAACACATCGACATTCGCCCGCAGGAAGGCAACGAGCGCGCTTTCCTATTTTCTGTCAAGTGTGGCACTGATGGTGAAGGTACCACCAGTGCCGTCCTCCTTAGCGGACACTTTCTTGGTCGCCGGAGGAGCGGCCATCCCCTTCTTACACTTGCCGGTGGAGCTCGATGGAACGTCCTCGACGGCAGCACAGCACTCCGAAGAGGTGCGGTTGCCGGAGTGGGCCCCAGAGCACTTGCCGGACTTGGTCTTCGTCTTCTTCCCCCCGGGAGCTTCAGTGGCAAGTGTATCCTTCTCTGCCGCAACTGCCGCATCCCGGTAGATCTTGTCGGCGCAGACAAGCGCATCTTTCTTGTCGCCGTGGACAGTGATGACGCTTATCGGCCCCGGCATCTTGAGTACGTTGTAGGCATAGTGGGAAGCCGCCATGAACTTGGCGAGGGCAGGACGGCCGAGTATTGCATTGTATGGCAATGGAATATCAGCGACGTCGAATGTGATGCGCTCAGTTCTGAAGTTGAGCTCCCCGCCAAAGGTCACCGGCAGAGTTATCTTCCCCTTGGGCTTGCTCCTTCCTGGGTTGATTCCTTGGAAAGAACCGGTCTCTTCGAGCTCGCCATCTGGGATTTGGAGTTTCTTGATCACAGCAGAGGAGATCAAGTTCAGCCCGGCCCCGCCGTCAACCAACATTTTGGTGACCTTGAGGTTGTGGATGGTGGGTGAGACCAGCATCGGCAAGCACCCGACTGCGGTGGTGCGGTCAGGGTGATCCTCGAGATCAAAAATGATGGGCGTGCTGGACCATTTGAGGAGCCTGCGCGACTCCACGGGCGGCTCTGCTGCATTCACCTCGCGCACCCACTGCTTGAGCTGGCGGTGGGAGGTGTGCAGAGAGGCGCCACCGTCGACGCACAGGACCTCCGTGGCCTTCTGGAACTCCTGCCCGCTGTTATCCTCATCCTCCATGTCTTCGTCGTCGTCCTCTTCATCCTTGTCGCGGCCCCGGGGAGGTCGATCACCTTGACGCTGCTTGGCCTTGCCGCGGCGTCCTCCCCGGCCATTGAATGGCCGCTTCTTGCTTGGTTCTCCTCCGCCACCTTGGGCCTTCTCCTTGTCGCGCCTCTCGTACTCAGCTTTCTGCTGCTCGACGAGGTACTCGACGCGCTTGCAGTTGGAGAGATCGTGGCCCTTGGTGCGGTGGATCTTGCAGTATTGCTTGTCGGAGCCGTCCTGCTTGTCGGCCGCTGCTACAGGGGCAGGCTCCTTGCCGGAGCCGCCAGCCTGTGTTTGCTTGGCGGGAGCCTCCTTGCCGGACTTCTCGACGGCAAGCACCTCCTTCTTGTTCTTCCTTCTATTATTCCGCCGCCGGCTCTTCTTTGCCGGGGCGGCGTCGTCGATGTCGCTTCCCCCTGCGCCAGCATCCTCTCCGGGGAGTCTCCTCCCCTCTTCTGCGCGTGCGCACTTATCAGCTAGAGCATAGAGCTCGCTGACATCCCGAATCTTGGTCATCGCCATTTCTTCACGCATGCGGCGGTTACGCACGTTCTGGTGGAACGCGCTGATAACCGCGGCAGGGTGGACGTCGGGGATGTTGTGCTGTACACGGCTGAAGCGTTGGATGTACTTGCGCAGGGATTCTCCTTCCTTCTGGGCCAGAATGTGGAGATCGCTCTCCTGGCCGTGGGGTTTGTGGCCGCCCGTGAAGGCGCCAACAAACTGATGGCAAAGGTCTGCCCAAGAAGAAATGGAGCCTTCCGGCAAGTGCATAAGCCACGAACGAACGTTCGGCTTAAGCACGAGTGGGAAGTAATTTGCCAAAATCTTCTCGTCGCGCCCCCCGGCAGCCTGCACCGCGATGGTGTAGATGCTGAGGAATTCCGAGGGGTGCGTCTTGCCATCGTACTTCTCCGGTACGTCGGGCTTGAAATTCTTCATGCTGGGCCACTGGACGCGCCGCAGCTCGCGGGTGAACGCAGGGCAGCCTGCCGCGTACGGCAAGTCGCCTGGTTCACCGGGCGCGCGCGCGTCGACAGCGTTCCTAGCCCTCTGGTCTGATTGTCGTCGAGCTTCTCGGCGGCGCTCGATTGTTGTCCGAGCGTCTTCTTGTCGCCGGTCGTCGAGGACCTGGCGTTGGTCCCGACGGGCCCGCGGATCCGACGACGCCGTGGAGCCGTCGTCGGCGTTGTTCCGGCGGGGCGGCGTCTTCTGCTTCCGCGGCGGGGAGTGCACGGTTGTCGCACCCCCGGCTGTCTTGTCGCCGTCGGCCTTCGTCTTCTCAGCTTGCCGCGGCCGCGAGGTCGCCGGCTGCTGTGGAGAGTCGTTGTTGGCGAAGGCGATCAGGCTCTGGATGGTAGCCCTCCAGTCTTCGGCCTTGTCTGCCGCTGGAGGGAAGTCGAGGAGCAGTTGCGCCCTTGCGAGCGCTTCTGCTGGAGTGGAGGGGAGCGGGGGCGAGCGGTGCGAGGAGCGGGATATGCTCGGACTTCTAACAGCGTTAGAAGGAGCAGGGTCCCGCCCCGGCGACCGCGCCTTGCTGGTGCCCGGACGGCGGTCCGGAGCGTCCCGCGAGCCTCCGGTTTGCCCTTGTCCCGGCAAGCGGATGCCACCTCCTGTGGTATGGCGCTGCTGGGTTGTCGTATGCTGAGATGGACGCGGCGCGTCCACGGAGACCGAGGCTCGGTCGTCCGTCCTGTCCTTGGATTTGGTGGCGCCGCGAGTGTCCTCGCCGGCGAGCACCCTTCCGACGGCGTCTCCCCCGCCCACCGTTGGCTCTGGTGGCGGCGGATGAGACGCAGACGGGCCTCCGACCTCCGAAGCCTTCTTCTTCGGGGCCATGGTGCTGTTGTTGATGAAGCTGGCGAATTCGGAGAGGTTGATGAAGAATGCGCCCGCGTGAACGCCGGATCAGGTTCGCACAACCTCGACGCCCCCTACCTGGCGCGCCAAAGATGTCGGGGGAAACTGTCCACCACGAACACCTATGGGACCGGAGCCCCTTGCTTGTGCGGTAAGAGGGCGGAGGGAGCACGAAGAGCAGATCGTAGTGAACACGCGGGCAGTTTACCCAGGTTCGGGCCGCGGTGGACGCGTAAAACCCTACTCCTGCTTAAGTTGTATTGAGTTGGAGAGCTCGGGAGCTTGAAGAACTAGCTACACCGAGCGTATGAGCGATCTAGGTTCCGAACCCCCTCTACGTTGTGCATGGGCCTCCTTTTATAGTGCAAGGGGTCACCGACAGGTGTCAATGTAAGAGAAAGGGTAAAAACGTAAAAGAGGTGGTAGTTGTAACAGTGCGGGAATAGTGGAGCTACAGTGTATGAACAGTGGTCGCTACCTACTTTGACAGTGGGGGACAAGAGCATTTAATGCCCGTCGCCGTCGACCCCAAAAGCGCCCGCCCTTGCGTCTCCGTTTGCCACGGCGATGGCTTCACCACCGTGGAGTGCCACCGTGTCCCCCAGGCTGCACAGCCATCCGCCACGCGTCCCTGGAAAGGCCCCAGGGCGACGCGTGGGCCGATGAGCTGGAGCGCGGGCACACAGCGCAACTCTCCCGGCAAGCACCTTGCCGGGGTCTTGACCTTGCCGGGCCCGGGAGCTTGTCGGGCTCTGAAGCTTGTCGCTCCCCGGGCCCTGCCGGGGCGCATGTTGCGCCGGGGCATGTCTTCTGTAATGGAATCTTCTAGTCTTCCTGGCAAACTCCTCTTGCCAGGGCCTTGCGTGGGTGAGGTAATCTTGAGCCTGGAACGGCCTTCCCGGCAAGCTCCACTTGCCGGGGTTTCGATCTTCTGTCTTGTATACTTTGTTTTTGAATGGTTTTACATGGAGCAGGAAGGTCTCCGGCGAGCACGTGGTCGACCCTGCCGCGGGAAGCTGCTACTGCCCGTGCACAAGTTGGGGTACTGAGGTACCCCTACCTTAGTACACCGACACTTCAGCACCTTCTTATGAAATTAAACCTGCTTTACTGAACTTAGTCATGAAAGATCAATTCTCCGGTGCTGGAGATGATGCTGCTTTACACTTAAACAATTTTGTTGAACTCTGTGATATGCAAAAGTACCAAGAAATAGATGGCAATATTGTTAAGCTTCAGCTTTTTCCTTTCTCCTTGAGAGGAGGAGCTAAAATTTGGTTTCAATCCTTGCCTAGAAATAGCATAGATTCTTGGGACAAGTGCAAAGATGCTTTTATTGGAAAGTACTATCCACCTGCTAAAATTATCCAACTAAGAAGTAACATAATGAATTTTAAACAATTGGATAATGAACACATTGCCCAAGCTTGGGAACGCATGAAATCTCTTGTCAAGAACTGCCCTACTCATGGTTTGACTACTTGGATGGTTATCCAAACTTTTTATGCAGGCTTGAACTTTACCTCGCGGAACTTGTTAGATTCGGCCGCGGGAGGAACCTTTATGTCAACTACACTTGGTGCTGCCACGAAGCTTCTCGATGAGATGATGACCAATTATTCCCAATGGCACACCGAACGCGCTCCAACAGGTAGGAAGGTAAACTCTGTCGAGGAGATTTCCTCCCTAAATGAAAAAGTTGACTTGATCATGTCTCTACTTTCGAAGCAATCTTCTATTGATCCTCGTGATGTTCCTTTAAATTCTTTGATTGCTCAAGAACAAGTAGATGTGAACTTTATCTCTAGAAACAATTTCAATAACAATGCTTATAGGAGTAACTTTGGTAGCAATCCTAGACAGTTCCCCTCTATTTCCTATGGGAACAACAATGCTTATCCTAGCACCAAGAACTCCACTTCTGAACTAGAGAGTATGCTTAAAGACTTTATCACTACCCAAAAAGCCTTCAATAAGAGTGTAGAAGAAAAACTAAACAAACTAGATAATCTCTCTTCGAAGGTAGACAATTTAGCCCATGAGGTAGAATTGCTTAAAATTAGAACTTCTCCTCTTGAGGAGAGGAAGGTCACTCCTATGAATGCTATTCAAGTGCAAATTAATGAAAACATTAGGATGTTGGCTAAACTTAAAGAGAGATGGGCTAGAGAAAGGGAGGAAGAAGATAGAATTAAGAGCCTTCCTACCCACCACACTGTTGCTACTATCCAAGTTGTTGAGGATATTCAAACTCTTAGCACCCAATGCACTCCTGGTCCCATTGGACCTATTAATGGTGATGCTATGACCATAGAAACTACCAAACAAGTGAGCCTAAAGGACACCACTACCACTCTACTTGATGGTAGTGACCTTAATTTTGATAATTGCACTCTTACCGAAGTTATTGATTTCCTTCACAAGATGCCTAGAGATCCCCGCACTAGCACGCTTAATCTTGCCTTCACAGAGCATATCACTAATGCTCTCATCAAAGCTAGGGAGGAGAAACTTAGAGTAGAAGCCTCCATACCTAGAAAGCTAGAAGATGGTTGGGATCCTATGATTAAAATTAAGTTGAATAACTTCTCTTGCTATGCATTATGTGATGTTGGAGCTAGTACCTCCGTTATGCCCAAAAGAATATATGATATGCTTAAATTGAAACCTTTTGATTCTTGTTCTTTTGGTGTTCGTCTTGTTGATTCTTCCATAAAGAAACCTTTGGGGAGGATCGACGATGTTCTTATCATTGACAATGACAACTACGTTCCCGTTGATTTTACTATTATGGATATTGAATGTGAACCTTCTTGTCCAATTATTTTGGGACATCCTTTTCTTCGCACCGTTGGTGCCATCATTGACATGAAAGAGGGGAATATAAAATTCCAATTTCCTCTCAAGAAAGGGATGGAACACTTCCCTAGAAAGAAGATTAAGTTACCTTTTGAGTCCATTATACGGGCTAGCTATTCTTTTACTCTTGATAAAACTTAATCTCTATGCATTATGCCTAGCTTAAAGGCATAAAAGAAAGCGCTTTTGGGAGGCAGCCCACATGAATAAAATTTTATTTTGCTTTTGTTGTGTCTTGATGTTGTTACTACAGTATCATCATCATTGTATCTTTACTTTTCAGCTTTGTGCCAAGTTTAGCCTCTGATTGCAAGAAAGTTCAAAAGTTGTGACGTGCTGTCCAGGAAACATATTCTGTCCTTGGATAGAAAAAATCGTATAAAATCACCAGATCATCTTTTTGGCCTGAATTTTTTCGACAGCGTGCTCTATACAATTGTCTTTCGGGCGTCTGTTCTGACTTTTTTGATTAGAGTTGCAGAAGTGCCCCGAAAAAATCATTTACTACCTGCTGGTCTGTTTTTCACAGATTCTGTCCTGTTTTGCCTTTCCTTCGTTTTGCAAACCTTGAGCTTGCTTTTTCTTTGCAAAAAACCTTTTGGCAATCCTGAGAAACAGTAGACCTTCAAGAATATCCTTATTTCCAGCAAGGAACAATTATTTTATTAAGGGTACTAACCTCGCTAATCAGATTATGATGAGTTATGTATGAAGGGAGTTTTCAAGTGTGCGAGGGAAGATGATAAAAAGATTCAGGAGTGTCAAACGCTCAAAGCTTGGGGATGCCCCCATGCACCCCCAAGAAATACTCAAGAAGACTCAAGCGTCTAAGCTTGGGGATGCCCCCGTGCATCCCCTTCTCCATCAACATTATCAGTTCGTCTTTCGTTCCACTATATTTTTATCACTTCATGTGTTATGTGCTATGCTTGGAGCGTCTTCCTTTTTAGTTTTCTTTAGCTTTTCTTGCTTTTCATAACGAGTTGGAACTCAGCTTTCTTTGTGTGGGAGAGAAACACGCTCCACTTCAACCTAGAACATAACATAGAATTTTCATGTCTATCTTTGCTGTGTGTGTTCTTTGTCTTTCAATAGCTACTATCATGTTTAGCTCTTAGTTCTCATGCTTATCTTTTTAAAGAGCTTTTGTTTAGTTGGTCGCTGGAACTCTCTTTAGTTTTCATGCTTATCTTATTAAGAGAGTTGGCTCCTGTTGCACTGGTCGATATGTCTATGATAAAATGCTATGTGCATAATGATGCTTAGTAGTTCATGTTTTCTTATGGTTAGTCTCAAATAGCTGGGGGGTTCTCAATGTGTTATTGAGGTACCAACATGATTTGTTTGCCTATGATATGGTATGGTTTAGTGATATCTTCCTTCAAGAATTTATTTTGATTGACTTGGCGTATGCTCACGCATATTTAAGACTGTAAAGAAAGTCTATCAAGCCTTGATGATCTTTAATTTCTGAGTAGCGATATAACTTCCATGCCTGATTCAATGTTGCTTTGTCGCTCTGCATGATTATGACCGTCATTGCTCTTTTAGTTGGTCGATCCTAGTCTTTTGCTAACCTTCGACTGTATTAAGCGGACTGACTGCTTGTGCATCCAAATTCTTTTAAACCAGTTATGCCATATGAGTCCACCATACCTTCCTATACATGGTATTTACCGGCCATTCCTAACGAAGACTTTCATGTACCATCTCGAAATTATTCAAAAAAAAGCATTTCTCTTTTGTGCATCTGTTTTAGTTCATGAGGAAGTAGTAGTTAATTCATGATCTTTTTAAGTTGGACAAGCTTCACCCCGGGATTGCATGTCTAATGTGCAAACCTATAATACGAGAAGGAACTGGCAAAGAGTGCGCCCGGCTCAAATATAATATAACAAACAAACCCTCCTTCACGCTTTGTTCATGAGAAATCAGAAAACTTTGGCAGTGATAAACAAAGGAGATTAAGAGAATGTGATCGTCCTCATTCGGGAGCCGTTCCTCGAAACTTGTCCATCTCAAGAAGTGATTGAGTTATCTGCTAGCATTCGTTGACGGAACATGCATAATCTAAAAAAATAATTATTACCTCTGTTTTTAAAACCAAGAGCTCTGGTACATGTTTTGTTTTTGTTTCTGACCACGGGTTTTCAACCTTGCCAACAAAAGCCACGGTTCGAGAGTCTCCACCTTCTTTAAAGCACCAACTATTAAGAGCATGATTGTCATTCTGAGTGTAATGTGCATTGTCCCAAAGTAGCATTGTCTTTTGCATGATTGTGATATCGTTTATTCTTAAATCATTGTATCTAGTCGTCACTTAAACCTTGGAGGTGCCCCTGCATTTATGTTTTGCTTCACTAAAGGGGGCAAGCGAGATATCACTTTGTCATATTTGCACACCATGCTCATTGCAAATCTTATGAGTGTTTTCAGTATCATATTGTAAAACTTTCAGTTCTTTGTGATTTTCTCATGAGGCAACTTAATTACTACAGATTCATTGTCTCAGTAAGCACTTGTCATGTGACTATGAAAAGTTCCTATATGGTTAATAGCATGTCACCACAGAAATTATGCTTGTTATCATTTACCTACTCGAGGACGAGCAGGAATTAAGCTTGGGGATGTTGGTACGTCCAAAACGTATCTATAATTTCTGCTTGCTCCATGCCTCTTTTGGGTGATATTGCTATGATATTTATACACTTCCATACACTTTTGATCATATTTGGACTAACCTATTAACTCAATGCACCCCAGTGCAAGTTTCTGTTTTTTGCTGTTTTTGTATTTCAGGTTTTCCCATTACGTAAACTGCCAGAAAAAACCCGGAAACATTATATAAAAAATCAGCGTTCCGGAAGCTTCCACATGGCCGAAGTAGGGCCGGAGGGGGGGGCACCAGGGCTCCAGGCGCCCTGGTGGCGCGGCCCCCCTCCTGGCCGCGCCGGGGGGGGCGCCTGGGCCCCCCAGGTCTCCGCTGATGCCCCCCTTTGGCATATATTTACACCGCGTCCCGAAACCCTCGAGGACGGAACCCTTATTCGCGATCTCATCTCTGTTCCGCCGCCGCCGCGCTTCCAAGATCGGGAGCGCCAGGAGAAATCTTCCCGGCACCCTGCCGGAGGGGAGAACCACCACCGGGAGCCTCTCCACCACCATGGACGCCTCCCGGATGAGTTGTGAGTAGTCTCCCTCGGACCATGGGTCCATGACCAGTAGCTATGTGATGTTCTCCTCCCCTCTTTGTGCTTCACTAATTAGACCTCGTGAGCAGCCCTACATGATCGAGGCACATATGTAATCCTTATGCTGTTGCTATGTTGAGTTTGCTGGGATCCGATGGATTGTGAGATTATGTTCAGATTGTGTGTGAGTAATATATTTGATTTACCTCTTTTATATTTATGTTCTTGAGTAATTCTTGCATGTTCTCCGTTGCTGTTTATTGCTTTGGCCAAGTAGTAGGTAGTAACTCCAAGAGGGAACGTTATGATTGATTGTGGGTTCATGCCCCTCGATGACTAGCTTGAGTGACAGAAACATGAGTCTAGGGGATGTGTTGTTGCCACAAGGGGGAAAACAACGGTGCTTGTACTCGCGGGTGCAAGGATTGTTTACTTTACGCAAAGTTCTTTTAATGCAGTTGTATGTTGCTTTGAGTTTACACTTTGGGTGGGACTCGCAACTTAATACCAGCGAGATGTTCTAGATAGATATCTCATGGTGGATGATTAGTAGTAGATGTAGATGGATTTCGGTCTACTTACCTTGGCGTACCGCCCATGCTTTTGAGCCTCAACCTTTCTTGCAGCATAGTTAGCATTTGTTTGCGCACGTAATTCTGTCAATTGCCCAGCTGTAACTCGTTTACCTCACATAGCTGTTTTATCGTCTTTTGGGAGAGAGACATCACTAGTGAACATCATGGGACCCCGGTCCATATTACCATCACTGATCACATCCGCTATTTACTTTCTGCTTTTACTTACTAGTTGCAGCAATACCTATCACTATTATCTCTTGCGTTTGATCATTTGTAAACGACAAGGCCGGAGGGATTGACAACCTCTCTGTACTCGTTGGGAGCAAAGTTATTTGTATCTGTGTGCAGGTCCAAGTTGATTGCTAAGTATCTGGCGCCGTTAGCAGTTGACACCTTCTTGTTGAACCTTGGAGTCTCAGGGGAATTCGATCCTTGGTATCTTTGCCAAGGGAAAACTTTCGCTACACTGCATCTCAAACCTTCCACTTGGGGTAACCAACGAGGGGCGAGAAGCCATCACCTCTTAGGACCCAACTTTCTTGGGGACCAACAAGCTAAAACTTGATCAATAGGTGTTGTTGGAGGATTATTGGAGACTTGGCTACATTATGAAGAATTAAGGGGTCTTCATCATTCATATTGTCTCAAGCCAAGTCATTCGGATTATCAAGTTTCTATCTTATACCCAATGTTCCTCCTTGTGGTAATTCATGCTTAAATTGTTTACATTGAAAGTTACTTGCCCCTTATGTAACACCCCAAATTTTTGAGTTGGTTTTTCTTCCCAACTTTTGGCCTTTTTGGAAGAGGGTTGTTTGACCTTCTCTTAAAGCCCTTCTAAAATCCTTTTTGGCCAAAGTTGGTGGGTCTTCTCAAGCTTGGTTTTTGGCCTTGAAGTTTTTCTCTTGTGTTTGGCTCAAGCACAAGTTGAGTTTCAAAAGTGGTTGTTTGAATTCTCCCCTTCTTGTTTTAAAACTCGCAAGTTTAACCTTGGACTTATCTCCCCCTCCATCCTTCATCTTGCCATGACCCCAACAGAAATAATTCTCTTCAAGACTCTCTTCACACCTTAGGACAAGTCTTTCATCAATTCCAGCAAGTTGTAACCTTATTGGGATTTTTCCCCTATTTATTTCACTCCAAAAATACTTTTGTCTTTTATAGTGGACCTTGGTGATTTACAAAGGAGCCACCATTTCCATCTAGTTATTTGACTCCAAACCAACTCTCCTAGATGGTCCTTAATACCCACAACCTAGATCCATCTTGTTTCACTGGTCCATAGTTCAAATTTTTTAAATTTCACCTGCTGCAAGTTTGGACCAGATTTGCAAAATTTGGTGAAATTCATATTTATCTTCTTCCAAAAATTCTGTGAAAAATCAGGCAGCCTCTAGATACATCAAGAGGCCACTCCACCAAAAATCAGCCCCAGAAGCATTGCACACATACCAGAAACATTTCATCAAACACATTGCATGCACTGTACTGTCAAGGTTCAGAACTATTAACTGAAACTGTCGACAGTCCGTCAGTTTCGTCAGTTTCGTCAGTTCCTTCAGGCGCAGCGACAAAACCTCGCCAGTACCTCCTTGGCTCGACGCTGCACTGCTCCCTCTTCTTATCCAGTCGCCGCACGCTCGCTTGGCCGCTTCTGGGCGTCGGTGGCGCTCTGGCCCGACCACGCCGGCGACTGCCATGGCAACAGCGCCGCCCATGGCGGCTGACAGAAGCTACCACCGCAGCTCGACGCCGTTTAGTGCCGCCCAAACCACCCCAGCACTCCGCGTGTCCATTTCCAGTGCCACCACACGCCAGGCACGCCATCGCCGTGGCATGGCGCGCGCAGAGCGCGTTTCCTGCCGCCGCCGTGCCGCGCGGCCGTTCTGTCGGGGACAGCCCGTAACTCCATCTCTCCTGCTGAGTTAGGTGCGGGAATGGAACCCCTACAGCTCCTAGATGATGCTCAAGCCCCTAACTCCGCCGTCCGGCCAATGCAGCACCGTAATCGACTCGCCAGACTTATCCGTTCACGGCAGCCACCTCGAGCCGCCTATATAAGGCACCCCCGAGCTCGTGCTCGAGCACACACACCTTCACTACCTCACTAGACCGCGCCCAACCTCTGGAAGAGCCTCGAGGGGCCCTTCTTCCCCAACTCCGGCCGGCTACCTCCGCCTCAGGCTCCAGCTTGTTTCACTCCGGTGAGAGCTTCTCCGCCGCCGTGAACTCAAGCGTAGCACCCTGGCACCCACCTAGACCTAACCCCCACCTTAATTTGATCCCAAGAACCCTCTCAGACGAGGTCCACGACCACCCGAGCCGCCGTCCGCCGGAGACAGGGTCGCCGTCGACGTGGGGCTTGCCGACACCCAACTCCACCACCGTTCGACGCGGAAGACCACCGTGAAGCCGTACGTACCACTCCCCTCCCCTAAGTTGCCGTGGATTGAGGCCGGTGATCACCGCAGCACCGACGCCGGCGCGACTCTGCTTCTGTTTTTCAAACCTGACGCGTGGGGCCCTTTGTCAGCCTCACACCTCTCCCCTCCGAACCGTTTTCTGTAAGCGCATTCGGCAAAATACGTCTCCCCTCTGCGGTTGACGTACTACGTACCGGTTCGCTTTGCTGTTTTCTGTTCTAGCCCCTGGAACTTTTCTGTTTCATTACAGATGAGTCCCTGGACAGAAACTCTAATATCTTTTAAACTAAAAATGATTTTAAGTTGATTCTTTTTCTGTCCTCTTTAGTTTTCTGCCTAGTTTTTTGTCATATTTATGTTGAAATTTTTGGAGCAACTTTATTTGCACGTGCGGTATTTATGTTAGTATGTATTTATTTTTAATACATAGATACCGGAGGCCGTGACGGAGACGCGTACCACACCGAGTTAGGCTCCGACTTCTCTGAACCAGGCAAGCATGTTTGAACTCTTGATATGATGAGTGTGTTGCATGTTTGCTCGAGTAGTTTGTTTCATAAGCATGATCATATGGGCATATGTGTATGGCATATTTCATGCAAGTATGCTTCGGGTGAGTCCCGAAGGATAATGTTTGAACCACCTCGATCATATGGTGATATGATGGGTGGAATGCTGGTATTGTTGGAGCATGCAAGTAGTTGGTTAACTCAGTATCAACGGAGATCATGTCACGATTCCGTTCGTCTCCTTTTTCGGTACTATCATAGGCCGTCCGTTGGGATTACGGTCTAGTCAGTTGCAAACCACTTCCCGAGTACACACCAAGTAGAGGGGCCGGGATGAGGGTTCCATGGCCCTGGATTAAAGCCCATCATCCGGTCAGGGGGCATGGGTGTTTCCGGTTGGGACCGAGAGGGGGGCACCCCTTAGAGCGCGCATATATAAATTTGATCCCATGCTATTCGAGGTTGTAGCCTCCCTGTCTTAAAGTTTTCCGTGAATGTCGTCGCGGGTGATTCTGGACGAAAGGATGTTAAATGGTGTGTACTGGTTAGTTGGGTTTCTACTAAAACACCGGAGACGGGACTAGCCCACGTGGCTAGTAGAACCCGTTGGCTATGAGTTAATAGTACAAGCTCTGCAGAGTTAAATTCCTCAGTAGCCATGTTTATGGTCTAGGGTCAATCTTCATGTCAACCCGGTGACCGTCTCTAGTATATTCTTGTTGGTAACCAGAGTAGTGTTTTCGTCAAGTTCATTTGGTAGATGAACTCGCCAACTATCTCTGTATTGATTTACATTCCGAAGTATTTCATCATTATGCTATTTTTATTTATAAGCCTTTTATGTGTTGTCGCTCAGACGTCCGACTGTGGCATTCTTTTTATAAGCCCTTTATGTGATGTCGCACAGACGTCCGACTGTGGCATTCTTTCATTTATAAGCCCTTTATGTGATGTCGCTCA
>LR738710.1:764579483-764621268 GCA_902687465.1 Secale cereale
AGACGTCCGACTGTGGCATTCTTTTTATTTATAAGCCCTTTATGTGATGTCGCCCAGACGTCCGACTGCGGCATTATTTTTATAAGCCCTTTATGTGATGTCGCTCAGACGTCCGACTGTGGCATTCTTTTTATTTATTAGCCCTTTATGCGATATCGCTCAGACGTCCGACTGAGGCATTCTGGTTATTTATTTTTACTATAAGCCCTTTATGCGGTGTCGCTCAGACGCCCGACTGTGGCCTGCTGTCATTTATTATTTTCCTACGAGGCGTCACTCAGACACTCGTTTGGTCTCCTTCTATTTTATCTTTTAGATTTCGGGAGGATTATCGCCTGATTTCCAGCATTGCATACAGCACCTTAATATTTTATTCCGGTCGCATTTTTGCTGGAATACTCATATGCATCATGTTGGCATTTATTATATCTTAAGTCCGAACTGTCTTGCGAGTACATTCAAAGTACTCACCTGGCTTGTTGATTTGGCCAGATGTGGACGAAGGCGATCTTATGGATGAAGAATTCGATAGCGAGTCCGGTGCTTAGAGGAGTCCCAGTCAGTTCCTTGCGATCCTGGAGTTGATCACTGTTTTATAACCGCTTCCGCCTACCACCAAATAAATTCATCGGGTCTCACTCCGATACTCGATGATCTGTAATATATTGGAGTCACATCACCCACTTCACTGTGACATATTCCACCACGTTTTATTACGAGTTAGTAGTATGCCAACCTGCCTTGTGTCATATCCGCCTCTATGTAATATATTGGCGCGCTTGTAATAAAATTGTTGAGCAACCCCCAGCTCAACCTTGTATAATATTCAGTGTACTGGAATTCTGTATCAAGGATTTGTCTACCAGCAGGTAATTATATTCCTCGCTGGCTTAATAAAAAGGTCGGTCTTCCCGTAATTATTTTACTGAAGGACCGGTCCTGACACCTTAGCATGTTGTGGTTTTGTATCTTGCATGTTCTCGTATATGTTGTGCTTCCAATTTGCTTATCTTGAGTAATCAAGTGTGTGTATGTTGGTTTGCACATCATGTACGTGTGTGTCGTGTCTTGAGCCTTTTTGCATCTTGTTTATATCTTAGTTGGCTCTTATGAGAGATTAATGGAACATCCCATTTTGGGGGAGTGATGTGCTTTGTGCACGTCACAATCCTAGAAGTGTGTGTACATGAGGAATACCATTTAGTATTGATATTACAAGATTATGTAGTCTCTATGTGGTATGTCTTCTCATGAGAAATTCAAATTCTATTTGGTCCATTAATTATATCTTGTTAGTTCTATTTTGCATCTTGTTAAGTTTTTCATTGGTATCACATTGTGGGGGAGTAACATGCTATGTGTATATTACAAGCCTAGAAAATTTGTACATTTGAGATATTGTCACTTAGAATTGATATTGTAAATTATCTTGTTCCTAGGTGACATGTTAGCTCTACAAGTTGCAATCTGCTTGCGTTTGATGTGAAGATGATGTTGGATATCATTGCTATCTATCACCGGGAATTATTTTCCAAATACCTCTTGTCTTTGACAATTGGTAATCTTTTATGTGGTGGAAATTATTGATCATCTTTACATTGTCTCTTGGTTTTATTTGTCTTATCTCTTGCCAAGTTTGTGTCAACTCCATTGCCTTCCATGCCACTTGTGAATCTTGTTGTTTTATTAATTTTGTCGAGTGTTTTCTATATATAGTGAAAGTGGTGATTCCACATTGTGCATTTTGTGTTCAAATGCAAATTCTCTTTAAAAGCACAATTCGTGGGGGAGCTATCCTATTTTCGATAGAACACTCATCTTGTGATCCATATCAAGTGTGTGTTGATGGAAGGCAAGCCGTTTATTTTTGGTACTTTATGCCATCAAGAAACTTTGTAGATGGGTTGGTTTGTTTGGAACCATTCTCTTTTGGGAATTTGATATCTTTCCTTTTGCGTGTATCAACGGATATCTCATTCCTTGATGTATCTTTTAAATATATATCTTCCAAGTGTTGATTTCTCCTTTCGGTATCCTATTTTAACTTAGTATTTCTTTTTTATTTGGTTTCGTGCCTTGAAAGTCTTGAGCATGCATATTTACTACTTGTATTTTCTTTGGCATGCTTTCTTTATTTGACCCAATATATAGGGGAAACTCCACCTAGTCTCAATCTGGATGAGATGTGCATGAAATTCATTTTCATATATAAATGCACATATGTTTGTGGAGTTTGTCCTATGTATTGGTATTTCTAACTCTTTGGTCCCAATGAGTTTGGGTACCATTTTGTTTGTGTGGTTGTTCTAGGAACAATTGGAGATGCATTAGATGCTCGGCTCACTCTCAAGGAAGGTGGTGTCACCATGTGCTTATTGGAGGCAAGCTAGGATGACTAGTGAACTACTATCTACCTTCAATCGGTATCTACTACATCCTTCCAATGGTATCTCGGTAACAAGTATCATCATCTACTTCACGCACAAATTTCTTGCATCAACCTTGTGTAGGTTGTATCATGGCATGTAATTCATTCTTTCTTGTGATACTTGTGTCCTTTCTCAAAGCATCCCAACAATGATCTCTTGTTGCTAGTTGTATTGTCTTTGATGTTCGTGTGGTCGGAATTCATTTGTATACAATAAGACCATATCTAGCCATGTGCTATGCTTTCAAGCAAATATCTTATTAGTATATTTATGACTTCCTTGTAGATATTTATGTCTACTACACAACCTTCTTCTTGTAGACGTTGTTGGGCCTCCAAGTGCAGAGGTTTGTAGGACAGTAGTAAATTTCCCTCAAGTGGATGACCTAAGGTTTAGCAATCCGTGGGAGGCGTAGGATGAAGATGGTCTCTCTCAAACAACCCTGCAACCAAATAACAAAGAGTCTCTTGTGTCCCCAACACACCCAATACAATGGTAAATTGTATAGGTGCACTAGTTCGGCGAAGAGATGGTGATACAAGTGCAATATGGATGGTAGATATGGGTTTTGGTAAAAGGAAAATATAAAAACAGCAAGGTAGCAAGTAGTAAAAGTGAGCATAAACGGTGTTGCAATGATAGGAAACAAGGCCTAGGGTTCATACTTTCACCAGTGCAAGTTTCTCAACAAGGATAACATAATTGGATCATATTACTAGCCCTCAACATGCAACAAAGAGTCACTCCAAAGTCACTAATAGCGGAGAACAAACGAAGAGATTATGGTAGGGTACGAAACCACCTCAAAGTTATTCTTTCTGATCAATCTATTCAAGAGTCCGTAGTAACGTTCAATCTATCATAGAGTTCTTACTAGAATAACACCTTAAGACACAAATCAACCAAAACCCTAATGTCACCTAAGACGATCCCTTTATCCTGGCCATTTTCGGTCTGGGGGCTCGACATCCTCGGCCCCTTTCCCCGAGCAGTCGGGGGCTTTGAGTACTTGTACGTTGCAATCGACAAGTTCACAAAGTGGTCGGAAGTGGAAACAGTGAGGAAGGTGACAGCACAGTCAGCAGTCAAGTTCTTCAGGTCGATTGTTTTCCGCTTCGGGATCCCTAACAGGATCATCACCGACAACGGTACGCAATTTACGAGCCGCACCTTCATGCAGTACGTCCAAGATCTTGGCGCCAAGGTATGCTTCGCTTCTGTTGCTCACCCGAGAAGCAACGGTCAAGCGGAGAGGGCAAATGCTGAAGTGCTGCGTGGGCTCAAGACCAGGACTTTCGACAGGCTGCGCAAGTGCGGAAGAAACTGGATTGAGGAGCTGTCGATGGTTCTTTGGTCGATCAGGACGACGCCAAATCGAGCCACTGGCCAGACACCTTTCGCTCTAGTCTATGGAGCAGAGGCAGTTCTCCCCACGGAACTCGTATACGGGTCACCTCGAGTGATCGCTTATGATGAGCTTGAGCAAGAGCAGCTGCGACAAGATGACGCGCTGCTCCTTGAGGAAGACCGTCTTCAGGCTGCTGTACGAGCTGCTCGCTACCAGCAAGCTTTGCGCCGCTACCATAGCCGCAAAGTTAATGCCAGAAGTCTCGAGGAAGGCGACCTTGTTCTTCGGCGCGTTCAGTCCGCCAAGAATTCCAACAAGTTGACGCCGAAGTGGGAAGGCCCTTACCGGGTGAAACGAGTCACTAGGCCAGGCGCTGTCCGCCTTGAGACCGAAGATGGCATTCCGGTGAGCAACTCCTGGAACATTGAGCATCTTCGTAAGTTTTACCCGTAAGGCGCGGTTGCCGGAACCCATTCCGGCAACCACCTTTTGTACAAGTCTTGCCGCTGTTGCATGTAATCCTTTATACAAAGCCAGGCGCAGACCCCATGCAAAAATAAAGCTCATGTGCTCCGCACATCTTGACAATTTCATGCTTTCTATTTTTTGCATGTGTTATCTGACACTTTGTGCAGCACCTACCCCCGGTAAGCAATAACGAGCCGTAAGGCTCCATATCTTTACTTTCTCTTCTTTCTTTTTCTCAAGGAAAGGAAGGTTCCCTCGCCCACAAGTTTGCCGGGGGGAAAGGAGAAGATAATGGTATGGACCAGGCATCGTTCAAGAAAGTTTCGCCTTACCGGGAAGCAAACAACAGAAAAGCTAAGTTGCCAAAGTTTGAGCAATCGGATTTTCTAAATTTTTAAGTTATCTTCCTTGAACGACCGTGCTTTGTATGGAAAACCTGTGCGCGGGGGAACCAACTCGTAGCCAGTTGCGCCCTTACTTTGTTTCGAGTCCGCTCAACAACTTAAGTGTGCTGCGACTAGTTGCGACAAGGTTTCTTGTCGGTAACGGCACCGCCAGCAGGCTGCTGACGTCCCGCACTCAGCGCTCGCGGCTAAGGTGCCTGCCCCAGCAAGTTCCCTAAAAGCGTAGGGAAAAAACATACAAAGGAAGGAATCAAGTAAAGGAAATAACATTGCAATCATTACCCAAAATAGAGTTATATTACAAGATAGCTTGTCGCGGCTCTAACAGATTGTTCTCATAACATGACCAGCAGCGACAAGAAAAGAAGAAAACAGGCTGCCTAGTCTACGCGATCGCCCTCAATCCTCTTGATCCCGCTCACCTTGTCCACAATGGGTGCGACAAGGGTCTTGAGCGCTTCCAGATCAGCATCCGGCGGCAGGGTCTTGAGGACATTGGTGAGGTTGAGGCCCGGGTTGCGGAAGGCCACCTTCACCAACACCTTTTAAAGAGCTCCCGCGCAGATCTTGCGCGACTCGTCGGCCAGCTGCTTTGGAATCTTCTCCCGGAGTCGCTGGAGGGCCGTCGCCACGCCTTTGAAGAACAAGGTGAGCTTGGCGCTGGGTTGGAGGTTCTCGTCGGAGGGATACCCGAGATCCTCCATCCCCAGCTGCGCCAGCTCCCTGTCAATGTCTGCGGCAGCATCCACGAGACCCTCCGTCCAGTGCTCCACATTCTCCCTAAAAGCGTTCTGGGCGGCAGCAGCACTCGCCAGCAGCGCCTCATCGGCCTTGATCTTCTTCTTCAAAGCCACCTCCTGCTCCCTGGCGCCGTCCAGCGTCTTGGTCAAAGTAGACAGCTTCAACTCAAGATCTGCGTTGGAGTCCTTGGCGGCGCCAAGTTCCTTGCCCTTCTCGGCGAGATGAACCTGCAGCTCTAACAAGGTGTAGGCGTCCTTCTCCCGCTCACGCTTGAGCACGGCAAGCTCTTCACCGCTCGCCTTGAGATCTGCCTCCAGCCGCGCCACCTTCGTTTCCAGCTCCTTCTTGGCGGCCTCGGCAGCTGCGGCAGCATCCTTTGCTTGCTTGAGGTCTCCGCCGAATGTTTGCTCGCGCGCAGTAAGCTCCTCCTCGTGGCTGTCAAGGTTAACCTTCCGGTGCGCCAGCTCGCCCTCCTGCGCAGACAGCTTCTCAGCCGCAAGCCGCTGTTGTTCTTCGACTTCAGCCTTCTCGAGGAGGAAGGCCTTCTGCTCCTCGGCGAGTTGCGCCCGCTCCTTTGCCAGGGACTAGAGAGCTTCCTGGTTAAGACCCCGGAGCTCCTCCGCGCGCTTCTCGATGTCCGCTCCCGCCCTCACGACAAGCGCCTCTCGGGATTCCAGCTTGGCCTGCCGGGCACGGTAGAGCGACACCAGCTTCCGCAGTAGCCGCTCCTCCTCAGGCTCGCCGCTGCTGCTACTCGGCGCATCAACCAGCGTCAGCCCAGTGGAGGCGAGCACCTCTCCATCGAAGCTTTCTCCTTCGACCGGCGCCCTGGAGCTTGACGCCCAGGGGAGGTTGATGAAGACGTTTTCGCTGGCCTTCAAGTAGACGCCTGGCTGGGGCTCTTCGGAGCCTGACGCTGCGGCAGTGGCGGGTGGATCGGCGGTCGGCGTAGCGCCTGGCGCTCATGCGGCCTCAGGGCCGTCAGTGCGATCGCCAGACCCATCGTCAGCTTCTGTGGCGGCAGCTTTGGCGGCCTCTCCGCCGGCGGGATCATCAGCGCTGGCAACCTCGGTCTCCATCGGCTCCGCAGCAGATGGGTCTGACGGCCGGAAAACGGAGAAAAGTCAAGCAAATATACAAAAAGAAGATCAAAAGAAGAAGAACCCAAGGGAAGTTTTGAAGCGAGAGGATTACCTGTACCGGGTTCTGCAGTCGTAGTCTCCGCCGCCGGAGGGCCACTGGTGCTGCCGCTTGCCGCCGCAGCGCTGGCCGGCATCCCTCCTGCGCGAGCCGGCTCCTCGGCAGAGTCCCTTGCCGGAGAACTCTCCCTTGGCGGCATAGTCGAAGCAGATGGCATGTCGGGGGCGGCCTCCGGGCGCTCCTGGCGGGGCTGCTTTGCTCCTACACAAACCAACAATCAGATGTCAGCAAAGAAAGAGCATCCATGCGCGCCTAACAGCGGAAAGCGAACCATATACTTACGCTGGGGGCTACTCTGAGAATAGTTGTCGGGTCCGGCAAGGTGGTCTCGGACGCATCCTCTGCTGTCGCGGTGGGTTCGTCCTCGACGATAATCACCCCCTTTGGACACGCCAGGACCTTGGCTCTCTTCGCCGCTCTCTGGGCCAGAGTCCTAGAAAGGAATAAGTTCGGAGTAAAGCAAATGAGATACAAGACAAAACAGCAAGAATTCAAGAACTACGAGTACAACAAAGAATCTTACTCTTCTTCTTCCTCGTCGGAGCTGAACGCAGAGAAGTCGAAGTCCGGCTCACCTCCGGCGCGAGAAGGCGGAGGAGTAGGTTCCCTTGGCCGCTTGGCGGGAGCAGTGGCGGTGGTCCGAGACGACCCCGCTCCGGCTGCCGCCGCGGCGTGAGAAGCGGCAGGAGCAGAAGCGGTGGTCCGGGTGGACCCCGCTCCAGTTGCCGCAGCAGCATGAGGTGCTCCCGCGGCAACAGTGCTTGCCGCGGTGGAGCGTGTCGCGCGGCACGGCGGTTGTCGACTCGCCCGCCACTCCGCTACGTCCCCGGCCTTGCGGAGACGCCTTCTTGGTGGAGCTGGGGGCTCTGCTTGCGACGAGCTGTCTGAAGATGAGGAGGAAGAGGAGTTGATCTCCAACGAGCCGCTCGTATCCTCGGCGGGCTCGCTTGCCCGGCAAGCTCTTCCTCGCCGGCAAGCTCCTCTCGCTTGGCACGGCTTGCCGACTCTGCTGCCTCTGCCTCCTCCACGGTGAATCCAAACTCGCCCGCGGCTGCGGATGTCGCCGCCTCTTCCAGCCTAGTGGCGATGCGTTTCATCTCCCAATCGGTGGTGGCGCGAGTGAGGCTTTTCTGTTCGTCGGAGCGGACCGGCACTTCTACCAAGCCATCAAAGAACTCCTGCACGACGTCGTCTGCAGGCTCTTGCCAAGTTGGGACAATTCCATGCGACTCGCACAGCGGCATCATTGCAGGGATGCGGCTGAGCGAGGAGTTGTTGCACAGCGGAACGACATCCTTCAGCAACCTGAACACTTCGGGATGTTGAGGGTCGTACTTGAACAGCTCCCGGAGCATTGCGTCAAGTTCCATAACAGTGAAGTTGAAGTTGAGGCCCGGGCACAGCCTCATGATGTCCGCCGCATTCTTCAAGTCCGAGGCGGGTTTCCTCCTCTCCTGCAGGGGGGCGATGCGGCGACGAAGAAAATATGCGCCAACCGCGCCTACAGTGAGCCCGGCAAGCCTAAGGCGTTGGATCCGGGTGACGGCAATCTTCAGCCTATCGTCTTCCGGGGACACGTTGCTCCAATCGCTGCCGCGCGCTACTGGGGTTTGGCGCCGGGCGGTAAACGGCTGCGGGTTCTCCTCGACAATCCTGCACCAGTCTGCTCTCCATTCCTCCCACTTGCCACGGAACTCTCCCTCCAGATAAGCTTCCTTCTTGCCGGCTCTCGAGATCCAGGCGATTCCGCCAGATGAAGGCTCTCCTCTCTCAACTCGGGGCATAAAGAAGTGGCGAAAAAGGGCTACGTTTGGATAGACTCCGACAAAGTTTTCGCAGAGATGTGCGAAAATTGCCATGGTCAGAACAGCATTGGGGGTGAAGTCAAGGAGGCGGAACCTGTAGGTGTTCATAAGATCGCAGAAAAACTCAAAGAAAGGCGGGCAGAGCCCGCAGTAGAAGAACAAGGCGAAGAAGGGATATCCATTTGGAGCCATTCCCGAAGCGACGGCTGGAAGTACCTTCGTGCTCGGATGCGCCCGCGTCTCTGTCGACCGGAAGAGGTAGTAATACTCCCTCAGCTCCTTCGCGGCGAGCTTGGGGGGGAAGATTGTCCGCTCCTTTTGCAGCGCCACGAGCCGTTGTGCCTCGGTCGACTTCACGACCTTCCCCTTGTCGGATTTCGGAGCCATGGCGGAAGTGGTGGGGGAGTACGACGGTGTTGGTGGTGCTGGTGGCGATGGGGGGCAGAGCGCTGCTCTCTTTCAGCTTTGGGAAGAAGGGGGAGCGGCGGAGGTTTCCGAGATTGGAATAGCAACCAGCGAGTGGGCGAACTACCCCTGTTTCCCCTGCTTATAAGGAGGGAGGGGGCGGACGTTCCGTCTTTCCGAATAAAGAAACCACCCACAATCTCTCCCACGACGCCGCATTCAATGCGTGTCGTTTGGGGAAGGTGCGGTGGATACGGAGAGAGATACGGCGTAACCCAGGCCGCGTGTGCACGTGCCCTGTTTTGGGCCTGGCCCAACAGCGCTCGGCACCGTGTATGGCCCAGGCCCGGGGGCTCCTGTCGGTGTACTAGAGTAGGGGTACCCTAGTATCCCGAACTTGTGCACGGGCAGTCGCAGCATCCCGCGGCAAGGCTTGCCGGGTGACCGCCAAGGTCCTCCGTGGTTCCTTTGGAGCCATTCAAGAACAAAGTATTCAAGCCAAGGAGACAAGACCCCGGCAAGAGGAGCTTGCCGGGAAGGCCAACCAAGGCATCTCAAGGAACTTGCCGCGACGCGCCACGCGTCCCGGCAAGGTCCGGTGAGCGACGAGCTCCCGGACGCGACAAGACAACGACCGCGGCAAGGCGCTTGCCGCGGCAAGCTACCACTCTGTACCCGTGCTCCAGCACATCCACCAACGTGTCGCTCTGAGGACCCTTCCAGGCGTACGTGGCGGGAGGCTGTGCAGCCAGCGGTGCGCGGTGGCAAGCGGTGCTGACAAGATTGCCATCGTGGCGAGCGGTGGCGTCCCTGACGGTCCCTTTTGCACTATTTGGGCGACGCAGATGGGCATTCAATGCCCTTGTCCCCTGCCGTCAGAGTTAGGTATGATACACTGTAACAGGTAGTTGTACCAACCGTAACACCTTTCCATTTTTACCCTTGCCTAGGTTGCCACCTGTCGGTGACCCCTTGAGCATATAAAAGGAGGCCCATGCGCAACGTAGGGGGAGGAGGAGGAGAACACTCACGCTCGGTCTCGTTAGCTGCTGGTGTGTACTGTAGCACTCAGCGCTCCCGAGGAAAAACTCAATACAAACCACAAAGCAGGAGTAGGGTTTTACGCATCTGTGCGGCCCGAACCTGGGTAAACTGCTCGTGTGTTTCGCCTCGATCCGCTCTTCGTGCGATCTTCGCCCCCTGCCGAACCGAAAGGGGCTCGGTCCGCCGGTCCCATAGGTGCTCGTGGATGAGATCCCCGACAGAGGGTTCACTCCTCTATATCTTTGCATACCTCCCTTGCCTCTTCTTACTATAACCAATCGTCGTTTTGATGCTACTCGTCTTCCTCTATCCAACAAGCTTGAGTTTGCTCAATTCGGAGCTCATTTGCACAAGTTATGGTAGTTCAGGGTTTCTTGTTGCTCCTACGGTAGTACCACTAGGCCAGAGCGGTAGTACCGCTTATAGCCACAAGCGGTAGTACTGCTGGTTCGCAGCGGTTGTAACATCCCAAAATTCTAAATTTTGGAATGTTATATTAAATAGATAGTTTTGATTGCTTGTGTGAAATTGAGTGAAATTTGAAACATTTGAAAGTTAAGTGAGAGGGAATGAAATGACTTTCCCAAACTTTCACTTTGCATTTTATGATCTTCATGAATTCAAATTCATTTCAAATACAAAACCCTATTGAGAAGATGACATGCCTTCTTCCATTTAATAAACGAAAAAGGGCTTTGAAAGGGCTTTGAATTTCATTCTCGAAATATTTCAAATTCAGAAACTTTATGCAACTCAATGATTTTCCTGAGAGAAGATAAAATGGCTTCTTTAAATTATAAGAAATATGAGTTGGAAGTTCCTTGGAAGTATTTTGAAATTTATTTTCAAATTTGAGTTATTTGGTTTTTATTCAAACTATTTTTCTCCAAAAATAAAATATATGGAAAATAGGGTAACATGATTCCCTACAGTTGAAAATTGGAGAGAAATAAATTTGAAATCATTTTGGTATTTTTAAAAAGATTTTTATTGGATTTTATTGCAATAGTAGCACTGTTTGATTTATTTTAAAAAATTAGTATTTTATTTGACTGTAGAAAAATGTTCATGTTGTAGGAAATCTTTTTCTGAAAATAATGATGTATTATATGCCTATTTTATTTATTATTTTATTTGTGTATTTATTTATTTTCCCGTCTGTTAAAAAAATCCGGACATAACTGGGCCAAAGGCCGAGCCGGCCCGACCTCTCCGCCGCCTTCCTCCTCGCGTGCACGCGCAGGACATCGTCGCCGTCCCCGACGCGGACACCGCCGCCGCCCTCTTCCCCACGCCACCGCCACCCCTCCCCGCCTATAAAAGGCGAGGTCGGCCCTCCTCTCGCCCCACCACCCCGCCGCCGCTAGCTGCGCCGTCGCTGCTGCTGTCGCCCCGCAGCCGCGCCTCGCACTCGCCCGCGTGCCGCCGCTGCCCGTCCGCGCTACTCGCCGCCGCGTAGCTACGCCACCGCCGGCCGAAGCCACCGGAGCACCGATACGCCCGATCCGCCGGCTTTCTCTCGCCGAACCGGTATAAACCGTTAAAACCCGCCCGGTTCTTTTTGGTTTTGTACGGTTTTCTTTTTAGATCGGTTTTTTTATCAGGTTAGGTTAGATAACGAACGTTCACTCGTTAGTCTCTTTTAACGAACTAATTCATTCGTTTAGTTCTGTTGAGCGAGCGTTCGCTCGGTAGTCTTTTTCTTTCTACTTTAGTTTTTGGCCAGGGACCCATCCATGAATATTTTATTTACAGATTAGTCCCTAAACTTCAAACGGACACAACTTTTTACTCGTTGGTCCAAATCCAACGAAACCAACGCCCACGTCTTCGTTTCGATTACCTCTATCCAGTAAAACAACTTAAACAAGTTTTTGAAAGTTTTAAAATTTGAATTCAACCAGATTTGAATTTGAACTTCGTTTGATCATAACTTGAGTTTCCTAAATCCGATTTAGTTGATTCTTTTTGCAAATCGAAGCTCTTGACCTAAACTTTCTGATATGACCAAATTCATTAAATTTTGGTACTGTTCGAAATTGTTTTCTATTGCAAGAGTCATTTGCTTGGTTTTAAAGTTTTCCGAAGTGTTTCTTCATTCTTTCCGATCTTCTGAGTGATTGCTTATGTGTGGTTACTATTGTTTGCTTATGATAGATTGATTGGAGTGTGACTTGTAGATCTATCATGAGTTTTGAGTGCGAAGAATCTACATCATCAATACAAGGCAAGTGCACACTTTGATCCTATTTTCCAATACCCAGTTTTCATTGCATTAGTTATATCCTCAAAAACTTGCATGAGTAGGACTGGTTACATAATATGATGATTTGTAGTTCATGAGGTAGGAACCCAATGACTTGAGAGCAACCAAGGGGATATAAGCTTTGTTACTTATTGCTTAGTCATGCTAGTAGACATGGATTGGTATGAGAGTTTCATGAAATATGTGAGAGTGATATTTATTTAAGGGAAACTCTATGGTGGAAATTTAATACACATCTGGGTGGATTGGTTGGGGAACCCTGGAGCACCCAGTGGTTTGCCCGGGCACCTGGAGAAACCAGTGTTGTCCTAGGGGATCCCGGAGGACCCGTGTGATCACCCTATTGGAATGCCACCCAGGCTCAAAAAGATCATATGATATTTTCATGCCTAGAAACTTCCATGTGCAGCCACAAGCCATTATGGGCTCTGGCATAGTTGAGTATTTTGTGTGACCTCTTTCAGTGGTAGAGTAGCAGATGTAGCGAATGTAGGTCACCTGGTCTACAAGGGTAAAGAGTTAATGCTTCTGAAAGACTGTGTCTCAGTCATTCGTTTCTCAAACACCATGCAGTGCGAGAAATTAAATGCATGTGATCGAGTCTTGTGGGGAAAAGTGCACAAACCCTTTGCAGAGTGTACAAACTATTCATGAGTAGCCGTGTCCCCAGTTATGGACATCTATGAGTATCTATAAGTGGATTATTTGTTGATCTCAACACTATATTTAATTAATTTGTTCGGTTAATAATGACTTTGGTTTCGGATTGAGATGGAGGAACCATACTCAATTGCTCATGAAGTAAATTTAACAAAGTAGTTAAATAAATGCATTTTTTTGTTGTAGGGAAAAACTAGCTTTATGCAAAAATAAACATTACAGCCTCCACCAGCAAAATATGCATGTAGTTGTAGAAATTATTCATCATTACTGCTACAGTGTGAATTTGCCAATACATTCAATGTACTGACCTACATGGCTGCAACGTCTCATGTTGCAGGAATTATTCGACGAGTAAGTGTTGCGTTAGGGTTGCGCTGTCTACACTCAACCTTGCCGTTGGTGTTGATGGAACTTCACAACCTTGTTACTTCCGTTGTGTTGATCGAGGTAATAGTATTTACGTTACTTTATACATGTGATTTACCTCTGTTATAAATCCTCGAGTACTGTGTGTGGCAGCATACCGATCCAGGGACGACACTTACGCATAGAGACTTGGTCCATTCGGGTCGGGTTGCTACAAGATGGTATCAGAGCGCATGTTGACTGTAGGATGTGACCCTAGAAACTAGCCAGCCCATAGGAAAGGTTTTCTCTAAAAAACTTCAGTTTCAAAAAATATAAATCTTTATCTCTCTTCTTTTCCAGGCTTTGTCAAATCTTTACTTCTACTTTAAATAGTTAGACCATACCCTCTCCCAATTTGACCACTTTGTAGTAAAGAGGATTTCAATATGCATTGGAAGTGTTGAAGCTACAACAATGGATACTTTGACGGCTTTGAAGAGATATTGACCTTTAGAAGACTAAACCCATGTTATGTACTTACGTTAGATGCGACGATTGTGAGCCGTCATTTGTTTGATGTTTTTCTGACGGCCACAAAATAAAAACCGTCTTTTCAAAACTATTGTTCGTATTGAGTGTATCTCTATCCACCTCCCGAATCTCACCCCAAAACCCATGGACCCAATAGAGGATGAAAGAAGATAGACTTGTAATCTCTGGACATATGACCCAGCCGGTGGCAGAGCAATGGATACAAAACATGGAGGATCACTTCAGGAAAAATTTGGTTGCAAGGAAGTATGAGGTTCATTACGCTCTTCAGTACTTTACAAAAAGTGTTGCAACATGGTGGAAAATGCATCAAGCCATACAAGGATGTAATAGAGAAAAAAGTTTGGAGGAATTCAAGAAGACTCTGTTAAAATCCCATCTCACCCGAAAGCGTGGCGACAACCCGAAGAAGAAACCTGGTGCCTGCAAAATTTGTGGAGACATAGGACACACCCAGGAGGAGCACAAGGATGGATGCCCTCATTGTGCAAAAAGTCACCCAACTGAAGAATGCCCAAGTATGCAGATTACTTGTTTCTTGTGTGAAGGGACTACCCACTACCCTGCTCAGTGTCACATTTACCCCATAGTTCAACAAACTATCCAGCAGAATAAAGAAGCAATGAAAGAAGTCCTCGAGGAAACCTTAAGGGAATCCGCGATGGAGGAAGATATTGACGACCCTGATGGAGAAGGCCTAAATAGATTTTACTCCCGTGTTTGCTATTCATGTGGAGAAGAAGGACATCTTTCACAGTATTGCACGAAAGAAAGCCAAGAGTATCTGGGAGACTTCCTGATAGAAGAAGTGGAGTTTGATCCACAAAATATAGAAGAATTGATTGGAACAAGGAAGTCAAGGAAGAGAAAGAGCATGTTTCCCCAGAAGAACCCAATTTCTGCGGAAAAGGACCTGAGTCACATCACATGTTACTGGTGCAAGGATTTAGGTCATTATGCTAGCAACTGCCCAACAAGGAAGCCAAGAACCCCGTGAACCAAGATAATCATCATGAAGACCTTAGATTTTACGGATGTCATTTGTGTACACTGCAAGGAAGTAGAGCTTCTTTCCAGAGAAGGGTCAGACCATAGGAAAGATTAAGCAGAGTAGTTCAGATCTGGATATTAGAATCAAGCATGTAGCTAAATGTGGAACACACTTTTATTACGATGTTGAGTTGAGTTATGGAAAGAACATTGTAATAGTTCATGAAGCAATAGAAGTTGATATTTTTGGAATCTAGGAAGGAAAGCTTATGAGTTGTTGGTTAAGTGTGAAGTGCCCCTCTTGCTATCTCACCCAGACTAAAACCTAGAACCCATGGAGAAGCTGACCCCAAACCTTTCTTGGACAACCAACCACATTTTCACACAGGGAAATACACCCATTATTCTGAGTACCCCTTCTATCTTATACCCACAGATGACAACCCTTTACGAGTCATTTCTCAAAGGCCCAGAAACGATCATGACCCTGACTAGCGATCAGGATTACCCAAAAATCCTGGAGGGACATGATGAAGCATATACACCTTGAAGGAGATGCAGTTTACAAGGGTTATCCCTTCATGGAGAATGGAGTTGAACTTTGGTACATGGAGGTACACCTCCACCGTGTGAAAGGAGTTTACCCAAAAACTATGGGTCAATACTTTTTCGTCTCTCGAGTACCGCGGACAACATTCTTCGACTCTGTTCAAGAAGCTACTATGGAGGCCATACGTCAGATTGGATAAATACTAGAAGCAAGACTTCGTCACTCTCAGGAATGCCTGAGTGGGGTGCATGTGATGGCTTCTCGCCCCTCGTTGGTTACCCCAAGTGGAAGGTTTGAGATGTAGCATAACGGCAAGTTTCCCTTGGCAAGATACCAAGGATCGAATCCCATGAGACTCCGAGGGTCGACAAGAAGGTGTCAACTGCTAATGGCGCCAACTTAGCGGTTGACAGGACCTGCACACAGATACAAATAACTTTGCTCCCAACGAGTACGGAGAGGTTGTCAATCCCTCCGGCCTTGTCGTTTACAAAGGATCAAACGCAAGAGATAATAGTGATAGGTATGACTGCAACTAGGAAATAAGAACATGAAGTAAATAGCGGGTGTGATCAGTGATGGTAATATGGACCGGGGTCCCATGATGTTCACTAGTGATGTCTCTCTCCCAAAAGACGATAAAACAGCTAAGCGAGGTAAACAAATTACAGCTGGGCAATTAACAAGATTATGTGCGCAAA
This sequence comes from Secale cereale, assembly GCA_902687465.1. Classification (NCBI taxonomy): domain Eukaryota; kingdom Viridiplantae; phylum Streptophyta; class Magnoliopsida; order Poales; family Poaceae; genus Secale; species Secale cereale. Next base: position 764,595,398 of record LR738710.1, read on the forward strand.
CCAATGCTAACTATGTTGTAAGAAAGGTAGAGGCTCTAAGCATGGGCGGTACGCCAAGGCAAGTAGACTGAAATCCATCTGCATCTACTACTAATCATCCACCTTGAGATATCTATCCAGAACATCTCACTGGTATTAAGTTGCGAGTCCCACCCAAAGTGTAAACTCAAAGCAACAGACAACTGCATTAAAAGAACTTTGCGTAAAGTAAACAATCCTTGCACCCGCAAGTACAAGCACCATTGTTTTCCCCCTTGTGGCAATAGCACATCCCCTAGACTCATGTTTCTGTCACTTAAGCTAGTCATCGAGGGGCATGAACCCACAATCAAGCATAATGTTCCCTCTTGGAGTTACTACCTACTACTCGGCCAAAGCAATAAATAGCAACGGAGAACATGCAAGAATTACTCAAGAACATAAATATAAAAGAGGTGAATCAAATATATTACTCACACACAATCTGAACATAATCTCATAATCCATCGGATCCCAGCAGAGCAACAGCACAAAGATTACATATGTGCCTCGATCATGTAGGGCAGCTCACGAGGTCTAATCCATGAAGAACAAAGAGGGGAGGAGAACATCACATAGCTACTGGTCATGGACCCATGGTCCAAGGGAGACTACTCACAACTCATCCGGGAAGCGTACATGGTGGTGGAGAAGCTCCCGGTGGTGGTTCTCCCCTCCGGCAGGGTGCCGGGAAGAGTTCTCCTGGTGCTCCCGATCTTGGAAGCGCGGCGGCGGCGGAACAGAGACGAGATCGCGAAAAAGGGTTCCGTCCTCGAGGGTTTCGGGACGCGAGCAATATATATACCAAAGGGTATCACCAGAAGCGGAGAGGGGGGCGCCTGCGGCCAGGGGTGGGGCCGCCTGGGCAGGCCGCCTGGACTGCCCCTGGCTCCCCTCTGGCCCTTCTTTGGTTTTTCTTGAAGCTCCCGATACGCTGATTTTTCCTGTATTTTTCTGGAAATTTTTAGGGCACTTTTAATATGGGGGAAACCTGAAATAGAAAAACAGAAGAAAACAGGAACTGGCACTGTGGTGCACTGAGTTAATAGGTTAGTCCAAATATGATCAAAAGTGTATGGAAGTGCATAAATATCATAGCAATATCACACAAAAGAGGCATGGGGCAAGAAGAAATTATAGATACGTTTTGGACGTATCAACATCCCCAAGCTTAATTCCTGCTCGTCCTCGAGTAGGTAAATGATAACAAGCATAATTTCTTTGGTGACATGCTATCAACCATATAAGAACTTTTTAAGTAAAGTAATCAAGGCATGTAATTCAATTCAAGTCATAACAAGCAAGAGTCTATATTAGCATTGTAACAAGTAACATAAGAACATAAAGGTGCAAGAGCTCTCGATGTCCGTGACTCGAATGTCTCCAAATGGTGTTTGCGTGCAAGAAAGGGGATAGGGATATATGAGAGAGTAAAACATAGTTTTTATATTGTTGAGAACTTAATCTACTAAAGTTTCACACTTGGTCTTCTTTGGAATCTTATCTTGACTCATCCCCAGACCGTCAGCCAGGTACAAGTCAAAATGATCCACTCCCTTTCGATATTTTGAGCACTCATGCAATGGATGAGCGTAAGCAAGAAAGTCGACACTTAGGATTGCAAAGAGAGAAAAATGATAGAGGGGGGAGACAAAAAAGGTGTGAAAGGCTCACATCAATGAGGACAATCATCGGCGAGAGAAAGCCAAATGATAGATATGATGTGAGGAGTAGGGATTGCCATGCAACGGATGCACATATGAGCTAAGGTAAGCTCTCCAATGGAACTAGTGGGGGTGCATCCAACTTGCTTGCTCAAGAAGACCTAGAGCTCTTTTGAGGAGGCTCATCATTGGAATATACAAGCCAAGTTCTATAGTGTAAAGGTCCCCACATAGCTATATGCATGAATGATAATCTCTATGGAGTACAAGGTATAAGATGGAGTACGAGTGTGGATCTCTCAAAAGAAATAGTAGTGTGCCCCCTTCTCTCTTTTTTTTTCTTTTTTTTTATTTTTTTATTTTTTTTATTTTTTGTGGCCTCCATGGCTCTTTCTATTTATCTCTCATTTGTCCTCTTTGGAATCTTTTGATTTTGTCCTCTTTGGGATATTTTGATTTGTCCTCTTTGGGATCTTTTCCTCACTTAAGGGGCAACACTCTATGTATTACAAGAAGTATAGAAGATCTTTCACACTTTACAAAAGTACTCAACATAAAGAAAATGAAACTATCATGATGTATGCAAATGTATGCCTCTGCTAGTGTAGCAGGATATGCAATGATACTAGCGCGTCATGTAGCAATGATTAGGGCAAGGCCCAACTAGCATGTGGCTCATCGATCAAGCAAAAAGCATGTATGACATGAAGATCAAGTCATGAGAAGATGGCTGTTGCATGGCAATGTATCTCGGAAAGGCTATGGAAATGCCTTGATAGGTAGGTATGGTGGCTGTTTTGAGGAAGGATATAATGAGGCTTATGATGACAGAGCGTATCGTGCCAAGGATTTGGATGCACTGGCGAAGTATGCGCCAACTCTCGAGGTGAGAAAGGGCAATGCACGGTACCGAAGAGGCTAGAAAAATATGGATAGGTGGAAGTGTCAACTTTCGAATACTCACATTAGTCCGAAGAACTCATGCACTTATTATCGGTAACTCTCAATCTAATTAGGAGGTTCACAAAGAGACAAGTACCCCGAGGAGGAGTGTATGGGGGTTTGGTTACCCTTGCGCATCCTCGACCCATGGTACGTGAGTGTACTCTAATATTCGATCCCTCCAAAGATTAGTGATCCATTTAGTAGCTAAAGTTCTCAACTATTTTGTAGGTTTTCGAAAATAAACACGGATTGCCCAAAATACGACATCTATCACTAATAGGCTAAAGCTCTTGACACCAAAAGTTCAGACATTACTCATGGCAATACCTCAAAACTATTGCAAGTTACTACCAAAATTAAATAGCAACCTCAATTACCTACTTTAAGTCAAGACACACAACTCAGTGCAACAGACAAACTCTCTTAACAAGATAAACATGAAAACTCAAGAGATTTCAACAACCAACTAAACAAAAGCTCTTTAAAAAAAGCATGAAAACTAAGAGCTAAACATGACAGTAGCTATGGAAAGACAAAGAACACACACAGCAAAGATAAGCATGAAAATCCTATGTTGTGTTCTAGGTTGAAGTGGAGCGTGTTTCTCTCCCACACAAAGAAAGTTGGGTTCTAACTTGTTATGAACAGCAAGCAAAGCTAAAGAAAACTAAAAAGGAAAATAAGCGCAAGATGCTCCAAGCATAGCACATAACACATGAAGTGATTAAAATATAGTGGAACGAAAGACGAACTGATAATTGTTGATGGATAAGGGGATGCACGGGGGCATCCCCAAGCTTAGAGGCTTGAGTCTTCTTGAATATTTCTTGGGGATGCACGGGGGCATCCCCAAGCTTGAGCGTTTGACCCTCCTGGATCTTCTTTTATCATCTTCCCTCGCACACTTGAAAACTCCCTTCATACATAACTCATCATAATCTGATTAGGGAGGTAAGTACCCACAATAAAATAACTTTTCCCTGCTGGAAATAAGGATAATCTTGAAGAGCCACTGTTTCTCAAGATTGCCAAAAGGTTTTTGCAAAGAAAAAGCAAGCTCAAGGTTTGCAAAACGAAGAAAAGGCAAAACAGGACAGAATCTGTGAAAAACTGACCAGCAGGTAGTAAATAATTTTTTCGGGGCACTTCTGCAACTCAAATCAAAAAACTCAGAACAGACGCCCGAAAGCCAATTGTATAGAGCAGGCTGTCAAAAAATTCAGATCAAAAAGATGATCTGGTGATTTTATACGAATTTTTCTGTCCAAGGACAGAATCTGTTTTCTGGACTGCACCTCACAACTTTTGAACTTTCTTGCAATTGGAGGCTAAACATGGCACAAAGCTGAAAAGAAAAGATACAATGATGATGCTACTGTAGTAACAAACATCAAGAAACAACAAAAGCAAAATAAAACCTAATTCATTGTGGGCTGCCTCCCAAAAGCGCTTTCTTTTATGCCTTTAAGCTAGGCATGATGCAAAAAGATCAAGTTGTATCAATTGAACCATCATCAAGATCATCAAAAAGCTCTTCAATAGTACAACTAGTCTTAAGAGGACTTTCAAATAAAGGCCTAATAGAGATACTTCTAGGGAGAAGACCAAAAGGTAGAAAGTCAATGGAAGATTCATTTATAAATTTATCAAAGAGAGGTGTTTCTTCCAAAGTCTTCACAGTTTCAACCCCTTTAGCAATAGATGGATTACTTTTGGAACGAGGAGCCTTTGGAACGTAAACGAACTGAGGGTCCTTCTTTGCCGGAGTTTCTACCTTTTTGGTTTTGATTGAGGAGAAAGTAGTTCCTAAAGTGTCAAAAATTTCCTCAATCTTGTCTATCCTAGAAGAATCCAAGTCATGGGATTTGATGGTCTCCAAAGTTTTGAGAATTTTATGCATGGAGCTATCAAGCCTATTCAAATTCCCTTGGATCTTACGATCCAACTCATTTATCTTATTAATGCTTGGCATCTCTAGCTCTATCTTTTCAAGTTTTTTCATAATGTGAGCTAGGGTAATGTCCTCTTGAATGCTAACAACAGGGGGATTTCCAACAAGATTTTCCATAATACTAAGAGATTCCCAAACTGGGGCTTCTAGGAAATTTCCATTAATCTAGAATAAACCTATTCCAAGAAGTAATTCCAACATAAAAATTTCTAAGCAGGATAGTAGTAGATTGCTTCTTGGTGGCTCTTTTTTTAGAATCATTAATTCTATACCAAGCATCTTTTAGACTCTCACCACCTCTTTGTTTAAAGGTGAGCACTTCTGCCTCACCAAAGGCAAAAGGACCAGATATAATGCCAACTAAAAGCAAGATAACTATTTTTGTGGTTTTTGGTAAAGGGACACTAAAGCAAAAACTGAAAGGTAAACTAACAAGACTAAAAAGCAAAGATAAAAGATAGCGTGCAACTCCCCTATCTTGAAGAGTGGAGTCCCCGGCGACGGCGCTAGAAACTTTTGCTTGATGGCTTCTCGCCCCTCGTTGGTTACCCCAAGTGGAAGGTTTGAGATGTAGCGTAACGGCAAGTTTCCCTTGGCAAGATACCAAGGATCGAATCCCGTGAGACTCCGAGGGTCGACAAGAAGGTGTCAACTGCTAACGGCGCCAACTTAGCGGTTGACAAGACCTGCACACAGATACAAATAACTTTGCTCCCAACGAGTACAGAGAGGTTGTCAATCCCTCCGGCCTTGTCGTTTACAAAGGATCAAACGCAAGAGATAATAGTGATAGGTATGACTGCAACTAGGAAATAAGAACAGGAAGTAAATAGCGGGTGTGATCAGTGATGGTAATATGGACCGGGGTCCCATGATGTTCACTAGTGATGTCTCTCTCCCAAAAGACGATAAAACAGCTAAGCGAGGTAAACAAATTACAGCTGGGCAATTGACAGGATTATGTGCGCAAACCAATGCTAACTATGCTGTAAGAAAGGTAGAGGCTCTAAGCACGGGCGGTACGCCAAGGCAAGTAGACCGAAATCCATCTGCATCTACTACTAATCATCCACCTTGAGATATCTATCCAGAACATCTCGCTGGTATTAAGTTGCGAGTCCCACCCAAAGTGTAAACTCAAAGCAACAGACAACTGCATTAAAAGAACTTTGCGTAAAGTAAACAATCCTTGCACCCGCAAGTACAAGCACCGTTGTTTTCCCCCTTGTGGCAACAGCACATCCCCTAGACTCATGTTTCTGTCACTCAAGCTAGTCATCGAGGGGCATGAACCCACAATCAAGCATAACGTTCCCTATTGGAGTTACTACCTACTACTCGGCCAAAGCAATAAATAGCAACGGAGAACATGCAAGAATTACTCAAGAACATAAATATAAAAGAGGTGAATCAAATATATTACTCACACACAATCTGAACATAATCTCATAATCCATCGGATCCCAGCAAACTCAGCAGAGCAACAGCATAAAGATTACATATGTGCCTCGATCATGTAGGGCAGCTCACGAGGTCTAATCCATGAAGAACAAAGAGGGGAGGAGAACATCACATAGCTACTGGTCATAAACCCATCGTCCAAGGGAGACTACTCACAACTTATCCGGGAAGCGTCCATGGTGGTGGAGAAGCTCCTGGTGGTGGTTCTCCCCTCCGGCAGGGTGCCGGGAAGAGTTCTCCTGGTGCTCCCGATCTTGGAAGCGCGGCGGCGGCGGAACAGAGACGAGATCGCGAAAAAGGGTTCCGTCCTCGAGGGTTTCGGGATGCGAGCAATATATATGCCAAAGGGGGTCACCAGAAGCGGAGAAGGGGGCCCAGGCGCCCCCCCAAGCGGCCAGGGGTGGGGCCGCCTGGGCAGGCCGCCTGGACTGCCCCTGGCTCCCCTCTGGCCCTGCTTTTGTTTTTCTTGAAGCTCCCGATACGCTGATTTTTCCTGTATTTTCCCGGAATTTTTAGGGCACTTTTAATATGGGGGAAACCTGAAATAGAAAAACAGCAGAAAACAGGAACTGGCACTGTGGTGCACTGAGTTAATAGGTCAGTCCAAATATGATCAAAAGTGTATGGAAGTGCATAAATATCATAGCAATATCACACAAAAGAGGCATGGAGCAAGCAGAAATTATAGATACATTTTGGACGTATCAGCATGCAGAGATGATGGAGATGAAGCACATGGCCAATAGGATGAAGCATAAGATTGATGATTTTAAGAATCACATTGCACAAATCCAGTGGGACTGCTGCATCCTTAGCTAGGACAAATGAATAAAGATGGAGGGAATACTTGACCATACCAAACTATGTGGGTGGAAGCATTTGTAGTGAAGCACCTTTGAAAGTTGAATGTCGAATAGTGGATCAGGATGTAATAAGAGATTTGGTATGAGGAGAAACTGAATTACGGATGAACCAGTGCATTTTGTTTAGGGCGTACTTTTCTGTGTGAACCCTGGATCAATAGAAAGGAAAATGTTGCCCCAAATAGTGGAGTTTGCACAAATAAGTTGGAGATTGTATGATTACCCCAAGGTTATGAAGGAAATAAGTACAATGGATTTACAAAGGGAGTAATGCTGGACTATGGAGCAATAGTGACCCCAAAGATGAGTTAAGGATATACAAGTTCTGAAGTGGACCCCTAAGCCGAGGACCTAAGGAGGCTATGTAATCATAAGGAAACCATGAGATTTGTTAGTAGTAATATGTTTCTGCTGTAATGAAGCAGAGCACTATGCTAGAGATTGTCCCAGGGAGAAGGAGAGTTGTGCTAAGTTGTTGAGTTGAAGCATGCAATGGAAAATGCAGTAGATCGTAGTAAGTTGAGAATCAATACAATTAGCATCATTGGAATTGATTGGAATTTTGTGAGTTGTTACTATATAGGCAGTGAGTGAAATCATGATACATGGAACAAGATTTTCAAGAAACTAGTGTTATTCATTTTAAGGGTGGTAGAACCTATCACCGTTACTTGTATACAAGAGCTAGTTCCATCAGACTTTGGAATGGACTACCCAATGATGAGTCTGAGTAATTACATCTTAGTATGTACCAACAGAAGGAAGGGAAACCATACCATTTGATGGATTTAAGAAAGCCAAGGAATTTGGATGTTGGAAGTATGATCAGCTGCAACCCGATGATGAGACCAAGCGGTACCAGCGATGAGATGAGCCATAACCCACAGGCCCCAGGACCTGTCAAGAAGCAAGAACACTCTTGCTGAAGGAAAAACCCCTGGTAGAAGTTACGACTTTGTCCACAAGCGATCTTATAAGTGTCTACGCAAAACCCGAGAGTTGTGAAGAACGATAGATGTTTGTTTGGCTTGCAGAATGAATGGATTTTATTCAAACTTAGTTCGTCGACAAGAGAAATTCTACAACGCTTGTGAGCATGACCGAGTGCTAGAATTCGAGATTCACTAAACCATATACAAGGTAATGATTTGGGTGTGGAATTGATTGATCACCATACTGACTTACTCTTATTATTCACCTCTGTTATACGGGATGGTAAATCTGAGAGACTTACCTATAGTAGAGAGACGATGATGTCAAAACCATGTTTAAACCTTAGAATGGTACTAGCACATATGCCCGTGCGTTGCACCGGAGAAAACTTGACCATCCAGTCAAGTTAAACACAGTCCAATTGCAATTATACGTTAAGTTATATCATACTCCCACTGTCCCATAATATACTGCATATCTCATGTTCATCCACAATCTCGTATACAAAGCATCCAAAATATTGGGAGTTAATTTCTTATTTTTGAGAAATGTGGAGTTAAATACTTTCTGCTCGTCTCTAACACAATGGTGTGTTCGTTTCTCCAGGGATAATCGGGACCCACTCTTCACTCTCTATCTATTGCTGGAGTGGTTTATTGATTTTCCATACAACTTGCAAATATATATAAACTGGTGAAGTTTAGTGTAAAAAAATGAGAAGACGAGTATTTAATTTGATAAGTAAACAAACCCTCTTGTTTGGATTTAAAGGGCTTGGTGGCCAAAACTCTACGACCAAGTGATAACCTCACATGAAGATTAAATGCATCTAATTGTAGCCGATGACCGCATGAAGAAGCAGCTTCCAATTGGAGGAAAGAAAGCACATCACATACATTGGTTGGTGCTCTGTAGCGGTCAGCTGAAGAGATTAAATCAGGCATTTTCACGAACCACCCAAATACAAGAACCAACTCATAGCACATGGCTTAATAATAATGGATGAAGGTAATAGACACAAGTGCGAGCTAGCTCAATTTACTTTTCCTTTTTCAACAAATTTTCAGAAATTTTAAACATGTTTACGAAAACTCCAAAAAGTTTGAAATCATTTGCATTTTTTTTTATTTTAATAGATTTTAAATATGTTCGCGATTTCAGAAAATGTTTTTGTTTTAAATTTTGTTTAATCATTAAAAAATGTTCATGTTTTCCAAATTTGTTCCCAAATTGGAAAAATATTAGGAGATTCATAAAATGTTTGGTTTTTAAAATTTATTCACAATTTCAGAATATGTTCACTTTTTTAGAAAACAAAATTCAGTTTTCAAATTTTGTTCATTTTTTTAAATCATAAATTCATTATTTTTTAATAAATTCTTAGGGGAATTTCACAAAATGTTCACGTCTTGAAAAGATGTTCATAATTTCAGAAATTTTTCCCATTTTTCAATTATGTTCCTGTTTTTCAATAAATGTTTGCATTTTCAAATAGTTGTTCGTAGTTTTGAGAAATGTTCATGTCTCTAACAATTTGTCAGCATATTTTGAAAATATGTTTTTTCAAAATCACGTTTGAAAAATAAGTTTACATCTTTCGTTGCATATAGTTTATATAAGCTGAGCTACAATTTTTAGACAACAAATTTAAGAACTACAGTGGCCAGGTGCGTGGTTAACTCGTGCGAAATGTTGTGTTCGATTCCACTCACACATAGACCTTTGCCCGTTGTTTCTATGTTTTGCCATTGCCTGTTGTTTCTTTTAATTAAAGGTCGCGCTACTTTCCTAGCACAAAAGATAGACGATTGTACTAGTTAGCAGGGCGGTATAGATGCTGCTGGTGTTGTGGGTTCAATTCCCACCTGGGCCACTCTTTTTGATGATTTTTTACTGGACGGAGAACTCTGCGTGAGAGCGAGAGCGAGATTATTTGGGTCGAACGAAATCAATGGTGGACCAAAATATATCCAGGTCCCACCGCAAACAAAAAAAAGTGGAGAAACAATCCTCCCTTTAATATTAGGTAAAGATAGCAATTTTCCCCTGTACAAGGCAGTGTTGCCAACCGTAGGATATACGGTGAGAGTGAAGCCCAGACCCGTTTTCTGCAGGGACCCAATTAGTTGATTGATGACCACCATGAGATATCAATATTTGTTTAGTATTGGCGCTAGACCTGTCAGCTAAGAAGAACCAGTCTCAGAAGAACCTTACCAAGATGAAAGGACACAAGAATGGAGGGCAAAGGTTATGCCACTCCCGGAAGAGCCCAGAGAAGAAATTACCCTGAAGATTTGAGGAGACCGACCCTGTCAATAATAAGGGCGGGGTATATGAGCTCTTAATGGAACCCTAACCATGCTTCTAAGTATGGTAGCACTCTAGACCATACCAATGAATGGATTGTTAGGACACCCCGAACCCCAACCTATTTCTTGCTAGCCTCTTCGAATCTCGAGGACAAGATTCATTTTAAGTGTGGTAGGTTTGTAACATCCCAAAATTCTAAATTTTGGAATGTTATATTAAATTGATAGTTTTGATTGCTTGTGTGAAATTGAGTGAAATTTGAAACATTTGAAAGTTAAATGAGAGGGAATGAAATGACTTTCCCAAACTTTCACTTTGCATTTTATGATCTCCATGTATTCAAATTCATTTCAAATACAAAACCCTAGAGAGAAGATGACATGACTTCTTCCATTTAATAAATGAAAAAGAGCTTTGAAAGGGCTTTGAATTTCATTCTCGAAATATTTCAAATTCAGAAACTTTATGCAACTCAATGATTTTCCCGAGAGAAGATAAAATGACTTCTTCAAATTATAAGAAATATGAGTTGGAAGTTCCTGGAAGTATTTTGAAATTTATTTTCAAATTTAAGTTATTTGGTTATTATTCAAATTATTTTTCTCCAAAAATAAAATATATGGAAAATAGGGTAACATGATTCCCTATAGTAGAAAATTGGAGAGAAATAAATTTGAAATCATTTTGGTATTTTTAAAATGATTTTTATTGGATTTTATTGCAACAGTAGCACTGTTTGATTTATTTAAAATTTTGAGTATTTTAATTGACTCTAGAAAAATGTTCATGTTGTAGGAAATCTTTTTCTGAAAACATTGATATATTATATACCTATTTTATTTATTATTTTATTTGTGTATTTATTTATTTTCCCATCTATTAAAAAAAGTTCCGGAACGAACTGGGCAAAGGCCCAGCCGGCCCATCCGCGTCGCCGCCTTCCTCCTTGCGTGCACGCGCAGGACATCACCGCCGTCCCCGAAGCGGACACCGCCGCCGTCCCCGAAGCGGACACCGCCGCCGTCCCCATCCCCACGCCACCGCCACCCCTCCCCACCTATAAAAGGCGAGGCCGACCCTCCTCTGGTCCCAGCACGCCGCCGCTGCCCGAGCGCCGCCGCCGCGCCCTGTTGTCGCTGCTGCCGCCCCAAAGCCGCGCCTCGCACTCGCCCCCGCGCCGCCGCTACTCGTCCGCGCCACCCGCCGATGTCGCCGCCGCGTAGCTGCGCGCCGCCGGCCGAAGCCGCCGGAGCTCCGATCCGCCCGACCCGCCGACTTTCTTTCGCCGAACCGGTATAAATCGTTAAACCCGCCCGGTTCTTTTTGGTTTTGTTTGGTTTTCTTTTTAGATCGTTTTTTTATCAGGTTAGGTTAGATAACGAACGTTCACTCGTTAGTCTCTTTTAGCGAACGAATTTGTTCGTTTAGTTTTGTTAAGCGAGCGCTCGCTCGGTAGACTTTTTCTTTTTACTTTAGTTTTTGGCCAGGGACCCATTCATGAATATTTTATTTACAGATTAGTCCTTGAACTTCAAACGGCCACAACTTTTTACTCATTGGTCCAAATCCAACGAAAGCAACGCCCACGTCTTCGTTGTGGTCTCCTCTATCTAGTAAAACAACTTAAACAAGTTTTTGAAAGTTTTAAAATTTGAATTCAACCAGATTTGAATTTGAACTTCGTTTGATCATAACTTGAGTTTTGTAATTTAGTTGATTCTTTTTGCAAATCGAAGCTCTTGACCTAAACTTTCTGATAAGACCAAATTCATTCAATTTTGGTACGGTTAGAAATTGCTTTCTGGCAAGAGTTATTTGCTTGCTTTTAAAGTTTTCCGAAGTGTTTCTTCGTTCTTTCCGATCTTCTGAGTGATTGCTTATGTGTGGTTACTATTGTCTGCTTACGATAGATTGATCGGAGTGTGACGAGTAGATCTATCACGAGTTTTGAGTGCGAAGAATCTACATCGTCAGTACAAGGCAAGTTCACACTTTGATCATACTTTCCAATACCTAGTTTTCATTGCATTAGTTATATCCTCAAACACTTGCATGAGTAGGACTGGTTACATAATATGATGCTTTGTAGTTCATGAGGTAGGGACCCAATGACTTGAGATCAACCAAGGGGATATACGCTTTGTTACTTATTGCTTAGCCATGCTCGTAGACGTGGATTGGTATGAGAGTTTCATGAAATATGTGACAGTGATATTTATTTAAGGGAAACTTTAAGGTGGAAATTTAATACACATCTGGGTGGATTGGTTGGGGCACCCTGGAGCACCCAGTGGTTTGCCCGGGCACCTGGAGAAACCGGTGTTGCCCTAGGGGCTCCCGGAGGACCCGTGTGATCACCCTATTGGAATGCCACCCAGGCTCAAAGAGATCATATGATATTTTCATGCCTAGAAACTTCCATGTGCAGCCACAAGCCATTATGGGCTCTGGCATAGTTGAGTATGTTGTGTGACCTCTTTCAGTGGTAGACTAGCAGATGTAGTGAATGTAGGTGTACCGGTCTACCCAGGGTAAAGAGTTAGTGCTTCTGAAAGACTGTGTCTCGGTCATTCGTTTCTCAAACACCATGCAGTGTGAGAAATTAAACGAAGGCGATCGAGTCTTGTGGGGAAAAGTGCACAAACCTCTGCATAGTGTACAAACTATTCGTGAGTAGTTGTGTCCCCGGTAATGGACATCTTTCAGTATCTAGAAGTGGATTATTTGTTGATCTCAACACTCTATTTAATTAATTTGTTGGGTTAATAATGACTTTGGTTTGGGATTGAGATGGAGGAACCATACTCAATTGTTCATGAAGTAAATTTAACAAAGTAGTTAAATAAATGCATTCCTTTGTTGTAGGGAAAAACTAGCTTTATGCAAAAATAAACCTTACAGCCTCCACCAGCCAAATATGCATGTAGTTGTAGAAATTATTCATCATTACTGCTACAGTGTGAATTTTCCAGTACATTCTATGTACTGACCTACATGGCTGCAACGTCTCATGTTGCAGGAATTATTCGATGAGTAAGTGTTACGTTAGGTTTGCGCTATTTACACTCAACCTTGTCGTTGGTGTTGATGGAACTCTACAACCTTGTTACTCCCGCTGTGTTGATCGAGGTAATAGTATTTATGTTAGTTTATACATGTGATTTACCTCTGTTATAAATCCTCGAGTACTGTGTGTCAGAATACTGATGTTTACTACACAACCTTCTTCTTGTAGACGTTGTTGGGCTTCCAAGTGCAGAGGTTTGTAGGACAATAGCAAATTTCCCTCAAGTGGATGACCTAAGGTTTATCAATTCGTGGGAGGCGTAGGATGAAGATGGTCTCTCTCAAACAACCCTGCAACCAAATAACAAAGGGTCTCTTGCGTCCCCAACACACCCAATACAATGGTAAATTGTATAGGTGCACTAGTTCAGCGAAGAGATGGTGATACAAGTGCAATATGGATGGTAGATATAGGTTTTTGTAAACTGAAAATATAAAAACAGCAAGGTAGCAAGTGGTAAACGTGAGCATAAACGGTGTTGCAATGATAGGAAACAAGGCCTAGGGTTCATACTTTCACTAGTGCAAGTTCTCTCAACAAGGATAACATAATTGGATCATATTACTAGCCCTCGGCATGCAACAAAGAGTCACTCCAAAGTAACTAATAGCGGAGAACAAACGAAGAGATTATGGTAGGGTACGAAACCACCTCAAAGTTATTCTTTCTGATCAATCTATTCAAGAGTCTGTAGTACACTACAGGAAACAGCTAGTTTGCCGTCAGGCTTATACGGACAGCAAAGGCAGTATTACAGACGGCAAAGATTTTGCCGTCAACTGGCTGACGGCAAAGTCAGACGGCAAAGCCTACTCGGCAAAGAATTATTTGCCGTCAGCTTTTCATCGGGCGGACGGCAAAGATTTTGCCGTCAGCCAACTGCAAATTTGCCGTTTATCTTGAAATACCAGATGGCAAAGAATGCAGTCTTTGCTGTCAGTCAAAACATTTGCTTTGTCGTCATCGGGACTAAACCATAGACAGCAAAGATATTTTTTATTTAAAAAAATGACGTCAGCCAAAGTGGTCAGATGTCGGTTGTTTCTCCAGTGAGCTCGGGAAGGGAAGTAGAGAGGAGGGCAGCTGTTGCTTCGGTCGTCGCCGGAGTTGCCAACTCCGGCAACCACTGCCTCTGCGGGACAAGCTCTGGCGCTCAGGATAGAGAGGAGGAGGCTGGGGAGGCTCAAGCGCGGCGAGGGGCGGCCACGGCGTGGTCCGGCGGGGGACGGTCGTGGCATAGTCTCGCGAGTGGCGAAGAGGAGGAAGCTGACAGAGCAGCAGCTCGTCTGCGTCACCTCCGGACCCGCACCTGAAGCCGTCGTCGTCGCTGGCCGCCACTGCTCTAGGGGCGCTGCTACTCCGGCGGTGCCGCTGCTATTCCGACGGTGCTAAAGGGAGAGATGGAGACAGAGGAAGATGGCAGAAAAAAGAGGGAGGAGGGGAGATGCATGCTGGGTCTGGCAAGGGGCTTCGACGGGGGATCCGATGAGGGGCGGCGGCGCGGGAGTCCGGCAAGGCAGCGACCAGGGAGTCCGGCGGGGGCAACGGCGGAGGAGTCCACCGAGGGCGCTGTACATGCAATACTGCTGTGCTAGCTTCTGTGGAGGAGAAAATGATATGGAGGAGTCGGTTGGGCGCTGTACGTGCACGTGGTGGGGTGAGCTAGCTAGTGCGTGTAATGTGTGATGGGGGCTGCTGGCTCGCCACGTCATCGATCCAGGGGATGTTGGCTCCGGCCAATAGGAACACAATAAAACATTTGTGTTTCTTTAGCCTATTAATGTTCACTAAATAAACATGTTACAATACAGTAAATTTTCTCTCACTTTTTCCACGCCTCCTAGGACTTGTATAGTTGTACCACGCAAAATTTCAAATCCTTCCGAGCTTGTTTACATTTTCAAAAAAATTAAAAGTCAATACAGTTAGCCGTGGGCTGTATTTCCTCTTTGCCGTCTGTGATTTTCCTCACACATGGCAAAGAGCTTATTTCGTCGTCTGTAAAACAAAAACACAAACGGCAAAGATTTTGTCGTCTGCATTTTCTTTTACAAGCGGCAAAGTAAGCTCTTTGTCGTTTGTAAAAAAAACATAGATGGCAAAGTATCTTTGCCGTCTTTGTTTGGTTTTACAAACGGCAAAGTGTCCTCTTTGCCGTCTGTGAAAAAAATCGCAGACGGCAAAGTATCTTTGCCGTCAGCCGTTCTTTGCCGTCTGCAGCTGTCGGCAAAGTTGGTCTTTGCCGTCTGCCCCGACGAAATGCTGACGGCAAAGAGCAGTACAGACGGCAAATCTTCAGTCTCCTGTAGTGGTAACATTCAATCTATCATAGAGTTCGTACTAGAATAACACCTTAAGACACAAATCGACCAACACCCTAATGTCACCTAGAAACTCCATTATCACCTCAAGTATCCATGGGCATGATTATACGATATGCATCACACAATCTCATAAACATCTATTCAACCAACATAACATACTTCAAAGATTGCCCCAAAGTTTCTACCGGAGAGTCAAGACGAAAATGTGTGCCAACCCCTATGCATAGATTCCCAAGGTCACGGAACCTGCAAGTTGATCACCAAAACATACATCAAGTGGATCACATGATATCCCATTGTCACCACAGATAAGCACGTGCAAGACATACATCAAGTGTTCTCCAATCCTTAAAGACTCAATCCGATAAGATAACTTCAAAGGGAAAACTCAATCCATTACAAGAGAGTAGAGTGGGAGAAGCATCATAAGATCCAACTAAAATAGCAAAGCTCGCGATACATCAAGATCGTGCCATCTCAAGAACACGAGAGAGAGAGATCAAACACATAGCTACTGATACATACCCTTAGCCCCGAGGGTGGACTACTCCCTCCTCATCATGGAGAGCGCCGGGATGATGAAGATAGCCACCGGAGAAGGATTCCCCCCCTCCGGCAGGGCGCCAGAACGGGTTTAGATTGGTTTTCGGTGGCAACAGAGGTTTTCGACGGCGGAACTCCCCATCTAGGTTAATTTCCGGATGTTTCAGTATATATAGGAGGTGTTGGAGTCGGGGCCAAGCAAAGGGGGTCTACGGGCTGTCCATGAGACAGGGGGCGTGCCCTCTAGGGGGGGCGCCCCCCACCCTCGTGGGCAGCCCGTGGGTCCTCTCGTCCCCCTCCGGCACTTCGTGGGCTTCTTCTCGTCCAAAAATAGCCTCCGTTGATTTTCAGGTCAATTGGGCTCCGTTTGATATTCCTTTTCCGCGATACCCTAAAACAGGAGAAAAATAGAAACAGGCACTGGGCTCTGGGTTAATAGATTAGTCCCAAAAATAATATAAAAGTGTATAACCAAGCCCATAAAACATCCTAGAAGGATAATATAATAGCATGGAACAATCAAAAATTATAGATACGTTGGAGACGTATCAGCATCCCCAAGCTTAATTCCTGCTCGTCCTCGAGCAGGTAAATGATAAAAACATAATTTTTGATGTGGTATGCTAACCAACATAATTTTCAATGTAGTTCTCTTATTGTGGCATGAATGTTCAGATCTAAAAGATTCAAGACAAAAGTCTATATTGACATAAGAAATAATAATACTTCAAGCATACTAACAAAGCAATCATGTCTTATCACAATACTATGGCTAAAGAAAGTTATCCCTACAAAATCATATAGCCTGGCTATGCTCCTTCTTCATCACACAAAATATTCATATCATGCACAACCCTGGTTTCAGCCAAGCACTTGTTTTCATACTCTATTCTTTCAAACCTTTCACCTTTCACGCAATACATGAGCGTGAGCCATGGACATAGCACTATAGGTGGAATAGAGTGGTGGTTGTGGAGAACACAAAAAGGAGGGAGATAGTCTCGCATCGACTAGGCATATCAACGGGCTATGGAGATGCCCATCAATAGATATCAATGTGAGTGAGTAGGGATTGCCATGCAATGAATGCACTAGAGCTAAATATGTATGAAAGCCCAACAAAAGAAACTAAGTGGGTGTGCATTTGAGGAAGCCCATCGTTGGAATATACAAGCCAAGTTCTATAATGAAAATCCCCACTAGTATATGAAAGTGACTATACATGAGACTCTCTATCATGAAGAACATGGTGCTACTCTGAAGCACAAGTGTGGAAAAAGATAGTAGCAATTGTCCCTTTTTTCTTTTCTTTTCCTTTTTTGGGCCTTTCATTTTTTTCTTTGGCCTTTCTTTTTTTTCTTTTTTTTGGAGGGGCTTTCTTTATTTAGCCTTTCCTCAGATGGGACAATGCTCTAATAATGATGATCATCGCACTTTCATTGAATTACAACTCGATACTAGAACAAAGTATGACCTATATGAATGCCTCCGGTGGTGTACCGGGATATGCAATGAATCAAGAGTGACATGTATGAAAAATTATGCATGGTGGCTTTTCCACAAATACGATGCCAACTACATGATCATGCATGGCAATATGACAATATGAAGCGTGTCATATGAACGGAACGGTGGAAAGTTGCATGGCAATATATCTCGGAATGGCTATGGAAATGCCATGATAGGTAGGTATGGTGGCTGTTTTGAGGAAGGATATATAGTGGGTGTATGGTACTGGCGAAAGTTGTGCGGTACAAGAGAGGCTAGCAATGGTGGAAGGGTGAGAGTGCGTATAATCCATGGACTCAACATTAGTCATAAGAACTCATATACTTATTGCAAAAATTTACGAGTCATCAAAACAAAGCAATCAACGCATGCTCCTAGGGGGGAGGTTGGTAGGAGTTAACCATCGCGTGCCCCCGACCTCCACACAAAGGTTGACACTTTACAAATACCGCATGCTCTAACTTCGTCACATAGCGGTTCACCATACGTGCATGCTACGGGAATCACTAACCTTAACACAAGTATTTCTCAATTTCGTAATAACTCCACTAGCACGACTCTAATATCACTATCCTCATATCTCAAAACAATTATCAAGCATCCAACTTATCATCATATTCAATGCACGTAGTATGAAAGTTTTTACTGCATTCATTTTGGATGGCTATCATGCAAAGGCTAGTTTTATAACCAAAGCACATTACCATGTTGTTTTAATAGACTCTCAAAAGGATATAAGTGAAGCATGAGAGTTCATCTATTTCTTCAAAATAAAACCACCGCCGTGCTCTAAAAGATATAAGTGAGGCACTAGAGCAATAACAAACTACTCCGAAAGATATAAGTGAAGATAAATGAGTAGTTGAATAAATATGTAACTATGTGAAGACTCTCTAACATTTAAGAATTTCAGATCTTGCTATTTTATTCAAACTGTAAGCAAAACAAAAGAAAATAAAATGACGCTCCAAGCAAAACACATATCATGTTGTGAGTAAAAATATAACTCCGAGTATAGTTATCGATAGATGAAGACGAAAGAGGGGATGCCTTCCCGAGGCATCCCCAAGCTTAGTCTCTTGGTTGTCCTTGAATTTTACCTTGGGATGCCTTGGGCATCCCCAAGCTTAGGCTCTTGCCACTCTTTGTTCCATAGTCCATCAAAGCAATACTGAAAACTTGAAAACTTCACAACACAAAACTTAGACAAAAATCTCGTGAGCTCCGTTAGTATAAGAAAACAAACAACTACTCAAAGGTGATGTAATGAATTCATTATTTGTTTATATTGGTGTTACACCTACTGTATTCCAACTTCTCTATGATTCATACTTCCCAATACTACTCATAGATGCATTGAAATAAGCAAACAACACACGAAAAACAGAATATGTCAAAAACAGAACAGTCTGTAGTAATCTGTAGCTTTCGCATACTTTTGTAACTCCAAAAAAATTGAAATAAATTGGTAAATGTGAGGAATTTGTCTACTAATCATCTGCAAAAAGAATCAACTAAATAGCACACTCCAGTAAAATTTGGTGACCATTCTAGCGAGCGCTAACGATTCTGTTTTTCAAGCAAAATCATATAAAGTTCACACAAGTCTTCCCAATGGTTCTAATTGGCACAAACACTAATTAAAACACAAAACCACATCTAAACAGAAGCTAGATGCAATATTTATTCCTAAACAGAAGCAAAAACAAAGAAACTAAAATAAAGTTGGGTTGCCTCCCAACAAGCGCTATCGTTTAACGCCCCTAGCTAGGCATGATGATTTCAATGATGCTCGTATAAAAGATATGAATTGAAACATAATGGGAGCATCATGAAGAATATGACTAGCACATTTAAGCCTAACCCACTTCCTATGCATAGGGATTTTGTGAACAAACAACTTATGGGAACGATAATCAACTAGCATAGGAAGGGAAAGCAAGCACAACTTCAAAATTTTAAGCACATAGAGAGGAAACTTGATATTATTGCAATTCCTACAAGCATATGGTCCTATCTCATAATAATTTTTAGTAGCATGATGAATGAATTCAACAATATAACCAGCACATAAAGCATTCTTGTCATGATCTACTTGCATAAAAAAATTACTACTCTCCACATAAGCAAAATTCTTCTCATTCATAGTAGTGGGAGCAAACTCAACAAAATAACTATCATGTGAAGCATAATCCAATTGCAAACTAAAATCATGATGACAAGTTTCATGGTTATCATTATTCATAATAGCATACAAGTCATCACAATAATCATCATAGATAGCAACTTTGTTCTCATAATCAATTGGAACCTCTTCCGAAATAGTGGATTCATCACTAAATAAAGTCATGACGTCTCCAAATCCACTTTCATCAATATATTTACCTAATATTAAAGGGAGGATTGTTTCTCCACCTTTTTTGGTTTGCGGCGGGACTCGGATATATTTTGGTCCGTCATGGAACCAACGATTTCGTTCGACCCAAATAATCTCGCTCTCGCTCTCACGCAGAGTTCTCCGTCCCGTAAAAAATCATCAAAAAGAGCGGCCCAGGTGGGAATCGAACCCACAACCAGCAGCATCTATACCGCCCTGCTAACCAGTACACTCGTCTATCTTTTGTGCTAGGAAAGTAGCGCGACCTTTAGTTAAAAGAAACAACAGGCAATGGCAAAACATAGAAACAACGGGCAAAGGTCTATGTGTGAGTGGAATCGAACACAACATTTCGCACGAGTTAACCACGCACCTGGTGTCGTGGTTCTAAGCGTGATAGTACGAGTAGGGGGTACGAATGAGGAGGCAAGGCCCTAGCTATGGTGGAGTTGTACACGAGGTGTTTTACAAGTTCAGGCCCTTCTCGGAGGAAGTAACAGCCCTATGTCTTAGTGCCCGGAGGCGGTCGACTGATATGTGCGTATGTGTGAGTTACAAGGATGTGAACCCTTGTACAGGAGGAGGAGGTGGCTTATATAGTGCGCCAGGACCCCAGCCATGCTCCACGTTACTAAGGGTTCAATGTACATTAAGGCAGATGTTACTGATAACGTCTACAATAAAGAGTAATAAAGGCATTCACTATGGTGAGTAAATACCAGACCGTTATTGTCCTAAGAGACCTTTGACCTTCGGGGGTCGAGTGCCTTGGATTGGTCGAGTAGAGTTGAGTCGTCTTGCAGGTGATGTCCAGTCGAGTGGGATGTCCTCTTGGGCCATCTCAGTCGACTGTCTTCGTCATCGTAGGTTTTGTCTTTTGATCTTCTAGGGTAGTGACCTTGGGTGGGGTACCTTGGTCAAGCATGTGACCCTACCCTAGGTTTGTAACCTCGTCAGTAGCCCCCGAATGGATTGAGGCTTGAGCAGGAGAGAGTGCTGAGGAAAGCCTCGGTCCTGGCTCAACGCCCTTGGGGTAGTCTTCTTTGAGCTTGCGGACTAGGCTGTCCTTCTCAATCTTGTCTTGGTCGCCTTGATCGATTCTGGAACCGTCGAGTGCGTTTGTTGCGTCTTCTGTTGACTAAACTATCCGCTAGGCGTCGGGTGCCGTTGGCGTGCGCAGTTTTCGGCGAGGTTGGTTGCTCTCTGGTCGCTGGATTTCACGGGATTTTGAAATTTGGGGAAGCGCGCGGGGCGGGTCGTGCCGCAGTAATCGGGCGGATATGGTCGGGACACCTCGATCCTCGCGCCACCTTTTTCGCCACGTATCGCATCCGCGCCTGTTGCGGGATTTGATAAGATCGCTCGAGGCCACCGGTCAGCCACTCGATCGGGGTGCTATAAGTGTGCGCCGAGCCCGAAGCGGGGGCACTGTGCACCCATTCCTTGTTCTTTCGCCTCTGCCTCTCCGCCGTGCCTCTGCTCCTTCTCGCTTTCTCCACAGCAACCGTCGGCTCGCGTGCCATGGGCAAGGACAAGACCGCGGCGATGGAGCGTTCGAAGAAGGCGGCAACGGGGAAGGGGAGGCGGTCCGGCCGTAGCGGATCGTCGTCGAGGTCCAGACTCCCTCCTGGTTGGATCCAGGGGGATTGGATCAGGTCCACCATCACGACGGAGGATTTGGAGGAGCTGGAGGAGGGGCTGGTCGCCCGCGGCTCCTGGCGGGTGCCGGAGGGCGAGCTCGAGCCCCGGCCGCGGGAGGGCGAGTGCGTCCTTCTCGCGACCCACGTAGACCGAGGTTTCTCCATGCCTCCACACCCTTTCTTTCGCGCTTTCTTGATATTCTTTGGCGCCCAGCTACATTACTTCACGCCCAATTCCATCGCTTTCCTTGCCGCGTTCGTCTCTATGTGCGAGAACTTCCTCGGCTGTCGGCCGCACTGGGTTTTTTTCAAACACATCTTTACTTGTCGCTCGCAAACCGTCAAGAAGGCGAACCCGAGTGACGAGAAGACGCACGTCCTCCAGGCGTGCGGTGGGCTCGGCATCCAACTTAGGACTAGGAGCGCTTTTCCCCCTATGATTCTTTCGGAGTCGATTCGGGGCTGGTAGTCGACTTGGTTCTATTACAAGGACAGTCTGACTCCTGGCCAGTCAACCGGACTCCCCCCTTTCTCTCTTGGTCGAGCCAGCCAGCCTCCGTCAATGATCGTGGGTCGGGCTGAGAGGGCGGAAGTGAACATGTTGGTGGAACGTGTCATCCAGTTGGTCCGCGAGGGAGTCACAGGGTTGGACCTGCTTGAGGTGTACCTCATGCGGAGGATCCAGCCGCTCCAGGCTCAGAACCACCCGATGTGGCTGTATTCCGGCACCGACGACTCGTCGCGAGTCCACCCGGAGGCGGCCGACGTGAAGTATGTGGCGCAGTGCCTGAAGTGCGTCACGGGGAACAAAGACAACCCCAGGGGGTCCGGGAGGGTCCTCCCATTCGATGAAGACCATCTGCCTGACAAGGTCTGTCCTTGGCTTCCGAGTGGTGTTCCTGTTATTGGCTTGTAATTGTCTTGACGAGTCCGACTGACATTTGGCTGATCTTCCTTTTCTGCAGATATATACTAAAATGTACTCGATGCCCAACGGGGACCAGGTCCAAGAGGGCGAAGAGGGCATGGGCGACGTCTCCGAGTGGAAGTCAGATGAGGAGACCGAAGAGGAGAGCAAGGGCTACAGCAGCGGGAAGGAGGTCGAGTCACCTCCCCGTGACGAGAAGCGATCCAAGGGGAAGCACGACCTAGGGGTTGTGCGCCCTCGGACGGGTCCCTCTAGCTACCAAGCGCCCAAGCGAGCTCGCATGGCCACTCCTGATCCATCTGAGAAGGCGCCCAAGAACCCCAAGGTCACCACCGCCAAGCCCCGGAAGGCCCTGCCCAAGATCAAGGTGGATGTTCCCATCGCCTCCACGTAAGTGCTATTCAGCTTTGTTCTTTTCTGCCCTTCGGAGGTCGACTATGTCTTCGTCGACTCATCTTCAAGGAAATTCTTCAGTGCTGCTGCTTCCATGACCTCGATGGACATCGACAAGGGCCGGGACGATGAGGAGACCGCGGATGCTGCTACGTCCCGCGCAGGTGGGAGTTGTAGACCGTCCTTTGCTTTTCGTCAATTAGAGCTGATGGTCGACTGAACCTCACAACTGTTTGTTTTGAAGTGCCGCGCCACGTCATAGAGCTCCCAGACGATGATGATGAGGAGGAGGAGCGCTCAGGAGACGCTCGGCGACGCACAGGGAGGAAGGGTCGGAAGGTGCCTTCTGGCCCAGAGGCCCAGCGACAGAAAGACGTGGCCCGGGCCACGGTCTCCTTCGCCGTCCCCGTGTCGACCGAACGCCCAGCTTCGTTGGCTGGAGGGGCTGTCGACCCAGCGCCTGCTCCAATCGTCGACCCAGCGCCCGCTCCGGCCGTCGACCCAGCGCCCGCTCCGGCCGTCGACCCAGCACCTGCTCCGTCCTCCGTTTTCTTCTCCACCTATCGCCTCCCGGAGGATCCCGTGGGCGCAGCTCAAGAAGCCGTTCGCCAGGCGAGGCTGATGATGGAGAAGACGAAGGCGGCGTACGAGGCCAGCATGGCTGCTTACGACGCTAGTTCTGCCCTTCGGACCAATGTCCAGGTTTGTTTGCTCCAACTGATTGGCTTGCTGCGCTGGAAAAATCTTAATTTTGAAAAAATCTACTCCTTTGTTGCCACACCCACTGGGTGTTGTCTTGACGTGTAGCCTTTTAGCGTTTGCTTTGAACTTCACTTGAGCTCGAGCCAGACTGATCTTGGCCGAGTGAGAACCAGTGGGGGCACGCTCAGTGCACCCACTGGGTGTAGTCCTCGAGACCGTGGTCGACTGCTGGTAGTCGGCCATGGTCTAATGATAGAACTTTCCTCCTTGTGTTTTTTGAGCTTGAGCCAGACTGATCTTGGCCGAGTGAGAACCAGTGGGGGCACGCTCAGTGCACCCACTGGGTGTAGTCCCCGGGACTGCGGTTGAGTGTTCGACTCGATTGTAGTCTTAGAATCATGTTTCGTTGTGTTGATGCAGAGACCTTGCGAGTTTGGAGCTAAATTTGCGGATCTTGAGAAGAAGCAGATCCAGCTCAATCTCGACTTGCAGCTGGCTCGAGACCACCTGAAGAAGATGCAGGACGACGTGGCTGGTAACTGATGCGAGCAATTCGTCGACTGACCTTTGATAAGTATGCTCTGTGTTCCCTCATGTTCATCTGTCCAGTGATGTCTTTTGTAGGCCAACTGAAGGCGGCCTTGGAGCAGAAAGATCTCGACTTGGCGGCGGCGCAGCAGGAGGCTCAAGAGAAAATAGAACTAGCAGAGCAGAAGCTGGCTTCTGTAGGCGCGCTTGAGGCGGAGATCACCAGGCTGAAGGGTTCCCTCGACGCGGCTAACCATGAAGTGACTCGACTGAAGAATGCCAAGAGTGCCCTGAATGACAAGTATGAGGCCCTCTTCCAGAAGAGGATTGACCTAGAAGCTTATCTGAGCGACCTCACCAAGAAGTGGTATCTCGTCCTCGAAGGTATGTCTCTTTGGCTCAGACTAAGTGGGATCGGTCGACTCGTATCTTGCTTGCTGACTCGACGTGTTTCTTGTGGTGTAGAGTTCTGCCGCAACTTCGACGAAGAGACTGGGCGGGTCGAACCTGGTCTAGACCCAGCCAACTCCATTGTCAAGGACGAAGCTGCCATGAACATCATGAGGTTGAAGTCCTGCCTTACCGCTACCACGGGCTACCTGGGTCGGCTGAAAGCAGTGATGGCCCGAATCGACACTGCGCTCTGGAGGGGAGTCGTGCAGGAGAACGACCTCGAGTCTCTGATGACTCAACTCAATGAGATCCCTAGTCGAGTGCATGAGTGGAAGAAGTCATCTGCCCATTGTGGAGCCGACGTGGTGCTATCCTTGGTCTGTGTGCACTGCAAGGAGGTGAAGGAGAGAAGGCTCGCAACGCTCAAGGTTGCCAATACGAAGGAGCTCCAGTTCCAGTCATTCATGGAGACTTTCTTGGAAGCCGCCACCCGCATCGCCGATGGGATCGACCTGGACCAGTTCATCGCACCCACGAGTCTGCCTCCTCCCGAGGAGTGAATGAACTTTGATACTTTGATTCAATTTGCCTCGGAATACCAAGTGATCCTGTAATCGTTAAACTCTTGTGGGCCCGTGGCCCAGGTACTCTTGCCCGAAACTTGCAGGACTTTAATCTGGATTCGAATCCTTTGCTTCCGACTCTTTTTGATCGCTTGGATTTTGAGTCGACGTCTTGATGGCAACGTTGTGCCTGTGGCGGGGCTTTGAGGGCCGCCACTAAGCCCCCGAGTGAGAGGGTTGCTCTTCACTTGGAGTGGATGTCTGAAACTTAGGCGAATCACGGGGTCGTAGCTAAGTCCCCGAGTGAGAGGATCGCTCTTCACTCGGAGTGGATGTTTGTAACTTAGGCAGTTCCAAGCTAAATTGTATTTGTGGCGGAGCTCGCAACACAGAGCCACGTTACACTTATGACGTAGCTCGGAGGACCGCAGCTAAGCCTCCGAGTGGGAGGGCTGCTCTTCACTCGGAGTTGGTGTTTATAACTTAGGCGATTCCAAGCTACGTTGTATTTCTGGTGGAGCTCGGAAGACAGAGCCACGTTATACTTACGACGTAGCTCGGAGGACTGGAGCTAAGCCCCCGATTGAGAGGATCGCTCTTCACTCGGAGTTGGTGTTTCAAACTTAGGTGATTCCAAGCTACGTTGTATTTGTGGCGGGGCTCGGAAGACAGAGCCACATTATACTTACAACGTAGTTCGGAGGACCGCAACTAAGCCCCTGAGTGAGAGGGTTGCTCTTCACTCGGAGTGGATTT
>LR738710.1:764628386-764727579 GCA_902687465.1 Secale cereale
AGTCACGGGGTCGCAGCTAAGCCCCCGAGTGAGAGGATCGCTCTTCACTCGGAGTTGGTGTTTGTAAATTAGGCGATTCCTACGTTGTATTTGTGGCGGATCTCGGAAGATAGAGCCACATTATACTTACGACGTAGCTCAGAGGACCGCAGCTAAGCCCCCGAGTGAGAGGATCGCTCTTCACTCGGAGTTGGTGTTTGTAACTTAGGCGATTCCAAGCCACGTTGTATTTGAGGTGGAGCTCGGAAGACAGAGCCACATTATACTTACAGCGAAGCTCAGAGGACCGCAGCTAAGCCCCTGAGTGAGAGGATCGCTCTTCACTCGGAGTGGATTTTTGAAACTTAGGCGAATCGGGTTCGCAGCTAAGGCCCCGAGTGAGAGGATCGCTCTTCACTCGGAGTGGATTTTTTAAACTTAGGCGAATCGGGTTCGCGGCTAAGCACCCACTGGGGGATTTTGAAGACCAGCATCTTAGAAAACAACAATCATTAAGGGATCGCTGCAAGCTTGTCTTTGAAATAAACCGGAAAATCTTTATTACAACTCGACTGTTCGAGCGTCTCAGGTGTTGAAGCGGCGGAGCAGGTCCACGTTCCACGAACGAGGTTTGTCTTTCTTCTTGGCGACGTTGTAAAGGTGGTACGCTCCGTTGTGCAGTACCTTGGTGATGATGAATGGGCCTTCCCAGGCCGGGGCGAGCTTGTGTGGTCATTTCTGATGCACCCGAAGAACCAGGTCTCCTTCCTGAAATGCTCGGCTTCGGACGTTGTGAGCATGGAATCGACGCGGGTCTTGCTGATAGATGGTCGACCGGATCAGGGCCATCTCTCGTTCCTCCTCCAAGAGGTCGACTGCATCCTGACGAGCTTGCTCTGCCTCGGCCTCGGAGAAGAGTTCCACTCGGGGGGCGTTATGTAACAAATCACTAGGCAACACGGCTTCAGCTCCATTGACCATGAAGAAAGGGGTACGGCCAGTCGACCGATTTGGAGTTGTCCTCAGACCCCATAGGACAGACGGTAGTTCGGTTACCCAAGCCCAAGCGGCATGCTTAAGGTCACGCATGAGCTGTGGCTTCAGGCCTTGGAGAATCAAACCGTTTGCCCTTTCTGCCTGTCCATTCGACTGCGGATGCGCCACGGAGGCATAGTCGACTCATGTTCCTTGAGAAGCAGGGAAAGCTCTGAATTCATCCGAGTCAAAATTGGAGCCATTGTCCGTGATGATGCTATGGGGGACTCCATATCTGAATATCAATTCCCTGATGAAGCTGATGGTGGTGCTCGACTCGAGGTTCTTGATGGGCTTGGCCTCAATCCATTTGGTGAACTTGTCGACTGCCACGAGCAGGTGAGTGAATCCGCTTCTGCCCGTCTTGAAGGGGTCGACCAAGTCCAAGCCCCAAACGGCAAAGGGCCAGACTAGTGGAATGGTCTTCAAAGCAGATGTCGGCTTGTGGGACATGTTGGAGTAGAACTGGCAACCTGCGCACTTGCCCACAATATCTTTGGCCATCTCGTTGGCTCGGGGCCAATAAAACCCAGCTCGGTACGCTTTGGCCACTATAGTCCAAGAGGAAGCGTGGAGGCCACAAGTTCCCGAGTGAATCTCATCCAGGATCAGTCGACCCTCCTTTGGGGTGATGCAGCGCTGAGCGACTCCGGTGACGCTTTCTCTGTAGAGTTGACCCTGAATGACAGTGAACACCTTGGATCGGCGGACGATCTGTCGCGCTTCTTCTTCATCTTCCGGGAGTTCTTGCTTGAATAGATATGATATGTACGGCACAGTCCAGTCGGGCGTAATCACTAAAACCTCCATGATCAGGTCGACCACTACAGGCACTTCGACTTCAGTCGGATTTGACGCACTGACTGGCTACGGGGTTCTTCTGTGAAGGGATCTTCTTTGACAGAAGGGGTGTGAAGATGCTCCAGAAACACATTCTTGGGTATAGGCTTCCAAGTCGACCCAATTTTTGCGAGGTCATCAGCAAGCTGATTCTTGGCTCTGGGCACGTGATGGAGCTCTAAACCTTCAAACTTCTTTTCAAGCTTCCACACTGCACTGCAATAACTGGTCATTGCCGGGCTCCTGACGTCCCATTCCTTCATCACTTGGTTCACCACTAAGTTTGAGTCGCCGTAGACCATCAGGCGACGGACGCCGAGTGAGATGGCCATGCGCAACCCGTACAAAAGTGCTTCGTACTCAGCTTCGTTGTTCGATGAGTCAAAGTGGATCTGAAGGACGTAACTGAGCTTGTCGCCCCTGGGAGATACCAGGACCATGCGTGCGCCGGATCCGTTCAACATCTTGGATCCATCAAAGAACATAGTCCAGTGATCCGACTGAACTTGAGTCGGCAGCTCTTGTTCTATCCACTCGGCCACAAAATCTGCTATAGCCTGAGACTTGATGGCTTTCTTCGCTTCAAACTTGATGTCTAACGGAAGAAGTTCAATCACCCATTTTGCCACTCGACCGGTTGCGTCTCGGTTGTTCAGGATCTCTGACAGCAGGGCGTCGCTGACGACTAAGATTGTATGGTCCGAGAAGTAATGGGCAACCTTTTTTGCAGTCAAGTAAATCCCATACACGAGCTTCTGGTAATGCGGGTACCTTTGCTTGGAGGGAGTCAAATCTTCGGATATGTAGAAGATCGGGCGCTGGACCTTGTAGGCCTTGCCCTCTTCTTCTCGCTCGACCGTGAGTACAGTGCTGACAACTTGTCCGGTGGCTGCAATGTATAGTAGGAGAGGCTCCTTGCTGACTGGGGTAGCAAGAACCGGCTGGGTGGACAGTAGGGCTTTGAGATCTTCAAACACTGCTTCAGCTTCGGAATTCCAATCGAACTTGTCTGATTTTTTCATGAGTCGGTAGAGAGGCAATGCCTTCTCACCGAGACGAGAAATGAATTGACTCAATGTGGCCAAGCAACCAGTAAGCTTCTGGACGTCGTGTATACGCTCGGGGCATTTCATTCGGAGGATGGTGCTGACCTTCTCTGGATTGGCGTCGATTCCCCGTTCAGAAACGAGAAAACCGAGCAACTTGTCGCCAGGAACTCCAAATGTACACTTCAACGGATTGAGCTTGATATCATAGCTTCTTAAGTTTGCGAATGTCTCAGCGGGGTCGGTCAGCAGGTCGGAACCTTTCCATGACTTGACCACAATGTCATCCATGTATGCCTTGACGTTCCGACTGATTTGCTTTATTAGGCACTTCTGGATCATGCGCATGAAAGTAGCGCTAGCATTTTTGAGACCGAAAGGCATGGTGACATAACAGAAACACCCGAAAGGGGTGATGAAAGCTGTCTTGATTTCATCGGGCCCGAACAGACGGATCTGATGGTACCCGGAATACGTGTCCAGAAAGGACAAACGCTCGCACCCCGCAGTCGAGTCAACTATCTGGTCGATGCGAGGGAGAGGAAAATGATCATTCGGGCAGGCCCGATTGATGTGCTTGAAATCGATGCACATGCGGAGAGACTTGTCCTTCTTGCGGGCCATGACGACATTGGCGAGCCACTCGGAGTGGTAGATCTCGCGGATAAACTCGGCTGCCAGGAGCAGAAACCACTTCCTCGCCAATTGCCTTTCTCTTCTCCGCAGCAGACCGACGGAGGTGTTCCTTCACAGGCTTCACCTTTGGGTCGACTCGCAAATGGTGCTCAGATAGTCCCCTGGGCACACCCGACATGTCTGATGGTTTCCATGCGAAGATGTCCCAGTTCTCACAAAGGAACTGGATGAGCGCTTCTTCCTATTTGCTGTCGAGTGTAGTGGAAATGTGGGTCGGTGCTGCATTGGGGTCGGTGGGGTGGATGTGTACGGGCTTCGTCTCCCCGGCCGACTGGAAAGCTGACTCGGAAGCCGGCTTCTTTGCCCTCAGCAGATCACTCGGATCCACACTCTTCTGGTACTCCTCCATCTCTACTACTGACATCTGCTCGTCAGCGATCTTCGAGCCTTTCTAGAAGCACTCTTCCGCTTTCTGACGGTTCCCAGTGACGGTTATAACGCCGTTGGGTCCCGGCATCTTCAGCTTGAGGTATACATAACACGGTCGAGCCATGAACCTGGCGTAGGCGGGCCTACCCAGAATGGCATGATAAGCGATGTTGAAGTCCACCACTTCAAACGTCAGCTTCTCTTTGCGATAATTCTTTGACTCGCCAAAGACCACGTCGAGTGTGATTTGGCCAAGTGAGTTGGTGTAATGCCCAGGATGGGACTATACCTCCTACGTGTTGAGGCACGACTTAAAGGTATAAGCCCATCCTAGAATGATCTCAAGTTTGGTATCTTTGCACGACTCATGTAAAAGAGGGATTAAATTGCAAAAGGAGATAGTTGGCTTACACTCGCCACTTCACACAATACAATACATAAGCAATCATCATTCAAAACATCACAACCCGACTACGGGTGAAGATCCAAAAGAAAGATACCAAAACAACATAAAGCCACAGGTCAGGATCGAATCCTAGTAGAAACCACTACTGATCGTCGAAAACAACACAAGCAAACGGCCACAAGCTTCAACGAGCTCCCAGTGAAGAACTTGGACCAGCTCCTGCATCAAACTCGGCTGAACCTGCATCTGGTGTGGTGAAGTAACTGTGAGCCACAGAGGACTCAGCAATCCCGTTCCCGGGTAACAAGACTATTTAAGCCTTGGGTGTGGACAAGGCTGAAGAAAGAACGAGAGGTGAAGGAACAACAAGAGTCTGCAGCAGCAACTAGCACTAACTTACGTAATAGAGAGCGAGAAGAGAAGTGCCTCGGTCGAAAGATGATCACGAAGTGATCCTAGCTAAAGCCGGTCAAACATAACCCCACCGTGTTCAACTCCCGAATCCCTATTCGGAAATTGACAGTCACGATACACACGCTGGTAGTGTATTGGAACATTGTGTCAAGTTATCTACAACCGGAATTAACAAGCTCCCATCTGCCACATAACCGCGGGCACGGCTTTCGAAAGTTCAAACCCTGCAGGGGTGTTCCAACTTGACCCATTACAAGCCCACGATCCGCGGAGTCGCAACTCCATAGGTGGGAAGACCCGAGTATTCTCGGAATCCCGTGCTCGAGTTAAACCGAACTAAGGTAAGGCTAATCCAGCAAATCCTCCCTGCGTGTCGACACCCTGATAGTAGCCGCGCGTATCTAAGTCTCAGGACACGACCGGATGGGCGAAGCTACAGGTGTATGCCAGATACCTCGGGTTGCCCCAAGGCGGCCCTGCAGGACCCCCGTTTGGGACCAACACCATCAGCGCTGGCCCCCCCTGCTATGTAGAAAAGAATCTCCAAGGAGCGTCCCCCTTATGCAAATTAATTAATTAAGTTGTTATTATGAGGCAAATAGTACCAAATGTTGGGACTTGCTGGAAAAGACTTAGCACTTAGCGGTTTATCAAGGGGGTCCCATACACCCCAACCGTGTTAGGAACGCATAATCAAGGAACATAACACCGGTTTATACGGTTCCTAACGGCATGAGTGGAACAAATCACCAAGCAAAAGGCTTAGCCTTCCACCCTTGCCAGTATATAGATGATTTCATTTAAGCATTTATATAGTGTGATATAACCCAACCAAACTTCAACATGAAGCAAGCATCTTCAATCTTCACCTGCAACTAACAATGCTATAAGAGGGGCTGAGCGAAGCGTACTTAGCCAAGCAACGGTTTGCGTAGGTAGGTTGGTTAAACATGGCAATTGGTTACAAGTAGGAGGCTGACAGGAAAACATGGGCATCGAGGCAAAACTATAGAGCGATACTCTAGCAATAGGCAAAGATAGTAATGGTATCCGGGTTCGGTCATCTTGCCTGGGATTCCACAAGGGAGAAGAACGGATCCATGAAGAAGACGGAGCAACAGTCGAGAGAATCCTCACAACTCCGGAACGAAACCGAAGCTATCAAGAAAGCAACCGGAAAGAAAGAAACAACACGGTAAACACACATATCATAAACATGGCACACGATGCACATCCAAGTATGATGCATGTCCGGTTTAAATATGCATGGCATGGCAAGGTGCACAAACAACACTACAAGTTAAGTGGAGATCAATATGCAACGAGTTGCATATTGACGAACACCACATCTAATTATTTAATTGACTCTCGTTTATTTACAAGACAAGATTAAATGTTTTTAACATGGCAAGAGGTGAAGCAAAAATAAACTACATTATTTAGGCATTTTTAAATGAGGCCGGAAAATAACAACAACATATCCGGAAAATCCCCATGAGCATGTTTTAATAATTAAGCAAACAACAATTAAACATTTTAGTGTTGTTAATATGATGCGGATGACATGATCAAGTTTATGCAATTATTAAAAGGTTGACTTAAAAGAGATATAGAAGCATTTGTCACCGTGGTGGAAAGAAAAGAGTGCCACGGCAACGATTCCGAAAATGATGCCACGGCAACATATCGGTTCCGGTAACTCGTTGAGAGACCGGTGCAAAAGGTAAGATGGCATGGGTGAGTCAAACGAGATGAAACGTGGGGCGATCCCGTTACCGGGTTCCCATGAGTCGGTGACGAGGCAACCGAGGAACATGACAAAAGGTCGGAACGGGCACGAAGCACACACGAGAAACATTTCATACAACACAACAAGCATCACACGGGTCACGTCACGGGGTTATACCTTCGAAACACTCATTTCGGGACGGTTCGAGTTCGTCGAGGAACGTAGCGGAAGTAGAGGAAGTAGTGGTTCACGCGGTCGTAGAGGAAGTAGATGTTCTGTTCGGAGAGGAAGTAGACGTTCTCATTTCTTCACCGAAGGTAGTCGTTCTCGTAGCGGTACTCGGGCGACGGTAGTGGTACACGGCGACGGTACTCGTTCGGGTCGTCGTGGTACTCGGTGTCTCGGTCTTGTCGACGGTAGACGATCTCGTTACGTAGATGTACACATGGTCGTCGTGGGAAGTAGTGGAACTTGGTCGTTTTTCCGTAGATGTTCGGGTCGTCGGTAGTCGAACTTGACGAAAAACTGTAGTTGTACTCGGGTCTTTGCGGTCTTTGGCGGTAGACGTTCTCTGTTCAGGTTAACAACACAAGCAACAAAACAAAAAAAACAAAACTACAGCAGCAAGGTCTTGCGGAAAGGAGCCAAGGCAGCGGCATGGCGAGGTGGCTGCTCGGGAAGACGCCTTGGGGCGGAACGGTGCTGGAGGATGGCTGAGGTGAGCCACGGCTCGGCGCGGACGATCCGGGCAGAGGGGCGCGGACGGAGGGACGGCGTGGGCCGGCCGTCTCCCTGGCTGGAGAGGAGGGCGACCTTGGCGCGTGGAGGAGCCAGCGCAGGGTCGCGAGGCAGTAGGTCGGCTTGGCGCTCGGGGCCATGGCCTCTGGAGGCCGGAGGAGACAGCGGCTCCTGGCCTTGGCAGAGGACGGGCGAACTGGAGATGGAGGAGCCTGGCCGCGGTGGGGACAGGACGCGGTGGCCATGGCGCTCGGGGAGGCGGGGGCCTCTGGCCAGAGGGAAGTCCACGGCGGCCTAGGCGGCTCGCGGCGCCGCGGCGCTGCACTGGAGCGACCCGCGCGTCGGGCTGCGAGGCTCCTGCTGCAGGGGAACGAGGATGGGGGTGCGGCGCTAGCCCCGGCGACGGAGGACGGAAGGGGCGGGGCGAGTGAGGGAAGGAGAGGGAGTCGGGCAAGGGCGAGATGAGCGAGGGAGACCGCAGGCTCGTGCGCTCGAAGGGAGGAGGATGAAGCGAGCGATGGGATCGGGCAGAGGAGAGCTGGCGGCGGGGGAAGGGAAACAGGGAGGATCGAGGGAAGCCTGGGGTCGGGGTGCGGGCGACCGCTAGGGTTGGGGAGTGCGGGGTCGAAGGACTGGGCCTTGGCCGCGGGACTGGAGAAGGCCGGCTTGGGCCAGCTCGGCTGGAGAGGCCTAGAGGCCTGGGAAGGAGGAGAGGGAGGTGGGCCGGCTGGGCCGCGGGAGGGAAGGCTGCTGGAGACTGAGCCCTCTTCCTATTTAACTCTTTTCTTTTGCAGAATAAGAAATAGAGAGAGTCAAAATTAAATAGAAAAGAGGCAAAGAACAAGAATAAAATGATGGACATTTTTGTAAGGCTTTATAGAATAATTCCAACCCCACAAAAATAGTTCCAACAAATAGGGAAGTGCAAACTAAAAACATTTAGCTTGCCTCAAGGAGTTTGAAAAGAGTCTAGATAATTGGAGGAGCCTCGAAAATAACGGAAAAGAATTATAGCAAGGTTTTTGAAGCAAGGAATAAGAAAAGGAAGGCATGGGGAAATTATGCAAGTGTGTTACGGTGAATTCCAACAAATGGAATATTTATTATATAGCTCCCTAAATAATGAGAGACTTTTATATGTTATAAAGAGAAGTCACCTTCCCTCGATTTAAATGGACCGAAGGTCCACACGGTTTATTTAGGTTGAGATGCAAAGTTAAAGACATGATGGCATGATGACATGATGCAATGCAAAAAATAAAAACACAAGCACAAAAGAAACACACGGGCAACCCGGAACATCTAGAATCTTCTGGAATCTTCTGGAATCTTCTGGTATCTTCTGGGACGTCGGTCTCGGGCGTCACAGTTGGCCTTCTTCCCGGGGATGACCCCGTGGAACCTCATGTTGCTTTCGCTCAGGTTGGACATTGGAATGCCCATATCCCGGAGGGTTGCTGCATACAGAATATTCAAGCCACTGCCTCCATCCACTAGGACTCTGGTCAGACGCGTGCCCGCGACCACTGGGTCGACCACTAGTGCCTGCCGCCCGGGGTGGCAATGTGCGCAGGGTGATCAGACTGGTCGAATGTGATGGGGGTCTTGGACCACTTCAAAAACGTGGTGGTTGTCGGGGCAACCATGTTGACTTCTCTATTGATGACTTTCAGTCGACTTTTGCTCTCGATGTCTGCGAAGATCACCAAAGTGGAGTTGATCTGGGGGTATCCTCCATCCCCTTCCTTGTCTTCGGACTCCTCTCATTCCTTTTCCTTCTCAGTCGACTGATCTTTCTGGAAGTTCTGGATCAGGAGCCGGCACTGTCGAGTGGTGTGCTTGGGATATACCAAGTTTCCCTCTTCATCTTTCTTCGTGTGAATGGGACACGGCTGGCCGAGTACACCATTCCCAGCTTGATCTTTCACTTTCTTGGGGGAACAGGGCCCCTTCGGCTTTCCTTGGTTGACCAGTGCAGCTTCGCCCTGAGCAGCTGGCTCGGCCTTGCGCTTGTTCTTCCGATTGGAATTCTGATCATCCTGCCCGACTGGTTTCTTGCCACTGCGGAGCCGATCGGGCTCTTCACCGTTGGCGTACCGACTGGCAATCTCCTTCATCCGAGACAGGGACATATCGCCTATTTGACCAAACTTCAGATTCAGCTCTCGGTTACGCATGCCCTCCTTGAAGGCGCAAACCGCCTGGTGCTCAGACACATTTTCCACCGTGTGATGCAAGGTGGTCCATCGCTGGATGTAATCTCTCAAAGTTTCATTCGACTTCTGCGCGCAATGCTGAAGCTCCGCAAGGCCAGCAGGTCACTTGCAGGTGCCCTCGAAGGTCCGAATGAACACTCAAGCCAGCTCCTCCCAGCTGTAAATACTCCCGGGGGCCTACTGATTGAGCCACGCCCGAGCCAAACTGCCCAGCATCAGAGGGAGGTGCACGGCCACTCCAATCTGCACGGCCACTCAGTAGTCTTCTAGCCAGATGTCTGGTTTAGATTCGCCGGTGAACTTACTTGCGCCCGCCGCCAACCTGAAGTTCGGGGGGATCTCTGCGACTCTGATGGCACTGCAGAAACACTCGGGTCCAGAGACAGGTGCTCGGCTTCCACTCGGATGATCTCTGCCTTGCTCTTCTCTGAACGCCCTGTTCCGGTCGACCCGTCCCTGCACAAGGATAGACCTTGCGTTGAAACCCGGCCTCCGGGGATCTGGGCGAACCCTCCGCTCGTCGTCGCGCAGGCGCCTGCCTTCGTGCCGCCGGGGCGAGAAAGATTCGCTTCCCGGAGGAGACGTAGGCACTCGACGGCGGTCATGATGACCGAGTCGACGGTTGTGTTGCTCGTCATTCCGACCCAGATGTCGGTCTTGTCGCGGACCACGTACCTCACCCCTTGGGGGCGATCTTGGACTATGGGCTAACCAAACGGTGTCTGCAGCCACCAATCTGATGTGGATCCTGTTGCGCGACTGAGAAACAGCCGCGTTTTGCTCTTCAGCCATTCGGAGCAAAGCTTGGATCTGCTGAAGGCCTCTCCCAGCCTCCGACTGAGATGGTTGAATCGACTCCGCAATGTGAGCCGCGGCTTCGAGGTTCTGGATTGGTGTGCGGAACACCTGAGTCTCGCGCGGGTGCGATTTCCGCGGTCGTCGACTAGACTCGGGGACCAATCGGCGGGCCTGTTCGTCGAGAGCGTGCTGGATATTTTCCAAGCGCGCGTGCTCAGCCACGATGGCCAAGCGCGTGGCTTCCAGGGCCAGAGCCTCCGGAGAATCTCCCAAGATGGGAGTGAAGTGCGCGTCTTCGTTGCGGCGACAGAGCTCATCCCTCTGCTCGGCAGTGAGGGGTTGAGGAATGTACCCGTCGTTGTTGTATGAACGGCCGCCACCGCTGCTGCCACCGCTGCCGCCGTCACCACCACGAGGAAAACCTGGCGGGCTGCGGCGTGAGTTGACCATGAGGACTTCTGCTGCGGGATCGCTGCTCTCGCACTCGGAAACTGAATCTACGAGCTCGAACGACGGATCGGTTGGCCCGTAGAGGTAACCGTCGGGCTCAATGGCCGGGACCTGAGGGGTAGGCGCCTGGCGGGCCACCGCGTGTTTCACCCACCGCTGGAGCCGTGAGCGACCGGATCACTTACAACGGCGTCTGGCGGGGATGGGGGCGATGTAGGGATCGACAGGTACTGAGTCAACGGCTGCCGAAGGAGGACGCCGCACGCGCTGGTGCGGAAGTGCGCAGCCCCGCGGACGGGTAGAGCCTCGACGTCGAGAGGGGACTCCTGGAGCCATGCGGAGTCGTCGGCGATGAAGACGAGCACGCCGAGCCGGATCTCGCGGCCCAACGCCAAACCACCGCCGGACACCATGATGAAGGAGGTCAGAGAAAAGATTACAACCTCACCAGAAGTCGCTAAGACGCCTTGCCCCACGGTGGGCGCCAACTGTTGTGGTTCTAAGCCTGACAGTACGAGTAGGGGGTACGAATGAGGAGGCAAGGCCCTAGCTATGGTGGAGTTGTACACAAGGTGTTTTACGAGTTCAGGCCCTTCTCGGAGGAAGTAACAGCCCTACGTCTCGGTGCCCGGAGGCGGTTGACTGATATGTGTGTATGTGTGAGTTACAAGGATGCAAACCCTTGTACAGGAGGAGGAGTGTGGCTTATATAGTGTGCCAGGACCCCAGCCATGCTCCACGTTACTAAGGGTTCAATGTACATTAAGGCAGACGTTACTGATAACGTCTACAGTAAAGAGTAATAAAGGCATTCACTATGGCCAGTAAATACCAGACCGTAATTGTCCTAAGGGACCTTTGACCTTCGGGGGTCGAGTGCCTTGGATTGGTCGAGTAGAGTTGAGTTGTCTTGCAGGTGATGTCCAGTCGAGTGGGATGTCCTCTTGGGCCGTTTCAGTCGACTGTCTTCGTCATCGTAGGTTTTTTCTTTTGATCTTCTGGGTAGTGACCTTGGGTGGGGTACCTTGTGTTGGGGAACGTAGCAGAATCCAAAAAAATTCCTACGCTTCACCAAGATCAATCTAAGGAGTCATCTAGCAACGAGCATAAAGGAGTGCATCTACATACCCTTTGTAGATCGCGTGCGGAAGCGTTTGAAGGAACGTGGATGATGGAGTCGTACTCTTCGTGATCCTCGTCACCAATGATCCCAGCGCCGAACGGACGGTACCTCCGCGTTCAACACACGTACGGTACAGCGACGTCTCCTCCTTCTTGATCCAGCAAGGGGGGAGGAGAGGTTGACGGAGATCCAGCAGCATGACGGCGTGGTGGTGGATGCAACGGGAAAAGCTGCAGGGCTTCGCCTATGCCCTGCGTGAGGAGTTGGAGGTGTGATGGGGGGAGAGGCGCCAGAGGCTTGGGGTGTGGCTGCCCTCTCTCCCCCCACTATATATATGGGGCCAGGGGGCGCAGGCCCTAGGAAATGCAATCTCCTAGGGGGGCGGCGGCCAGGGGGGAGAACTTGCCCCCCAAGGCATA
This sequence comes from Secale cereale, assembly GCA_902687465.1. Classification (NCBI taxonomy): domain Eukaryota; kingdom Viridiplantae; phylum Streptophyta; class Magnoliopsida; order Poales; family Poaceae; genus Secale; species Secale cereale. The sequence continues at coordinate 764,640,645 of LR738710.1, forward strand.
GGGGGCGCCCCCACCCCCTAGGGTTTCAACCCTAGGCGCATGGAGGGGGCCCATGTGGGTGCGCCAGCCCACTAGGAGCTGGCCCCCTTCCCCTTGCGGCCTACGGGGCCCTCCGGGATGGGTGGCCCCACCCGGTGGTCCTGGGACACTCCCGGTGACCCCCGGAATTCTCCCGATGGCCGAAACTGGACTTCCTATATATCATTCTTTACCTCCGGACCATTCCGGAACTCCTCATGACGTCCGGGATCTCATCCGGGACTCCGAACAACATTCGGGTTTCCATGTGCATGTATCTCTACAACCCTAGCGTCACCGAACCTTAAGTGTGCAGACCCTACGGGTTCGGGAGACACGCAGACATGACCGAGACGACTCTCCGGTCAATAACCAACAGCGGGATCTGGATACCCATGTTGGTTCCCACGCGTTCCTCGATGATCTCATCGGTTGAACCAGTGTGTCAAGGATTCACTCAATCCCGTATGTTATTCCCTTTGTCTATCGGTACGGTACTTGCCCGAGATTCGGTCGTCGGTATGCCCGATACCTTGTTCAATCTCGTCATGGCAAGTCTCTTTACTCGTTCCGTAATCCATCATCCCGTGACTAACTCCTTAGTCACTCTGAGCTCATTATGATGATGTCTTACCGAGTGGGCCCAGAGGTACCTCTCCGTCATACGGAGTGACAATATCCCAGTCTTGGTTCGTACCAACCCAACAGACACTTTCGGAGATACCCGTTGCGTACCTTTATAGTCACCCAGTTACGTTGTGACGTTTGGCACACCCAAAGTATTCCTACGGTATCCGGGAGTTGCACAACCTCATGGTCTAAGGAATAAATACTTGACACTGGAAAAGCTTAAGCATTACGAACTATACGATCTCGTGCTAGGCTTAGGATTGGGTCTTGTCCATCACATCATTCTCCTAATGATGTGATCCCGTTATCAATGATATCCTATGTCCATGGTCAGGAAACCGTGACCATCTGTTGATCAACGAGCTAGTAACTAGAGGCTTACCAGGGACACGTTGTGGTCTATGTATTCACACATGTATCGCTGTTTCCATACAGTACAATTCAAGCATGAATAACAGACAATTATCATGAACAAGGAAATATAATAATAATCCTTCTATTATTGCCTCTAGGGCATATTTCCAACAGGCTCCCACTTGCACTAGAGTCAATAATCTAGTTACATTGTGATGAATCGAACACCCATAGAGTTCTGGTGTTGATCATGTTTTGCCCGTGGAAGAGGTTTAGTCAACGGGTCTACGACATTCAGATCCGTATGCACTTTACAAATATCTATGTCTCCATCTTGAACATAATTCCAGATGGAGTTGAAATGGCGCTTGATGTGCTTGGTCTTCTTGTGAAACCTGGGCTCCTTGGCAATGGCAATAGCTCCAGTGTTGTCACAGAAGAGAGTCATCGGGCTTGACGTGCTTGGAATGACTCCTAGGTCGGTGATGAACTCCTTCATCCAGACTCCTTCTTGTGCTGCTTTGCAAGCAGCTATGTACTCCGCTTCACATGTAGAATGCGCCACGACGCTCTGCTTGCAACTGCACCAGCTGACTGCTCCACCATTCAAAATATACACGTATCCGGTTTGTGACTTTGAGTCATCCAGATCTGTGTCGAAGCTAGCATCGACGTAACCCTTTACGACGAGCTCTTCGTCACCTCCATAAACGAGAAACATATCCTTAGTCCTCTTCAGGTACTTTAGGATGTTCTTGACCGCTGTCCAGTGTTCCATACCGGGATCACTTTGGTACCTCCCTACCAAACTTATGGCAAGGTTCACATCAGGTCTGGTACACAGCATGGCATACATGATAGAACCTATGGCCGAGGCATAGGGAATGGCACTCATCTTTTCTCTATCTTCTGCCGTGGTCGGGGACTGAGCCGTGCTCAATCTCATACCTTGCAAAATAGGCAAGAACCCCTTCTTGGACTGATCCATACTGAACTTCTTCAATATCTTGTCAAGGTATGTGCTTTGTGAAAGACCAATGAGGCGTCTTGATCTATCTCTATAGATTTTGATGCCTAATATGTAAGCAGCTTCTCCAAGGTCCTTCATTGAAAAACTCTTATTCAAGTAGGCCTTTATGCTCTCCAAGAATTCTATATCATTTCCCATCAGCAATATGTCATCCACATATAATATGAGAAATGCTACAGAGCTCCCACTCACTTTCTTGTAGATACAGGCTTCTCCCCAAGTCTGTATAAAGCCAAACGCTTTGATCACATCATTAAAGCGGATATTCCAACTCCGAGATGCTTGCACCAGCCCGTAGATCGAGCGCTGGAGCTTGCATACCTTGTTAGCATTCTCTGGATTGACAAAACCTTCTGGCTGCATCATATACAGCTCTTCCTTGAGGAAACCGTTAAGGAATGCCGTTTTGATGTCCATTTGCCATATCTTATAATCATAGAATGCGGCAATTGCTAACATGATTCGGACTGACTTCAGCATCGCTACGGGAGAGAAAGTCTCGTCGTACTCAATCCCTCGAACTTGTCGATAACCCTTAGCGACAAGCCGAGCCTTATAGATGGTCACATTACCATCCGCGTCTGTCTTCTTCTTAAATATCCATTTATTTTCTATGGCGTGCCTATCATCGGGCAAGTCCACCAAAGTCCATACTTTGTTTTCATACACGGATTCTATCTCGGATTTCATGGCTCCAAGCCATTTATTGGAATCCGGGCCCACCATCGCTTCTTCATAGTTCGAAGGTTCACCGCTGTCTAACAACATGATTTCCATGACAGGGTTGCCGTACCACTCTGGTGCAGAACGTGTCCTTGTGGACCTTCGAAGTTCAATAGTAACTTGATTTGTATCTTCATGATCATCATCATTAACTTCCGCCCTTGTCGGTGCAGGCACCTCACGAACAATTTCCTACGCTGCGCTACTTTCCTGTTCGGGAGGGGTGACTGTCACCTCATCAAGTTCTACTTTCCTCCCACTCACTTCTTTCGAGAGAAACTCTTTCTCCAGAAAGGATCCATTCTTGGCAACAAAGACCTTGCCTTCGGATCTGTGGTAGAAGGTGTACCCAATCGTTTCCTTTGGGTATCCTATGAAGACGTATTTTTCCGATTTGGGTTCGAGCTTTTCAGGTTGAAGTTTCTTGACATAAGCATCGCAACCCCAAACTTTTAGAAACGACAGCTTAGGTTTCTTGCCAAACCAAAGTTCATACGGTGTCGTCTCAACGGATTTTGACGGAGCCCTATTTAAAGTGAGTGCGACAGTCTCTAAAGCATAACCCCAAAAAGATAGCGGTAAGTCGGTGAGAGACATCATAGATCGCACCATGTCCAACAGAGTACGATTTCGATGTTCGGACACACCATTACGCTGAGGTGTTCCGGGCGGTGTCAATTGTGAAACAATTCCACAGTTCCTAAGGTGCGTGCCAAATTCATGACTTAAATATTCACCCCCCCACGATCCGATCGCAAGAACTTTATTTTTTTGTCACGTTGATTCTCAACCTCATTCTGAAATTCCTTGAACTTTTCAAAGGTCTCAGACTTGTGCTTCATCAAGTAGATATACCCATATCTACTCAAGTCATCTGTGAGGGTGAGAACATAACGATAGCCTCCGCGAGCCTCAACACTCATTGGACCGCACACATCGGTATGTATGATTTCCAATAAGTTGGTTGCTCGCTCCATTGTTCCGGAGAACGGAGTCTTGGTCATCTTGCCCAAGAGGCATGGTTCGCACGTGTCAAATGATTCATAATCAAGAGACTCCAGAAGTCCATCTGCATGAAGCTTCTTCATACGTTTGACACCAATATGACCAAGGCGGCAATGCCACAAGTATGTGGGACTATCATTGTCAACTTTACATCTTTTGGCATTCACACTATGAATATGTGTATCATCACGATCGAGATTCATCAAAAATAAACCATTGACCAGCGGGGCATGACCATAAAACATATCTCTCAAATAAATAGAACAACCATTATTCTCGGTTTTAAATGAGTAGCCATCTCGCATCAAACGAGATCCAGATACAATGTTCATGCTCAAAGCTGGTACTAAATAACAATTATTAAGGTTTAAAACCAATCCCGAGGGTAGATGTAGAGGCAGCGTGCCAACGGCGATCACATCAACCTTGGAACCATTCCCGACGCGCATCGTCACCTCGTCCTTTGCCAGTCTCTGCTTATTCCGCAGCTCCTGCTTTGAGTTACAAATATGAGCAACTGCACCGGTATCAAATACCCAGGAGCTACTACGAGCGCTGGTAAGGTACACATCAATAACATGTATATCACATATACCTTTGACGTTGCCGGCCTTCTTGTCTGCTAAGTATTTGGGGCAGTTCCGCTTCCAGTGACCCGTTCCCTTGCAATAAAAGCACTCAGTCTCAGGCTTGGGTCCATACTTTGGCTTCTTCCCGGCAACTGGCTTACCGGGCGCGACAACTCCCTTGCCGTCCTTATTGAAGTTCTTCTTACCCTTGCCCTTCTTGAACTTAGTGGTTTTATTGACCATCAACACTTGATGCTCTTTCTTGATCTCCACCTCCGCTGATTTCAGCATTGAATACACCTTGGGAATGGACTTCTCCATCCCTTGCATATTGAAGTTCAACACAAAGCTCTTGTAGCTAGGTGGGAGCGATTGAAGGATTCTGTCAACGACCGCTTCGTCTGGGAGATTCATTCCCAACTGAGACAAGCGGTTGTGCAACCCAGAAATCTTCAGTATGTGCTCACTGACAGAACTGTTTTCCTCCATCTTACAGCTGTAGAATGTGTTGGAGACATCATATCTCTCAACTCAGGCATGAGCCTGGAAAACCATTTTCAGCTCTTGGAACATCTCATATGCTCCGTGGTGCTCAAAACGCTTTTGGAGCCCCGATTCTAAGCTGTAGAGCATGCCGCACTGAACCAGGGAGTAATCATCACAACGCGACTGCCAAGCGTTCATAAGATCTTGGTTTGCCGGGGCGGGAGCGTCACCTAGCGGTGGTTCTAGGACATAAGTTTTCTTGGCAGCTATGAGGATGATCCTCAGGTTACGGACCCAGTCCGTATAGTTGCTACCATCGTCTTTCAGCTTGGATTTCTCTAGGAACGCGTTGAAGTTTAGGGTGACATGAGTGTGGGCCATTTGATCTACAAGACATATTGTAAAGAATTTAGACTAAGTTCATGACAATTAAGTTCATCTAATCAAATTTTAATGAACTCCCACTCAGATTGACATCTCTCTAGTCATCTAAGTGATACATGATCCGAATCAACTAGCCCGTGTATGATCATCACGTGAGACAGACTAGTCATCAACGGTGAACATCTTCATGTTGATCGTATCTTCTATACGACTCATGTTCGACCTTTCGGTCTTTTGTGTTCCGAGGCCATGTCTGTACATGCTAGGCTCGTCAAGTGAACCCTAAGTGTATTGCGTGTGTAAATCTGGCTTACCCCCGTCGTATGCGAATGTTAGAGCCTATCACACCCGATCATCACTAAGGATGGCAATTTTATCCATGGACATGGATATCCATGGATATCCGACCCGAATGGATAGGGTTTGGATATGCTTTTGTGTCCATGGGCAGCGACCAAACCCGACCCGATTACTCGTGGGTAGGGCATGGATATAATCTTGTACCCGTGGGTATATCCAAACCCGACCCGATAGTATGACTTAATGGGCAAAAATCTGCTATCCCTACCCCACGGTCACATGTCCCACTGCAATTTTACACTTTGTTATCCAAAACATGCAAAAGAAATTACACAATCCCTGTCATAACTTTTATTAGTTGACATTCAATCCCGTCTGTAACATACCCAACACCCTTCCCTTATTTTTATCTCCTTGTTAAGACTCGTCATTCTCATATGTTAGAAAAATACTAAATGATCTCATGTTGTTAGTGGACATTGATTTACCATAAGTGAAGTCTAGTCTGCCATGAAGTGAAGAATGGAAGAGCTTATGTTACCATTGTGTTATGTCTTATTTATATGTCTAGAGAGGACCCAATGGATATCCAGTGGGTATGGATATCCATCGGATTTGGACATGGACACAATTTTTCACCCATGGATTTTTTCATGGGCGGGCAAAAACTGTCTTCATGGATATGGATATGGATTTGATATTGTTCAACCCGATCCAAACCCGACCCATTGCCATCCTTAATCATCACGTGGTGCTTCGGAACAACGATCCTTAGCAATGGTGCACAGTTAGGGGAACACAATTCTTGAAATTTTTAGTGAGAGATCATCTTATTTACTACCGTCGTTCTAAGTAAACAAGATGCATAAACATGATAAAAATCACATGCAATCAAATAAAGTGACATGATATGGCCAATATCATCTTGCTCCTTCGATCTCCATCTTCGGGGCACCATGATCATCTTTGTCACCGGCATGACACCATGATCTCCATCATCGTGTCTTCATGAAGTCGTCACGCCAACTATTACTTCTACTACTATGGCTAACGTTTAGCAATAAAGTAAAGTAATTACATGGCGTTATTCAGTGACACGCAGGTCATACAATAATTAAGACAACTCCTATGGCTCCTGCCGGTTGTCATTTTCATCGACATGCAAGTCGTGATTCCCTATTACAAGAACATGATCAATCTCATACATCACATATATCATTCATCACATCTTCTTGGCCATACCACATCACATAGCACATGCTGCAAGAACAAGTTAGACGACCTCTAATTGTTGTTGCATGTTTTTACGTGGCTTCCATAGGTTTTCTAGCAAGAACGTTTCTTACCTACGCCAAAACCACAACATGATTTGTCAATTTCTATTTACCCTTCATAAGGACCCTGTTCATCGAATCCGATCCGACTAAAGTGGGAGAGACAGACACCCGCCAGCCACCTTATGCAACTAGTGCATGTCTGTCGGTGGAACCAGTCTCACGTAAGCGTACATGTAAGGTCGGTCCGGGCCGCTTCATCCCACGATGCCGCCGAATCAAGATTGGACTAGTAACGGCAAGAGAATTGAACAAACTCAACGCCCACAACTTGTTTGTGTTCTACTCGTGCAAGATGCTACGCAAAGACCTAGCTCAGATGCCACTGTTGGGGGACGTAGCAGAATTCAAAAAAAATCCTATGCTTCACCAAGACCAATCTAAGGAGTCATCTAGCAACGAGCATAAAGGAGTGCATCTACATACCCTTTGTAGATCGCGTGCGGAAGCGTTCGAAGGAACGTGGATGATGGAGTCGTACTCTTCGTGATCCTCGTCACCGATGATCCCAGCGCCGAACGGACGGCACCTCCGCGTTCAACACACGTACGGTACAGCAACGTCTCCTCCTTCTTGATCCAGCAAGGGGGGAGGAGAGGTTGACGGAGATCCAGCAGCACGACGGCGTGGTGGTGGATGCAACGGGAAAAGCTGCAGGGCTTCGCCTATGCCCTGCGTGAGGAGTTGGAGGTGTGACGGGGGGGAGAGGCGCCAGAGGCTTGGGGTGCGGCTGCCCTCTCTCCCCCCACTATATATAGGGGGGCAGGGGGGCGCCGGCCCTAGGAGATGCAATCTCCTAGGGGGGCGGCGGCCAGGGGGGAGAACTTGCCCCCCAAGGCATTAGGGGCGCCCCCACCCCTAGGGTTTCAACCCTAAGCGCATGGAGGGGGGCCCATGTTGGTGCGTCAGCCCACTAGGGGCTGGCCCCCTTCCCCTTGCGGCCTACGGGGCCCCCCGGGATGGGTGGCCCCACCCGGTGGACCCTCGGGACCCTTCCGGTGGTCCCGGGACACTCCCGGTGACCCCCGGAATTCTCCCGATGCCCGAAATTGGACTTCCTATATATCATTCTTTACCTTCGGACCATTCCGGAACTCCTCGTGACGTCCGGATCTCATCCGGGACTCCGAACAACATTCGAGTTTCCATGTGCATGTATCTCTACAACCCTACCGTCGTCGAACCTTAAGTGTGTAGACCCTACGGGTTCGGGAGACACGCAGACATGACCGAGACGACTCTTCGGTCAATAACCAACAGCGGGATCTGGATATCCATGTTGGTTATCACGTGTTCCTCGATGATCTCATCGGATGAACCACTGTGTCAAGGATTCACTCAATCCCGTATGTTATTCCCTTTGTCCATCGGTACGGTACTTGCCCGAGATTCGATCGTCGGTATGCCCGATACCTTGTTCAATCTCGTCATGGCAAGTCTCTTTACTCGTTCCGTAATCCATCATCCCGTGACTAACTCCTTAGTCACTCTGAGCTCATTATGATGATGTCTTACCGAGTGGGCCCAGAGGTACCTCTCCGTCATACGGAGTGACAATATCCCAGTCTTGGTTCGTACCAACCCAACAGACACTTTCGGAGATACCCGTTGCGTACCTTTATAGTTACCCAGTTACGTTGTGACGTTTGGCACACCCAAAGTATTCCTACGGTATCCGGGAGTTGCACAACCTCATGGTCTAAGGAATAAATACTTGACACTGGAAAAGCTTAAGCATTACGAACTATACGATCTCGTGCTAGGCTTAGGATTGGGTCTTGTCCATCACATCATTCTCCTAATGATGTGATCCCGTTATCAATGACATCCTATGTCCATGGTCAGGAAACTGTGACCATCTGTTGATCAATGAGCTAGTAACTAGAGGCTTACCAGGGACACATTGTGGTCTATGTATTCACACATGTATCGTTGTTTCCGTACAATACAATTCAAGCATGAATAACAGACAATTATCATGAACAAGGAAATATAATAATAATCCTTTTATTATTGCCTCTAGGGCATATTTCCAACACCTTGGTCAGGCCTGTGACCCTACCCTAGGTCTGTAACCTCGTCACCTAGCCACTATAGTTCTTAAATTTGTTGTCTAAAAATTGCAGCTCAGCTTATATAAACTATATGCAACGAAAGATGTAAACTTATTTTTCAAACGTGATTTTGAAAAAAAAAACATTTTCAAAATATGCTGACAAATTGTTAGAGACATGAACATTTCTCAAAACTACGAACAACTATTTGAAAATGCAAACATTTATTGAAAAACAGGAACATAATTGAAAAATGGGAAAAATTTCTGAAATTATGAACATCTTTCCAAAACGTGAACATTTTGTGAAATTCCCCTAAGAATTAATGAACAAATAATGAATTTACGATTTTAAAAAATGAACAAAATTTGAAAACTGAATTTTGTTTTCTAAAAAAGTGAACATATTCTGAAATTGTGAATAAATTTTAAAAACCAAACATTTTATGAATCTCCTAATATTTTTCCAATTTGGGAACAAATTTGGAAAACCTGAACATTTTTTAATGATTGAACAAAATTTAAAACAGAACATTTTCTGAAATCGCAAACATATTTAAAATCTATTAAAATAAAAAATGCGAATGATTTCAAACTTTTTGGAGTTTTCGTAAACATGTTTAAAATTTCTGAAAATTTGTTGAAAAAGGAAAAGTAAATTGAGCTAGCTCGTACTTGTGTCTATTACCTTCATCCATTATTATTAAGCAATGTGCTATGAGTTGGTTCTTGTATTTGGGTGGTTCATGAAAATGCCTGATTTAATCTCTTCAGCTCATCGCTACAGAGCACCAACCAATGTATGTGATGTGCTTTCTTTCCTCCAATTGGAAGCTGCTTCTTCATGCGGTCATCTGCTACAATTAGATGCATTTAATCTTCATGTGAGGTTATCACTTGGTCGTAGAGTTTTGGCCGCCAAGCCCTTTAAATCCAAACGAGAGGGTTTGTTTACTTATCATATTAAATAATCATATTCTTATTTTTTTACACTAAACTTCACCAGTTTATATATATTTGCAAGTTGTATGGAAAATCAATAAACCGCTCCAGCAATAGATAGAGAGTGAAGAGTGGGTCCCGATTATCCCTGGAGAAACGAACACACCATTGTGTTGTTACAGATGAGCAGGAAGTATTTAACTCCACATTTCTCAAAAATAAGAAATTAACTCCCAATATTTTGGATGCTTTGTATATGGGATTGTGGATGAACATGAGATAGGCAGTATATTATGGGACAGTGGGAGTATGATATAACTTAACGTACAATTACAATTGGACTGTGTTTAACTTGACTGGATGGTCAACTTTTCTTTGGTGCAACGCACGGGCATATGTGCTAGTAATCATCATAAATAGGAGGCATGCTTTCATCATAATAAATTTGCTCATCAAAACTTCGGGGACTAAACACATCATCTTCATCAAACGTAGCATCCCAAGCTTGTGGCTATGCATATCATTAGCATCATGGGTATTCAAAGAATTCATACTAACAACATTGCAATCATGCTCATCATGAACATATTTTATGCCAAGCATTCTATGTGATTCTTCTTCTAGTACTTGAGCACAATTTTCCTTCCCATCATTTTCAGGAAAGATATTAAAAAGATGAAGCATATGAGGTAACCTTAATTCCATTTTTTTTTTGTCTTAGTTTATAAATAAAACTAGTGATAAAACAAGAAACTAAAAGATTCGATTGCAAGATCTAAAGATATACCTTCAAGCACTAACCTCCCCGGCAACGGCGCCAGAAAAGAGCTTGATGTCTACTACACAACCTTCTTCTCGTAGACGTTGTTGGGCATCCAAGTGCAGAGGTTTGTAGGACAGTAGCAAATTTCCCTCAAGTGGATGACCTAAGGTTTATCAATCCATGGGAGGCGTAGGATGAAGATGGTCTCTCTCAAACAACCCTGCAACCAAATAACAAAGAGTCTCTTGTGTCCCCAACACATCCAATACAATGGTAAATTGTATAGGTGCACTAGTTCGGCGAAGAGATGGTGATACAAGTGCAGTATGGATGGTAGATGTAGGTTTTTGTAAACTGAAAATATAAAAACAGCAAGGTAGCAAGTGGTAAACGTGAGCATAAACGGTGTTGCAATGATAGGAAACAAGGCCTAGGGTTCATACTTTCACTAGTGCAAGTTCTCTCAACAAGGATAACATAATTGGATCATATTACTAGCCTTTAACATGCAACAAAGAGTCACTCCAAAGTAACTAATAGCGGAGAACAAACAAAGAGATTATGGTAGGGTACGAAACCACCTCAAAGTTATTCTTTCTGATCGATATATTCAAGAGTCCATAGTAACATTCAATCTATCATAGAGTTCGTACTAGAATAACACCTTAAGACAAAAATCAACCAAAACCCTATTGTCACCTAGATACTCCATTGTCACCTCAAGTATCCGTGGACATGATTATACAATATGCATCACACAATCTCAGAAACATCTATTCAACCAACACAAAGTACTTCAAAGAGTGCCCCAAAGTTTCTACTGGAGAGTCAAGACGAAAACGTGTGCCAATCCCCTATGCATAGATTCCCAAGGTCACGGAACCCGCAAGTTGATCACCAACACATACATCAAGTAGATCACATGATATCCCATTGTCACCACAGATAAGCACGTGCAAGACATGCATCAATTGTTCTCAAATCCTTAAAGACTCAATCCGATAAGATAACTTCAAAGGGAAAACTCAATCCATTACAAGAGAGTAGAGGGGGAGAAGCACCATAAGATCCAACTAAAATTGCAAAGCTCGCGATACATCAAGATCGTGCCATCTCAAGAACACGAGAGAGAGACCAAACACATAGCTACTGATACATACCCTCAGCCCCGAGGGTGGACTACTCCTTCCTCGCCATGGAGAGCGTCGGGATGATGAAGATAGCCACCGGAGAGGGATCCCCCCCCTCCGACAGGGTGCCAGAACGGGTCTAGATTGGTTTTCGGTGGCAACAGAGGCTTTCGGCGGTGGAACTCCCGATCTAGGTTAATTTCCGGAGGTTTTAGTATATATATGAGGTGTTGGAGTCGGGGCCAAGCAAAGGGGGTCTACGGACTGTCCGCAAGACAGGGGGCACACCCTGTAGGGGGGCACGCCCCCACCCTCGTGGGCAGCCCGTGGGTCCTCTCGTCCCCCTCCGGCACTTTGTGGGCTTCTTCTGGTCCAAAAACAGCCTCCATTGATTTTTAGGTCAATTGGGCTCCGTTTGATATTCCTTTTCTGCGATACCCTAAAATAGGAGAAAAACAGAAACTGGCACTGGGCTCTGGGTTAATAGGTTAGTCTCAAAAATAATATAAAAGTGTATAACAAAGCCCATAAAACATCCTAGAAGGATAATATAATAGCATGGAACAATCAAAAGTTATAGATACGTTGGAGACATATCACATACCGATCTAGGGATGACACATAAGCATAGAGACTTGATCCATTCGGGTCGGGTCGCTACAGAGGTAGTACTGCCATGGCTATATGCGATGGTACCGCTCCGGTTCCGCGCTACTGCCGCCTCGATTCAAAACTATCGCTTCTCGTGTCGGGTTGGGCGGCAGTATGAGCGGTAGTAGGTCGGTAGTACCGCTTATAAGCGGTAGTACCGCCCTACCACCGCTATTAGTGTCACTCGGGGGATCTATGTCATGTTTCTTCCCTCGTTGGTGTTGTGCATGGCCCCAGCGGTAGTACCGCTGGGCCGAGCGGCAGTACCGCTGCAGCCAGCGGTAGTACTGCTCCCTAGAGCGGTAGTACCGCTCGCTGTGGGCTGGTTGGTGGGGATAACGGTTGGATTTTCTCCCCCCTATAAAATGGGGTCTTCTTCCCCATTGAGCCTAATCTCTTGAGCTCGTGTTCTTCCCCCATTGTTGACCTTCTTCGAGCTTGCTATCTCTCAATCCCTCCATGGATTCTTGCTAGTTTTGGGGGGAAAAGAGACAGGAGATCTAGATCCACATTTCCATCAATCACTTTCTCCTCTAGGTGAGGGGAACCCCTTGGATCTAGATCTTGGAGTTCTTGGCATTCTCGTTCTTGTTCTTCCTCTCTTCTCCCTCCCTAGAATTAGTTGCTTTGGTGGGATTTGAGAGAGAAGGACTTGGGCACTCTGTGTGCCCTTGCCATTGCATTTGGTGCATCGGTTTGAGTTCTCCATAGTGATACGTGGAAGTTACAAGTTGAGAAGCTTATTACCCTTGGGTGCTTGGCACCCTTGAGCTTGTTCCTCTTGGGTGCTTGGGCGCCCTAGAGGGTTGAGGTCACCGCGGAGCCATATTCCATTGTGGTGAAGCTTCGTGGTGTCGTTGGGAGCCTCCAATTAAGTTGTGGAGGTAGCCCCAACCTTGGTGGTGTTCGGAGCTCAATCATGGTGATGTAAAGCTCCGGGAAAGCGTCGGAGACTCCAATTAGGTTGTGGAGATCGCCCCGAGCAATTTGTACGGGTTCGGTGACCGCCACCAAGGGTTGCCATTTGTACGGGTTCGGTGATCGCCCTGAAAGGTCCTTTGGTGGAATCACGGCATCTTGCATTGTGCGAGAGCGTGAGGAGATTACTGTGGCCCTAGTGGCTTCTTGGGGAGCATTGTGCCTTCACACCGCTCCAAACGGAGATTAGCATCCGCAAGGGTGTGAACTTCGGGATACATCGTCATCTCCGCGTGCCTCGGTTATCTCTTACCTGATCCCTTTACTTATGCACTTTACTTTGTGATATCCATATTGTTTCTTGTTATATATCTTGCTACAACCTAGTTCTTTATCTTGCTTAGCATAAGTTGTTGCTGCACATAGGTGAGCCTAGTTGTTGTAGGTTTTGTTCATGACAAATTAACCGCTAGGTTTATTCCTCATTTGTTCAAGCCTAAACTGTAATTGTTTTAAAAGCGCCTATACACCCCCTCTATAGGCGACATCCACGATCTTTCAATTGGTATCAGAGCCTAGTCTCTCTTTATAGGGCTTAACTTCCTAGAGAGTAAGGATGTCAACTAGGGGATTAGGATTCTCTGACACTCTTAGTTTTGATGGCACAGATTTTGATGTTTGGGTAATTCGCATGCTTAATCTCTTTAGGGTCATGGACTCAAATTTAGAGCGAATTGTAGATATGGGGTTTTCTCCTCCAAAGGATCCCCAAATATTATCTTTAGAGGATGAGAAAAACTTTTATCTCAATGCGCAAGCTTCTAATGTGCTTTTCGATGCTTTGAGCAATGTAGTTATATTTCAACTCATGCCGTTTCGGGATGCTCATGAGTTGTGGACAAAGCTTCAAGATAAATATGGTGTGTCCAAGATTTGTGGAGATGATTGTCCTCCCTCCACCTCCGGTCGTATAGTATTCTCAATTTATTCTACTTCACCTACATGTGGTTTGCCAATAGGTAATGATATGGTGAGTAGTGGTGTTCATTACAATGATTATAGTGAGCTTATTATTGATGATCCTTCATCACTTTATTATTGCAATGCTTCACCTTTGGACTTTAACACTTCGAGCACTCTAAATGTTTCACATGCTTGTGTTAAAAGTTCTTGCATATCATGTAGAAATTGCTTGACTAAATCTCATGATGATATGCTTGCTATGTCTCGTTGCCATGATAAAAATGCATATATTTCCTCAAATTGTTGTGCTAACAATGTAGAGGAAATCCAACACCCCATGGAACAAGACGTGGCCTTGAATGGTGCTTCGAGGGATCCAACATCATCATCTATTGCATATTTCCTTATGGCTAAGGCTTCAAAGGTATCTCCCACTTTGAAACCCAATATATCTTGTGATGATAGTGATGATGACAAGAATGATGCTGATGTTGATAGTGATGAAGAGAGTGATAATGTTGCCGCCTTAAAAATTAACGGGGAAATGATTTTTAAAGCTCTTCATAAGAATAAGATTGCTCGTTCCTACTTCATGGAATCATGTCTATTGCCATTGAGGGCAAGAAATATATTGATGAGTTCGAATATCTTCTAGAGGAGCATGAGGTCACCATTGAGAAAATGGAAGGTCATGAGCGTGATTATGCTAATGAGATCGCAGACCTCTCTCAAGCTCTTAAACTTGAACAAACCACCAAGGAATCTCTTGAAGAGACTTTTTCTCTAGAATTGTCTAGAGTGAGGGAATCTCGTGATAGAGCTCTTGAGGTCGCCAATGATTTTGAAACTAAAAATGAGAAGCTTGAAGTTGCACATGCTAAACTCCTTGAGGATTTTGAGCACCTCGAAAATGGCTCAAGGGTCATTAAGAGTGAGTTCATCAAACTCACCGAGTCTCATGCTCAACTTAAAGCTTCATATTCTAAAGAGCTTGTTAAGTTGCCTTCCCCTCTTGCTATTATTGATGATGCTTGTGCTACTAACTCCATTTATAGTGAAGCATCCATTTTGAAGGAGAATGTTGAGATAAGGGCTCAACTTGAGTTGCTATCTAGCACTTATAGGAAATTAGAAGAAAGTCATGTAAAACTCACAAGCTCTCATGATGATCTTCAGTATCCCATAATGTGTTAAAGATAGCTCATGAGGCTATGATTATCAAGGTAACATCTAGTGAGCCTCATGTGGATACTAGCTCTATTTCAAGTCCAAATGCTATAATGACATGTGCTAGTACTCGTAATTCATCCACTCATAACGTTGCTACATCTTGTGATTAATTGCTTTCCTTGCCTTGTTGCTCTAACGATGAAGCTTATACTTCCTCTAGTACTTGTGTTGATACTAACCATGTAGACTAAATCAAAGAGCTCAAGGCCCAAGTCACTTCCTTGAAGAAAGACTTGGAAAAGTGTCATGAAGGGAAGTCCACACTCAACAAGATCTTGAGTGTGCAAAAATCGACCAATGACAAAGGTGGACTTGGATTCAACTCCAACAAGAAGAAGAAGTCCAAGAGCAACAAGAAGAAGGGCCAAGAACAACTCAAGAATTCGGCCAATATTATTTGCTGTAAGTGCAAAATTGAAGGGCATCATGTTAGATCTTGCCCATTGAAGAAGAAGCCCACTAATGACAAGCAACAAGGGAAGAGGCCACAAGTTCAATCACATGCTCAACCGCAAGTTGAAGAAAGGCCACTTCCCAAGAATACTCAAGTTAATGCTTCTCATATTGAGAAATCAAGTGAGAAGAAAGTGAAGAGTAGATGTTGCTACTTATGTCGTGAGAAAGGTCACATCGCTTCTTCATGCACTAGTGGTAACTTATCCAACCCAATTATTATTGATGATATCTATTCTCTTGGGAAGGATGAGGTTGGAAATGTGTTTGCCAAGTTTGTTGGTACTCAAAGTGGTGTCAAGAAAAGAACCATTTGGGTGGCCAAGCCTATTGTGACTAACCTCTTAGGACCCAACTTGCTTGGGGACCAACAAGCTAAAACTTGATCAATAGGTGTTGTTGGAGGAGACTTGGCTACATTATGAAGAATTAAGGGGTCTTCATCATTCATATTTTCTCAAGCCAAGTCATTCGGATTATCAAGTTTCTATCTTATATCCAATGTTCCTCCTTGTGGTAACTCGTGCTTAAATTGTTTACATTGAAAATTACTTTCCCCTTAGCATGTTGTGGTTTTGTACATTGCATGTGCTTGTATATGTTGTGCTTCCAATTTGCTTATCTTGAGAAATCAAGTGTGTATGTTGGTTTGCACATCATGTACGTGTGTGTCGTGTGTTGAGCCTTTTTGCATCTTGTTTATATCTTAGTTTGCTCTTATGAGAGATTAATTGAACATCTCATTTTGGGGGAGTGATGTGCTTTATGCACCTCACAATCCTAGAAGTGTGTGTACATGAGGAATACCATCTAGTATTGATATTACAAGATTATATAGTCTCTATGTGGTATGTCTTCTCATGAGAAATTCAAATTCTATTTGGTCCATTAATTATATCTTGTTAGTTCTATTTTGCATCTTGTTAAGTTTTTCATTGGTATCACATTATGGGGGAGTAACATGCTATGTGTATATTACAAGGCTAGAAAATGTGTACATTTGAGATATTGTCACTTAGAATTGATATTGTAAATTATCTTGTTCCTAGGTGACATATTAGCTCTACAAGTTGCAATCTGCTTGTGTTTGGTGTGAAGATGATGTTGGATATCATTGATATCTATCGCCGGGACTTATTTTCCAAATACCTCTTGTCTTTGACAATTGGTAATCTTTTATGTGGTGGAAATTATTGATCATCTTTACATTGTCTTTTGGTTTAATTTGTCTTATCTCTTGCCAAGTTTGTGTCAACTCCCTTTACCTTCCATGCCACTTGTGGATCTTGTTGTTTTCTTAATTTTGTCGAGTGTTTTCTAGATATACTGAAAGTGGTGATCCCACCTTGTGCATTTTGTATTCAAATGCAAATTCTCTTTAAATGCACAATTCGTGGGGGAGCTATCCTATTTTCGATAGAACACTCATCTTGTGATCCATATCAAGTGTGTGTTGATGGAAGGCAAGCCGTTTCTTTTTGGTACTTTGTACCATCATGAAACTTTGTAGATGGGTTGGTTTGTTTGGAACCATCCTCTCTTTTGGGAGTTTGATATCTTTCCTTTTGCGTGTATCAATGGATATCTCATTCCTTGATGTATATTTAAATAGATATCTTCCAACTGTTGATTTCTCCTTTCGGTATCCTATTTTAACTTGGTATTTCTTTTTCATTTGGTTTCGTGTCTTGAAAGTCTTGAGCATGCATATTTACTACTTGTATTTTATTTGGCATGCTTTCTTTATTTGACCCAATATATAGGGGAAACTCCACCTAGTCTCAATCTGGATGAGATGTGCATGAAATTCATTTTCATATATAAATGCACATATGTTTGTGGAGTTTGTCCTATGTATTGGTATTTCTAACTCTTTGGTCCCAATGAGTTTGGGTACCATTTTGTTTGTGTGGTTGTTCTAGGAACAATTGGAGATGCATTGGATGCTCGGCTCACTCTCAAGGAAGGTGGTGTCACCATGTGCTTATTGGAGGCAAGCTAGGATGATCAGTGAACTACTATCTAACTTCAAGTGGTATCTACTACATCCTTCCAATGGTATCTCGGTAACAAGTATCATCGTCTACTTCATGCACAAATTTCTTGCATCAACCTTGTGTAGGTTGTATCATGGCATGTAATTCATTATTTCTTGTGATCTCTTGTTGCTAGTTGTGATGTCTTTTGTCACATCCCTAGTACAGCACTTGCATTAGGGCTAGCTAGAGTGTGCATCATGTTTACTTTCAAAGAAACTTGAAATGGGATTAACAGAAACCCCAGCACCCCCTCTCCTAACAACTAGGGTTTGTTAAAATATTTTTCCAATGTACCCAAAATGCCCTTCAAAAATGTTCAACATTTCTGCCTTGGTCTTAAACCTCTGCCAAAAATGGTGCACAATTTTCTAGGACATCAAAGGCCTTTGGATTAAATCATATGGTATTTGTATTGGGGCATTTAAATACTTTAAAATATTTTAAATGCTCAAATAATCATGAACTATAATGTTTCCTACTGTTCATATTATATACAGTGGGCATGACAAGTTTCATGAGTTATAAAAATGCTCTAGCATTTTTATTAATTACACAAAGATGCAAAACAAATGAAACAGAAAAGAAAATAGGAAAAAGAAAAAGGGAGAAAGCACTTACCTCGGGCCCAGCCCTGTAGCAGGCCGGCCCAGCCCACAGCCCTCCTATGTCGTCTTCCTCCTCGCGGCAAAAGGACGCGCGCGTGGCCGCCGCGCGCCGGCACGCGTCCGGCCACCTCCACCCTGCTAGCCTGCCTCCCCGATGGCCTGGATGATTCCATGAATCGACACGCAGCTGCCCCGACCGCTCTTTCTCCCCCTCGTCTCCATCGCCCTCCCCTGGCTCTCTTCTCCTCCATCACCAAGCCGCCGTCGCCGCCGCTCGCCGTAGCCGCACTTAGAGCCACCCCCTCGCCCCGTGAGTGTGTCCAGAAGATCCGCCGCGTCGTCCTCTTCCTCCTCGCTGAGCCACGAGCCGCCGGAAGCCCTGCAACATCCTCACGCCGCCGTCCCCTTCCTCGGATCGCTGGAGCACCTCGCCGCCGTTACGAAGCTACAGCGCATCCCCGACCCCTCCGTCGAGCTCGTTAGCACCGAAGTGAGCTCCTACGTCGTTCCCCTCCTTCCTTTGCTTCGTTTGCGCCTTGTAGCCGCCGCTCCGTTGATCACCGAAACGCACCGCCGCTGTGCTCGCCGCCGGTGATGCTTCGGTGACCATTTGGTCACTGGCACCCGTCCATCACACTCACCGCAGCGCGTAGATGCGATAGGTGCTACGCACGCAACGCCTAGGCCTCTGTAGCTGCTTCTCCACACACGCCCGACGCCGGTCGCCGCCGTCGAGCTTGTTGCCGTCGTCTCCGGCCACCCCAGGTCCGGCGACCACCACCATTCGACGCGCGATGGCAAGAGCTTTCCAACGCGCCTAGACGCAGCTCGAGCCGTGCCCCGTAGACGATTTCCGAAGCACGCCGCTGTACTTGGCCTCGCCGGCGTCACGTCGCCGGTGGGTTTGACCTGTTTGACCAGGGGGTTGACCACCCCTGAGTCACTGACGTGTGGGCCACCTTTTACTAATTAGTTAGTTTAATTAAGTTTCTGTTAATTTAATTAGTTAATTAATTTAGTCACTGACCCGTGGGCCCAGGCCCCACTGACAGCTAATTAGTTCTAGTTTAACTCTAATTAACTTAGTTAATTAGTTGTGACACTGACATGCAGGGCCCACATGTCATGTTTGACTTGGACTAGCTCCTGTTGACTGACTGACGTCAGCATGATGTCATGCTGACGCAGTAAAGGTTTTTCTGGGATTTTTAGATTAAAAATAATTCAGGAAATTCCAGAAAATACCCAAAACTTCTAAAAATCATATAAAATCAACCATAGCGTAGATGGAAAAGATTTATATATGAAAAATGATCAGAAAAATCCAATCTTTCCAATGGCACTGGTTTCATGCATGTTTGAACAAGTTAACTTGTTGTATACATCAAAAACATGATAATGTACTTATTTAAATAATAGCTAAAATGCCAATTTGAATCTTTGATTCAAATAGGTTCAAACCCTTCTGGTTTTAGTTGCATTAGCCAACACACATGCATCTTGCCATGTCATGAGCATGCATCATATTGTTGCATTTGTTTGTTAATGATTGTATCTCCGGTATTCTCTGTGTTAGGTCCTGCTCCCGAGGATACTGCTGCGTATCCAGTTGAAGAGCAGTACCCGACAACTACTTTGTCAGGCAAGCAATCATTGATCATTCCGATACAAACCCAATCTTCTCGCTCCTGCTCTCTTTTACTGCATTAAGGCAACAGCGTGTGAACTGCTACTTGTTGCGGTAGATGAACCCTATTCCCTTGCATGACCTGTCATTGCCACAGTAAATAGTTGAAACCCACTAGCATGTGTAGGAGTTGATTGAGCCATGTGATGTGTGATCCACCATGCTATTTGTTTATGTTGCCTGCTATGCTTAGAGTTGCGTTTGGTCTGGTTCATCTGGGTGATGGATCAGAGTGAAATGATCATACCGATAAAGAGAAGGAAGTGTGGAATACGCTTGGTAAAGGTATCGATGAAAGGCCATGTAGGAGTACGTGGTGGGTTGTTTCATTGGAATCGTCCATAGGACCCGAGATCTGTGTGTGTGACCCAAGTTACAGTTACTACCACACATTGGGCCCTGAAATATGACCCCGCTCGACTTATTGACTGCCCTTGTACTCTGTCCAGGAGTTGCAACTAGTTTCTGGTGTTTATAGTTTACTGGAGGTCGTGCACAGCGCTGACCCTCGGGGTGGGCTGTGATGCGACAGGTACGTGGCATGGTGTACCGGTTGCCCGTTTGGTGACTCGGGAACCCTGTACACATCGTTTGGGGCCGTGAGCGACACCCCGGCCGGATCTCCCCACGGATGGAACCCAAATAGGCGATAAACCTGGACGAGAGACTTGAGTGGTTGGTTAGGTCGTGGTCTACACCCACGTCGGCTTTCGCTTGAAGTCTGCCGAGCACATGTCGTGTGCAGACGCTAAGTGGTGAGAACATGTGTGAAGAAGTACACCCCTGCAGGGTTATCAATCTATTCGAATAGCCGTTATTTGCGGTACGGACTACTTGGTTACTCTTACAGTTCATAGACAAGTTGATGGATACTACTAAAAGCCTCAAGATAAGTGTGAGTGCCGTGGATGGCCTTCCGTAGGATGACGGAAGAGGATCCTCGGTAGTGTATTGATGTGGTGAGTAGAGGACTCGTGTTCGTAATAACATCTTGCAATCTGTTGAGAGTTGTAGTATAGGTTAGCCAAGGTCAAAGCTGGCATTCTGTTATGAACTCCACTACCCCCTTTGATAATGTTGCATGTATGATAGGTTCTGTGGTAAGACTTGTTGAGTACCTTTGTACTCATGTTTGCTTAATAACTGTTGCAGAGGAGAACCATGCCCCTGCTGATGGGTTCTACATAGACGTTGACGTCGACGAGTAGCTTGACACCCAGACGGAGATCTGGAGCTTGTGAAGGGCCTTGTAGATAGTCAGGCTACACCAAGCCTGTTTTATTTTCTAAGTTGTCTGTACTCAGACATGTAGCTTCCGCTTGTGCTTGTATGACTGTATGACTTGAGTGTTGGGTCATGTGACCCCTACCTGTATGGATATGTTATGTATGGCTCTTGGAGCCTTTTAAATAAAGTACTTTGAGTCATAGAGTTCTGTTGTGATGCAATGTTGTATTTGCACATATTGAGCATATTGCGTGTATGATTGAAATGCTTGGTATGTGTGGGATCCGACACCTAGTTGTTTTCCTTTGGTAGCCTACCTTACAGGGAAATGCCTCCTAGTGATTCCAATGAGCCTTGGTAGCTTGCTACTGCTCGGAACACGTAGGCTGGCCGGCATGTGTCCTTCTTCGTTCCTGTGTCTGTCCCTTAGGGGAAATGTCACGCGTTGTTCCTTTAAGTCCATGTAGCTTGCTACGACTTGGGTTCATACGTTGATGACCGACACGTTCGTTGCTGGGTCATGGATGCCTGTCTCATTAATCTAGTGCCACTTTTGGTTTATAACTAGCCATGTCGGCCCGGGTTCTCTGTCATATGGATGCTAGCGACACTGTCATATACGTGTGCCAAAATGCGCAAACGGTCCCGGGCCAGGTAAGGTGGCACCCGTGGGGTTACCGTGCGTGAGGCCGCAAAGTGATATGACGTGTTACAGCTAGATCGGTGTGACTTAGGATCGGGGTCCTGACAGCTTTGATGTTCGTGTGGTCAGAAATCATTTGTTTACAATAAGACCATATCTAGCCATGTGCTATGCTTTCAAGCAAATATCTTATTGGTATATTTATGACTTCCTTGTGGATATCCTTTTCTTTCCGTTTTGTAATTATTTTGTGTGTACATCCTTCTTGTGGATTGATATCATCATGATTTTCATCTACCTAGAATCTTATACACTTGAGAGAAATTACATATCTAGTAGATATCCTTTTCTTTCGCATCCACCTTGTCTTTCTTATATTACTTCCCTTGGTGGTTATGTGAAAGGATTTATCTTGAGTGCGGATCCTATATCGTTGCATCTTGATGCACTCTTGTGTGGTGAAGATTTTATTCTCTTGCGTGTCTTGACGAGGCTTTTGCCATTTCGATTGGTATCCCTCCTCATGACAAAGCTATCTTTTTCTTTCTTCGCCATGGGGTGTCACAAGCGTTGGTTATTCATTTCGCATGTCAAGTGTGCTTGTGAACCCATTTGCTTGATATGTGTGGGAAGGACATGTCATGCACCTTGTATCTCAACTATTCAAGACTATGTTGATGCTTAATGCTCACCCTTACATTAGTCTTCTCAAGTGCTTTGCCATGACTCACACACATCATTTTGGTTGAGCCTACTCTTAAGTTGCCTCTTTTATACGTTGCTCAACCATTCGTTTGTTGCAAGTGCTAGGCTTTGTTTCCTTCATGCTCACTTGCACTTGGTGTGAGTCTCTATTGATTTTGGGGGAGTGATGATCCTATTTTCTGCACTTGGTATCCTAATGAAAATATTCTAAGGAGTGCACAAATAATGGGGAGCTTCAATAGTTTCTTTAGAACACTCCGTTGCTATGTCGTGAGGTTCTATTGCTCTTGGGGGAGCGACGATCCTATTTTGTGCTCGTTCTATCCAAATACAAAACTAAATTGTGCACAAATCATGGGGATCTTCTCTAGTTTCTCTAGAACACTCCTTTGCTCATATCATAATATCATTTATTCTTGTGGTATGTAGGATCATTGGTCTAGTTGGTTCAATTGGTATCTTTTAATAGTTTGCTTCAATTGGTATCCTTTGATTGCTTGATTGCGTGTCTCTCTCTTTGTTATGCCTTTGTGGCATATCATTCTTTTGCAATCTTCGAGCCTCAATATAGTTTGTCTTCCTCCTAGTATGTACCGTTGTATATGTGTATTGCATTACACTCTCTTGTTGAGAAATACACAATTTATGGAGGAACACAATTTATATTGGCCTTCTAAGCTTTTCGCCCATTTTGGCAATCGATGCCAATGGGGGAGAAGTTTCAGAGTGTTTTGTGAGGAAGTTTAGAGAGTTGTTTCCTCTCTTATTGTTTTGGCTTTGATCCTAAGCTTTTGCATCTCATGCGCATACATTATTGTTGCATGGTATGGTGATACATCTATACCTAATAATAAAGCACGGAACGAGTTTGTCGGGTTCACCGTCACAATACGCTTTCTCCCTAATCATAATAATGCGCTTTCACCGTCGCTGCAAATCTTTCAGAAAAGTCTATATAGATTTTATTATTCAACCGCAGTCCTATTTTAACTAGCTACAGGAAAACGTTTCGATTTTACAAAGAGAACCCTGCATTTTTGTGTATTCAACCCGCGATCCTTATTTAGGTCGCTATTTTGAGATAATGTTTCGTTTTTGCGGGGACGGCGATGCGGCGCTGTGCTCGGTCGTCGCTTCAGGCGACGGCAGCGAGGCAGGAGGCGCAAATATGAAGCACGAGAAAACGGAGACTCGGCAGGATGGGTCAACGCATCGGGGACTCCTTCCGATCGATCTCGATGGAGGCGGATCAACGAGCGTGCGGTGCGGCAATCGGCTCTCCCGCTCCGCCGCTCGATCCGATCTGACTGAGGTCTGCACAGGGCGGCGGCGGACCGGCTGGACGCGCAAAACGACGACGGCATCCGAATCCAGGCGAGTGGCGGCGGGACCGTTCAAGGCGTCGGGGTGTCCCTATCTCTCTCCCGATTCTAAAAAACATCTCTCTTCTCAGATTCCCCTTATTCTACTGGAAGCTGCCGATTTCTCCCTGTTCCCCGTTGCTAAGACCGCGGTGGCGGCAAAGGTCAGTGTCAGCTCTCCTTCCCTTCCTCATAATTTGCCCCGTCTCTTCTCACATCCTTTGTATCGCGGCAGATGTGGCGGCTCCGCTCCCGGCCATCCTGTTCAGGACCAAGATTACGACCTGTGACGCCTTCTGATGTCCTGGCTCCGGCTCGTGGGGCGTCGTTGTACTCGGCAACTCCAAGTGGTCTGAATTCCTCCTGATATGGGATCAGGGCGGCGGGGCGGATGGAGCGCCTGCATGATGTTGTCCACCTCATCATGTGAAAGAAGATGATTGTGTTTCCGTGGTTAGGGGCCTTAGGGCTGCTGTCGTTGTGCTTCATCAGCGTCGTTGTTGCAGGATTCATTTTCTACAAGTACGGTCTTGGGAGTAAGGAAGCAGAGACACATCTTCAATCCCATGACAATCAAGCACTGAATCTTTCTTGGCTATCTATAAAATCTATTGCAGCGGTACATGGCTTCTGAAATGCTATGTAACGGTGATCATGGCGATCGCACTACATGCTTTTGGAAAGCTAGAGAATGAGCAGGCAGAACCATCCACTGAAAGTGTTGTGCAAGCATAGTAGCCACGTAATTGCTCTGGCCTCAAGTCAGGTTAATCCAAGTTCATTCCGTTGGAATGCCCCATGGGTGGATTTGCATGCATTGCTGTGTACTGGAGGTGCTCAACGAAATCCGTCAGTTTGCTCTTGGTCTTGGAGGATAGCGGAAGAGGATATGTAGATCCTTAGTATCCCTAGCAATGTACTAGAAATTATAAATGGTGGGCTGTGTGAGGTATCATTTTTTTCCAAAATCTAGGCAACCAAATTGGTTCAATATCAACTGCTTGATTTCTTTACATCCTCTTCTCTGGCCCAGTGGTCCGTAGATGACTCGTAAGTGTCAGAGCGAGATGATTCTAGCATTTGCCTCTACTGTGGAAACTTTTAGGGACTTCATATCATTCAACAAAGGCAGACCTTCTGACTGCTGTAAATTCCACAAAAATCAGACTTCATGCTTGGCAATACAAGAAGCAGCAGTCTCTGTAGACATCCTCTATAGAACAAGGATATACATCATCATCTGCAATATTCATCTGGTGTTTTTTTATGACAGATGGTTGTGGGTGAAACCGCAAATCTTCATTGAGATTGAGATGCACAGGATAAGAGTGTCGAGAAAGTATAGGAACTGTAACAAGTCATAAGGACATGTCCAATGCAGGCGCTAAGGGAGAGGTGCCAGGTTTAATTTCCCTGTTAATCGGCAGTTAACACGCCTATTTCCAGCCTATTCCCAGCGCCTGATGCACGGACGCCGGGCCTCCGTATATTAGAGCCTGTAATTAGCGCCTTGCATTGGAGGATAAAGCGCCTCGTTTTCAGTTTTCTACTATTTATTTTTTTCACTGTAAGCGCCTGCATAAGAGTCTAGCATCGTAGATGCCCTAAGTCTTTTCTACAATAATGGCAAAAGCAAAGAAAAATGTGGACCTGAATGTCAATAAATGAAGTAATAAAAAAATTATACCATGGCTTAGTGATGCACATATGTTGTCTACTAACACATCTGCTCCACCGCCGTCACATGTTCTTCCGTGTAGTACAGTAGTACTGCTTTCAATGTCTTGCGACGTTGATGTCCATTTCAAACGGCAACAGCAGCAGCTGCTCCTGTTTCAAGGGTAAGACAGGGCACTGGGAGCAGGTAATCTGATTGAAGATTCAGACAATAATGAGTCAAAGGTATCTGACAGTGGTATTGTTGTATCGCAAGGCATGAACCAGACATTAGGATATATTTCCCATCAACAGTTTGGCTACTGAAAATGTTGACTTAATGCTAAGACTGAATGCTAAGTATCGTTAAGTGACAAGCTTATCTGACTCTGATCCATACTTCCTTCACCTTGTGCAGGCATTTTATCAAGGACCATTCTGTTGAATATGAAATGAGAACAATTTGGTATTTAAGGGGGGTTGGCGATGCGTCATCGTTATGTTTGGTATGTCATGTCCTCGACCTCCTCTCATGACTCATGTAACTTATCGATAGCTTGATATGTTTTGGTATATTTTCATTGTAGTAGAAACTAGAAACTCAATGATGAAAATGAATCCCAATTTTTTATATATATGGAGGAGTTCTCTTGTATGCAAGTTGATACATTGTTGGTATGGGATATATTTTCTACTTCATTAATGTGAGTGTATGACCTAGAAAGAATTCTTCTATTTGCATCTATATATTTACAAGCTATACATATAATGAGACTCCTTGCAAGTTCATAAAAACAATTCAACATTTTCATTTGTGAGTATAGTCTGGTTTTGCTTCATGTCTTCCACGAGTAGCGATTTTATTTCGTTTTGTTAATTCTACTTGGTTTTTTTCGGCCTTGGGATCTTTCCACGGAATGTGAGAGATTTTCTGACACGAAGCACAACACAGAAAGCAAACGTGAAGCTCTTGCATCATGACTCCCATGGGAGTGCTGTGGTTCGTGCAAATTTTCCTACATAACTACTACATGGTAGTCTTGAAGTAAATACTCCCATTTTTTCACCTGATATGTTGTTGCAGCACAATAGAGTTATATACCCTTAATGTTATTTTCCTTTCAGGTTCTAGATAGTGGAGAAAATAAAGAAAAAACTTCGATGGGATAGAAACACAGGTTTGTTGTATTTCACAAAACTGAAACATAATTTCCATATTGCTTATGTTGGCATGAACTTCTGTTCACTCCTATGCCATCTACTAGGATATTATTTAAGGAAACTGCTTTCCTTATAACTTTGCCTGATCCCAGTGCCCTGTCTATTAGCAGCAATGTAACTTAAATGAACAACTCTAGCATATTTATTATAATTCGTTGCACAACAACACCTCTTAGTTTCTTAGGTTTATTAATCTCTTTAGTTAGCAGTCATGCCTTTTCTATATATCCTTTTTCCCGTGGCAACGCACGGGCATTGTCCTAGTAATTCCTTATATAAACAATCTTGAAAGTGATTGTCATCAATTACCAAAATGGGGGAGATTGAAAGAACATGCGGTGCCCCTGTTTGGTTTTGGTAATTAATGACAATCTCTATGGACTAATGGTTGCCTTAAGTTATATTTGAAGGGTTTGTCCATAGGCTTTTCTTGGAGTCCATTTGTTGGTTTCAAGGAGAGTTTGTGATGACCAAGGTGCTATTAAGGAATTATCCAAATATTGGTCTTGTGAGGTTTGAACTTATTGCAAGCATGTCTTTGAGAATAAGAGTGTGTAATCATTCATGTTTACCTTCAAGACATCATCCAAATGAAGATAGTTGGAAAGATTCAAGGTTGATCAAGACTATGTCAAAGAGTGAATCAATTTGATCAAGACATCATCCAAATGAAGAGAGTTCTTTGTGGGGTTAGGTTGTGGTGTGCAAGTTCAAGTGGGATCATCACAAAGAGATCTTATGCTTGAAGCTTGCCGTCCATTGTGGTGGCAATGGACTTGTGAAGATGTGCCAAAGAGTGGCTCACCCATAGTGGAGTATGGGGGAGCAATCAACTAGTCTTCACCGACCCAACGCAATCAAGAAAGGTGGTCCAGCTTGAGGGAGTCAAGATCGTCATCATCCGGCTCAAGTGGACTATGAGCAAGGCAAAGGTTTACCCTTTATAGGTTTTCTATTTTATCGGTCTGATGGTGGTAGTTGGGAGGCCGGGTTAGAAGATCGATTGTCGTACTATCAAGGGGGGCTCTCGATGAGTAGCTTGATCGCTTCGTTCGTAGAGAGCTCAAACCATTGCATCCTTGCATCATCTTTATTGGTTCTTGTTTTGGAGCTCTTGATCATCTTGATGACAAGCCCGAGTTCATCGAAAACGTAGTTCACTCATGCCTTTTCTATGATGTTTTCGATGTTGGAGGTTATGCCGGTTCTTCTTAGATGGAGGGTTCACTCCTCTATATCTTTGCATACCTCCCCTGCCTCTTCGTTGTTTTGATGCTACTTGTCTTCCTCTATCCAACAAGCTTGAGTTTGCTCAATTCGGAGCTCATTTGCACAAGTTATGGCAGTTCAGGGTTTCTTGTTGCTCCAGTGGTAGTACCGCTGGGCCAGAGCGGTAGTACCGCTTATAGCCACAAGCGGTAGTACCGCTGGTTCGCAGCGATAGTACCGCCCATGTCTATATGCGATGGTACCGCTCCGGTTCCGCGCTAGTGCCGCCTCGATTCGAGACCGTCGCTTCTCACGTCAGGTTGGGCGGCAGCAGGAGCGGCAGTAGGTGCGATAGTACCGCTTATAAGCGGTAGTACCGCCCTACCACTGCTACTAGTGCCGCTCGGGGGCTCTATCTCGTGTTTCTTCCCTCGTTGGCGCTGTGCGTGGCAACAGCGGTAGTATCGCTGGGCCGAGCGGCAGTACCGCTGCAGCCAGCGGTAGTACCACTCCCTAGAGCGGTAGTACCGCTCGCCGCGGGCTGGTTGGTGGGGATAACGGTTGGATTTTCTCCGCCCTATAAAAGGGGGTCTTCTTCCCCATTGAGCCTGATCTCTTGAGCTCGTGTTCTTCCCCCCATTGTTGACCTTCTTCGAGCTTGCTATCTCTCAATCGCTCCATGGATTCTTGCTAGTTTTGGGGGAAAAAGAGAGAGGAGATCTAGATCCACATTTACACAAATCACTTTCTCCTCTAGGTGAGGGGAACCCCTTGGATCTAGATCTTGGAGTTCTTGGTGTTCTCCGTCTTGTTCTTCCTCTCTTTTCCCTCCCTAGCATTAGTTGCTTTGGTGGGATTTGAGAGAGAAGGACTTGGGCACTCCATGTGCCCTTGCCATTGCATTTGGTGCGTCGGTTTGAGTTCTCCACGGTGATACGTGGAAGTTACAAGTTGAGAAGCTTATTACTCTTGGGTGCTTGGCACTGTCGGATTACGGGCTCCGCAAACCCAAAGAAGTTCGAACACAGGGGCGTGAACAAAGATCTCTCCCACTCACGTCTACCTAGCGCCACGCCCTCGCCTGGTGATGAGATTCAAGCAAGCAACAAGCAAAAGCACACACGAGTTTACCCGGGTTCAGGCCACCTTGTGGTGTAAAACCCTACGTCCTGCTTGAGTGGATTAGCCTCAGGGGGCTTGAGTATGAACAAGTACAGTGGTTCTTGAGCTCGGGAGGAGAGCTCAAGAGGGTCAGGAGGCAAGTGTTCTTGCTCCTTGAAGCGAAGGTGGGGTGTTCGAGATGAGGTCGATCGGATCAGATCAGATCACTACACAGTGGAAACCCTAGCTACTTATATAGACGGCCAGGGTCCTCTTCCCTTGAAATGTTTAGGCGGGAAGGGATCCCACAGCGGCCATTTTGAGCGGGGACACAAGGACGTTCTTGTCCTGACAAAAGCGGTTTTCGTCTGCAAAAAGACCTGACGATGACGCGGTGGTGGGCTCGGTGGTGACATCCTCCCTGTCGTCCTTGCGGTCTTCGGTCTTGTTGCACCGAAGGGAAAACCTTTGTCTCGCCCATCGGGAACCTGCGCCTGCGTTGTCTCCTTTGCACCAAAACGGCAACTGCGCCGCTGGCACGCGCTGGCATGGTGCGTCACTGCTCGTGTCACTGCCTCCTCCTGAGGCAGGCTTGGCCTTGAGTTCTCCGCCCCTCCGGAGCAGCCTAGCCAAGCCCGCTCCTGAGAGGGTCTTGGTGTCATTCTCCTCGCGAGGCTTAGCCCCCTCACGAGGGTCTTGAGCAGCTGGTCGATTTGCTGGGCTGTACCAGGCCGTAGTTGGAGCGCGCCGCGGGTCGCAGGCAGGCAAGTCTGGGTACCCTGGTTCCCAGGACGCCGACAGTAGCCCCTGGGCCCTAGGCGCGCGCGGAGTTGGCTTCGGGGCGAAGCCTTAGTCGAGGGCGAAGCACCGCGGGCCCCAAAATACTGCTCGCCAGGTTGGCGCGTGACGGTTGGATGGGACGTGGGCGACTCCGCTCGCCACGCAGCCTTGTTGACCGTGCGACTTGACGTCTCCCTGGCGTGGACGACAGGGTCATCATGGTTGTGACGCCAGTGACTGGCGGTTGGGCTCCTCTGCCCTATAAATGGGACTAGGGGGATCCCCCAAGCCGTCTTTAAGCCAGCGCCATCTGCTTTCTTGTTTGCTCCCTGTTCTTCTTCTCTCTGTGAGGTCTCCATGGCGCTACTAAGGAAGTTGTCCGCCACGGAGAAAGGGAAGGCCTCGAACGAGCTGGCCTCACCGCTACCGAAGAGGGGTCGTGGCCTCCCCCGCAAGTATGCCGCTACGCCCGTAGCGGCTCCTCGAGGAAGCGGGCGCAGCCTTCCGGGGTCCGACGCGGTCGCCGGCGGGAGGCGCGGCGCCTCTTCTCGCGGCGGAGGTGGTCGTGTCCGCGGTGGGCGAGGGGGCGCGGGACACCATCTGGCGGTTGTGCGTCCTCCGCGCCCACAACTCCACTCCTTCGATGTGTCGTCGGAGGTCGTGCTGTGGGCGGAGAAGCCTGGCGGCTTGTGGCTTCGACTCCCCCGCTCGTTCGGCAACGTGCTGCCAGTCGGAGGCCCCGGCGGCCTCTGGCTGCAGACCGATGGCTGCTGCAGTGGTGCTTCCTGGGTGGAGGTTGACATTGCCCCCTCAAGTGACGTGTTCCTGGAGCACGGCTAGCAGTCGTTTGCGTGCGTGCGCCGGCTGCAGGGGAGGTGCACGCTCCACTTCAGGTATGATGGTGTCTCAACGCTGTTCGTCAGGGTCTTCTCGGAGGAAGGGAGGCGCCCTGGGTACTGTCCCGAGGCCGACGATGATGATGAGTGTGGCGATGGTGTCCGGAGGAGCAGCTCTTCCTCTGGAGACGAGCTTGGTCTTGGTGGGCACCGGGGGTCCTCCCTCTGCGACAGCAGCAGCTCCTCCAGCAGCGGCGGCTACACTGAGCCACCGCGCCACCGAGCTCGGCTCGGCGAGGGGGGAGAGTCATCGCACCGCCGCGCCCCGGTGAAGCGGGAGGAGTTGGAAGACTCCGACTGAGTAGG
This sequence comes from Secale cereale, assembly GCA_902687465.1. NCBI lineage: Eukaryota > Viridiplantae > Streptophyta > Magnoliopsida > Poales > Poaceae > Secale > Secale cereale. The sequence continues at coordinate 764,672,017 of LR738710.1, forward strand.
GGCAATGGTGCCGAGCTACGGCTCAGCGGGTCAACCTTTGCTTCTTCTTTTTTCTTCATTTCCTTCCTGTATCGAAATTTTAGGTTGCCCCGAGAAGGCGTGTAATGGACTATGGCATATGTATGAAATGAGAACTTGCTATTATGTTTTTGGTCTGGATGAGATTACTTAGCATATGTGTTGCGACGTCTTGAGGCGAAGTGCTCCTGACTCATCGGCGTCATGAGCCCCCGATGGGTCATGAGGGTGGCTGAGTTCGGGGGGCCCTGACCTGCGGAGCCCCCGAGTATGAGCGAGCCGCTGCGGGCTGCCGAGGGCTTGCACCCGTGGGCTCGCTTGAGAGTGCCGAGCGTGGATTAAGGTGCCAAGGTCTGAGCAGGCTCGGCAGAATAGGTCGTGTGGATTGAGAAGCCCGATGCCAGAGCCTGAGCAGGCTTGGCCAGGTGAGGTCACGAGATCGCGGCAGCTGAGAGCCGAGACCGATCGTGTCCCAGCCCCCGCGCGTGAGGCGCACGAAGGAGAACAAGCGGTGCAGCCCCTGCCTAAAAAGTTGAACTTAAAATTGGCGAGAAAAACTCCAAGCAAGACTCCCAACCAAACGCAAGAAACAGGAGAATTTCATAGCACGGGGTAGAGGAAGGGCTGATAGCCAAGGAAGTAGAAAAGGCTGATAGCCAAATGATACGTCTCCAATGTATCTATAATTTTTTATTGTTCCATGCTATTATATTATCCTTCTAGGATGTCTTATGGGCTTTATTATACACTTTTATATGATTTTTGGGACTAACCTATTAACCCAGAGCCCAGTGCCAGTTTCTGTTTTTTCCTTGTTTTTGAGTTCCGCAGAAAAGGAATATGAAACAGAGTCCAATTGACGAGCCAATTTTTTATGATTTTTTCTGGATCAAAAGAAGCCCCCGAAGCAAAAGAGATGGGCCAGGGGAGCCACGGGTGTAATGCCCAGGATGGAGTTATACCTCCTACGTGTCGAGGCACGACTTAAAGACATAAGTCCATCCTAGAATGATCTCAAGTTTGGTATCTTTGCACAACTCATGTAAAAGAGGGATTAAAATGCAAAAGGAGATAGTTGGCTTACACTCGCCACTTCACACAATACATTACATAAACAATCATCATTCAGAACATCACAACCCGACTACGGGTGAAGAACCAAAAGAAAGATACCAAGACAACAAAAGCCACAGGTCAGGATCGAATCCTAGTAGAAACCACTACTGAACATCGAAACGTCTCAAGCAAACGGCCAAACTCTTCATCGAGCTCCTGGTGAAGCACTGAACCAGCTCCTGCATCGTACACGGCTGAACCTGCAACTGGTGTGGTGAAGTAACTGTGAGCCACAGAGGACTCAGCAATCCCGTTCCCGGGTAACAAGACTATTTAAGCCTTGGGTGAGGACAAGGCTGAAGAAAGAATATGAGGTGAAGGAACAAACAAGAGTCTGCAGCAGCAACTAGCACTAACTTACGTAAAAGAGAGCGAGAAGAGAAGAGCATCGGTCGAAAGATGATCACGAAGTGATCCTAGCTAAAACCGGTCAAACATAACCCCACCGTGTTCAACTCCCGAATCCCTATTCGGAAATTGACAGTCACGGTACACACGCTGGTAGTGTATTGGATCATTGTGTCAAGTTATCTACAACCGGAATTAACAAGCTCCCATCTGCCACATAACCGCGGGCACGGCTTTCGAAAGTTCAAACCCTGCAGGGGTGTTCCAACTTGACCCATTACAAGCCCACGATCCGCGGAGTCGCAACTCCATAGTTGGGAAGACCCGAGTATTCTCGGAATCCCGTGCTCAAGTTAAACCGAACTAAGGTAAGGCTAATCCAGCAAATCCTCCCGGCGTGTCGACACCCTGATAGGTAGCCGCGCGTATCTAGTCTCAGGACACGACCGGATGGGCGAAGCTACGGGTTTTTACCAAACCTCGAGTTTCCTCGTGGTGGCCCCGCAGGCTCCCCGTTTCGGACCAACACTCATGTGGAGCACTGGCCCGGGGTTGTTGAATTAAAATAAAAGGGATAGCTAGTCCACATGCAAGTTTTTATTAGTTATTAGGCAAATAGTACCAATGTTGGGATTTGCTGGAAAAGACTTAGCACTTAGCGGTTTATCAAGGGGGTCCCATACACCCCAACCGTGTTAGGAACGCATAATCAAGGAACATAACACCGGTTTATACGGTTCCTAACGGCATGAGTGGAACAAAACACCAAGCAAAAGGCTTAGCCTTCCACCCTGCCAGTATATAGATGATTTCATTTTAAGCATTTATATAGTGTGATATAACCCAACCAAACTTCAACATGAAGCAAGCATCTTCAATCTTCACCTGCAACTAACAATGCTATAAGAGGGGCTGAGCGAAGCGTACTTAGCCAAGCAACGGTTTGCATAGGTAGGGTGGTTAAACATGGCAATTGGTTACAAGTAGGAGGCTGACAAGAAGACATGGGCATCGAGGCAAAACTATAGAGCGATACTCTAGCAAGAGGCAAAAATAGTAATGGTATCCGGGTTCGGTCATCTTGCCTGGAATTCCACAAGGGAGAAGAACGGATCCAAGAAGAAGACGGAGCAACAGACGAGCGGAACCTCACAACTCCGGAACGAAACCGAAGCTAACAAGAGAAGCAACCGGAAAGAAAGAAACAACACGGTAAACACACAAGCATCAACATGGCACGATGCACAAACAAGTATGATGCATGTCCGGTTTAAATATGCAAGGCATGGCAAGGTGCACAAACAAATACTACAAGTTAAGTGGAGATCAATATGCAACGAGTTGCATATTGACGAAACACCACAATAATTATTTAGTTGACTCTCGTTATTACCAAGACAAGATTAATTGTTTTTAGCATGGCAAGAGGTGAAGCATAATAAAACTACACAACTAGACATTTTAAATGAGGCCGGAGAATAACAACAACATATCCGGAAAATCCCCATGAGCATGTTTAATAATTATAAGCAAACAACAATTCACACATATAATGTTGTTAATATGATGCGGATGACATGAACAAGTTTATGCAATTATTAAAAGGTTGACTTAAAAGAGATAAGAAGCATTTGTCACCGTGGTGGAACGAAAGGGTGCCACGGCATGATCCGAAAATGATGCAACGCATCATATCGGTTCCGGTATCTCGTTAAGAGACCGGTGCAAAAGGTGACGAAGCGAGTCAAACGAGATGAAAGTGGGGTGATCCCGTTACCGGGTTCCCACGAGTCGGTGACGAGGCAACCGAGGAACAAGACAAAAGGTGGAACGGGCACGAAGCGCACAACGGAGACATTTCATACAACACAAACAAGCATGCATCACACGGGTCATCGACGGGGTTATACCTTCGGAACCATCGTTCTCGGAGGGGTTCGAGGTCGTAGTGGAAGTAGAGGAGGTAGTTGTACTCGGCGACGGTAGATGTACTCGTTCCGTTCGGTCTTGCCGGTCTCGTCTCGAGTCGTAGATGTACATGTCGACGGTAGCCGTTCGGGCGACGGTAGAGGTACACGGCGACGGTAGTCGTTCGGGTCGTCGATGTCGGGGTACTTGTCGCGTCGGCGTTCGTAGTGGTACTTGGGGGTTCCCGTTTGCGACGGTAGTGGAAGTAGTGGAACTTGACGCATCCGAAGAGGTACTTGACGAGTCGGTCGCGGTACTTGTTCATGTAGTCGTTTCCGAGTTCGTAGCCGTTCAACAACACGTGAAGAGGTACTTGGTCGGGTCATGTAGAGGTACTCGGTGTCATCTGTCCAAAATTACAGCAGGCACAAAACAAAAACAAAAAAAAACAACTACAGCAGCAACTATCACGGGTGACGAGGCGAGGACGCGGCCTCGCGGCACGGCACTGAAGAGACGAGGCAGGGGCGCTGCTCGGGCTGGACGAAGGCCAGCCGAAGTGCTGCTGGAGGAGAAGGGGCTCGGCGTCGGCTCGCAGGAGATGGAGCTCGGAGGGAGCAGCTGGACGGAGGAGGTCGCAGGGACGGCTCGCAGGGGCGCCGGGCTCTCCTTGCTGGAGGCGCAGAGGGAGGCGGCGGACACCGGAGGAGGCCGGGCCCTGGCTGGCCGGCCGGAGGGACGACGAAGGCGCGGCAGTCCTGGCCGGGGCGCTCGGTACCGCCGCTGGTGAAGGCCGGAGCTCGGGCCATGGGGCGCCGTGGAGGAGGGGGTCGGCCTGCGGGGCGACCACGGCGGAGGGCCGCTGGAGGCGCGGTCGCGCGAGGACGGAGGGAGCCGAGGGGAAGGGAGCCCGCGCACGGGGCGAAGACGAGGCGAGCGCGGGGATGGAGCAGGCTCGAGGCGAGAGGGGAGAACTGGGGTGCGGCTCGGGCAGAGAGCGAAGGGGAGAGGATGAGGGACGACTTCGGTCGCGAGCGGGACTCGCCGCGGCGGCATGGCTCGCGGGAGGGCGCGCTCGACGAGAGGGGAGAGGGAGAGGAAAACGGGATCGGGCGAGAGGAGGCGAGCGAGGGGTCTCGGGGGAAAAACTGGACAGAGCGGGGGCGATGCGGGAGGACTGGCGGCGGCTCGAGGGGAAGGAGAGGAGATGCGGTCGAGGCTCGATCGAGGCTAGGGTTCGGCCTGGAGCTGGGCCGATTTGGGCCAGGGAGGAAGTCGGGCCAGGAGGGAAAGGAGGAGGGAGGAGATGGGCTGGAGGCTGGCTTCTCTGCTGCTAATTTTTTTTTAAAAAAAACAGAATACAACAACAAGAAAGGAAAGGAGGGAGGTGCTAGGAATATGCTTAGGACAAGAGGTTAAATTTCCTGGACACACAAAAATGTCAGGAATTTAATAAAATTGTTGGAGGGGTTTTGGAAGAACCTCGAAACCACGGAAAGAAAAAGAGAGGGTCTAGATGGAGAAACTCGAGGCGAAAAAGGCATGAAGAAATTATGCACGTGTGTTGGGTTAATTCCAACGAATGGAATATTTATAAATATAGCTCCATAAATATTAGGAGGCTTTATATGTTATAAAGAGAAGTCATCTTCCCTCGATTTAAATGGACCGAAGGCCCACACAATTTATTAGGTTGAGATGCAAAAATAAAAAAAAAGACATGATGGCATGATGACATGATGCAATGCAAAAAATAAATAACACAAGCACAAAAAAAACACACGGGCAACCCGGAACATCTGGAATCTTCGGGAGTCTTCTGGAATCTTCTGGGACGTCAGTCTCGGGCGTCACAACTCTCCCACACTAACAGAGGATCTCGACCCGAGATCCTAGAGATATCACCGGGTAAAACGGAAGAGGAAGAGGTAAACAAAGTTGCTTCTTTGACGAACGAGTGAAACCAAAGAACCTTGAGAGGTTGAACAAATTGAAAGAAGAAAGCAACGGAGATGAACGAAGATGAAACACTCCGTTAGAAAAGGAGGAACAAGGAACACAATGAGAACCTTGTAGGTTGAAAGACATGAAAGGAGAGCTTACGAGCCAAAGAATATGAAACTGCAAGGGTATAGCCAAGGAATAAGAATGACAGAATTCGGACAGCACTCCGTCTGTAAATGGAAGGAAAAGAACAAAAACTTGAGGAGATGGAGTGATACTTGATGAAAACAACAACATATGGCCTCCGGAACAATTAAAAGAATGGCACAAAGGGGTAAGAAAGAATTCAGACAGCACTCCGGTTAAAAGAGAGGCAAAACATGAAAAGGTGAGAAAATTAGAATGGAGGACACAACACTCCGGTTAAAAGATAAGCAAGGGAAAGAACATGATCTCGATAAAACGAGATGATGGTTAAAGAGATCAACATCACAAAACCTCCGGAATGAAAGAATAGCATATAGACAATGAAAGAATTGAACGGAGAAGAAAAGACAACTTCTCTCAAAGTTGAATTTGAAAGAGCAACCTTATAACGAAGGGTTGAACAGAGTTGTTGGGAAATTCAACAACGAAAGAATAAGCTTGATGTGGGCTTATGGAAAAACAACTCAAAATTATGAGGTGACAACCAGCCACTAGCATAAAACAATTGATTGGACTGAGATCAACAAGGATATGAAAAGCTTATTCCACCGGAATGATAAACTCAAGAACTTGGGTCATTTATAAGCACCATAATTAGTAACAATCCTTAGGGAAAGCTTTTAGGTGAAATACAACCCAAGATAACTCCAAGAGATAAAATGAGGGGTTGAAAGGATCTCCTAAAGAGAAGAAATGATGGCTTAAATTATCTCACTCTTGATAACTCGTGAATCATGAAACATGAAGGAATTGTCAAGAATGACATAACACCATCTGAAAAGATAAGGTAGAAAGAATTGCACTTGGAAAGCATGATGAAGAATGCTTAAGCCCCAACAGAATCTTGATGAAGACTTCGAGGATGAATTAAATGATGAACCACCATGAAGAACTCCGGTAATGAAAGCAAGAGAAGTGAAAGATGAAAAGAATAAGATTCAAGGCCTGCGGTGAATAGATTGAGCTTTGAAATGATAATTGAAATAACTTGAAGCTCCGGAAAGCAAGATGAAGAAATTTAGAACCAAGGATATGATATGATGAACAAGCTCCGGAAAACAGAGATTAAAACACCTTGAAGGAATAAGAATAAGAATTATGTGATGCATCTCCTTCACCAATTTAAATTGATGACAACCAATGGATTTGGCATACTACTTATTCTCGTTGGAAAGGATTAAAGAGAGTTCTAGCACAACCTTGGATAAATCTTCAACAAGGCACCGGTAGGATTTTGGAAAGAACAATTGAATTAAAACGATAACAACGGAAGAGTAAACTTGAAAGAACCATCGTAAGAATATGGAGACGAACGAAGAGACATCAATGAAGAATATTTAGGAGGACGAAGTTGAAAACTGAGAACGAAGAAATGTTCTGAAATGATGGCCTTCGGAGGAACACAAGGAAAAGAATTCAAGAATGCTTCGGATGGGTAAAAAGAATTCCTCACAATCTGAACAATAATGAGGATGGCAAGAAGCTAGAACCACGAATCTTCAAGAGAAGGGCCAAGATTTAAGAGAAACACTTCTCCGGTCTTCAAATGTTGAGAATGAAGACGAGAAATGCCAAGAAGAATTGTTGAGCACTCCGGAATGAAGAATTAGAAGGTTGAACCAACGATGAAAAGAATTTGAAAGCGATCTTGGAGGAGGCATGTGACTGATGGGAATCATTCTTACGTCACACTTTGAAAAGAATTTGAGTATAACTCCGGAAAAGAAGAGTCAGGTAAGATCCTGGGAAAGATCTGTGGGTTAGGGCCCACTCAAAGAAATCACCGTTGAAAAGATTGCTTAAGAGATATTGCACCGGTTGAATTAAAAGGCTTGAGTAAGATAACAATCCTCAAAATAGATGAACGGATTAAGAATGGAATTATGAATCTTCAACACTCCGGATATGAATAACAAGAGGAGAATGATTAATTGGTGCACCGGAATAAGAAAGCATTGTGAAATGAGGAAAAGGATAAAATCAACACCGAATTCTTGAATTACATCCACCGGAAGAATCTGAGAACAAAAGAATAATGAACTTGAAGCTCTTGAGCATCTTCATGATAAAGCACCGGATAAGAACAATGAAGGAAAGAATGAAGAACCATCACATGAATAAAATGGATACTCCATTAAGAATTCTTGCTCTGAGAAGAAGAAGGGTGGGAGGGTGGGGAAAACAAAGACAACTTGGGATGAAAGAATACAGACAAATCGTCAGATTTCTCAACGACGTCCATATGGAAAAACTTGAAGAGAAGGCACACCGGTTGAAAAGGATTTAACATGACCATCTTGATGATCAAGAAGAATTTGCAGTCTCATAGAATATGAGAATACCGATTAGGAAAGGTATGGAATCAACATTTGACATCGAAGCAACTCGAATACCAGAATCAAAACAAAACAAAGGATAGATATGCAACAGCCTAATCTTCACAATATCATCCGAACAGAGGATTGAACGAATGAATTCCGCAGGTACATCAACTTGACGAGAAGCCACTTAGAGAACAAAAGTAAATAAAAAGGAACAAGGTGCAGAAGAACAAATACAAGATAGAAGTTTCGTTCGACATCTTTGTGCTGAAAGCTCATGGAACGTGTTACAAAAGGGTTTTGCAATCCCCGGATCAGCATAGCCAAGGATCCTTTAAGATGCAACTCCCGATCAGAACAAGTCCATAAAACCACTTCACTCAATGTAAAACCCCAAACTTCATATCGAGCATCCGTTGGAAGAATGCCTAGAACTACTAGATGAACCCACCTATAGATTTCCGAAAGTTTCCAGTTATGCAATCAGGTGTTGGGGATACACGGGAAGCACCGCGCAATCAACTCTAAACCTACATCCAGGTGTATCCATCCTTCAACACATAACCAGTCTTTCTCGGAAACTGTTTACCTCGGACCTTCGAAAAGCATCCACTATAACAAGCTATGGCAATACTCTCGAACTACCTCCCCAGTACTGGGTGATGTCGGGGTTATCTTGCCACTGGCCGTATAGGAGAGATTTTCGATGTCGGCCGTCTTAAGTATTTAGTACTGCTGCGATATGCTTGTTACAATGATACCCCGAAGCTCAACTCCTCGGTAACAGGAGGCATCGAGAACAATATCCTTGTCACAAGAACATCGAAACAATCCCAGAATACTCGCGGGATCCTAAAAAAAATTTGGTGCAATTTTTGAAAGTAGAAGAGATAAGAGTAATCGTCAGGAGTCCTCACCAGAGAGAAAGGGGATGAGAAGCAAAGAAATCCTACTCTCCGATATAATATAGGACTCAAAAAGTTTTCAGTGTGTGCCTAGACTCAACCGTCAACGATTCGATCAATCAGTGGGGGCTTCTAGGTCGGAGAAGGCTCTGAATACCAACTTGTAATGCCCAGGATGGAGTTATACCTCCTACGTGTCGAGGCACGACTTAAAGACATAAGTCCATCCTAGAATGATCTCAAGTTTGGTATCTTTGCACAACTCATGTAAAAGAGGGATTAAAATGCAAAAGGAGATAGTTGGCTTACACTCGCCACTTCACACAATACATTACATAAACAATCATCATTCAGAACATCACAACCCGACTACGGGTGAAGAACCAAAAGAAAGATACCAAGACAACAAAAGCCACAGGTCAGGATCGAATCCTAGTAGAAACCACTACTGAACATCGAAACGTCTCAAGCAAACGGCCAAACTCTTCATCGAGCTCCTGGTGAAGCACTGAACCAGCTCCTGCATCGTACACGGCTGAACCTGCAACTGGTGTGGTGAAGTAACTGTGAGCCACAGAGGACTCAGCAATCCCGTTCCCGGGTAACAAGACTATTTAAGCCTTGGGTGAGGACAAGGCTGAAGAAAGAATATGAGGTGAAGGAACAAACAAGAGTCTGCAGCAGCAACTAGCACTAACTTACGTAAAAGAGAGCGAGAAGAGAAGAGCATCGGTCGAAAGATGATCACGAAGTGATCCTAGCTAAAACCGGTCAAACATAACCCCACCGTGTTCAACTCCCGAATCCCTATTCGGAAATTGACAGTCACGGTACACACGCTGGTAGTGTATTGGATCATTGTGTCAAGTTATCTACAACCGGAATTAACAAGCTCCCATCTGCCACATAACCGCGGGCACGGCTTTCGAAAGTTCAAACCCTGCAGGGGTGTTCCAACTTGACCCATTACAAGCCCACGATCCGCGGAGTCGCAACTCCATAGTTGGGAAGACCCGAGTATTCTCGGAATCCCGTGCTCAAGTTAAACCGAACTAAGGTAAGGCTAATCCAGCAAATCCTCCCGGCGTGTCGACACCCTGATAGTAGCCGCGCGTATCTAGGTCTCAGGACACGACCGGATGGGCGATGCTACAGGACCCAAATACCTCGGGTTGCCCCAAGGCGGTTCCCGCAGGACCCCCGTTTGGGACCAACACCATCGGCACTGGCCCCCCCTGCTATGTAGAAATAAAGGATCCTCGAGGGAGCGACCCTCTATGCAAATTTAATTAATTAATTAAGTTGTTATTATGAGGCAAATAGTACCAAATGTTGGGACTTGCTGGAAAAGACTTAGCACTTAGCGGTTTATCAAGGGGGTCCCATACACCCCAACCGTGTTAGGAACGCATAATCAAGGAACATAACACCGGCTTATACGGTTCCTAACGGCATGAGTGGAACAAAACACCAAGCAAAAGGCTTAGCCTTCCACCCTGCCAGTATATAGATGATTTCATTTTAAGCATTTATATAGTGTGATATAACCCAACCCAAACTTCAACATGAAGCAAGCATCTTCAATCTTCACCTGCAACTAACAATGCTATAAGAGGGGCTGAGCGAAGCGTACTTAGCCAAGCAACGGTTTGCGTAGGTAGGGTGGTTAAACATGGCAATGGTTACAAGTAGGAGGCTGACAAGAAAGACATGGGCATCGAGGCAAAACTATAGAGCGATACTCTAGCAAGAGGCAAAAATAGTAATGGTATCCGGGTTCGGTCATCTTGCCTGGAATTCCACAAGGGAGAAGAACGGATCCAAGAAGCAGACGGAGCAACACAGACGAGAGAAACCTCACAACTCCGGAACGAAACCGAAGCTAACAAGAGAAGCAACCGGAAAGAAAACAAACAACACGGTAAACACACAAGCATCAACATGGCATACGATGCACAAGCAAGCATGATGCATGTCCGGTTTAAATATGCAAGGCAAGGCAAAAAGCACAAACAAAAACTACAAGTTAAGTGGAGATCAATATGCAACGAGTTGCATATTGACGAAACACCACAATAATTATTTAGTTGACTCTCGTTATTACCAAGACAAGATTAATTGTTTTTAGCATGGCAAGAGGTGAAGCATAATAAAACTACACAACTAGACATTTTAAATGAGGCCGGAGAATAACAACAACATATCCGGAAAATCCCCATGAGCATGTTTAATAATTATAAGCAAACAACAATTCACACATATAATGTTGTTAATATGATGCGGATGACATGAACAAGTTTATGCAATTATTAAAAGGTTGGCTAAAAAGAGACATGAAGCATTTGTTACCGTGGTGGAACGAAAGGGTGCCACGGCATGATCCGAAAATGGTGCAACGCATCATATCGGTTCCGGTACTCGTTGAGAGACCGGTGCAAAAGGTGACGAAGCGAGTCAAACGAGATGAAAGAGGTGGGGTGATCCCGTTACCGGGTTCCCACGAGTCGGTGACGAGGCAACCGAGGAACAAAACAAGAGGTGAGAACGGGCACGGTGCACACACGGGAGACATTTCACACAACACAACAAGCATGCACGGGGTCATCGACGGGGTTATACCTTCGGAACCATCGTTCTCGGAGGGGTTCGAGGTCGTAGTGGAAGTAGAGGAGGTAGTTGTACTCGGCGACGGTAGATGTACTCGTTCCGTTCGGTCTTGCCGGTCTCGTCTCGAGTCGTAGATGTACATGTCGACGGTAGCCGTTCGGGCGACGGTAGAGGTACACGGCGACGGTAGTCGTTCGGGTCGTCGATGTCGGGGTACTTGTCGCGTCGGCGTTCGTAGTGGTACTTGGGGGTTCCCGTTTGCGACGGTAGTGGAAGTAGTGGAACTTGACGCATCCGAAGAGGTACTTGACGAGTCGGTCGCGGTACTTGTTCATGTAGTCGTTTCCGAGTTCGTAGCCGTTCAACAACACGTGAAGAGGTACTTGGTCGGGTCATGTAGAGGTACTCGGTGTCATCTGTCCAAAATTACAGCAGGCACAAAACAAAAACAAAAAAAAACAACTACAGCAGCAACTATCACGGGTGACGAGGCGAGGACGCGGCCTCGCGGCACGGCACTGAAGAGACGAGGCAGGGGCGCTGCTCGGGCTGGACGAAGGCCAGCCGAAGTGCTGCTGGAGGAGAAGGGGCTCGGCGTCGGCTCGCAGGAGATGGAGCTCGGAGGGAGCAGCTGGACGGAGGAGGTCGCAGGGACGGCTCGCAGGGGCGCCGGGCTCTCCTTGCTGGAGGCGCAGAGGGAGGCGGCGGACACCGGAGGAGGCCGGGCCCTGGCTGGCCGGCCGGAGGGACGACGAAGGCGCGGCAGTCCTGGCCGGGGCGCTCGGTACCGCCGCTGGTGAAGGCCGGAGCTCGGGCCATGGGGCGCCGTGGAGGAGGGGGTCGGCCTGCGGGGCGACCACGGCGGAGGGCCGCTGGAGGCGCGGTCGCGCGAGGACGGAGGGAGCCGAGGGGAAGGGAGCCCGCGCACGGGGCGAAGACGAGGCGAGCGCGGGGATGGAGCAGGCTCGAGGCGAGAGGGGAGAACTGGGGTGCGGCTCGGGCAGAGAGCGAAGGGGAGAGGATGAGGGACGACTTCGGTCGCGAGCGGGACTCGCCGCGGCGGCATGGCTCGCGGGAGGGCGCGCTCGACGAGAGGGGAGAGGGAGAGGAAAACGGGATCGGGCGAGAGGAGGCGAGCGAGGGGTCTCGGGGGAAAAACTGGACAGAGCGGGGGCGATGCGGGAGGACTGGCGGCGGCTCGAGGGGAAGGAGAGGAGATGCGGTCGAGGCTCGATCGAGGCTAGGGTTCGGCCTGGAGCTGGGCCGATTTGGGCCAGGGAGGAAGTCGGGCCAGGAGGGAAAGGAGGAGGGAGGAGATGGGCTGGAGGCTGGCTTCTCTGCTGCTAATTTTTTTTAAAAAAAAACAGAATACAACAACAAGAAAGGAAAGGAGGGAGGTGCTAGGAATATGCTTAGGACAAGAGGTTAAATTTCCTGGACACACAAAAATGTCAGGAATTTAATAAAATTGTTGGAGGGGTTTTGGAAGAACCTCGAAACCACGGAAAGAAAAAGAGAGGGTCTAGATGGAGAAACTCGAGGCGAAAAAGGCATGAAGAAATTATGCACGTGTGTTGGGTTAATTCCAACGAATGGAATATTTATAAATATAGCTCCATAAATATTAGGAGGCTTTATATGTTATAAAGAGAAGTCATCTTCCCTCGATTTAAATGGACCGAAGGCCCACACAATTTATTAGGTTGAGATGCAAAAATAAAAAAAAAGACATGATGGCATGATGACATGATGCAATGCAAAAAATAAATAACACAAGCACAAAAAAAACACACGGGCAACCCGGAACATCTGGAATCTTCGGGAGTCTTCTGGAATCTTCTGGGACGTCAGTCTCGGGCGTCACAACGGGCTGCCCTCGAGGGTGGGGGCGTGCCCTGTGAATGGGGGCGCGCCCCTATCTCGAGGACAGCCCAGCAGCCCCCCTGACGTGTGCCCTACGCCAAAAAATCCTATAAATACTGAAACCTTCGGAAATTAACCTAGATCAGGAGTTCCGCCGCCGAAAGCCTCTGTAGCCACCGAAAACCAATCTACACCCATTCTGGCACCCTGCCGGAGAGGGGAATCCCTCTCCGGTGGCTATCTTCATCATCCCAGCGCTCTCCATGACGAGAAGGGAGTAGTCCACTCTCGGGGCTGAGGGTATGTACCAGTAGCTATGTGTTTGATCTCGCTCTCGTATTCTTGAGATGGCACGATCTAGATGTATCGCGAGCTTTGCTATTTTAGTTGGATCTTCTTCTCCCCCTCTACTCTCTTGTAATGGATTGAGTTTTCCCTTTGAAGTTATCTTATCGGATTGAGTCTTTAAGGATTTGAGAACACTTGATGTATGTCTTGCACGTGTTTATCTGTGATGACAATGGGATATCATGTGATCCACTTGATGTATGTTTTGGTGATCACCTTTTGGGTTCCGTGACCTTGGGAATCTACGCATAGGGGTTGGCACACGTTTTCGTCTTGACTCTCCGGTAGAAACTTTGGGGCACTCTTTGAAGTTCTATGTGTTGGTTGAATAGATGTTTCTGAGATTGTGTGATGCATATCGTATAACCATGCCCATGGATACTTGAGGTGACAATGGAGTATCTAGGTGACATTAGGGTTTTGGTTGATTTTGTGTCTTAAGGTGTTATTCTAGTACGAACTCTATGATAGATTAAACGTTACGACGGGCTCTTGAATAGATCGATCAGAAAGAATAACTTTGAGGTGGTTTCGTACCCTACCATAATCTCTTTGTTTGTTCTCCGCTATTAGTGACTTTGGAGTGACTCTTTGTTGCATGTTGAGGGCTAGTAATATGATCCAATTATGTTATCCTTGTTGAGAGAACTTGCACTAGTGAAAGTATGAACCCTAGGCCTTCTCTACTAGCATTGCAATACCGTTTATGCTCACGTTTACCACTTGCTACCTTGCTGTTTTTATATTTTCCTTTTACAAAACCCATATCTACCATCCATATTGCACTTGTATCACCATCTCTTCGCCGAACTACTGCACCTATACAATTTACCATTGTATTCGGTGTGTTGGGGACAAAATAGACTCTTTGTCATTTGGTTGCAGGGTTGTTTGAGAGAGACCATCTTCATCCTACGCCTCCCACGGATTGATAAACCTTAGGTCATCCACTTGAGGGAAATTTGCTACTGTCCTACAAACCTCTGCACTTGTAGGCGCAACAACGTCTACAAGAAGAACGGTGCGTAGTAGACATCAAGCTCTTTTCTGGCGCCGTTGTCGGGGAGGTGAGTGCTTGAAGGTATATCTTTAGATCTTGCAATCGAATCTTTTAGTTTCTTGTTTTATCACTAGTTTCGTTTCTAAAAGAAAACTACCAAAAAAATGGAATTACGGTTACCTCATATGCTTCATCTTTTTAATATATTTCGTGAAAATGATGTGAAGGAAAATTGTGCTCAAGTACTAGAAGAAGAATTACATAGAATGCTTGGCATAAAATATGTGCATGATGAGCATGATTTCAATGTTGTTAGTATGAATTCTTTGAATGCCCATTATGCTCATGATATACAAAACCGCAAGCTTGGGGATGCTATGTTTGATGAAGATGATATGTTTAGTCCCCCAAGTTTTGATGAGCAAATTTATTATGATGAAAGCATGCCTCCTATTTATGATGATTATATTGATGAAAGTGGATTTGGAGAGGTCATGACTTTATTTAGTGGTGAATCCACTATTTTGGAAGAGGTTCCAATTGATTATGAGAACAAAATTGCTATCTATGATGATTATTGTGATGACTCGTATGCTATTAATAATAATGATAACCATGAAACTTGTCATCATGATTTTAGTTTTTAATTGGATTATGCTTCACATGATAGTTATTTTGTTGAATTTGCTCCTCCCACTACTAGGAATGAGAAGAATTTTGCTTATGATGGGAGTAGTAAAATTTCTATGCAAGTAGATCATGAAAAGAATGCTTTATGTGCTGGTTATATTGTTGAATTCATTTATGATGCTACTGAAAATTATTATGAGGGAGGAACATATGCTTCTACATATTGCAATAATATCAAGTTTCCTCTCTATATGCTTAGAATCTTGAAGCTATGCTTGTTTTGCTTTCCTATGCTAGTTTATTATTGTTCCCATAAGTTGTTTGCTCACAAAATCCCTATGAATAGGAAGTGGGTTAGACTTAAATGTGCTATTCATATGCTTCATGATGCTCCCGTTATGTTTCAGTTCTTATCTTTTATGTGAGCATCATTATGCCTAGCCAGGGTCGTTAAACGATAGCGCTTGTTGGGAGGCAACCCAACTTTATTTTAGTTTCTTTGTTTTTGCTTATGTTTAGGAATAAATATTGCATCTAGCCTCTGATTATATGTGGTTTCATGTTTTTTTAGCGTTTGTGCCAAGTAGAACCTTTGGGAAGACTTGTGTGAAGTTTATGTGATCTTGCTGTGAAAAACAGAATCGTTATTGCTGGCTAAAGTAGTCGTGGGATTTTACTGGAGCATGCTTTTTAGTTTATTCTTTTTGCAGATGATTAGTAGACAAATTCCGCAAATTTACCAATTTAGTTTTAATTTTTTGGAGTTTCAGAAGTAGGCGAACCCTTAATATTACTACAGACTGTTCTGTTTTTGACAGATTCTGTTTTTCGTGTGTTGTTTGCTTATTTCAATGCATCTATGAGTAATATTGGGAAGTATGAACCATATAGAAGTTCTAATACAGTGGGTTTAACATCAATATAAACAAATAATGAATACATTACAGTACCTTTGAGTAGTGGTTTGCTTTCTTATACTAACGGAGCTCACGAGATTTTTGGCTAAGTTTTGTGTTGTGAAGTTTTCAAGTTTTGAGTATGGCTTCGATGGACTATGGAATAAGGAGTAGCAAAGGCCTAAGCTTGAGGATTCCCATGGCACCCCAAGTAATTTCAAGATAATCAAAAGCCTAAGCTTGGGGATGCCCCGGGAAGGCATCCCCTCTTTCATCTTCATCCATCGGTAATTATACTTTGAGCTATATTTTTATTCGCGACATGATATGTGTTTTGCTTGGAGCGTCATTTTATTTTCTTTTGTTTTGCTTGCTGTTTGAATAAAATACCAAGATCTGAAGTTCTTAAATGTTAGAGAGTCTTCACATAGTTACATAATTATTCAACTACTCATTGATCTTCACTTATATCTTTCGGGGTAGTTTGTTGTTTGCTCTAGTGCTTCACTTATATCTTTTAGAGCACGGCGGTGGTTTTATTTTGAAGAAATAGATGAACTCTCATGCTTCACTTATATCCTTTTGAGAGTCTATTAAAACAGCATGGTAATGTGTTTAGCCTAAAGAAACTAGTCTTCACATGATAGACATCCAATGTCAATGTAGTAAAAAAAATTCACACCAAGTGCATTGAATAGAATGAGATGTTGGATGCTTGATAATTGTTTTGAGACATGAGGATAGTGATATTAGAGTCATGCTAGTGGCGTTATTATGAAATTGAGAATACTTGTGTTAAGGTTAGTGATTCCCGTATCATGCACGTATGGTGAACCGCTATGTGACTAAGTTAAAGCATGAGGTATTTGTAAAGTGTCAACCTTTGTGTGGAGGTCGGGGGCGCGCGATGGTTACCTCCTACCAACCTCCCCCCTAGGAGCATGTGTTGATTGCTTTGTTTTGATGACTCGTAGATTTTTGCAATAAGTATATGAGTTCTTATGACTAATGTTGAGTCCATGGATTATACGCACTCTCACCCTTCCACCATTTCTAGCCTCTCTTGTACCGAGCAACTTTCGCCGGTGCCATAAACCCAATGTATATCCTTCCTCAAAACAGCCACCATATTGTTCCTCAAAACAGCCACCATACCTACCTATCATAGCATTTCCATAGACATTCAGAGATATATTGCCATGCAACTTTCCACCGTTCCGTATATATGACACACATCATATTGTCATATTGCCATTGCATGTGAAAGGATCGATATGGTTGACTAGAGGGGGGGTGAATAGGCAACTAACAATTTTTAGCTTTTCTTAACCACTTTAAATTAAACGTCAAAGTAAGTTGTCTAGATATGCTACTAACATGACAACTAGTAGGAAGTAAAGATAACAACCTCACAAGCAAGCTATAGGAGATAAACAAGTAATGCTTGCACAAGTAAAGAGAAGAAATAACCACAAGTGGAACCGGTGAAGACGAGGATGTGTTGCCGAAGTTCCTTTTACTTTGAGGGGAAGTACGTCTCCGTTGGAGCGGTGTGGAGGCACAATGCTCCCCAAGAAGCCACTAGGGCCACCGTATTCTCCTCACGCCCTCACACAATGCAAGGTGTCGTGATTCCACTAGTGGTGCCCTTGAAGGCGGCAACCGAACCTTTACAAACAAGGTTGGGGCTATCTCCACAACTAAATTGGAGGCTCCCACCGAAACCACGAAGCTTCACCACAATGGACTATGGCTTCGAGGTGACCTCAACCGTCTAGGGTGCTCAAACACCCAAGAGTAACAAGATCCGCTAGGGATTAGTGGGGGGAATCAAATATCTCTTGGTGGAAGTGTAGATCGATGCCTTCTCAAGCAATCCCGAGCAAATAAACAAGTTTGATTGGCTAGGGAGAGAGATCGGGCGAAAATGGAGCTTTGGAGCAACAATGGAGTATGTGGGGGAAGAGGTGAGTCTTATTGGGGAAGAAGACCCCCTATATATAGTGGGAGAACAAATCCAACCGTTATCCACGTTTCTGCCCGCAGAGAGCGGTACTACCGCACGTAAGTTGCGGTACTACCACTTGGTGAGCGGTACTACCGCTCTGGGTGCGGTACTACCGCTGTAGCAGCACTAGCCAGATTGCACTCTGACACGAAGGTATACGGGCGGTAGTACTGCCTGAGCGGTACTACCGCTCGCCCTTGCGGTACTACCGCAAGGCAGAGACAAGCAGGCCGAGGACAAGCACGGATGAAATAAATTACATCCGTAGCTACATCCGCAGAAATACGGTAGTAGCAAAACACGGCACGGTACTACCGCTTGATATAAGCGGTACTACCGCGTAGGATGCGGAAGTAAAAAATTACTTCTGCACCTACTTCCGCACTTGGTGCAGTGCCGGGCCAGATACACGGTACTACCATTCTGGAGCCGCGGTACTACCGCTGGTGCGGTACTACCGTGCCTGCAGGCGGTACTACCGTGTGGCTGTGCGGTACTACCGCTTATGGGAGCGGTACTACCACTTGCCAGGCAGGTGTACTAGTAAGAAGCCATGGTTTGCATATACGATAAGAAACGGCCGGAGCTCCAGGGAAGCAAGGGAAAGGTGGTGCGAGAGTAGGATGTGTACGTGTTGATTCCACCCAAACCTTTCCGAAACGGACCCCCTCTTAATAGTACGGCTTTCCTATTACTCAAAGCCACCGACAGGGAGCAAAAAGGAAACACCGTCTTCCATCGAATCCGAGGGGCAAGCAATCGTCTTGTGCCTAAGTGAGATATATCTGAAAGAGCTTAGAGCACACGATTAGTCCGCAAATGCATTGTCATCAATCACCAAAGCTACTTAGGGAGAAATATGCCCTTACAATCTCCCCCTTTTTGGTGGATTGATGACAATACGGGATTTGCACAAGGATATATAAGAGAGTATGCAATCCTAATAAAAGCTAGAATATAGGTGAGCTCCCCCTAGATGTGTGCCTACACGAGAGAGTGCTTTGGACTGCACAACACACATACTAGGTTCAATGCTCCCCCTATATTCTACAAATAATATACTCCTTATATATAAAGAGTAAGAGTCTACGGACAGTAGTAAGGAGGATAAGGTGAGCACATAAACAAGGGAAAGTAAACTAACTGCTCACGACATAATAGTAAAGACATAACAACGAGTTTAACGGCAGAGAAGCATATGTCTTACACCATACGATAGTCTCACGCACACGACACAAAGGCAACCAAACAAACAGAGTTCGAACAACGAAAACACAAGAAACAGCACAAGACGCAAATCACTCTCTCCCCCTTTGGCATCGAGACACCACAAAGGGAAAGAGGACACTAAGAAGGGTGGTAGCTCTGGCGGAGGAACTCAGTCATCGTGCTCTCCATCGGACTCCTGCTACTCCTCCTGCTGCTCCTCGTCAGACTCAGACCACTTGTACCCCTGTCGGGCCATCGATGCTGCCTCAGGGGTGATGTTGTCCTCGGATCCGTTGGACACGTTCTCACCGAAGATCCTCATGATCTTCTTGTCACGCTGGCGAGACTCCTTGTGAGTGACATGATCCCTGTACTGACCTTGAGCTTGCATGCAGAAAAGGGCCTTCATCTTCTTCTTCAGCTTTTTAGCCCAAGAGGGCTCAGAAGAGGAAGGAGCATATCTTCCAGGGCTCTCCTCAGCTGCCTCCTCAACAGGATCCTCGTTAGTACCCATCTGAGCCGCAGCAGCTTGTGCACGAGTGGTAGTGTTGGCCCATCGAGTCTTGATGCGAAGACGAATGGGATCATGACGGATACACTCGGCCTCGAACTCCTCATCAGGGTAAAGCTTCTCCCAAGTCTTGGAGATGAGCAGAAACAGGAACGGGTCATAGATGGGTACCTTGCAAGTGTATATCGCAAAGCGGAGCTCACACCACATGATATGGGATATGTCAAGTGGTGGAGACCGCGCCATGCGAGCCGCTTCAAACATCAGCAGCATGTCAACTAGGTATGCATGGATCTTGTCCTTGTCCCCAACTCAAGGAAACAAGGTGTTGCGGAAGATCCGATGCATGATGTCCAAAAAGGGGTTCAGCACCCATGTCTTCTTGCCACTTGCAAGAGTCTTCTCCACATAGAATGGTAACAGTTTGTCTTTGTTGGCAGCTTATGGATTTGCATGAGGCCGAGCTCCAACTGGGTTGTGGAGTCTGATACGTCCAAAACGTATCTATAATTTCTGCTTGCTCCATGCCTCTTTTGGGTGATATTGCTATGATATTTATACACTTCCATACACTTTTGATCATATTTGGACTAACCTATTAACTCAGTGCACCCCAGTGCCAGTTTCTGTTTTCGGTTGTTTTTGTATTTCAGGTTTTCACGTTACGAGAACTGCCAAGAAAAATCCAGAAAAATTATATAAAAAATCAGCGTTCCAGAACCTACCGTGCGCCCGAAGGACAGCCGGGGGGCCACCAGGGCTCCAGGCGCCCTGGCGGCGCGCCCCCCCTGGGCCGCGTCGGGGGGGCGCCTGGGCCCCCCGAGGCTCCTTCGATGCCCCCCTTTGGCATATATTTAAAGCGTCTCCCGAAACCCTCGAAACAGGAACTCTTTTTCGCGATCTCATCTCTGTTCCGCCGCCGCCGCCGCTTCCAAGATCGGGAGCACCAGGTGAACCCTTCCCGGCACCCTGCCGGAGGGGAGGATCACCACCGGGAGCTTCTCCACCACCATGGACGCCTCCCGGATGAGTTGTGAGTAGTCTCCCTTGGACCATGAGTCCATGACCAGTAGCTATGTGATGTTCTCCTCCCGTTCTTGTGCTTCACTAATTAGTCCTCGTGAGCTGCCCTACATGATCGAGGCACATATGTAATCCTTATGCTGTTGCTATGATGAGTTTGCTGGGATCCGATGGATTATGAGATTATGTTCAGATTATGTTTGAGTAATATAT
Source organism: Secale cereale (assembly GCA_902687465.1). NCBI lineage: Eukaryota > Viridiplantae > Streptophyta > Magnoliopsida > Poales > Poaceae > Secale > Secale cereale. The sequence continues at coordinate 764,693,092 of LR738710.1, forward strand.
TTGATCCACCTCTTTTATGTTTATGTTCGTAAGTAATTCTTGCATGTTCTCCGTTGTTATTTATTGCTTTGGCCAAGTAGTAGGTAGTGACTCCAAGAGGGAACGTTATGCTTGATTGTGGGTCCATGCCCCTCGATGACTAGTTTGAGTGACAGAAACATGAGTCTAGGGGATGTGTTGTTGCCACAAGGGGGAAAACAACGGTGCTTGTGCCCGCGGGTGCAAGGATTGTTTACTTTACGCAAAGTTCTTTTAATGCAGTTGTCTGTTGCTTTGAGTTTACACTATGGGTGGGACTCGCAACTTAATACCAGCGAGATGTTCTGGATAGATATCTCAAGGTGGATGATTAGTAGTAGATATTGATGGATTTCGGTCTACTTACTTTGGCTTACCGCCCATGCTTTGAACCTCAACCTTTCTTGCAATGTAGTCAGCATTGGTTTGCGCACATGGTCCTGTCAATTGCCCAGCTGTAATTCGTTTACCTCACATAGCTGTTTTATCGTCTTTTGGGAGAGAAACATCACTAGTGAACATCATGAGACTCCGGTCCATATTACCATCATTGATCACAACCGCTATTTACTTACTATTGCAATTATACCTATCACTATTATCACTTGCGTTTGATCCTTTGTAAACTACAAGGCCGGAGGGATTGACAACCTCTCTGTACTCGTTGGGATCAAAGTTATTTGTATCTGTGTGCCGGTCCACGTTGATTGCTAATATCCGGCGCCATTAGCAGTTGACACCTTCTTGTTGAAACTGGGAGTCTCTGGGAAATCGATCCTTGGTATTACCAAGGGAAAACTTCTGCTACACTGCATCTCAAACCTTCCACTTGGGGTAACCAACGAGGGGTGAGAAGCCACCTAGCTAAGCAATTTCTGGCGCCATTGCCGGGGACTCCACTCTTCAGGATAGGGGAGTTGCACGCTATCTTTTACCTTTGCTTTTAGTCTTGTTAGTTACTTTTCAGTTTTGCTTTAGTATCTTTTATAAACAAAGAGGTGGGGAAAGTTTGAAAGATGCTTGGTATAGAATTAGTGATTCACAAAAAAGAGCCACCAAGAAGCAATCTACTACTATCTTGCTTAGAAATTTTTATGTTGGAATTACTTCTTGGAATAGGTTTATTCTAGATACTGCTATCAATGGGAGTTTCCTAGAAGCCCCAGTTTGGGAGTCTCTTAGTATTATTGAAAATCTTGTTGGGAATCCCCCTGTTATTAGCATTCAAGAGGACATCACCCTAGCTCACATTATGAAAAAACTTGAAAAAATAGAGCTAGAGATGCCAAGCATTAATAAGATAAATGAGTTGGATCGTAAGATCCAAGGGAATTTGAATAGGCTTGATAGCTCCATGCATAAAATTTTCAAAACTTTGGAGACCGTCAAATTCCATGACTTGGACTCTTCTAGGATAGACAAGATTGAGGAAATATTTGATACCCTAGGAACTACCTTCTCCTCGATCAAAACCAAAAAGGTAGAAACTCCGGCAAAGAGGGAGCCTAAGTTCGTTCACGTTCCAAAGGCTCCCCGTTCTAAAAGTAATCCATCTATTGCCAAAGGGGTTGAAACTGTAAAGACTTTGGAAGAAACACCTCTCTTTGATGAATTTATAAATGAATCTTCCCTTGACTTTTATCCTTTTGGTCTTCTCCCTAGAAGTATCTCTATGAGGCCTTTATTTGAAAGTCCTCTTAAGACTAGTTGTATTATTGAAGAACTTTTTGATGATCTTGATGATGGTTCAATTGATACAACTTAATCTCTATGCATTATGCCTAGCTTAAAGGCATAAAAGAAAGCGCTTTTGGGAGGCAGCCCAATGAATAAATTTATTTTGCTTTTGTTGTGTCTTGATGTTTTTACTACTGTAGCATCATCATTGTATCTTTGCTTTTCAATTTTGTGCCAAGTATAGCCTTTGATTGCAAGAAAGTTCAAAGGTTGTGAGGTGCTGTCCAGGAAACAGATTCTGTCCTTGGATAGAAAATTTGTATAAAATCACCAGATCATCTTTTTGGTCTGAATTTTTTCGACAGTGTTCTCTATATAATTATCTTTTGTGCGTCTGTTCAGAGTTTTTTGATTAGAGTTGCAGAAGTGCCCCGAACAAATCAATTACTACCTGCTGTTCTGTTTTTCACAGATTCTATCCTGTTTTGCTTTTCCTTCATTTTGCAAACCTAGAGCTTGCTTTCTCTTTGCAAAAAACCTTTTAGCAATCTTGAGAAACAGTAGACCTTCAATAATATCTTTATTTCCAGCAAGGTACAATTATTTTATTATGGGTACTAACCTCGCTAATCAGATTATGATGAGTTATGTATGAAGGGAGTTTTCAAGTGTGCGAGGGAAGATGATAAAAAGATTCAGGAGTGTCAAGCGCTCAAGCTTGGGGATGCCCCCATGCACCCCCAAGAAATATTCAAGGAGACTCAAGCGTCTAAGCTTGGGGATGCCCCCGTGCATCCCCTTCTCCATCAACATTATCAGTTCGTCTTTCGTTCCACCATATTTTAATCACTTCATGTGTTATGTGCTATGCTTGGAGCGTCTTGCTTTTAGTTTCCTTTTTAGTTTTTCATAACGAGTCGGAACTCAGCGTTCTTTATGTGGGAGAGAAACACGCTCCACTTCTACCTAGAACATAACATAGAATTTTCATGACTATCTTTGTTGTGTGTGTTCTTTGTCTTTTAAATAGCTACTATCATGTTCTGCTCTTAGTATTCATGCTTATCTTTTTAAAGAGCTTGTGTTTAGTTGGTTGCTTGAACTCTCTTTAATTACCATGCTCACCTTATTAAGAGAGCTTGCTTCTGTTGCATTGGTTAATATGTCTATGATAAAGATGCTACGTGCATAATGGCGCTTAGTAGTTCAGGTTTTCTTATGGTTAGTCTCAAATAGCTGGGGGATTCCCAATGTGTTATTGGAGTACCAACATGATTTGTTTGCCAATGATGTGGTATGGTTTAGTAATATCTTCCCTCAAGAATTTATTTAGATTGACTTGGCGTATGCTCACGCATATTTAAGACTGTAAAGAAAGTATGTCAAGCCTTGATGATCTTTTGTTTCTGAGTAGCGATATAACTTCCATGCCTGATTCAATGTTGCTTTGTCGCTCTGCATGATTATGACCGTCATTGCTCTCTTAGTTGGTCGCTCCCAGTCTTTTGCTAACCTCCACCTGTACTAAGCGGACTGACTGCTTGTGCATCCACATCCTTTTAAACCAGATATGCCATATGAGTCCACCATACCTACCTATATGTGGTATTTCACCGCCACTCCAAGTAAATTTACATGTGCTACCTTTAAAACCTTCAGTTTTTGCAATACATAGATCATGGGAAAGTAGCTTAAAAACTATTGTGGTAAAGAATATGTTGCTTATGTATCTTATTTTCTTATAAGTTGCTTGCTGAGCGGTAACCATGTTTCTGGGGACGCCATCAACTGTTACACTTTTATTGAATATCATGTGAGTTGCTATGCATGTTCGTCTTGTCTAAAGTAAGGGTGATTTGCCATGGGTTGAATGGTTTGAGTATGCATATTTTTAGAGAAGAACATTGGGCCGCCAACCAAAGCCATATATCATGGTGGAAGTTTTAGCTTGGACATTAATCCTCAATCTCTTATGAGGATATGCTTAAGCATTAAAGAGGAGTCCATTATCTATTTTCTATGTTGTCCCGGTATGGATGTCCTCAAGTTGAGATCTATCAAAAACGAGAAATCAAATGCGATCTATCTCCTTGGACCTTTGTACAGGTGACATAGAGGTACCCCTTTGTGACACTTGGTTGAAACATATGTAATGCAATGACAATCCATGGAAATCCGAGCTAATTAGGACAAGGTGCGAGCACTATTGGTATTCGATGCATGAGGCTTGCAACTTATAGGATGTCTTATGCATAACACATATGAAGTACTACTACCGTTGACAAAATTGTTTCTATGTTTTCAAAATAAAAAGCTCTAGCACATGAGTAATCCCTGCTTCCCTCTGTGAAGGGCCATTCTTTTACTTTTATGTTGAGTCTCCACCTTCTTTTAAAAGCACCAACTACTGAGAGCATGATTGTCATTCTGAGTGTAATGTGCATTGTCCCAAAGTAGCATTGTCTTTTGCATGATTGTGATATCGTTTATTTTGAAATCATTGTATCTAGTCATCACTTAAACCTTGAAGGTGCCCCTGCATTTATGTTTTGCTTCACTAAAGGGGGCAAGCTAGATATCACTTTATCATATTTGCACACCATGTTCATTACAAATCTATTTGATGTTTCAGTATCATATTGTAAAACTTTCAGTTCTTTGTGATTTTCTCATGAGGCAACTTAATTACTACAGATTCATTGTCTCAGTAAGCTTTTGTCATATGACTATGAAAAAGTCCTATATGGTTAATAGCATGTCACCACAGAAATTATTCTTGTTATCATTTACCTACTCGAGGACGAGCAGGAATTAAGCTTGGGGATGTTGATACGTCCAAAACGTATCTATAATTTCTGCTTGCTCCATGCCTCTTTTGGGTGATATTGCTATGATATTTATACACTTCCATACACTTTTGATCATATTTGGACTAACCTATTAACTCAGTGCACCCCAGTGCCAGTTTCTGTTTTCGGCTGTTTTTGTATTTCAGGTTTTCACATTACGAGAACTGCCAGGAAAAATCCAGAAAAATTATATAAAAAATCAGCGTTCCAGAACCTACCGTGCGCCCGAAGGACAGCCGGGGGGGGGGCCACCAGGGCTCCAGGCACCCTGGCGGCGCCCCCCCCCTGGGCCGCGCCGGGGGGGCGCCTGGGACCCCCGAGGCTCCTCCGATGCCCCCCTTTGGCATATATTTAAAGCGTCTCCCGAAACCCTCGAAACAGGAACTCTTTTTCGTGATCTCATCTCTGTTCCGCCGCCGCCGCCGCTTCCAAGATCAGGAGCACCAGGAGAACCCTTCCTGGCACCCTGCCGGAGGGGAGGATCACCATCGGGAGCTTCTCCACCACCATGGACGCCTCCCGGATGAGTTGTGAGTAGTCTCCCTTGGACCATGAGTCCATGACCAGTAGCTATGTGATGTTCTCCTCCCATTCTTGTGCTTCACTAATTAGTCCTCGTGAGCTGCCCTAAATGATCGAGGCACATATGTAATCCTTATGCTGTGCTATGATGAGTTTGCTGGGATCTGATGGATTATGAGATTATGTTCAGATTGTGTTTGAGTAATATATTTGATTCACCTCTTTTATGTTTATGTTCGTAAGTAATTCTTGCATGTTCTCCGTTGTTATTTATTGCTTTGGCCAAGTAGTAGGTAGTGACTCCAAGAGGGAACGTTATGCTTGATTATGGGTTCATGCCCCTCGATGACTAGTTTGAGTGACAGAAACATGAGTCTAGGGGATGTGTTGTTGCCACAAGGGGGAAAACAACGGTGCTTGTGCCCGCGGGTGCAAGGATTGTTTACTTTACGCAAAGTTCTTTTAATGCAGTTGTCTGTTGCTTTGAGTTTACACTATGGGTGGGACTCGCAACTTAATACCAGCGAGATGTTCTGGATAGATATCTCAAGGTGGATGATTAGTAGTAGGTATTGATGGATTTTGGTCTACTTACTTTGGCGTACCGCCCATGCTTTGAACCTCAACCTTTCTTGCAATGTAGTCAGCATTGGTTTGCGCACATGGTCCTGTCAATTGCCCAGCTATAATTCATTCACCTCACATAGCTGTTTTATCGTCTTTTGGGAGAGAGACATCACTAGTGAACATCATGAGACTCCGGTCCATATTACCATCATTGATCACATCCGCTATTTACTTTTCCGCTATTTACTTACTATTGCAATTATACCTATCACTATTATCACTTGCGTTTGATCCTTTGTAAACTACAAGGCCGGAGGGATTGACAACCTCTCTGTACTCATTGGGAGCAAAGTTATTTGTATCTGTGTGCAGGTCCACGTTGATTGCTAATATCCGGCGCCGTTAGCAGTTGACACCTTCTTGTTGAAACTGGGAGTCTCTAGGAAATCGATCCTTGGTATTACCAAGGGAAAACTTCTGCTACACTGCATCTCAAACCTTCCACTTGGGGTAACCAACGAGGGGTGAGAAGCCACCTAGCAGAGTCCCTCGTCAGCAATCTGTAAAAGATCCATGAATTCCTTCCAAGTTGCAGTCATCTTGTGACCATTACTCATCCAGGTCATGGGGCGATCTTCCTTGGTGTGGAAGTGCACCGAAGCATAAAACTGAGCAATGATCTCTGGATCAAAATCATGCTGAAAGGTCATGAAGTGCTCAAGCCCAAACTGCTCGACCAGATCCAGAGCCTCGGCAAAGTAAGCCAGGTTATCGTCCCTCCGCATGTGGGCCATGTCCATCCAATGAGCATCCACGTACAGGTTGGTCTTGCTCTTGAGCACCTCTGTGTAGATGCGATACTACTGCTTGGTCCAGAAAAGTTCATCCCCATGAAACTGAGCTCGGGGTTCTCCATAAGGGTTGTGCTTCCTCCGTGCCATGAACTCATTAGCTGCCATTTCTTCCATAGTCATAGAGGATTCCTTTTGCTTGTTGGCGGCTGTCTTGAACTTGCGTTGGGGATTGGAGCCCTCTGGCGCATCACTGGGGTTGCGCAGACGCTTGGATCCGGTGTCGTGGACTAGATTGGCACGACGAACATCGGAACCGGAGCCACCACCTAAGACACAAACACAAGAACACGACGAAAATACAAAGAGAATCAATGCAAAAGCCTCAAAAAGCACATGAAACGAGTAGAAAGGGGAATATGTAAGTGCGACGAAGGAACAATGACACAAGCGGTAGTAATACCTGACGGACGCGGAAGTAAAAATTTAGTACCGCTTAGTGAGCGGTAGTACCGCTTGATGGATGCGGTAGTACCGCACACTATGCGGTAGTAAAAGTTTACTTCTGTGACCAGAGACGGAAGTAAAAAAGTAGTACCGCTTAGGGAGCGGTAGTACCGCATTGTGCTTGCGGTAGTACCACTCGGTATGCGGTAGTAATATTTACTTTCGCGTCAGAGCGGTAGTACCGCGGTGGTCAGTGGTAGTACCGCTCGGGTCAGATCTGAAGAACGATCTAGACTAGATCGAGCAGATCGAAGAACGGTACTACGGCTGATCATAGTAACTTGGTAGGAACATACATACTAGCATTTCTAGTGCAAAAACACTCTCCTACATCCTAATCTTCCATGGATAAGAACACGAAGAACGCTAGAACACCAAGCATCTCCCCAAACCCTAAAAACGACAACTAGGCAAAAAGAAGAGGGGATTTTGGGAGAAACCTTCATCCATGGCAAGAGGTCGAGGTGGGGAGCGATCCCACCGGTCGGAATGCGAGGAGAGGGGCCGAGGGAGGAGATCCGACGAGGTCCTCCGGCGGCGTTCTTGAGAGGGAGAGAGAGAGACGGCGTGGGGGTTAGGAGATGAATGGGTATGGGGGAGTGGGAACTCCCCCTGCCCGCTTATAACCCCCACCCATTCGGATACGTACGGTAGTACCGCGGTCATCGCGGTAGTACCGCTTGGGCGGAAGTACCGCACGCTAAGCGGTAGTACCACTCTACCAGCGGTAGTAAAAAAATACTGCCGTGCTAGACTTACGGTAGTACCGTAGGCTCTTTCGCGGTAGTACCGTGACTGAGCACGGTAGTACCGCTCCTCCAAGAACTTGCACGTTTCAACACAAGGCTTTCAGAAAAGGAGAGAAGAAGGACAAAGAAAAACACACGCACAGCAAAAACACAACTCCAACGAGGAGGGCGGCGGCCGAGGCCACCTATGTTTGAGTTATTTGGTATGGCACCGCAAAGAACTATCCTTGGGCCCATGACCAATACTCGTCTTGAAGCACTTATACCATCTATGTATGGCAAATGACAAAGACTTGATCAATTTATGCATAATGGGGGGAGGAATAGTTCATTGAGAGAACAATACTCCCCCTATATCCATGCCTACATCTAGACAAGATAACTATATTGAGTGGGAGGAGTGTGTGCAAAGTCTCAAGCCACATTGCTCAAATCGATGATATTTAGCTCATGCCTTAACTCGCGAAATCTTGCTTCATCCAACGGATTCGTGAAGATATCTGCAAGGTTATCATGAGTGTTGACATAGTGAAGCTCGATCTCTCCTTGCCTTATGTGATCCCGGATGAAGTGATACCGAATCTCTATATGCTTCGTCTTGAAGGGTTGCACCGGGTTGAGAGAAATCTTGATGGCACTTTCATTGTCACACCAAAGAGGCACTTTGTCACAAGTGACACCGTAATCCTTTAAAGTTTGCCTCATCCATAAGAGTTGAGCACAACAACTGCCAGCAGCCACATACTCTGCTTCGGTGGATGAGAGAGACACACAACTTTGCTTTTTGGAAGACCAACTAACAAGAGAGCAACCAAGAAATTGGCACTCTCCAAAAGTGGACTTCCTATCCACTTTGTCTCCCGCCCAGTCAAAATCAGAGAAACCTACAAGGTTGAAGTTTGCTCCTCTTGGGTACCATAAGCCAAAGTTTGGGGTATGAGCCAAATATCGAAAGATTCGCTTGACAACCACAAAGTGACTTTCCTTAGGTGAGGCTTGAAACCGTGCACAGATTCCCACACTCAACATAATATCCGGTCTAGATGCACAAAGGTAAAGCAAGGAACCGATCATAGAGCGATATACCTTTTGATCCACCGCTTTACCATTGGGATCAATGTCAAGTTGGCACTTGGTTGGCATTGGAGTAGTAGCCGGCTTGACATCACTTAGATTGAACCTCTTGAGCATGTCTTGAGTATACTTGGATTGTTTGGTGAAGATCCCTTCTCTTATTTGCTTGATTTCAAACCCAAGAAAGTACTTCAACTCTCCCATCATGGACATCTCAAAATGTGTGGTCATGTGTGCGGCGAACTCATCATTGAAAGCTTTGTTAGGAGAACCAAAGATAATATCATCAACATATAGTTGGCATACAAACGACTCCCCTTTGACCTTCTTAGTAAAAAGGGTGGGGTCGATTTTCCCAATTTCAAACCCACGATCTTGTAACAACTCGGTAAGATGCTCATACCACGCACGTGGGGCTTGTTTAAGGCCATAGAGTGCCTTATCGAGTTGGTACACGTGATTGGGGAGCTTAGGATCCTCAAACCCCGGGGGTTGTTTAACATACACCAACTCATTAATAGGACCATTAAGAAATGCACTTTTCACATCCATTTGTTGCAATTTAAAGTTATGATGGGAAGCATAGGCAAGCAACAAACGAATGGATTCAAGACGAGCAACAGAGGCAAAGGTTTCACCGTAGTCGATACCCTCGACTTGAGAGTAGCCTTGAGCCACCAGACGCTCCTTGTTGCGGATGACAATGCCATGAGCATCTTGCTTGTTCTTAAAGATCCACTTGGTTCCAATGACATTATGGTTCTCCTTTGGCCTTGGCACCAGACGCCACACCTTGTTGCGCTCAAAGTTATGGAGTTCTTCATGCATGGCATTGAGCCAATTAGGGTCTTCGAGCGCCTCATAAACCTTCTGAGGTTCAACACAGGAGACAAAAGCTTGATGAGCACAATAGTTTGCTAATTGTCTACGAGTGCTTACCCCCCTTTTGATGTTTCCTAGAATGTTCTCCATGTGATGTTCTCTGGAAGCAAGCCTGGAGGCAACTGTTGCAGCACGACGCTCCAATTGCTCTTCAAGAGATAACTGAGGAGCATTGAGTTGATCATCTTGAGCGTCGTCAGGAGCTAGATCTTGATCTTGAGCTTCCTCTTGACCTTGATCTTGCTCGGAGGACAGAACTTGGCCTTGTGCATCATTTGGTGGATCCCCACCATCTTGTGATTGATCTTGCACTTGGCCTTGTTCGTCCGGTTGAGGGCCTTCACTTTGTTCTTCGGAAGTGTGTGGGTCTTGGGTGGGTGATGGTTCCACTTGAGTGGAACATTGTCCTTCTCCTTCGGCCACAAGGGGTTCCTCAATGGGTAGGATATATCCAACACCCATTCTTCTTATGGCTTGAGGAGGAATTTCATCACCTATATCACAAGTACCACTTTGCTCCACTTGGGAGCCGTTATTTTCATCAAACTCTACGTTACTCGTCTCCTCAATGAGTCCATTGGACTTGTTGAGGACACGGTAAGCATGAGAGTTTGTAGCATAACCAACAAATATGCCCTCGTGAGCTCTAGATTCAAATTTAGACAAGCGAACACCTTTCTTGAGAATGAAACACTTACACCCGAATACCTGGAAGTACTTGAGATTGGGCTTGTTACCGGTAAGTATCTCATATGGAGTTTTGTTCAAGCCTTTGCGGAGATAGAGCCGATTTGATGCATGGCAAGCGGTGTTGATGGCTTCGGCCCAAAGGTTGTATGGAGATTTGAATTCCGCCATCATGGTTCTCGCTGCATCCATCAGAGTTCGGTTCTTTCTCTCCGCTACACCGTTTTGTTGAGGGGTATAGGGAGCTGCATATTGATGTTTGATCCCCTCATCACTGAGAAACTCATCCAAGGTGTAGTTCTTGAACTCGGTGCCGTTGTCACTTCTGATCATCAAAATCTTTGCTTCATGTTGTCGTTGAGCTTCATTTGCAAAGTTGATGACGGTTTGTTGGGTCTCACTCTTCTTCTTGAAGAAGTATACCCAGGTGTATCTTGAGTAATCATCCACAATCACCAAACAGTACTTTCTACCCCCAAGACTATCAAAATATGGAGGCCCAAAGAGGTCCATGTGAAGGAGCTCTAGGGGTCTCTTTGAATAGATGATAGTCGTGGGAGGGTGAGCCGTCTCATGTAACTTTCCTTCAATGCAAGTCCTGCAAGCACGATCTTTGGCAAATCTAACATTTGTTAGTCCACGGACATGGTCCCCCTTGAGAAGACTTTGCAAACATCTCATATTGACATGGGCCAAACGGCGATGCCAAAGCCATCCCACATCAACTTTAGCCATTAAGCATGTCGCGACCTTAGTGGGTTGCTTCGAGAAGTTCACCACATAAAGACCGTTCTTGACATGCCCAACATAGGCTACTTTAAGAGTCTTGCTCCACAAGAGGGCCACTGTATCAATATCAAAGAATGTAGCAAAGCCCATGAGTGCAAGTTGGCGAACAGAAAGTAAATTGTATGCAAGAGACTCAACAAGCATGACTTTCTCGATCGTGAGATCATGAGAGACAACAACCTTGCCGAGCCCCAATACCTTAGAAGATGAAGCATCACCCCATTCGACACTGGTGGCCATAGATGAACCTAGATGCACATCCACCACCAAGTCTTTGCTTCCGGTCATATGATTTGTGGCTCCACTATCGAGTAACCATGATCCCCCATTGGAAGCAAACTCCTACAAGAGATCAATGCTTGGATTTAGGTACCCATTTTGGTAATGGGTCCTTTGAGGTTAGTAACAAGGGTCTTAGGAACCCAAATGGACCATTCAATGTACTCATAAGAAGAACCAACAAATTTAGCAAACACATGACCATCACTAGCACGACATAAGACATATGAAGGATTAAAGTCGCCGGCCATGTTTGATGGTATGGTGGAGTTTTTCTTGACACCACCACCTTTCACGGTTTTCTTCTTCTTTGAGGCGCCCTCTCCTTCTTTCACAAAAGTTTGTCGGAGAGGGGGTGGTAGCTTGGTCTTGTCATTCTTCTTCTTCTTGGGCTTAGGAACAAACCCAATTCCTTCCTTTGCCACAACCTCCTTTTGATTGTTCAAAAGGTTGTTGAGGTTCTTCTCACCTTGGATACATGTCACAAGGCCTTTCTCAAGTTGCTTCTTCAACTCGGCATTTTCTTCAACAAGATGCACATGCTCGCAACATGGGTTAGTAGCATTTGCATTATCAATTAATACCATGAGAGGAAAGATAGCCTTTTCCTTGGTTAGCGAAACTTGGAGTTGATCATGAGACTCCTTGAGAGTAGCATGCATACCTTTCAAGGCTTTGTGAGCCTTGTCGAGTATGACAAACTCTTCTTTGAGTTTAGCATGGTCAACCTCAAGTTTTGCCTTCTCGGAATTAAGCACCCGAGAGACAACTAAAGCATGATCAAGATCTTTCTTTAATTTAGCATGATCATCGTTGTGTGACTCCTCAAGAGCCAAACGAAGACCACGCTCTTCCTCTAAGGCATTTGGTTGATTTGTGTCTTAAGGTGTTATTCTAGTACAAACTCTATGATAGATTGAACATTACGACAGACTCTTGAATAGATCGATCAGAAAGAATAACTTTGAGGTGGTTTCGTACCCTACCATAATCTCTTCGTTTGTTCTCCGCTATTAGTGACTTTGGAGTGACTCTTTGTTGCATGTTGAGGGCTAGTAATATGATCCAATTATGTTATCCTTGTTGAGAGAACTTGCACTAGTGAAAGTATGAACCCTAGGCCTTCTCTACTATCATTGCAATACCATTTATGCTCACGTTTACCACTTGGTACCTTGCTGTTTTTATATTTTCCTTTTACAAAAACCCATATCTACCATCAATATTGCACTTGTATCACCATCTCTTCGCCGAACTAGTGCACCTATACAATTTACCATTGTATTGGGTGTGTTGGGGACACAAGAGACTCTTTGTTATTTAGTTGCAGGGTTGTTTGAGAGAGACCATCTTCATCCTACGCCTCCCACGGATTGATAAACCTTAGGTCATCCACTTGAGGGAAATTTGCTACTGTCCTACAAACCTCTGCACTTGGAGGCCCAACAACGTCTACAACAAGAAGGGTGCGTAGTAGACATCACCAAACACCAAGCCAAAAAAGAAAAAAAGGTCGCGTCCGACCCCTACACTACGTCTTCTTCCCAGCGCGGAGCTCAGGACTGCCACTGGGACGTGGGTGGGAACCCCGTCTGATGACCCGCATGCAACGCTCAGGAGACTCCGAGGCGTGTACAGCCCCAACTCATTATTACGTGAGAGTGTCACGAGCGGAGACCTTCACGGGCACGGAGCCTTGATTACGGATAGAACCTCTTGAGGTGCTGAATGTTCCAGGAATTCTGGATAGGTGCGCATAGAACCAGGCCTAAAGACACGGGCGATTCTGAACGGGCCCTCCCACATAGGCGAGAGCTTGTGTAACCCCTCCCTGGAGAGAACCCGCCTTAGGATCAAGTCACCAACTTCAAGTGTTCTTATGCAGACGCTGCAGTAGTGGTACCACCGCAGCGCCTACTAATATCGTGCTGCCCTGAGCGCAGCTCAGCGGCGGCCCTCCTCGCCGAGAACGAGGTCCATCCGCCAGGCGGCGTCCTGGCATTCCTCATTGAAAGCCAAGACCCGTGGGGAGCGATGCTTGACCTCGTGGGGGAGGACCGCCGCCACCCCGTAAACGAGGAAGAAAGGTGTTTCTCCCATGGGTTTGGTTGCGGTGGTACGGATTGACCACAGCACGGACTGGAGCTCGTCGATCCAGCCCCTGCCGCAAGCCTCGAGCTTTTTCTTAAAGTTGCGCGTCTTGAGGCCACGCAAGACTTCTGCGTTGGCGCGTTCGTCCTGACTGTTGCTCCTGGGGTGAGCAACCGAGGCGTAACAGATCTGCGTTCCAAGGTTAGCACAATATGACCTGAAGAGATTGCTGGTAAACTGTGAACCGTTATCCGTGATGATGCGGTTGGGGACCCCGAATCGCCTCACGAGGCCCTTGATGAACTTGACGGCCGACCCGGCAGGGATCACGCGAACAGGCTCCACCTCCGCCCACTTGGTGAAATTGTCGATGGCGACGTACATGAAGCGGTAGCTCCCCGCCGCCCGGGGAAATGGACCCAGGATGTCCAATCCCTAGACCGCGAAGGGCCAGGAGAGCGGGATCGTCAGGAGGCCCTGCACTGGTTGGTGGATCTGCTTGGCGTGAAACTGGCACGCCTCACAAGCCTGCACAAACTCCGTGGCGTTGTTGAGTGTTGTGGGCCAGTAAAAGCCGATGCGGAAGGCCTTGCCCATGAGGGTGCGGGACGACGAATGGTAGTCGCAGTCTCCGCCGTGGATGTCGGCCAACAGCTCGCATCCTTGCTTCCTCGAGATGCACTTTAGTGAGACGTCATTGGGGCGCCTCCTGTAGAGCTCACTGTCTTGGATGCAGTAAGTTGAGGCCTGTCGAGCCACGCGCTCCGCATCTTCCTCCTTGTCTGGCAAGGTGTCGTGTAGCAGGTACATCTTGAGCTCTTTGTTCCAGCAACCCTCCTCGGGCTCCGCGGCAAGTAGAAGGCGGGCTCCGGAGGTTGGCCCACAGGGCGGAGCTCCGGTTGCGGGCACCGCAGGCAGCCCCTCCCGAGGGGATACCGGCTCAGGAGCGGACGGTGCTGCCGACGGCTTGAGAAACCGCTCCTCGAAGACGCCCGGCCTCTGGGGTTCCCGTCTGGAGGCTCGTTTGGCGATGTTGTCTGCCTCCTTGTTCATGCCCCTTGGCACGTGCTACAGCTCCAGTCCTTGGAACCGCTTTTCCATCTTGCGCACCTCCTCCAGATATACCTCCATGTGCTCATCCCTGGGCTTGTATTCCTTGTTGGAGAAGTTGACGAGGAGTTGAGACTCGCCTTTAATGGTGAGGCGCTTGCCCCTAGTGCAGCGGCGGCCTTGAGCCCAGCAATCAGGCCCTCATACTCTGCTATGTTGTTGGATACCTTCTCGCCTCGCTGGAAGCAAAGATGCACGGTGTAGTACAACTTGTCCTGAGTGGGAGATACTAACACGGCTCCAGCTCCTGCGCCAAGGCGCGAGAAGGCGCCGTCGAAGTACACCACCCATCCGTCTGGGGCTTCATCACCGGGGGCCAGCGAGCGATCCTCGCCAGCCCCCTGTTCCGGCGCGTCGGTCCATTCTGCCACAAAGTCTGCCAAAGCCGCTCCTTTGATCACTTGTGTGGTGCTGAACTCCAACTGGAACGCGTGTAGCTCGATGTTCCACTCAGCGACCCTCCCGACGATGTTCGGGCCCTGGAGCACATTCTCGAGAGGGTACGATGAGACAACCTTGATGGGGTGGCCCTAGAAGTAATGGCGCAGCTTCCTGGAGGCAACAAGGAGCGCTAGGAGCAGCTTTTGAGGCATCGGGTAACGCGAGCGCGCGTCGCACACTACGGTGCTGACGAAGTACACAGGGTGCTCCACGAGGGTCGGCGCCGTAGGATCTTCACGCGCTTCAGGAGTCTTGGGTGCTTCTTGCTGGACGGCGGGGTCATCAGCAACCATGGTCGAATCTACCCCCGGAGTTGCGTTAGGGGGTGACGGAGCTCCTGAGGATGCTGACTTGCCCCGCGGCCTCGCGCTTCGGGGCCTCTCCTCGCGCTCCACCACCAACGCCGCACTAGCGGAGTGTGGTGTAGCGGCGAGATAGAGAATCATGGGATCCAGGGGTCTTGGCGCCACCATAACCGACGGGCTAGTGAGGTGTTCCTTGAGACCCAGGAAGGCGGCATCGGCCTCCGGAGTCCACTCGAAGGGCCCCTTCATCTTCATGAGCTTGAAAAACGGGAGGGCGCGTTCGCCAACCTTAGAGATGAAGCGCACCAGGGTCATCACGCATCCCGCAAGCTTCTGCATCTCCTTCAGGGTCGTAGGCGGCTTCATTCTTTCGATGGCTTTGACCTTATCCGGATTAGCTTCAATGCCCCGGTGCGAAACTGGGAACCCTAGCAACTTGCCAGAGGGTACGCAAAACACACACTTCTCAGGGTTGAGGCATGACTTCACTTTGCACAGGTTGGCGAATGTTTCTTCTAGGTCCTGGATGAGAGTCTTGGCCTCTCTAGACTTGACCACGATGTCGTCGACGTAGGCCTCCGCGTTCCTCCTGAGCTGAGGGCTGAGGGTGATGTGCATCAGGCGCTGAAAGGTGGTGCCCGCGTTCCTCAGCCTGAAAGGCATGCACATGTAGCAGTAGACCCAGCAAGGGGTCAGGAACGACGTCTTCTCCACATCCTCCACCGCCATCTTGATCTGGTGGTAGCCCGAGAAGGCGTCGAGGAAGCAGAGCAGGTCGCACTCAGTCATCGAATCCACGATCTGGTCGATGCGCGGGAGAGGGAACGGGTCTTGAGGGCAGAACTTGTTGAGGCTCGTGAAGTCGACGCACATGCGCTCCTTGCCTCCTTTCTTCGGGACGACGATAGGGTTGGCCAGTCACTCCGGGTGTCGTACCTCCCGTATGACGCCTGCTTCCTCTATCTTCCGAACCTCCTAAACAATGAAGGCATGCTTCTCCGGGGCCTGCCTGCGTGCCTTCTGTTTGATAGGGCGCGCGTTGGGGAACACCGTAAGGTGGTGCTCGATGATGCGCCTAGGCACCCCGACCAAGTCAGCGGCCTTCCAAGCGAACACATCATTGTTAGCCTCGAGGAAGCTAACCAACGTTGCCTCTTGCTCTGGGTCCATGCCCATGCCGATGGTGAAAGTGGCTCCTGAGCCCTCCTCGTCAGCAGGCACGTGCTTCATCTCGGCCGGGTCCTGAGAGAAGAGCTGCTTCTTCTTGGCTGGCGCGGCTTCCGACGTCTCCATAGCCCCCAACGGACCTGAATGGGTCGCGGCTGCAGCCATGTAAGCGCGCCCGAGGACCTAAAGGGCGGCCTTGAGGTCCCCTTCGACGGTGATGATGCCGCTGCTCTCGGGCATCTTGACGGCATTGTAGCCCGGGTGATTCGCCGCCATGAACTTTGCCAAGGCTGGGAAACCAAGGACACCGTTGTAGGGTAGGTGGATGGGCGCGACGTCGAAGTCGATGAGCTCGGTCTGGTAGTTAACGGGTGTACCGAAGGTGACCGGCCGGCGGACCTGGCCGAGTGGGACGGCCGAGCCCGCGACCCTCGAGAAGGGCTTGGTGGGGAGGAGCTGCCTGTAGGACACGGGCAGATGACCAAAAGCCTCCGCGGAGAGGATGTTGAGCCTGGCGTCGCCGTCGATGAGGGTCCTTGTGACAGCCACCCCACAGATGGTGGGGGTACATACCATAGGGAGGACATTCGTGCCGGCTGCAGCTATGGTGCGGTCGCCGGGGCCAAAAGCGATGGTGTGCCCCTGCGCGTCCCGCCCCCGCGGGACCTCCTGCGGCTGGGTGGCGGCCCCGATCCGTCGAAAGTGTGACTTGACGTGCCGGGCCGACGTCGGGGCTTGGGATCTTCCGATGATGCAGGCGACCCCGCGGCAGGGCAACCCCCCACCAGCAGCGCCCAACAGCTCGTCGACATGGGCCACCCAAGCGTCGAGCTCCTCCGTGGGTGGCCGGTGCCGGAGCAGCTTCTGCGCCGCTAAGAGTGCCGCCGGCGAGGCCACGGGGAGCGAAAATGGCGAAGCAGGCCGCTCCCCAGTGGCCCGGCTGGCGAAAACGTCGTCGGGGGAGGGGGTGGAGCGCCCATGGGTGGCGCGGTCCGCTGACGCCGCTCGGACGACGGGGACAGCACCAGCCTCCACGCGGATGCGGCAGGCTGCGACCATCATGACGGCATGGGGCAGGAGAGGGGAGGCGAGGTCGTCAGAGAGGCGAGATTTCGACACGCCCCCTACCTGGCGCGCCAAATGTCGGATTACGGGCTCCGCAAAACCAAAGAAGTTCGAACACAGGGGCGTGAACAAAGATCTCTCCCGCTCACGTCTACCTAGCGCCACGCCCTCGCCCGGTGATGAGATTCAAGCAAGCAACAAGTAAAAGCACACACGAGTTTACCCAGGTTCAGGCCACCTTGCGGTGTAAAACCTACGTCCTGCTTGAGTGGATTAGCCTCAGGGGGGCTTGGGTATGAACAAGTACAGTGGTTCTTGAGCTCGGGAGGAGAGCTCAAGAGGGTCAGGAGGCAAGTGTTCTTGCTCCTTGAAGCGAAGGTGGGGTGTTCGAGATGAGGTCGGTCGGATCAGATAAGATCACTCCACAGTGAAAACCCTAACTACTTATATAGGCGGCCAGGGTCCTCTTCCCCCGAAATGTTTAGGCGGGAAGGGATCCCACAACGGCCATTTTGAGCGGGAACAAAGGACGTTCCGATCCTGACAAAAGCGGTCTTCGCCTGCAAAGAGACCAGATGATGACGCGGTGGTGGGCTCGGTGGTCACATCCTCCCTCTCGTCCTTGCAGTCTTCGGTCTTGTTGCATCGAAGGGGAAACCTTTGTCTCGCCCCTCGGGAACCTGCGCCTGCGTTGTCTCATTTGCACCAAAATGGCAACTATGCTGCTGGCACGCGTTGGCACCCGCTGGCGCGGTGCGTCACTGCTCGCGTCACTGCCTCCTCCTGAGGCAGGCTTGGCCTTGAGTTCTTCGCCCCTCCGGAGCAGCCTAGCCGAGGCCGCTCTTGAGAGGGTCTTGGTGTCATTCTCCTCACGAGGCTTAGCCCCCTCGCGAGGGACTTGAGCAGCTGGTCAATTAGCTGAGTCATACCAGGCCGTAGTAGGAGTGCGTCGCGGGCCGCAGGCAGGCAAGTCTGGGTACCCTGGTTCCTAGGACGCCGACAGGCACCCTTGAACTTGTTCCTCTTGGGTGGTTGGGCGCCCTAGACGGTTGAGGTCACCGTGGAGCCATATTCCATTGTGGTGAAGCTTCGTGGTGTCGTTGGGAGCCTCCAATTAAGTTGTGGAGGTAGCCCCAACCTTGGTGGTGTTCGGAGCTCAATCATTGTGGTGTAAAGCTCCGGGCAAGCGTCGGGGTCTCCAATTAGGCTGTGGAGATCGCCCCGAGCAATTTGTACGGGTTTGGTGACCGCCCAAAGGGTTGCCATTTGTACGGGTTCGATGACCGCTCTAAAGGGTCCCTTAGTGGAATCACAACATCTTGCATTGTGCGAGAGCGTAAGGAGATTACGACGACCCTAGTGGCTTCTTGGGGAGCATTGTGCCTCCACACCACTCCAAACGGAGATTAGCATCTGCAAGGGCGTGAACTTCGGGATACATCGTCATCCCCGCGTGTCTCGGTTATCTCTTACCCGATCCCTTTACTTATGCATTTTACTTTGTGATAGCCATATTGTTTCTTGCTATATATCTTGCTATCACCTAGTTCTTTATCTTCCTTAGCATAAGTTGTTGGTGCACATAGGTGAGCCTAGTTGTTTTAGGTTTTGTGCTTGACAAATTAACCGATGGCTTGATTCCGCATTTGTTCAAGCCTAAACCGTAATTGTTTTAAAAGCGCATATTCACCCCCCTCTAGGCGACATCCACGGTCTTTCACCAGTGATGTCGCAGCGCTGCTGGTTGTCTTGCAGCTCTTTGCCATGTCAGTGAGCCTGGTAATGAATGAGCATGGGGGATCAAATTTTCCCCTTGCGTTTCATGATGGTAGGGTCAAGGAGGGACCGAAGAGTTAGGAGTGGGTCTTCAACAATAGAATTCAACGTGGGGTCAAGGAAGGGCACTGAATTTTTATCCCCCTGATTGTGTGGGCACTAAGGTCATCGGTAGCGAGGGTGAGAAGGAGTATAAGCGGCAACAAAGATGAAATGCCATATTAAAATATAAGACATGTCCTATCAAAAATACAAAGGTGAACATGGGTGCGCGCACATCCATGTGTATAGTAAACATAAAAAATACTAGAAAATAAATAAAATCTAAAATTTTGCGGTATGAAACTTAGTCGATCATTCTACTCACATGTGAAATTTCATGTTGTATTGACGTCCATGACATTCTTAGTGAAGAAAATACAAATGCGACCATACTATTCATTAAACAGTGTTTTTTAATATAGCTTCGATTAGCTTTGATTTTGTCATTTTTGCCCAGATTACCACGGATGTGATTTCTTCGTGAAATTTCCTATGCAAGTTGACTATGTATATTACAAAAATAAATTAAAATTCTTTTGATTTTTTTCTAAGCATTTTTTCGAATTTAGTATTCATAAAGGGTGCGCGCATCCATGTTCACTAAATCCACATCCCTATTGAAGTTTTGAGTCATGATTATTGATCTTGAATTAAACCCCATCTATAGGCAAGTGAATTGTTTCGTTCTCAGCACGTCGTAGGTGCCGCTCAAGGCACTAGTTTTTTGCGTGTAAAAAAGAGCGCTCATCTACCTACCGTGTAATCTATTTTACATAATTTTCTCTATTCTATAAAGCTATGATATTGATACGTCTTTGGCATATCCTCGAAAGGAAAAGAGCGTTCATTAATTACACTCATGCCCTCTAGAAATTGTTGTCACATTAAATTAGTACTCCCTGCCGGCGGAGTACTACCTACTTTCCGGTTTATAAGGCTTGCACGTATATATAGGTTGAAAAATAAACCAACGTAATACAAGTTATCTGTCATAAAGAATATATCATTAGAAACTTCAGATCTTCTACTTTCTAATGATGTAATTTTTAGACTATACAACTTATTTTATGTTGGTCAAATTATAAACCTAAGGATACGCGCAAGCCTTATAAACCGGAAAGGAGGTAGTATCATTTTACGCAAGAGAAGTATGACCGCTTTAGAGAAGTGCATCGCTGGATGCAGTGGCATCTGCACGTAGCGCATCCACGGCGCGCACTGCGTCGCGACTCGTAGCAGCCAAACGTCCTACTTAGAGTATAGAGAAACGTTGGGGAGCGATATGCTGCATATTAGTGTATTTGAAGGACAACGCATAGACGAGCTGACATGCCACCGCAAGAGCAGTGTATGTGCGCAGGAGAGATGACGAAATACTACAGTTGCAAGAGCACTGCATGACATGCCGCTACACAGTCAACCGTTTCACACGGAAACCGGACTGTGTTTTGCAACTTTTATTTTTTACCGGCTATATTCAAGATACCCCATGTCATCTAATCATACACACACCCATTTGTACCGTTCGACTCAACGTGGCTAGAAATAAGATAATGCATTTTTTGCTATCACCCCTGGTGTCTCAGAGAACAGGTAGTTGGTCACAATCACAAGTAGTAATCCATAGTGACGTGACATTAAGAGGCTTAGGCCTCATTTGGTTCATAGGATAAGATTATCATAGGAATAGGAAATTTGTAGGAAATGAGATGACATGTATCTCAAATTCTATGAGTAGGAATAGGAAAAGAGATGTCACCACATCAAAGGAATTTTTTCATTGAATCTAGGCTCATTTTTATTTTCCTATGAAATGTGGAGGATATGAATCAATCCTATGTAGGAATAGGAATCCATTCCTATGAATCAAAGGGCTCTAAAAGAAAAATTCCTATAAGAATCCTATCCTATAGAATTCCTACGAAATTCCTCCAAATCAAAGAAGGCCTTAGATAGACATGCAATGACGGAAAAGATATTGTAATACCATTTTTTATCTCATGAGAGAGTAATTAATTAAGTCAGGGAGTTGTAGCTCTGCCTGACTTCCCTTGCAATGTTAGAGGATCCCATTGCCTTTTACATGGCGCTCGCCGGGACAAGATCCATTATGGACATATTATTCTTTGGTTTGGCAGCAAACTTCTGTCTAACTCTGTGTGGGGTACGGGATCAAGGCTGACCAAACAAGGACGTGGCAAAGTTGAAACAAAAAAGGATTGCAGTAAAACACATGCGCGCCCAAAAGTCTTCACTTTTCTTCTGGACAACCTGGCATGTCAGGGGCAGGACAAGGTACCTTCATCATCTGTATTCACCCGTATTACTGCATAAGTTGTTTCAGCAAAAATTAAGGAAAACACTTACCTTCAACTGGCTGATGTCTTGCACCGATCCACCACCTTCTTAGCCAAGCACGTGTCCTATGGGTCTGCCCTTGGATCCCTCGTCTTTCTTTCTTTTATGGCGTGCACACTGCACCGATTCGTCCCCAGGACAAACTAAACACGGTAGCACACTACTACTACTCAATTTTTTTTCTGCAACTGGGGTCTTGTTTCAAAAGATCTCTGCAACATGTCTTTTGTTTCAGAAAGAAAATAAATGTTTCAGTTGTGAAGGGATTTTTTTTCTGCAACAAGGGTATTGTTTCAGAAACATAGCCCTAGTTGCAGCCCCGGAGTAGCGCCCGACGTTAGAGAGTGAGTGGTCAAACATCGTAACATGACCCATGTTTCAGAAACATAGCTCCGGTTGCAGGAAAACGCGTCCCCACGCGCGTCGGCCGGCGCCCGACGTTAGAGAGTGAGTGGTCAAACATCGCAACATGACCAATGTTTCAGAAACATAGTTCCGATTGCAGGAAAACGCGTCCCCACGCACGTCGGCCGGCGGCAGCAATTTCTACGATGGTGGCGACTGCCGCCGCGCTGGGCGAAGCTATGGCAGGACAGCGTACAGGGGGATTCAGTTTCTGAAACAGAGTGCCTGTTGCAGGAAGTAGGGAGGGGTCAGCGTACGAGACGGTTAGATCGTACGGCTGTCTGGGAGCTAATTCAACGACGCTCCATGCGATGGATGTTTCTAAAACATCCGCCGAAAGACGCGTAGCGGCCGTCAAAAGTTAATGCAATCATCCCCATAAAAAAACATGCGACCGGATAAGGGGGCAGCTACGCGTCTGCCGGGTGATGTTTAGAAAACATCCGCCGCCTTAGTAGTCGTAGGATCGTGAGCTAGCCAACCGTCTAATCTTTTTTCAGTGAGCGTGCATCAACTTTTGCAACACGAGCCTTGTTGCGCTCTCGCCGAACCGTTTTTTTCTGAAACAAGGCTTGTGTTTCAGAAACAAGATCTCTGTTATAGAAAAAAAACTTTGCTCTTGCCCCATTGCAACAAACGTAGCGTTGTGCCCTCGTTCCCTTGGCAACAAGAGGCTTGTTGCAGAAACAAAAAAGTACCCCTCACACCAACGTCATTAAATGTCTGACGGACATTTTAACCCTTTCAGTATAGATTATGTTGTAGAATTTTCTGCAGCATAAAACATGTTGCAGAAACGTCTGCAGATTTTTTTTGCAACAGAGTTTTTATAGAATATTTTGCAACAAAGACGGTATTGCGGAAACATCTATAGGGGCCGCTACGTGTCAGCTGGTGGATCTTTTTAAAAGATCCTACGCCTCTCGAGACGTTGGATATGGCATTGATCTAGCGGGGTGGTTGTCTTTTCTCCACTTTGCAACATATATCTTGTTGCAGAAATATTTGTAACAGAGATTGTATTGTGAAATTTTTATGCAACACAGATTGAGTTAGGGGATTTTTTTCGCAACAATGGTCGTGTTGCGGATTTTTTTCGCAATAGATATCGTGTTGAGATGGTTTTTTGCAACAAGGATCTTGTTGTAGATTTTTTTTTGCAACGGAGGTCTTGTTGCGGATCTGCTTTTTGCAACAACGGTGATGTTGCAGAAGTGAACTGTGGCTTGTCGTCGTTGGTGACGAGAGACGAGGATGAAGGCCGGAGGGACACGTCCTTGTCTCCACTCGTCGGAGGCAGTCACGAGCTCCCTTGAGAACTCGCCGGAGGCAGCAGCGTGGTGAGCATATCAAAAGGAAGCGATGTGTGAAAGGAAAGGAGATCAGAGAGATGACGATGAGACATGGATAACCTTTCTCCAGATATAGTAGTCATGGAGTCATGGAAAGCCTCAAGAAGTAAAGGCTACGCGATTTCTTTAGAGAGGGATGGGGCCTATGGGACACGCGTCCAGCAACCGACGCGGCAGACGACCAGGCTGTAATTCGTCGGTTGAGGGGAAGCTTTTCACACGGGATAACCGTGTTCATATGCCGCTGCGTGCAGGACATTCACCCTCAACCGCTTTACCCCTAAATGAGAGAGTAATTAATTTTATCTCATGAGAGAGTATTTTTTTTTGCGAAATGAGTAATTAATTAAGTCAGGGAGCTGTAGCTCTGCCTGACTTCCCTTGCAATGTTAGAGGGTCCCATTCCCTTTTACATGGCGCTCGCAGGGACAAGATCCATTATGGACATACTCCCTCCGTCCCAAAATTCTTATCTTAGATTTGTCTAGATAGAGAAGTATCTAACATTAAAACATGACTAGATACATCCGTATTTAGACAAATCGAAGACAAGAATTTTGAAACGGAGCAAGTATTATTCTTTGGTTTGGCAGCAAACTTCTGTCTAACTCTGTGTGTGGTACGGGATCAAGGCTGACCAAACAAGGACGTGGCAAAGTTGAAACAAAAAGGTTTGCAGTAAAACACATGCGCGTCCAAAATTCTTCACTTTTCTTCTGGACAACCTGGCATGTCAGGGGCAGTACAAGGTACCTTCATCATCTATATTCATCCGTATTACTGCACGAGCTGTTTCAGCAAAAGTTAACGCAAGCATCCCGTAAAAAACATGCGACCGGATAACTGTGTTCATACCCGAGACCCGATCTAAAGACGCTTCTGCCTCGCTGACCGGTGGACCTAAATCCCTGCCTACCCCACCGCCACACTGACCGGTGGACCTAAATCCCTTATGACAGGGTGGAGCCGCACGCGACCCACTTGAGGAGACCTCGCCACCCGGCGGGCGAACCAATGTCAAGCCGCCGGCACGCCCGCCGTTCGTGCGCAGCCGCCACCCCGTGACTCCTTCTCCTGATCTCCCCCACCGTGCCGAGCAGTCAACCAACCTACCCCCACCCACCGCCGACCCCCCGCCCCGGCGAGGCGTACAAATATGGAGCTCCGCCTCGGCGCCTCGCCGTCCCCAGCTTCCGCTTCTCCGCGCGGCACGGCGGTCTCCCGCAGCCCCAGGCCGTATCCGCGCCTACACTCGCAATCCGTAAGTTTCACTACTATAGCGAACTAGTACAGACGAATTTTCATCTGCGACTTTCGACTGCAGCACGGCGATCGGTTAAGTCGTGCTGCCTGCAGCTATGGGGCAAATCACCAAACACCTGATAGAGTGTGGCTGTCTGCAGATTCAGAAGCGATTGGCCGGCAGCGCCGTCTCCGTCTCCAGACGAGGCACTGAAGCAAGGAGCAGGCCGTGTTCCACCCTGATGACGGCATCATACAAGTACGACAACTTGACCCGGCGCTCCGCGCTGCTGCACTTACGTTTTTGTTTACGCCAGCCACTAGGCCCGCCTGCTGTTACTGGCAGAACAAGAACACAGTTAAAAATTAGAGATTGTATATGAAGAATGGGGATTCATTGGCATTGCCGTGTTGCTATTGTCCTACATAAAACCTAGTTATGCACAATTGATGATGACCTGGTGAAGGAACTGCAATCCAGTACTTATTTAGTTAGACGGATAAGGGGAAAAGATTGCTACAACACACAGTTGATCATGTCAAACGGTTTACTACTAGCTACGAGGAGGTAAATAAACAAGAATAAATCGGTGTAGTACTATCACTTTTTCAGTGTGCATTTGCATTTAGTAGCTGCTAGGCTTGGTTCCCTTCTGCGTTCTGGCTGTCCCATTATGGGCATTTTTTCCTGTTTTACCGAATTATTATTTGTTCATGTGAGCTGCATGTTCCAGCACAGGAACTCCGGACCTAGTCGACTTCGACTGGGAGACTCTTGGATTTCAACTGGTCCCGACGGATTTTATGTATATAATGAAATGTTCGTCAGATGGGGTGTTCACCAAGGGTGAATTGGTTCCATATGGACCAATCGAGCTGAACCCCGCTGCTGCAGTTTTAAATTATGGCCAGGTTTGTTTATCTCCCTGCTCTGCCCTGAAGAATCACTACATGATTGATGAACAGTGCTATGTAAATAATAGCCTTGTTGATTTCAGATATGTAGGCTGCTTTCATTTGCTCCATTTTTGTTGGATATGCTCTAACATGCTTGTAAGCCGTGCAGGGATTGCTCGAAGGTCTTAGAGCATACAGAAAGGAGGATGGTTCAGTAATTGTTTTTCGGCCCGAAGAAAACGCGTTGCGGATGAGGATAGGTGCAGATCGGCTATGCATGCCTGCACCAAGCGTTGAGCAGTTCCTATCAGGCGTCAAGCAAACCATATTGGCAAACAAGCGTTGGGTAAGAACATATTTCCTTGAACAGTGACATGTGATGCATATCTCCTTTCTCATGGGTTATGTGCTTCATGAGATTGTAGGTGCCCCCCACTGGCAAAGGTTCTTTATATATCAGGCCGCTGCTGATTGGAAGTGGAGCTATGCTAGGTGTAGCACCTGCCCCGGAGTATACATTTGTCGTGTATGTTTGCCCAGTTGGTCACTATTTCAAGGTTGGTGAATTTGGCTTATTTCTATTTCATATATCCACTTTTTATGGTTGCAACAGTAATATTTCAATGTCTTATTTACTTTCAGGATGGCCTGTCACCAATTAGCTTATTGACTGAGGAAGAATATCACCGCGCTGCACCTGGTGGAACTGGTGATATTAAGACAATTGGAAATTATGCTTCGGTAAAACACCTTGCTCTGTAATAAGTGTGATATATTCATCTGATCCATGATTACCATGTGGACATCTTTACTCCCTGGTTCTCTGAATATGAGTTTGGCTTCCAATATTTTGCAGTTACCCTCAACTTGCATGCTACTGTTGTGCTGCTAAGTGCATCTCAGCTCTAATTTTGCATAGGATAGTGGTAGCGTTCCTCAAAATATTTGGTGTATATAAATGCTTATATTGATCTCTCTGGTTTGATAAGATCAGGAAGAACATTACCATATTTTTATGTGGTTCCTGATGCTTTGCACTTTTGTTGGATTCCTGTATGCAGGTTGTTAGTGCTCAGAGAAGAGCCAAGGAGAAAGGTCATTCTGATGTTCTTTACTTGGATCCCGTGCATAAGAAATTTGTGGAGGAAGTGTCTTCCTGTAATATATTCATGGTGAAGGTATGTGTACTGGACATTGTTCCATTTGGCTTCCTTTGCAAGTGGATCTATGAAAACAACAGTGTAGAATAGT
This sequence comes from Secale cereale, assembly GCA_902687465.1. NCBI lineage: Eukaryota > Viridiplantae > Streptophyta > Magnoliopsida > Poales > Poaceae > Secale > Secale cereale. Next base: position 764,719,985 of record LR738710.1, read on the forward strand.
TTGAGTATTAATGCCTATTATTTCGCTGACAATGATGTCTGGGAGCATTTGCGTAGTCTATCGAAAGAACTGAACAAGTTGCAGATGCAGAATATCATACCTGATTAGCATGCTAGTAGCCAGGATATTTACTTAATTCCATGACTGCTCCAAACTGTACATGCTGTATTGCCGCTATTTCTTATTATATTTTGATAGGAATGTTAAAATTGCATTTTTCCTGACAGGATAATGTTATTTCTACTCCACTATTAACTGGAACAATTCTTCCTGGAATCACAAGAAGAAGCATAATCCAAATTGCCCGAAATCTTGGAATTCAGGTAACTCAAACAGGGATGTTCATTTTCTGCTCAGATAATCTATGTAGCGGCAAGATGAGATATGAATATGATCTTTTCCTTTAACATGCTAGCTTTTTTATTTTCAGGTCGAAGAGCGCCTTATTGCGATAGATGAGTTGCTTGACGCTGATGAAGTCTTCTGTACAGGGACTGCCGTTGTACTATCACCTGTTGGTTCCATAGTGTACCACGGAAGAAGGTAAATACCATAGTCTTGAAGCATTCCATGTTTGCTCTATGATTATACCAGCTCCACTGAATTGTTGGGGCCTGGCTTATGTGTTCTCCGGTTATTATCTTCTTTCGTTGATTCTGTTCATACAAAATCCGCAATTGCCAGTTGGCGCAATATTGGAGAACTTAAGGGATCTGGCAGCCATGTCCTCTATTGATTACCATCCCTGTATTGAAAACAATCAACTCTCGTTCGTTTGCAGAGTGGAGTATGGGGGCGGGAAGGTCGGAGCGGTGTCCCAGCAACTGTATTCGGCACTTACAGCTATCCAGAAAGGCCTTGCAGAGGACAGTATGGGGTGGGGTGTGCAATTGAATTAGCAGCAGCTTTATCATCTGGATGGTCTCTACAAGTTCCTCAGCATGAAAATTGAAAACAATGCAAAATCACTTGACCCTCTGTCAGCAAATTTTGCAGAATGTAGAATAGAATAATTTCCCTGTGAAGATAGCATGAGGTACACACACAACATAGCACCGAGCTGGATCAAAACATTAATAATGATTAAATAGCTGCTGTTTCTTCTCATTCTGTTTCCCAGGAGGACTGATTACACTTTGAGTGTAAACAACTCTACCATACTTGCAAGTTGCAATTGCAATCCATGAGACATAAATATTTGTTGCACCAACTGGGGTTCATTACTAATCACCTATCTCCTTTATGTCTGATCTGATATATGATTGTATTGAGGCCAACTTATCTGGACAATGGGGTGTGCTATTAGCACAGTGCATAATCATATTTGGTCAGGTGGCAACAGTTTGCCAATAATGGCTCCCTGCATCTCATTTACGCTTTGTGGTTCGTCTCGCCTGGTCTCCTCGGCGCAACAGCACACGCCATACCATGCACAGATGCACTGTTGCTGATCTGAAAACCTTAAATTTGCTACAGCGCGTGCAGCTAGCTACACATGTGACATATCCGTCCATCTACTACTAGTTAAAAGTCTATGATTAGTAGTAGTATTTTCTTTGAGTTCATTAGTCATAATAACCCCTTTTGGCTCTACTGCACTCACCATCTCTCTCACCTCATTCTTACCGCTCGTAGCTTTAGATAAATACTTTCATGCTGGAAAAAAGGATGCTGCTATTACACACCAAGCTTTTCCTCCCATGTTCCTTGGCGGATAGGGCAAACTCTCCCCTCCAGGCTTTGTCGAAGAGCCCGTGGATTTGTCTCCCCTTTGCCTGCTGCTCCGGTGGCCGGTGGCGGAGAGGGAATCCCGGTGCCTCCGCTTCGGTTAGTAGTTTAGGTTAAGGTTTTTAGTCTTCGCAGATGCGACGCTCGGGCGGATGTCGGGGCTTCTTCTTTGAGTTTTTCTTCCGGTTTCGATCCTCCCCGAGTTCGTTCATCTAGACATAGTCGGCGGAGTTTCGGGGTCACCTTGGGGCGGTGAGGTTAGGTTTTCTCGTCATATGGCAAGATTTGGTGTCAGGTGCTTTAGATCTATTCAATGGTTCAATGGCGACGATTGTTGCTCCAGAGTACTAGTTCATAGGGGCATGTGCACGAAGACCTCCCTGATGTCATTGGCATGGTGAAGCCAATGTTGAAATATAGAGTGGGCCTTGGGCACATCCTACAATTTCAGAAAATCTCTAGGGGACCATGTGGGTTTATATGGCAATGGGTGTGCCGGGAAGTTTCTCATACCGCTAGTTGAAGAGGAGTTGGGCCTCCTTATAAGGGATTCTCTTTCGCAGGTCCCGCCGGGCCGACTCCTCTGCCGCCCGCCTCATCATGACGCGTCGCACCGTGTCATGCCGCGGGAATGAGCCGAGCTGAGCTCACACCTATATGCTTATCTTTGCCGGTCGGGAACGGAGAGTCCTTAACAGAAGAGCAATGATCTGATACGTTGGATCGTGGGATGTTACCGACTCGGCCGTGGGTCTACCACGTCTCTCCACGCGGTCGCGCCTATATATTGGAGGCGCCCGCCAACCCTAGCCGCCACGAGAAATAGATCGCATCTGCTCTGCTTCCATGCCCACTGCCGTTCCTTTTGCTGCTGCTGACAGTGATCCCGTCCCGTCCACCGCATACACAGTTGACAGGAGAGCAGACCTCTGAAACCCCAACTTTTCATATCCTATATGGGAGAGGGGCGACTAGGTTTTTGAGACACTATGTCCACCGCAACTGAAGGTGATTGTATCGCCGCCGAGAAGGAGGTTGTCGAGGACGTCGTCGCGGCTTCGTCATGGCCTACTGGAGGGTATAACTCGATGTATCTCGCTCTTGTTTATTTATGTGTTAGTTGTACTAGCTATATGCGTAGATGTTCCTATTATATGTTGTTAGGTTCTACCGTAGGGTGCGTCGACTGCAAATTAAAATTTTCCTACGCGCAGAACATCCAGGAACATGCTAAGGGATATGGATCACAGATCATTACCACTAGACGCGCAGTGCCGTGCAGTGGAAGTAGGGTTGAGGCAGTGTGTTCCTGGAGTCGTCTCCTCCTTGCCCATCTCCCACGTAGCCGATCGGATCCCGCGAACAGGTTCGCCGGAGCGGTGCAAGTGCACCGCCTCTAACGGTAGCCGCGCGTGCAGGAGAAACTGAAGGAAATATGCCCTAGAGGCAATAATAAAGTTGTTATTTATATTTCCTTATATATCATGATAAATGTTTATTATTCATGCTAGAATTGTATTAACCGGAAACTTAGTACATGTGTGAATACATAGACAAAACAGAGTGTCACTAGTATGCCTCTACTTGACTAGCTCGTTAATCACAGATGGTTAAGTTTCCTAGCCATAGACATGTGTTGTCATTTGATGAACTGGATCACATCATTAGAAAATGATGTGATTGACTTGACCCATCCATTAGCTTAGCAACTTGATCGCTTAGTTTTACTGCTATTGCTTTCTTCATGATTTATACATGTTCCTATGACTATGAGATTATGCAACTCCCGAATACCGGAGGAACACCTTGTGTGCTATCAAACGTCACAACGTAATTGAGTGATTATAAAGATGCTCTACAAGTGTCTCCAAAGGTGTTTTTGGTGTTGGCATAGATCAAGAATATGATTTGTCACTCCGAGTGTCGGAGAGGTATCTCTGGGCCCTCTCGGTAATACACATCATAATAAGCCTTGCAAGCAAAGGACTAATGAGTTAGTCACGAGATGATGTATTACGGAACGAGTAAAGAGACTTGCCGGTAATGAGATAGAACTAGGTATGATGATACCATTGATCGAATCACGGGCAAGTAACATACCGATGACAAAGGGAACAACGTATGTTGTTATGCGGTTTGACCGATAAAGATCTTCGTAGAATATGTAGGAACCAATATGAGCATCTAGGTTCCGCTATTGGTTATTGACCGGAGATGTATCTCGGTCATGTCTACATAGTTCTCGAACCCGTAGGGTCCGCACGCTTAACGTTCGATGACGATTTGTATGAGTTATGTGATTTGATGACCGACATTTGTTCGGAGTGCTGGATGAAATCACGGACATGACGAACAGTCTCGAAATGGTCGAGACGTAAAGATCGATATATTGGAAGGCTATATTCGGACATCGGAAAGGTTCCGAGTGATTCAGGTATTTTTTTGGAGTATCGGAGAGTTACGGAAATTCGTATTGGGCCTCAATGGGCCATACGGGAAAGGAGACAAAGGCCTCAAGGTTAACCGTGCCCCTTCCCCATGGACTGGTCCGAATTGAACTAGGGAAAGGGGGCGCCCCCTTTCTTCCTTCTCCTTCTCCCTTCCCCTTTTTCCTATTCCATGTGGGAGGTGGAATCCTACTAGGACTAGGGAGTCCTAGTAGGACTCCACACTTTGGCGCGCCCTATGAGGGCCGGCCTCCTCCTTCCTCCATCAATTATATACGTGGCCAAGGGGCACCCCATGGAGACACAAGTTAATTTTAGCCGTGTGCGGTGTCCCCCTCCACAGATACACACGTTGCTCATATCGTTGCAGTGCTTAGGCGAAGCCCTGCAGCGGTAGCTTCATCATCACCGTCATCACGCCGTCGTGCCGACGAAACTCTTCCGGGACGCTCAACTGGATCAAGAGCTTGTGGGACGTCATCGAGCTGAACGTGTGCTGAACGCGGAGGTGCCGTACATTCGGTGCTTGGATCGGTTGGATCGCGAAGACGTTCGACTACATCAACCACATCACTACACGCTTCCGCTTTCGTTCTACGAGGGTACGTAGAAACACTCTCCCCACTCATTGCTATGCTTCTCCTAGATAGATCTTGCGTGATCGTAGGAAAAATTTTAAATACTACGTTCCCCAACAGTAGCATCATGAGCCAGGTCTATGCGTAAATGGTATGCACGAGTAGAACGCAATGAGTTGTGGGCGATAATAGTCATACTGCTTACCAACATGTCATACTTTCATTCGGCGGTATTATGAGATGAAGCGGCCCCGACCGACATTACGCGTACGCTTACGCGAGACTGGTTTCACCGTTACGAGCACTCTTTGCTTAAAGGTGACCGGCGGGTGTCTGTCTCTCTCACTTTAGTTGAATCGAGTGTGGCTACGTTTGGTCCTTGTGAAGGTTAAAACAACACATACTGGACGAAAAATCGTTGTGGTTTTGTATGCGTAGGTAAGAACGGTTCTTGCTAAGCCCATAGCAGCCACGTAAAACTTGCAACAACAAAGTAGAGGACGTCTAACTTGTTTTTGCAGGGCATGTTGCGATGTGATATGGTCAATACGTGATGAGTTATACGTTATTGTATGAGATGATCATGTTTTGTAAAGTTATCGGCAACCGACAGGAGCCTTATGGTGTTGGAAATATGCCCTAGAGGCAATAATAAAAAGGTTATTATTATATTTCCTTGTTCATGATAATTGTCTATTGTTCATGCTTTAATTGTATTATCCAGAAACAGTAATACATGTGTGAATACATAGACCACAGCATGTCCCTAGTGAGCCTCTAGTTGACTAGCTCGTTGATCAATAGATGGTTACGGTTTCCTGACCATGGACATTGGATGTCATTGATAATGAGATCACATCATTAGGAGAATGATGTGATGGACAAGACCCAATCCTAAGCGTAGCACAAGATCGTGTAGTTCGTATGCTAAAGCTTTTCCAATGTCAAGTATCCTTTCCTTAGACCATGAGATTGTGCAACTCCCGGATACCATAGGAATACTTTGGGTGTGCCAAACGTCACAACATAACTGGGTGGCTATAAAGGTACACTACGGGTATCCCCGAAAGTATCTGTTGGGTCGACACGAATCCAGACTGGGATTTGTTACTCCGTATGACGGAGAGGTATCTCTGGGCCCACTCGGTAATACATCATTGTAATGAGCTCAATGTGACTAAGGGGTTGGCACGGGATGATGTGTTACGGAATGAGTAAAGAGACTTGCCATGACGAGATTGAACAAGGTATCGGTATACCAACGATCGAATCTCGGGCAAGTACTATACCAATGGACAAAGGGAATCAAATACGGGATTGATTGAATCCTTGACATCGTGGTTCATCCGTTGAGATCATCATGTAACATGTGGGAGCCAACATGGGTATCCAGATCCCGCTGTTGGTTATTGGCCGGAGATATGTCTCGGTCATGACTACATGGTTCTCGAAGCCGTAGTGTCTACACACTTAAGGTTCTATGACGCTACGGTTATAGGGAATGTAGTATGTGGTAACCGAATGTTGTTCGGAGTCCCGGATGAGATCTCGGATGTCACGAGGAGTTCCGGAATATTCCGGAGGTAAAGATTTATATATGGGAAGTCTCGTTTTGGTCACCGGAATTGTTCTCGGCATTATCGGTAACGTACCGGGACCACCGGAAGGGTTCCGGGGTCCACCGGGAGGGGCCACCAGCCCCAGAGGCTTGCGTGGGCCAAGTGTGGGAAGGGACCAGCCCTAGGTGGGCTGATGCGCCCCCTACCAAGGCCCAGGGCGCAGAGGATGAGAGAGGGGGCAAACCCTAGGTCCAGATGGGCCTTAAGGCCCACCCTAGGCGCCCTCCTCTCTCCCCCCTCCTGGCCGCCCCCTAGATGGGATCTAGGGGCTGCTGCCACCCCTAGGGGGGAAACCCTAGATGGGGGCGTAGCCCCTCTCCTCCCCCTATATATATGTGGGGTTTCGGGGCTGCCAGATGCACGAGTCCCTCTCTCGCTTGGCGCAGCCCTACTCCTCTCCCTCCTCGTCTCTCGCAGTGCTTGGCGAAGCCCTGCTGGAGTGCCATGCTCCTCCACCACCACCACGCTATCGTGCTACTGCTGGACGGAGTCTTCCCCAACCTCTCCCTCTCCCCTTGCTGGATTAAGGCACGGAAGACGTCACCGGGCTGCACGTGTGTTGAACACGGAGGCGCCGTTGTTCGGCGCTTAGATCGCATTCGACCGCGATCTGAATCGCTTCGTGTACGACTCCACCAACCGCGTTCTTGCAACGCTTCCGCATCGTGATCTTCAAAGGTATGAAGATGCACTCCCCTCTCGTTGCTAGTAATCTCCATAGATAGATCTTGGTGATGCGTAGGAAATTTTTTGATTTTCTCCAACGATCCCCAACAGTGGTATCAGAGCTAGGTCTATGCATAGTTACTATGTACGACTAGAACACACGATTGTTGTGGGCGTAGATCATGTCAATTTACTTGCCGCTGCTAGTCTTATCTTGATTTGGCGGCATCATGGGATGAAGCGGCCCGGACCGACCTTACACGTATGCTTACGTGAGACAGGTTCCACCGACTAACATGCACTAGTTGCATAAGGTGGCTAGCGGTGTCTGTCTCTCCCACTTTAGTCGGATCGGATTCGATGAAAAGGGTCCTTATGAAGGGTAAATAGTAATTGGCATATCACGTTGTGGTTTTTGCGTAGGTAAGAAACGTTCTTGCTAGAAACCTATAGCAGCCACGTAAAACTTGCAACAACAATTAGAGGATGTCTAACTTGTTCTTGCAACATGTGCCGTGTGATGTGATATGGCCAAAAGGATGTGATGAATGATATAT
>LR738710.1:764729380-764781443 GCA_902687465.1 Secale cereale
GAAACGTTCTTGCTAGAAACCTATAGCAGCCACGTAAAACTTGCAACAACAATTAGAGGATGTCTAACTTGTTCTTGCAACATGTGCCGTGTGATGTGATATGGCCAAAAGGATGTGATGAATGATATATATATATATATATATATATATATATATATATATATATATATATATATATATATATATGTGTGTGTGTGTGTGTGTGTGTGTGTGTGTGTGTGTGTGTGTGTGTGTGTGTGTGTGTGTGTGATGTATGAGATTGATCATGTTCTTGTAATAGGAATCACGACTTGCATGTCGATGAGTATGACAACCGGCAGGAGCCATATGAGTTGTCTTATTTTATTGTATGACCTGCGTGTCATTGAAAACGCCATGTAATTACTTTACTTTATTGCTAACCGTTAGCCATAGTAGTAGAAGTAATGTTTGGCGAGACAACTTCATGAAGACACGATGATGGAGATCAAGGTGTCATGCCGGTGACAATGATGATCATGGAGCCCCGAAGATGAAGATCAAAAGGAGCAAAATGATATTGGCCATATCATGTCACTATTTGATTGCATGTGATGTTTATCATGTTTTACATCTTATTTGCTTAAAACAACGGTAGTAAATAAGATGATCTCTCACTAAAATTTCAAGAATTGTGTTCCCCCTAACTGTGCACCGTTGCTAAGGTTCGTTGTTCCGAAGCACCACGTGATGATCGGGTGTGATAGGCTCGAACGTTCGCATACAACGGGTGTAAGCCAGATTTACACACGCAATACACTTAGGGTTGACTTGATGAGCCTAGCATGTACAAACATGGCATCAGAACACGGAAGACCAAAAGGTCGAACATGAGTCGTATAGAAGATACGATCAACGTGAAGATGTTCATCATTGATGACTAGTCCGTCTCACGTGATGATTGGACACGGCCTAGTCGATTCGGATCATGTATCACTTAGATGACTAGAGAGATGTCTATCTGAGTGGGAGTTCATTAAATTTGTTTAGATGAACTTAATTGTCATGAACATAGTCTAAAATCTTTACAATATGTCTTGTAGATCCAATGGCCCACGCTAATGTTGCCCTCAACTTCAACGCGTTCCTAGAGAAAACCAAGCTGAAAGACGATGGTAGCAACTATACGGATTGGGTCCGTAACTTGAGGATGATCCTCATAGCTGCCAAGAAAGCATATTTCCTTGAAGCACCGCTGGGTGATGCACCCATTTTCCCAGCAACTCAAGACGTTATGAATGCCTGGCAGTCGCGTAGTGATGATTACTCCTGGTTCAGTGCGGCATGCTTTACAGCTTAGAAACGGGGCTCCAAAAGCGTTTTGAGCAACACGGAGCATATGAGATGTTCCAAGAGCTGAAAATGGTTTTCCAAGCTCATGCCCGAGTGGAGAGATATGAAATCTCCGACAAGTTCTACAGTTGTAAGATGGAGGAGAATAGTTCTGTCAGCGAGCATATACTCAAAATGTCTGGGTTACATAACCGCTTGTCTCAGTTGGGAATTAATCTCCCAGATGACGCGGTCGTTGACGAAATCCTTCAGTCGCTCCCACCTAGCTAGAAGAGCTTTGTGATGAACTTCAATATGCAAGGGATGGAGAAGTCCATTCCCGAGGTGTATTCAATGCTGAAATCAGCGGAGGTGGAGATCAAGAAAGAACATCAAGTGTTGATGGTGAATAAAACCACTAAGTTCAAGAAAGGAAAGGGTAAGAAGAACTTCAAGAAGGACGGCAAAGGAGTTGCCGCGCCCGGTAAGACAGTTGCCGGGAAGAAGCCAAAGAATGGACCCAAGCCTGAGACTGAGTGCTTTTATTGCAAGGGAACGAGTCACTGGAAGCGGAACTGTCCAAAATACTTAGCGGATAAGAAGGCTGGAAACGTCAAAGGTATATGTGATATACATATTATTGATGTGTACGTTACCATCGCTCGTAGTAGCTCATGGGCATTTGATACCGGTGCAGTTACTCATATTTGTAACTCAAAGCAGGAGCTGCGGAATTAGTGGAGACTGGCGAAGGACGAAGTTACGATGCGCGTCGGGAATGGTTCCAAGGTCGATGTGATCACCGTCGGCACGCTACCTCTGCATCTGCCTTCGGGATTAGTGTTAAACCTCAATAATTATTTTTTTGGTATTAGCTTTGAGCATGAACATTGTATCTGGATCTCGTTTAATGCGAGATGGCTACTCATTTAAATCTGAGAATAATGGTTGTTCTATTTATATGAGAGAAATGTTTTATGGTCATGCCCCGCTGGTCAATGGTTTATTCTTAATGAATCTCGAACGTGATGTTACACATATTCATAGTGTGGATGCCAAAAGATGTAAGGTTGATAATGATAGTCCCACATACTTGTGGCACTGCCGCCTTGGTCATATTGGTGTCAAATGTATGAAGAAGCTCCATGCAGATGGACTTTTGGAGTCTCTCGATTATGAATCATTTGACACATGCGAACCATGCCTCTTGGGCAAGATGACCAAGACTCCGTTCTCCGGAACAATAGAGCGAGCAACCAACTTATTGGAAATCATATATACTGTTGTGTGCGGTCCAATGAGTGTTGAAGCTCGCGCTGGCTATCGTTATGTTCTCACCCTCACTGATGACTTGAGTAGATATGGGTATGTCTACTTGATGAAACACAAGTCTGTGACCTTTGAAAAGTTCAAGGAATTTTAGAATGAGGTTAAGAATCAACGTGATAGAAAAATAAAGTTCTTGCGATCAGATCGTGGAGGAGAATATTTAAGTCACGAATTTGGCACGCACCTAAGGAAATGTGGAATCGTTTCACAATTGACGCCGCCTGGAACACCTCAACGTAATGGTGTATCCGAACGTCGTAATCGTACTCTGTTGGACATGGTGCGATCTATGATGTCTCTTACCGACTTACCGCTATCATTCTAGGGTTATGCTTTAGAGAGTGCCACATTCACTTTAAATAGGGCACCTTCTAAATCCATTGAGACAACACCATATAAACTATGGTTTGGGAAGAAACCTAAGTTGTCGTTTCGAAAAGTTTGGGGATGCAATGCTTATGTCAAGAAACTTCAACCTGAAAAGCTCGAACCCAAATCGGAAAAATGCATCTTCATAGGATACCCTAAGGAAACTATTGGGTATACCTTCTACCTCAGATCCGAAGGCAAGATCTTTGTTGCCAAGAATGGATCCTTTCTAGAGAAAGAGTTTCTCTCGAAAGAAGTAAGTGGGAGGAAAGTGGAACTTGATGAGGTGATTGTCACCCCTTCCAAACCGGAAAGTAGCGCAGCGCAGGAAGATGTTTCCGTGGGGCCTGCACCGAGTAGAGAGGAAGTTAATGATAATGATCATGAAGCTTTAGATAAAGTTACTGCTGAACTTCGTAGGTCCACAAGGACACGTTCCGCACCAGAGTGGTACAGCAACCCTGTCATGTGATACCTCTCCAACGTATCTATAATTTTTGATTGTTCCATGCTATTATTTATGAAGTCTTGGATGTTTAATGGGCTTTATCATTCACTTTTATATCATTTTTGGAACTAACCTACTAACCCAAAGGCCCAGTCCAGATTGCTGTTTTTTTGCCTGTTTCAGGGTTTTGCACAAAAAGAATATCAAACGGAGTCCAAACGGAATGAAACCTTCGCGGGAGATATTTTTGGAGAGAATCACGCACGAAGAACTTGAGAACCACGTCAGAAGAGCCACGAGGGGCCCACGAGGGTGGGGGGCACGCCCCCTGCCTCGTGGGGCCCCCATGACTCCCTCAGTGCCCTACTTCTTCCTATATAAGTCCACGTACCCCAGAAACTCCGTGAACAGAGAGAAAACCCTAATTCCACCGCCGTACCTTCTGTTCCCGTGGAGATCCCATCTTGGAGCCTGTTTCGGAGCTCCACCGGAGGGGGATCCATCACGGAGGCCTTCATCATCATCATCATCGCCCCCACCATGAGTTGTGAGTAGTTTACCACAGACCTTTGGGTCCATAGCTAGTATCTAGATGGCTTCTTCTCTCTCTCTCTGGATCTCAATACAAAGTTCTCCTCGGTCTTCGAGGAGATCTATTCGATGTAATCTCTTTTTGCGGTGTGTTTGTCGAGATCCGATGAATTGTGAGTTTATGATCAAGGTTATCTATGAAAGATATTTGGTTCTTCTCTGAACTTTTTATGTGTGCTCATAATATAATTGCAAGTCTCTTCGAATTATTGGTTTGGTTTGGCCTACTAGATCTATAGTTCTTGCAATGGGAGAAGTGCTTGGCTTTGGGTTCAATCTTGCGGTGTCCTTTCCCAGTGATAGTAGGGGCAGCAAGGCACATATTGTATTGTTACCATCGAGGATAAAAAGATGGGGTTTATATCATATTGCTTGAGTTTATCCCTCTACATCATGTCATCTTGCTTAAGGCGTTACTCTGTTCTTATGAACTCAATACACTAGATGCATGCTGGATAGCGGTCGATGTGTGGAGTAATAGTAGTAGATGCAGAATCGTTTCGGTCTACTTGTCTCGGACGTGGTGCCTATATACAATGATCATGCCTAGATAGTCTCGTAAGTATTCGCTTTTCTATCAATTGCTCGACAGTAATTTGTTTACCCGCCGTAGAATATCGCTATCATGAGAGAAGCCACTAGAGAAAACTATGGCCCTCGGGTCTATTCTCAACATAGCAATCTACATCTACTTTACTTTTATCGCTTTTATTTGTTGTTCTTATAAACTAAAAATACCAAAAATATAAACTATCATCTCTATCATATCTCACTTTCGTAAGTGACCGTAAAGGGATTTACAACCCCTTATCGCGTTGGCTGTGAAGTTCTTATTTGTTTGTGCAGGTGCGAGGGACTCGTGCGTGGTCTCCTACTGGATTGATACCTTGGTTCTCAAAAACTGAGGGAAATACTTACGCTACTATGCTGCATCTACCTTTCCTCTTCGAGGGAATACAACGCAAGCTCAAGAGGTAGCAAGAAGAATTTCTGGCGCCTTTGCCGGGGAGGCTTACGCAAAAGTCATATACCAAGTACCTATCACAAACCCTTATCCTTCGCATTACATTTATTTGCCTCTCATTTTACTCTCCCCCACTTCACCCTTGCCGTTTTATTTGCCCTTCTTCTGCCGTGTGTTTATCGTTCGCTTGCTTCTTGTTTGCTTGTGTGTGTTGGATTACTTGCCTGTCACTATGGCTTAGAACAATACCAAATTGCGTGACTTCTCCAATACCAACAACAATGATTTTATTAGCACTCCGATTGCTCCTATTACCGATGCTGAATCTTGTGAGATCAATGCTACTTTGTTGAATCTTGTCATGAAAGATCAATTCTCCGGCCTTCCTGGTGAAGATGCCGCTAACCATCTAAACAACTTTGTTGATTTGTGTGATATGCAAAAGAAAAGGGATACGGATAACGATATTGTTAAATTGAAGTTATTTCCGTTTTCACTTAGAGATCGTGCTAAAACTTGGTTTTCCTCTTTGCCTAAAAATAGTATTGATTCGTGGAATAAGTGCAAAGATGCTTTTATCTCTAAGTATTTCCCTCCTGCTAAGATCATCTCTCTTAGAAACGATATTATGAATATTAAGCAACTAGATCATGAGCATGTTGCACAAGCTTGGGAGAGAATGAAATTGATGATACGTAATTGCCCTACACATGGTTTGAATCTATGGATGATTATTCAGAACTTTTATGCTGGCTTGAATTTTGCTTCTAGAAATTTTTAGATTCGGCCGCCGGAGGCACTTTCATGGAAACTACCTTAGGAGAAGCTACCAAACTCCTAGATAATATTATGGTTAATTATTCTCAATGGCACACCGAAAGATCTACTAGTAAAAAAGTGCATGCTATCAAAGAAATTAGTGTTTTGAGTGGAAAGATGGATGAACTTATGAAATTATTTGCTGCTAAGAGTGCTTCTTCTGATCCTAATGATATGCCTTTGTCCACTTTGATTGAAAACAACAATGAGTCTTTGGATGTGAATTTTGTTGGTAGGAATAATTTTGGTAACAATGCTTATAGAGGTAATTTTAATCCTAGGACTTTTCCTAGTAATTGCTCTAATAATTATGGTAATTCCTACAACAGCTCTTATGGAAAGATGCCTTCTGAATTTGAAACTAGTGTTAAGGAGTTTATGATCTCGCAAAAGAATTTCAATGCTATGCTTGAAGAGAAATTGCTTAAGGTTGATGAATTGGCTAGAAGTGTGGATAGAATTACTCTTGATGTTGATTCTTTGAAACTTAGATCTATCCCACCTAAGCATGATATCAATGAGTCTCTCAAAGCCATGATAATTTCCATTGATGAATTTAAAGAAAGAACTGCTAGGATGCGTGCTAAAAGAGAGGATTATATTAAACCGTGTTCTTCTAGTTATCATGAGAATAAAGATGAAGATCTGAAAGTTATTGATGTGTCCCCTATTAGATCCTTGTTTTCTAGTATTAATCTTGATGAAGACAGGATTGGAGATAATTCTCCTTTAAGGTGTCCCAATGATTCGGAGTTTTTTTATCTTTATGCTAAAAGTGGGAGTGAAGAGATTAAAACTTTGCATAGTGATGAACCCACTATTTTGGATTTCAAGGGATTCAATTATGACAATTTATCTTTGATTGATTGTATTTCCTTGTTGCAATCCGTGCTAAATTCTCCGCATGCTTATAGTCAGAATAAAGCTTTCACCAAACACATAGTTGATGCTTTGATGCAATCTTATGAAGAAAAACTTGAGTTGGAAGTTTCTATCCCTAGAAAGCTTTATGGTGAATGGGAACCTACTATCAAAATAAAAATAAAAGATCATGAATGCTATGATTTGTGTGATTTGGGTGCAAGTGTCTCCACTATCCCAAAAACTTTGTGTGATTTGCTAGGGTTCCATGAGCTTGATGATTGTTCTTTAAATTTGCATCTTGCGGATTCCACTATTAAGAAACCTATGGAAAGAATTAATGATGTTCTTATTGTTGCCAATATGAATTATGTGCCCGTAGATTTCATTTTTCTTTATATAGATTGCAATCGTTCATGTCCTATTATTCTTGGTAGACCTTTCCTTAGAACGATTGGTGAAATTATTGATATGAAGGAAGGAAATATTAGATTCCAATTTCCATTAAAGAAAGGCATGGAACACTTTCCTAGAAAGAAAATCAAATTACCATACGAATCTATCATGAGAGCCACTTATGGATTGCCTTCCAAAGATGGCAATACCTAGATTTATCTTGTATCGTGCCTAGCTAGGGGCGTAAAACGATAGTGCTTATTGGGAGGCAACCCAACTTTATGGTTTTTGTTTTTGTTGCTGTTAGGGAATAAATATTGCATCTAGTCTCTGATTAGATGTGGTTTCATGTTTTGTTTAGTGTTTGTGCCAAGTAGAACCTTTGGGAAGACTTGTGTGAAGTTTATGTGACCTTGCTGTGAAAAACAGAATCGTTAGCGCTTGCTAAAGTGGTCTTCAGATTTTACTGGAGCGTGCTTTTTGGTTGATTCTGTTTGCAGATGATTGTTAGACAAATTCCGCAAATTTACCAATTTAGTTTGAATTTTTTGGAGTTTCATAAGTAGGCGAAACCTGCAGATTACTATAGACTGTTCTGTTTTTGACAGATTCTGTTTTTCGTGTGTTGTTTGCTTATTCCGATGCATCTATGAGTAGTATTGGAGGATATGAACCATATAGAAGTCGAAATATAGTAGGTTTAACACCAATATAAACAAAGAATGAATTCATTTCAGTACCTTTGAGTAGTGGTTTGTTTTCTTATACTAACGGGGCTCACGAGAATTTTTGTCTAAGTTTTGTGTTGTGAAGTTTTCAAGTTTTGAGTATTGCTTTGATGGACTATGGAACAAGGAGTAGCAAAGGCCTAAGCTTGGGGATGCCCATGGAACCCCAAGTAAATTCAATATAATCAAAAGCCTAAGCTTGGGGATGCCCCGGGAAGGCATCCCCTCTCTCGTCTTCATCCATCGGTAACTATACTTGGAGCTATATTTTTATTCGCAACATGTTATGTGTTTTGCTTAGAGCGTCTTGTATAATTTGAGTCTTTGCTTGTTAGTTTGTACAATCATCCTTGCTGTACACACCTATTTGAGAGAGTTAAATATGGCTTAGAAATTATTAGAACACTCTATGTGCTTCACTTATATCTTTTGAGTTGAATAGTTTTTGCTCTAGTGCTTCATTATATCTTTTAGAGCACGATGGTGGTAATATTTTGTAGAAATTGTTGAACTCTCATGCTTCACTTATATCCTTTTTAGAGTCTATAAAAACAGCATGGTAATGTGTTTAGGCTAAAGAAAATAGTCTTCACATGATAAACATCCAATGTCAATGTAGTAAAAAAAATCACACTAAGTGCACTGAATAGAATGGGATGTTGGATGCTTGATTATTGTTTTGAGACATGACGATAGTGATATTAGAGTCACGCTAGTGGAGTTATTATGAAATTGAGAAATACTTGTGTTAAGGTTAGTGATTCCCGTATCATGCAAGTATGGTGAACCGCTATGTGACGAAGTTAGAGCATAAGGTATTTGTAGAGTGCCAACCTTGGTGTGGAGGTCGGGGGCGCGCGATGGTTAACTCCTACCAACCTCCCCCCTAGGAGCATGCGTTGATTGCTTTGTTTTGATGACTCGTAGATTTTTGCAATAAGTATATGAGTTCTTATGACTAATGTTGAGTCCATGGATTATACGCACTCTCACCCTTCCACCATTGCTAGCCTCTCTTGTACCACGCAACTTTCGCCGCTGCCATAAACCCACTATATTTCCTTCCTCAAAACAGCCACCATATTGTTCCTAAAAACAGCCACCATACCTACCTATCATGGCATTTCCATAGCCATTCCGAGATATATTGCCATGCAACTTTCCACCGTTCCGTTCATATGACACGCATCATATTGTCATATTGCCATGCATGATTATGTAGTTGACATCGTAGTTGTGGCAAAGCCACCATGCATAATTTTTCATATATGTCACTCTTGATTCATTGCATATCCCGGTACATCGCCGGAGGCATTCATGTAGAGTCATACTTGTTGTAGTATCGAGTTTTAATAAAAAGTGTGATGATCATCATTATTAGAGCATTGTCCCATGTGAGGAAAGGCCAATAAAAAAAGAGATGGCCCAAAAAAATAGAGAGGGGCTAATAAAAAAAAGAAAAAGAGGAGAAAGCCCCTCCAAAAAAATGAGAGAAAAGAGAGAAGGGACAATTGCTACTATCTTTTTTTTCCACACTTGTGCTTCAAAGTAGCACCATGTTCTTCATTGTAGAGAGTCTCATGCTTAGTCACTTTCATATACTAGTGGGAATTTTCATTATAGAACTTGGCTTGTATATTCCAACGATGGGCTTCCTCAAATGCCCTAGGTCTTCGTGAGCAAGCAAGTTGGATGCACACCCACTAGTTTCTTTTGTTGAGCTTTCATTCATATTTAGCTCTAGTGCATCTGTTGCATGGCAATCCCTACTCACTCACATTGATATCTATTGATGGGCATCTCCATAGCCCGTTGATACGCCTAGTCGATGTGAGACTATCTCCCTCCTTTTTATCTTCTCCACAACCACCTCTATTCCACCCATAGTGCTATATCCATGGCTCACGCTCATGTATTGCGTGAAAGTTGAAAGGTTTGAAAAGATAGAGTATGAAAACAAATGCTTGCCTGAAATCGGGGTTGTGCATGATATGAATATTTTGTGTGATGAAGAGAGAGCATAGACAGACTATTTGATTTTGTAGGGATAACTTTCTTTAGCCATAATATTTTGAGAAGACATGATTGCTTTGTTAGTATGCTTGAAGTATTGTTATTTCTTATGTCAATATAGACTTTTATCTTGAATCTTTCAGATCTGAACATTCGTGCCACGATTAAACGAATTACATTGAAAAACTATATTGGTTAGCATTCCACATCAAAAATTCTTTCTTTATCATTTACCTACTCGAGGACGAGCAGGAATTAAGCTTGGGGATGCTTGATACGTCTCCAACGTATCTATAATTTTTATTGTTCCATGCTATTATTTATGAAGTCTTGGATGTTTAATGGGCTTTATCATTCACTTTTATATCATTTTTGGGACTAACCTACTAACCCAAAGGCCCAGTCCAGATTGTTGTTTTTTTTTGCCTGTTTCAGGTTTTTGCAGAAAAAGAATATCAAACGGAGTCCAAACGGAATGAAACCTTCACGAGAGATATTTTTGGAGAAAATCACGCACGAAGAACTTGAGAACCACGTCAGAAGATCCACGAGGGGCCCACGAGGGTGGGGGCACGCCCCCCTGCCTCATGGGGCCCCCGTGACTCCCCCGGTGCCCTCCTTCTTCCTATATAAGTCCACGTACCCCAGAAACTCTGTGAACAGAGAGAAAACCCTAATTCCACCACCGTACCTTCTGTTCCCGTGGAGATCCCATCTTGGAGCCTGTTCCGGAGCTCCACCAGAGGGGGATCCATCACGGAGGCCTTCATCATCATCATCATCATCGCCCTCACCATGAGTTGTGAGTAGTTTACCACAGAGCTTCGGGTCCATAGCTAGTATCTAGATGGCTTCTTCTCTCTTCTGGATCTCAATACAAAGTTCTCCTCGGTCTTCGAGGAGATCTATTTGAGGTAATCGCTTTTCGCGGTGTGTTTGTCGATATCCGATGAATTGTGAATTTATGATCAAGGTTATCTATGAAAGATATTTGGTTCTTCTCTGAAAGTTTTATGTGTGCTCATAATATCCTTGCAAGTCTCTTCGAATTATTGGTTTGGTTTGGCCTACTAGATCTATATTTCTTGCAATGAGAGAAGTGCTTAGCTTTGGGTTCAGTCTTGCGGTGTCCTTTCCCAGTGACAGTAGGGGCAGCAAGGCACGTATTGTATTGTTGCCATCGAGGATAAAAAGATGGGGTTTATATCATATTGCTTGAGTTTATCCCTCTACATCATGTCATCTTGCTTAAGGCGTTACTCTGTTCTTATGAACTCAATACACTAGATGCATGCTGGATAGCGGTCGATGTGTGGAGTAAT
Organism: Secale cereale; assembly: GCA_902687465.1. Lineage (NCBI taxonomy): Eukaryota > Viridiplantae > Streptophyta > Magnoliopsida > Poales > Poaceae > Secale > Secale cereale. Next base: position 764,740,511 of record LR738710.1, read on the forward strand.
AGTACTAGATGCAGAATGGTTTCGGTCTACTTTTCTCGGACGTGATGCCTATAAACAATGATCATGCCTAGATAGTCTCATAATTATTCGCTTTTCTATCAATTGCTCGACAGTAATTTGTTTACCCGCCGTAGAATATCGCTATCATGAGAGAAGCCACTAGAGAAAACTATGGCCCCCGGGTCTATTCTCAACATATCAATCTACATCTACTTTACTTTTATCGCTTTTATTTGCTGTTCTTATAAACTAAAAATACCAAAAATATAAACTATCATCTCTATCAGATCTCACTTTCGTAAGTGACCGTAAAGGGATTGACAACCCCTTATCGCATTGGATGCGAAGTTCTTAATTGTTTGTGCAGGTGCGAGGGACTCGCGCGTGGTCTCCTACTGGATTGATACCTTGGTTCTCAAAAACTGAGGGAAATACTTACGCTACTGTGCTGCATCTCCCTTTCCTCTTAGAGGGAATACAACGCAAGCTCAAGAGGTAGCATCCTCGAAATCATGTTGTTAGACAACGGCGAACCTTCGAACTATGATGAAGCGATGGCGGGCCCGGATTCCAACAAATGGCTTGAAGCCATGAAATCCGAGATAGGATCCATGTATGATAACAAAGTATGGACTTTGGTTGACTTGCCCGATGATCCGCAAGCCATAGAAAATAAATGGATCTTTAAGAAGAAGACTGACGTGGATGGTAATGTCACCATCTATAAGTCTGGTCTTGTTGCTAAAGGTTATCGACAAGTTCAAGGATTTGACTACGACGAGACTTTCTCTCCTGTAGCGATGCTGAAGTCCGTCCGAATCATGTTAGCAATTGCCGCATTCTATGATTATGAGATATGGCAAATGGACGTCAAAACGGCATTCCTTAACAGCTTCCTTAAGGAAGAACTGTATATGATGCAGCCAGAAGGTTTTGTCGATCCTAAGAATGCTAACAAGATATGCAAGCTCCAGCGCTCAATCTATGGGCTGGTGCAAGAATCTCGGAGTTGGAACATTCGCTTCGATGAGGTGATCAAAGCGTTTGGGTTTATACAGACTTGGGGAGAAGCCTGTATTTACATGAAAGTGAGTGGGAGCTCTGTGGCATTTCACATATTATATGTGGATGACATATTGCTGATGGGAAATGATGTAGAACTCTTGGAAAGCATAAAGGCCCACTTGAATAAGTGGTATTCAATGAAGGACCTTGGAGAAGCTGATTACATATTAGGCATGAAGATCTATAGAGATAGATCAAGACGCCTCATTGGTCTTTCACAAAGCACATACCTCGACAAGATATTGAAGAAGTTCAATATGGATCAGTCAAAGAAAGGGTTTTTGCCTGTATTGCAAGGTATGAGATTGAGCACAGCTCAATGCCCGACCTTGGCAGAAGATAGAGAAAAGATGAGTGTGATCCCCTATGCCTCGGCCATAGGTTCTATTATGTATGCCATGCTGTGTACCAGACCTGATGTGAACCTTGCCATAAGTTTGGTGGGGAGATACCAAAGTGATCCCGGTATGGAACACTGGACAACGGTCAAGAACATCCTGAAGTACCTAAAAAGGACTAAGGATATGTTTCTCCTTTATGGAGGTGACGAAGAGCTCGTCGTAAAGGGTTATGTCGATGCTAGCTTCGACATCTGGATGACTCCAAGTCACAAACCGGATACGTATATATTTTGAATGGTGGGGCAGTCAGCTGGTGCAGTTGCAAGCAAAGCGTCGTGGCGGCATCTACATGTGAAGCGGAGTACTTAGCTACTTCTAAAGCAGCGCGGGAAGGAGTCTAGATGAAGGAGTTCATCACCGACCTAGGAGTTATTCCAAGTGCGTCGGGCCTGATGACTCTCTTCTGTGACAACACTGGAGCTATTGCCATTGCCAAGGAACCCAGGTTTCACAAGAAGACCAAGCACATCAAGCGCCATTTCAACTCCATCCGAAATTATATTCTAGATGGAGACATAGATATTTGTAAAGTACATACAGATTTGAATGTCGCAGATCCGTTGACTAAACCTCTTCCACGAGCAAAACATGATCAACACCAGAACTCTATGGGTGTTCGATTCATCATAATGTAACTAGATTATTGACTCTAGTGCAAGTGGGAGACTGTTGGAAATATGCCCTAGAGGCAATAATAAAATGGTTATTATTATATTTCCTTGTTCATGATAATTGTCTATTGTTCATGCTTTAATTGTATTATCCGGAAACAGTAATACATGTGTGAATACACAGACCACAACATGTCCCTAGTGAGCCTCTAGTTGACTAGCTCGTTGATCAATAGATGGTTGCGGTTTCCTGACCATGGACATTGGATGTCATTGATAACGGGATCAAATCAGTAGGAGAATGATGTGATGGACAAGACCCAATCCTAAGCCTAGCACAAGATTGTGTAGTTCGTATGCTAAAGCTTTTCCAATGTCAAGTATCCTTTCCTTAGACCATGAGATTATGTAACTCCTGGATACCGTAGGAATACTTTCGGTGTGCCAAACGTCACAATGCAACTAGGTGGCTATAAAGGTACACTACGGGTATCCCCGAAAGTATCTGTTGGGTTGGCATGAATCGAGACTGGGATTTGTCACTCCGTATGACGGAGAGGTATCTCTGGGCCCACTCGGTAATACATCATTGTAATGAGCTCAATGTGACTAAGGGGTTGTTCACGGGATGCTGTGTTACGGAACGAGTAAAGAGACTTGCCATGACGAGATTGAACAAGGTATTAGTATACTGACGATCGAATCTCGGGCAAGTACTATACCGATAGACAAAGGGAATCAAATGCGGGATTGATTGAATCCTTGACATCGTGGTTCATCCGATAAGATCACCGTGGAACATGTGGGAGCCAACATGGGTATCCAGATCCCGCTGTTGGTTATTGGCCGGAGATATGTCTCGGTCATGACTGCATGGTTCCCAAACCCGTAGGGTCTACACACTTAAGGTTCGATGACGCTAGGGTTATAGGGAATGTAGTACGTGGTAACCGAATGTTGTTCGGAGTCTCGGATGAGATCCTGGACGTCACGAGGAGTTCTGGAATGGTCCGGAGGTAAAGATTTATATATGGGAAGTCCCGTTTTGGTCACCAGAATTGTTCTAGGCGTTATCGGTAACGTACCGGGACCACCGAAAGGGTTCCGGGGGTCCACCTGGAGGGGCCACCAGCCCAAGAGGCTTGCATAGGCCAAGTGTGGGAAGGGACCAGCCCTAGGTGGGCTAGTGCGCCCCCCATCAAGGCCCTGGGCGCAGAGGATGAGAGTGAAGGAAATATGCCCTAGAGGCAATAATAAAGATGTTATTTGTATTTCCTTATATCATGATAAAAGTCTTTTATTCATGCTAGAATTGTATTAACCGGAAACTTAGTACATGTGTGAATACATAGACAAAACAGTATGTCCCTTGTATGCCTCTACTAGACTAGCTCATTGATCAAAGATGGTTATGTTTCCTAACCATAGACATGATTTGTCAATTGATCAACGGGATCACATCATTAGGAGAATGATGTGATGGACAAGACCCATCCGTTAGCTTAGCACTATGACCGGTTAGTTTTATTGCTATTGCTTTCTTCATGACTTATACATGTTCCTTTGACTATGAGATTATGCAACTCCCGTATACCGGAGGAACACATTGTGTGCTATCAAACCTCACAACGTAACTGGGTGATTATAAAGATGCTCTACAGGTGTCTCTGAAAGTGTTCGTGGTGTTGGCATAGATCAAGAATAGGATTTGTCACTCCGAGTGTCGGAGAGGTATCTCTGGGCCCTCTTGATAATACACATCATAATAAGCCTTGCAAGCAAATGACTAATGAGTTAGTCACGGGATGATGTATTACGGAACGAGTAAAGAGACTTGCCGGTAACGAGATTGAACTAGGTATTGAGATACCGACGATCGAATCTCGGGCAAGTAACATACCGATGACAAAAGGAACAACGTATGTTGTTATGCAGTTTGACCGATAAAGATCTTCGTAGAATATGTAGGAGCCAATATGAGCATCCAGGTTCCGCTATTGGTTATTGACCGGAGATGAGTCTCGGTCATGTCTACATAGTTCTCGAACCCGTAGGGTCCACATGCTTAACGTTTGATGACGATCGATATTATGAGTTTATGAGTTTTGATGTACCGAAGGTAGTTCGGAGTCCCGGATGAGATCACGGACATGACGAGGAGTCTCGGAATGTCCGAGACATAAAGATTGATATATTGGACCAATATATTCGGACACCGGAAGTGTTCTGCAAAGTTTTGGAATTTACCGGAGTGCCGGGGGGGTTACCGGAACCCCCGGGGGAAAGTTGGGCCCTAGTGGGCCTTAGGGAAGAAAGAGGGCAGCAGCCAGGAGGTGGCGCGCCCCCCTCTTTCCCTCTCCTTCTCTCCCTCTCTTTCCTTCCCCCTTCTCCCTCTTGGTGATTCCTACTAGGAATAGGATTGCAATACTATTCCAAGTAGGATTGCACCCCTTGGCGCACCATAGAGGGGCCGGCCGGCCTGCCCCCTTGCTCCTTTATATACGGGGGCAGGGGGCACCCTAGGACACACAAGTTGAATTGTTTTAGCCGTGTGCGGTGCCCCCTCCACAGAAACACACCTCGGTCATACCGTTGCAGTGCTTAGGCGAAGCCCTACGCCGGTAACTTCATCATATCCGTCACCACGCCGTCATGCTGATGAAACTCTCCCGTGAAGCTCAACTGGATCAAGAGTTCGTGGGATGTCATCAAGCTGAACTTGTGCTGAACACGGAGGTGCCGTACGTTCGGTGCTTGATCAGTTGAATTGCGAAGAAGTTCGACTACATCAACCGCGTCACTTGACGCTTCCGCTTTCGGTCTGCAAGGGTACATAGACACACTCTCCCCCTCGTTGCTATGCATCTGGTAGATAGATCTTGCGTGATCATAGGAAAATTTTGAAAATACTACGTTCCCCAACAGTGGTATCAGAGCCAGGTCTATGTGTAGATGATATGCACGAGTAGAACACAATGAGTTGTGGGCGATACTAGTCATACTGCTTACCAGCATGTCTGTCACATCCCTAGCTAGCACTTGCATTAGGACCTGACTAGAGTGTGCATCATGTCTACTTTCAAAGAAAATTGAAATGGGATTAACAGAAACCCCAGCACCCCTCTCCTAACAACTAGGGTTTGCTAAAATATTTTCCAATGTACCCAAAATGCCCTTCAAAATTTTCATCATTTCTGCCTTGGTCCTAAACCTCTGCCAAAAATGGTGCACATTTTTCTAGGACAATCTAGGGCTTTGGATTAAATCATATGGTATTTGAATTTGGGCATTTAAATGCTACAAAATATTTTAAATGCTCAAATAATCATAAACTATAATGTTTCCTACTGTTCATAATATATACAGTAGGTATGACAAGTGTTATGAGTTATAAGAATGTTTAGGCATTTTTTATTAAATGAACAAAGCTGCAAAAGAAATGAAACAGAAAAGAAAATAGGAAAAAAAAGGGAGAGAGAAAGCTTACCTGGCGCCCACCCGGCCCACCTGCCGGCCCAGCCCAGCTGCCGCTCCAGCGAGCTGCTTGGCTTGGCCAGGCAGGCAGGCAGGTGCTCGACGGCGACCGCGCCGCGCGCCACGCAGCTGCCCGCCGCCTTGCTTCACCCCCTCGCCGTCCTGGAGGGATGGTTCGATCGTCCACGTCCTCCTCGACCCCGCAGACACCTCCACCTCCCCCCAGTTCCTCTCCTTCGCTCTCCCCGCGCCATGGCCGACGCCGCCGTGTTCGCACCGTTGTAGAAGCCGCGTCCACCGTCGTCCCTGAGCTCCGCCTTGGTGTCCATCGTCTCCGCCGTCCTGGACTGCTTCGAACAGGCCGAGCCCCGAGCGCTCGCCCGCCCTGGAGACGCCCCCGACCTCTTCTTCCCCAACTCCGGCCGCGGAGAACCCCCTCGCCGTTCTGCTCAGCTCCGACCACCCCCGAGCTCGCTCCGGTGCTTGCCGCAACCCCTGTGAGCCTAGCTACCTCCTCCCCCTCTCCGTTGGCTCTCTTTTGCCCTGTAACGCACTACACGAAGCTCGCCTGCACGCACCGCCGCCGTGCTCGCCGCCGGTGATGCTCCGATGACCATTTGGTCACTGGCACCCGTCCAACATACTCACCGCAGCACGTAGATGCGAACGGTGCTACGCACGCATCGCCTAGGCCCCTGCAGCCGTTTCTCCACACACGCCCGACGCCGGTCGCCGCCGTTGAGCTCGTTGCCGTCGTCTCCGGCCACCCCAGGTCCGGCGACCACCACCATCCGACGCGCAACAGCAAGGGCTATCCAACGCACCCAACCGTAGCTCGAGCCGTGCACCGTAGGCGTTTTCCGAAGCACGCCGCCGTGTTTGGCCTCGCCGGCGGCTAAACGCCGGCAAGATGGACCTGTTTTGACCACGGGTTTGACCCCCTGGGTCAATGACATGTGGGCCCTGCCCGCAAGTCAAACCTAGTTTAGGTGTTAATTTAATTTTAATTAGTTAATTAGTTTAGTCACTGACACGTGGGCCCAGGCGCCACTGACAGCTAATTAGTTTTAGTTTAACTCTAATTAACTCAGTTAATTAGCTGTGACACTGACATGAGGGACCCACTGGTCAGGTTTGACTTGGACTGGCCCTGTTGACTGCCTGACGTCAGCATGATGTCATGCTGATGCAGTAAAGGTTTTTCTGGGATTTTTAGATTTAAAAATAATTCAGGAAATTCCAGAAAATACCCAAAACTTCTAAAAATCATATAACATCAACCATAGCTCAGATGGAAAAGATTTATATATGAAAAATGATCAGAAAAATCCAATCTTTCCAATGGCACTGGTTCCATGCATGTTTGAACAAGTTAACTTTCTGTATACATCAAAAACATGATAATTCACTTATTTAAATAATAGTTTGAACTTCAATTTGAATCCTTGATTCAAATAGGTTCAAACCCTTCTGGTTTTAGTTGCATTAGCCAACACACATGCATCTTGCCATGTCATAAACATGCATCATATTGTTGCATTTGTTTGTTAATGATTGTATCGCCGGTATTCTCTGTGTTAGGTCCTGCTCCCGAGGATACTGCTGCGTATCCAGTTGAAGAGCAGTACCCGACAACTACCTTGTCAGGCAAGCAATCATTGATCATTCCGATACAAACCCAATCTTCTCGCTCCTGCTCTCTTTTACTGCATTAAGGCAACAGCGTGTGAACTGCTACTTGCTGCGGTAGTTGAACCCTATTCCCTTGCATGACCTGTCATTGCCACAGTAAATAGTTGAAACCCACTAGCATGTGTAGGAGTTGATTGAGCCATGTGATGTGTGATCCACCATGCTATTTACTTATGTTGCCTGCTATGCTTAGAGTTGTGTCTGGTCTGGTTCATCTGGGTGATGGATCAGAGTGAAACAATCTTTCGATAAAGAGAAGGAAGTGTGGAATACGTTTGGTAAAGGTATCGATGAAAGGCCATGTAGGAGTACGTGGTGGGTTGTTTCATTGGAACCGTACATAGGACCCGAGATCTGTATGTGTGGTTCAAGTTGCAGTTACTACCATGCATTGGGCCCGAAACCAATGGACCCTCTCGGCTTATTAATTACCCTCGATCTCTGTCCAGGAGTTGCAACTAGTTTCTGGTGTTTATAGCTTACTGGAGGTCGTGCACAACGCTGACCCTCGGGGTGGGTTGTGACGCGACAGGTACGTGGCACGGTGTACCGGTTGCCCGTTTGGTGACTCGGGAACCCTGTACAGATCGTTTGGGGCCGTGAGCGACACCCCGGCCGGATCTCCCCACGGATGGAACCCAAATAGGCGATAAACCTGGACGAGAGACTTGAGTAGTTAGTCAGGTCGTGGCCGACACCCTCACTGGGCTTCCGCTTGAAGGTTGCCGAGTACACGCCGAGTAAACGGCGATAAGTGGTGGAAGCGTGTGTGAAGAAGTACACCCCTGCAGGGTTATCAAACTATTCGAATAGCCGTTGTTCGCGGTACGAACTTGTAGGATCGAAAGTATGTCTAGAGGGGGGGTGATTAGACTACTTGTAAATATAAAAATTCTGCCTTTTGATCAAGAACAGTTTTTGGCAGATTCACAATTATGATCAAGTTAAGCATCACCCTACACATGCAATTCTAGAGTATAGGCAGCGGAAAGTAAATTGCACATGTAGTAAAGAGAGGTGGAGAAGAGCAAACGCAATTTGGAGACACGGTGATTTTTCCCGTGGTTCCGATAGGTGGTGCTATCGTACATCCACGTTGATGGAGACTTCAACCCACGGAGGGTAACGGCTGCGCGAGTCCACGGAGGGCTCCACCCACGAAGGGTCCACGAAGAAGCAACCTTGTCTATTCCATCATGGCCTACGCCCACGGAGGGCTAGCCTTACTCGGGGTAGATCTTCACGAAGTAGGCGATCTCCTTGCCCTTACAAACTTCTTGGTTCAACTCCACATCTCGATGACGGAGGCTCCCAAGCGACACCTAACCAATCTAGGAGGCACCACCCTCCAAAAGGTAATAGATGTTGTAGATGATGATGAACTCCTTGCTCTTGTGCTTCAAATGATAATCTCCCCAACACTCAACTCTCCTCACTGATATGGCTATGGTGGAAGAAAGGATTGAGTGGAAAGCAACTTGGGAAGGTTAGAGATCAAGTTTCATATGGTAGGAGTGGAGCAACTTGATCTCAACACAAGGATAGGTAGTTCTCTTCTCAGAAATGTAAGGTAGGAGTGGTAGTTCTTTCTGATGGCTCTCTCCACGAATGAAGAGGGGGTGGAGGGGTATATATAGCCTCCACACAAAAATCCAACCGTTACACACATATTTGAGCAATCTCGGTGGGACCGAAGTGGACAACTCGGTGAGACCGAAAGTTCAAATAATGTGAACGTTGGGGTTTTCGGTGGGACCGAAAATACCATCTCGGTTAGTCCGATTTGAGTAAAGACAGGAGCTTGCCAGTTTCGGTGGGACCGACTTCATCATCTCGGTGACACCGATATGATGACAGAAGGTTACAGAAGCTTGGCAGCCCATGTTTCGGTGAAACCGATTTCAAACTCGGAATATCCGATTTTTCTACGGTTTGGCTTATGGCTGAGGTGGTTCATCTCGGTGTGACTGAGTTTGGAATATCGGTGGGACCGAGATTACTTATGAGTGTATTTTGTAGTGAAGGTTGCTGATAGTTTAAGGAGATATATCACTAAGCACTTGAGCAACCAGATCATCAACATAACCTCATCCCCTTTTAATAGTATTGGCTTTTCCTATGGACTCAATGTGATCTTGGATCACTAAACCAAAAATGGAGTCTTGAGCTTTTGCCAATGCTTGCCTTAGCATTTTGAGGGGTCCACTTCTTTAGTCCTTGCCATACCCATATCACTGAACTTCTCTGAAATGATTCTCAAGTAGCTATTAGTTCAATGATATATATGTTGTTATTAATTGCCAAAACCACCCGGGGATTAATTGCACTTTCAATCTCCCCCTTTTTGGTAATTGATGACAACATATAGATCAAAGCTTCGACAAAAGATATAATCAATGAATAATATCGTCGCTTTGAGAAGTATGTGATAAGCAAGAGCTCCCCCTAAATTTGTGCATTATTTAAGATTTGCGTTTGAATGCAAATGCACAATCGATTAGGTTCATGGGTCACTCTTCCATGTCACATACATCTTGGTGGAGCGCACAAAATGATAAGAATGAATAGCATGCACCCAATCACCAAGACATGAGTAAATAGTCATACAAGATAGGAATAGCATATGATAAGCATTAAGCACACATTAAAGCATAGTATGACCAAGCACTCATTAAGGTAGCATCTAACGGAGTATCAAGCACACTGAAAGTTTCGAAAACCAAAAGTATCTCAAAGAGACCGCAAAAGAACGAAAGAGCAAAAGCGCAAAAACAACAGCACTCTCTCTCGCACTCTCTCTCTCGAAGCCCTATGATCTATACAATTTCTCCCCCTTTGGCAACAAGTTACCAAAAAGTTCGAAAAAGCATAGAGCTAAACGTCACTGGGGACTCTGCTGGCGGCTCCCGTCTGGGTTGATGTCGGAGTAGATATGACGGCATCGGCGAAGACTTCAGCTGATGTCTGTGCTGGAGGAGTGGACACTGGAGCTGTAGCTGGAGTAACTGCTGGAGCTGTGGGCGGTGCTGAAGTTGTAGTCCTGGTGTCAGTCACTGGAATAGCAGCTGATCGGGATCCTTTGGGAACCGGAGCAGTCTGTCGATGAGAATCCTGGACTAAGTCATCCTGCACAAGCTCTGCCTTGTCCTGCTTTGCTTCCTCCATGTCTGCCTCAAGCTTGTTGACGGTCACTTGAATTTCAGTCAGCTTCACGTCCAGAGCGTGGATCTTCTCGTCAACAATCCTCTCTAGGCTCTCCTGAGACTGTTCAATGCTGGCCAGGCGTTGTTCAATCCTTTGAGTAGCTTCAAGAATCTGCTCTCCGAAACTCTTTGGTTTAGCTGCTGCTGCTGCTGCTTCTTTGTCAGCTTTGGCTTTCCTAGCAGCTTCTATCTTGGCTTGACCTTCAACAGATGTCGGATCCTCCTCGTCCATCACAACAGCATTGTCTTCATGCTCTGGCTGCAGGGGTAAGTGTTTCCTATCCAACAAGAATTTGCCCGTGCCAAACTTGGCATTGATAAGCATCTGAATCTGTGGGGCAAATCCACATGACCTTTTCTGGTCAGCTGCAGTCCTCTTAATGGTCTCTACCATTAAGTCCATCACCTTGAAAGGTGCCTTCTCATCAAGTATGTGCAGCATGTTGATAGAATATCCTCTGATCATGCGATGATCTCCAGACTTGGGCATCAAGGTATGCCTCAGAATAGTATTAGTGGTAGGTAAACCTGCCTGGAGATAGTAGACTGAGCCGAGCTTCCATACTTCCAAATCTGCTGCGGGGATCTCCTTGTACATGTTCTTCATGGAATCATGATTCTTCTTTGGAATCCCATAGACATCAATATCATCTTCTCGCTGCACTGGAGCATTCAGAATTTCAGCCCATTCTTCAACGGAAGAAGAGAACCTTTGACCTTCAGTCATCCAGGTGATCTTCCCATCAGGATAGAAGTGAGCTGTGGCATAGAATTGCATAATCATCTCATCGTTCCAACTGGTCAACTTCTGACCTACAAACTCTGCAACTCCACATGCAGTGAAGCTTTCATGCACATGTGGAAAGAAATCTCTGTGCTCTTCGCTGTCAATGTATTCCCAGTCAACATATCTGGTGTCTGCGACTATGGGCTTCTTGTCCATCAGCACGGTCTCATAGAAGTCCTGCTGCTCTCTGGTGTGAAATCTAGGGTCTACAGCAGTTCTTCTCCTCACGGCATATGGGTCAGCTTGTCTCCATAGCCTGAGACCTCTATCCTTCCTTGCCTTCATATCCTCGGTTTGAGGATGAGCATCATTGTGAAGTGGCAGTTTTGGACGGAGTTTCAGCAACACTTGTCCTTCCTCATCAGACTCAGCTGGTGGCACATCACCCTTGTTCTTCTCAGATGCTGGAATATTTCTGGTAGTCCTCTTGGGCTTGGCAGCAGGCTTTGCTGGAGCTGCCTTAGCTTGAGCAGATTTCTTGGGCTTTGAAGTGGCTGCGGCCTTAATGGCATCACCCATGAGCTTCTGCTTCTGAGGAGCAGGCTGGGGTGCTTCTTCTTCTTCATCCTCGACTGCTGCATCTGCATGAGAATCAGTATACACTTCCCTTTTTCTCTTGGAGGTTTTCTTCACTTTGCTTGCAGCTGGCTCTCCCAAATTCAGCTTTTTGGCAATAGTTGATTGCTTGACTTTGCTGGTGCCCTTCTTTGACTGCTGACCTTGTTGCTCTTTGGCAACAACCTTCCTCTTAGGCTTGGAGGTCACTTCTTCCTCAGCAACGAAATCAGAATCCTCATCATCGGAATTCTTCTCCTTTCTAGCTCTGGTGGCTGCAGGAGGCAAGCCACTTGGTGTACTCCTCTCACCATCATCAAAAGGGCTACTAGCCTCAGGACTAGTTTCTGCCTCAGGAATGTCTGCAATAGGTGACTCTGACCTGTTCTGACTGTCACTGGCATCTGACATGGCTGACAACCTATGAATAGATAAGGTATAGGCAGAGAAGAAGAGTTATCACAAACTGCAGAAGTTTTTGCAAAAAAAAATGAGTTCAAATTTTAGTTTTAAGTTTTCACGGAAGACATTTCGGTCAAACCGAGTTTGAGTATCGGTGAATCCGAAGTGTTTAACAGAAGCTTACCACACCACTTTCGGTTAGACCGAAGTGGGTTTCGGTCCTGCCGATAACACTAGGGTTTCACTAAAACTACATTTCGGTCACACCGATTTGCACAACTCGGTCGGACCGAAGGGTGCAGTGCAATGGCCAGAGGCCAAATCGGTCACACCGAAATTTTAAAATCGGTTTTACCGAGATGTGTTTCGTGGAAACCTAACCCTAAGAATTTTACTCGAATCTAGTTCAAACGAACCAATCTGGTGTAAAGGAAGATTTCAATCGTGGCCAGATATTGGGCAAACCAAACGTGCATTGAATCGGAGATGGGAGCACGAGTGGGATCAAGACTCACCCTAACTTGGTGGAGTCTCTCTACGGCGGCAACGGCGCGGAGGAAGTCCGTTGACGGCGATGGAGACCTGCGGCGAGGGCGCACAGGCGACGACGGCGACGATCCGGAGATCAAGGCGACGGCAGCAAGGGATGTGGGGCGAAAACGTTTGAAGGAGTAATCAACGCGCGCGGCCCTCAGTATATATATCCCTTTGCTGTCGGTGGGACCGAGTTGAAAAACTCGGTGGCACCGAGATGGATAACTGCTAGGCAGTTACGCATTTCGGTCACGCCGAAAATTATAACTCGGTTTCACCGAGATGAAACCTAGATCAGTCTAAATGCTTTCAGTTTGACCGAGTTTGAGTGAGTTGGTCTGACCGAAATCACTTAGAAGGTTTTGGAGGTCAGCCTTAGACGGATCGGTGGCTCCGAGTGCTCCTCACTCGGAGGGTCCGAAAATGACTTGTTCAAAGTTTGTGATATAAGCATGAATAGAATTTGAGACAAGAAAGCATAGATAGCTAGGGGAGGTACTTAGGCATTCTTGTCCATCCATTTGGTCAGAAAAACCAAAACAACCAAAACAACAAATGGATGTCCTCGAATGGATAAAATTATGCATCCAACATGCTCACACAATAAGATAGCAAATGAAATATGTGTCAAACATGCACAACCAAAACTCTAGCACTTAACACACAATTTGTCGATGACTAGGTCATCTTTATATGAGTATTTTGACTTAGGAGCCAAATGAGAACATTTGATCATAGGTCATACTCATCGTTTAAGCACAAGTGGGGTTACCACTTTTACATAAAGCATTGATGTGTTCACATCATTTGAAGATGCTTTAGCTCAATTTTTAGAGCAAAGCTCCCCCTAGATGTGAGAACCCCTTTTAAAGGGTCAAACTAACCTTGGGTTGTCGTAGAAGACTTCATGTAGATGTTGAAGATGTGGATGCTCAATGTTGATGAAGATCATCAAGAGTTGAGAGCTATCCTTTGGATTAGGGCACTTTCAATACCTACATGGGTTAGTCCCACAAGGAACAAACAAGGATATCCATGGACATAGATTGAAGTTCACAATAGATGATGTCCATGAAAGCAATGATTACCTTGTCCCTTGACTTACCAACAAGAGGGTTTGTGACTCCATGAACTAGTGCATGATGTGGAAGTTGATTGCACAAGTTCTTTGCCAAAATGAATGTGAGTGAAGTATGTTGGCGGAGTCACCCTCAGGAACTTTTTAGTTCTTCTTCTTCGGGATCCACATCATCTTGATGGGAATCCTTGGGGTTGTAGTTGAGCTTGACGAAGTAGAACTTGACGTTTCCTTGGGAACCCACTTGACCATGGCTTGAGGTGCTTCAATGAATGCATCAATCTCCTCTTGAAGCTTGTCCTTGGCTTTTAGCTTGTGGTCTTGTGGTGGAAGATCATCTTGAGCTTGTTCCACATTGGAAGAAGTAGGATCATACTTCTCCTTTTGAGAAACAAACTGTGGAGTAGGATATTGACCTTCTTCCCACTCAACACCTTCAGCGTTGAACTTTCGCTCAAAACCAATCCCTTGATTCTTCCGGTGCCTTCCTTGCTTGCGAACAATTTCCTCAAAGTTCTTGCTTCCGGCAAGGCTCTTGTAGACACCTTTCTCTATGATCCCTTTCAATAAACTATTCTCTTGCTCAAGTGTAACTTGGATTGAAACATTGTTAGTGGAATCAAGAGAACTACTAGAAGCAACAATATTAGATTTAACATGGTTATTGTTACTACTAGAGGAAGAATTTTTCTTGTGCTTGTCATGCTTAGTCTTAATAGGTGGCAAGAAATTAGACAAGAGAAGTCGTTTGGCATGATATGAAGAACTCTTCTTTCGAAGATCGTCATTGATCGCTTTTAGAAACTCATGTTCTTTCTCTAGAGTGAGCTTCTCGAAGCGTAGCTTCTCATGAGATCTTAGGAGCTCTCTATGATCTTCTTGAGTTGTTTCATGAGCTAACTTAAGAATGTTTAGTTCTTTAGTTAGACGCTCAATCTCCTTCATAGCATTGTCATTCGACTCTTCTCGACTATAAAGACTACTAGCATTTTCATCGTTACTAGGCTCACTAGATTTATCATGCAAGAGCTCATCTTCACCAAGCAAGTCATCCTCAGCACTATTGAAGTCAATGAATTCAGGGTGTGATACCTTGGGGCCTTTAGCCATGAAGCATCTTCCAATTCCCTCATTTGGTGAATCAAATAAGTCATAGGAGTTGGAGTTGGAGGATACGAGAGCAAGACCGGCAACACCTTCATCTTGACTGTAGTCGGAGTCGGAGTGATAGCTTCCATCGGATTGATTGTCGGAGTCGGAGCCGGAGACCCATTCACCTACATGAGCTTGATGTCTTCTTCTTGTGTAGCTCCTTGATGACTTGTCTTTCCTCTCCGAATCCTTGCTTCTCCGAGAGGGTCTTCGTTCATAACGATCATCTCTACTCCTTCTCTCTTTCCGAGGTGACTCATCTCTTGAGCTTCTTCTTGGAGATTCTTCTCTTCTCTTGTGGGGAGCCGTACACTCATTTGAGAAGTGTCTGGGTCTTCCACAATTGTAGCAGTTTCGATCACGACTAGAAGATCTCTTTTCATCATATGATCTAGACTTTGAGCTTCTCTCTTTGCCTCTATACTTGTAGAATTTGTTGAAGTTCTTAACCATTAGGCTTATCTCTTCATTGGAAACTAACTTGTCACTTGAGGTTGTGGGAGCATCACTTGTAGCTTTGTAAGCACCACTTGACTTGTTGTGAAGCTCTTCCTTATCCTTAAGTGTCATCTCATGAGCAACAATTCTTCCAATGACTTCAGTTGGCTTGAGAGTCTTGTAGTTTGGCATCATTTGGATCAAAGTGCACATGGTGTCATACTTTCCATCCAAAGCTCTTAGAATCTTCTTGATGATGAATCGGTCGGTCATTTCTTCGCTTCCTAAGCCGGCAATCTCATTTGTGATGAGAGCAAGCCTAGAGTACATTTCAGCGACTCCTTCACCATCCTTCATCTTGAACTTGTCAAGTTGACCTTGAAGAATGTCTAGCTTTGATTCCTTCACAGACTCGGTACCTTCGTGCATTTCAACCAAAGTATCCCAAATCTCTTTAGCATTCTCAAGACGGCTGATTTTGTTGAACTCCTCGGGACACAAAGCATTGAAGAGAATGTCACAAGCTTGAGCATTGTTTTGCAACATCCGCAATTCTTCCGGTGTAGCTTCGCGATCCGGAACTTTTCCTTCCTCGAAGAATTCACCTTTCATACCAACACAAATAATGCCCCATGCGGCTGGGTTATGACCAAGAATATGCATTTTCATTTTATGCTTCCAACTAGCAAAATTTATACCATCAAAATAAGGACCTCTACGAAAATTACCCTCACTAGACGCCATACTCTCCTAGGTTGTGAAACCAAGCTTATGGAGTCCAATGCAATGGAAACCAATACAATGGAGACCAAAGCTCTGATACCACTTGTAGGATCGAAAGTATGTCTAGAGGGGGGGTGATTAGACTACTTGTAAATATAAAAATTCTGCCTTTTGATCAAGAACAGTTTTTGGCAGATTCACAATTATGATCAAGTTAAGCATCACCCTACACATGCAATTCTAGAGTATAGGCAGCGGAAAGTAAATTGCACATGTAGTAAAGAGAGGTGGAGAAGAGCAAACGGAATTTGGAGACGCGGTGATTTTTCCCGTGGTTCCGATAGGTGGTGCTATCGTACATCCACGTTGATGGAGACTTCAACCCACGGAGGGTAACGGCTGCGCGAGTCCACGGAGGGCTCCACCCACGAAGGGTCCACGAAGAAGCAACCTTGTCTATTCCATCATGGCCTACGCCCACGGAGGGCTAGCCTTACTCGGGGTAGATCTTCACGAAGTAGGCGATCTCCTTGCCCTTACAAACTTCTTGGTTCAACTCCACATCTCGATGACGGAGGCTCCCAAGCGACACCTAACCAATCTAGGAGGCACCACCCTCCAAAAGGTAATAGATGTTGTAGATGATGATGAACTCCTTGCTCTTGTGCTTCAAATGATAATATCCCCAACACTCAACTCTCCTCACTGATATGGCTGTGGTGGAAGAAAGGATTGAGTGGAAAGCAACTTGGGAAGGTTAGAGATCAAGTTTCATATGGTAGGAGTGGAGCAACTTGATCTCAACACAAGGATAGGTAGTTCTCTTCTCAGAAATGTAAGGTAGGAGTGGTAGTTCTTTCTGATGGCTCTCTCCATGAATGAAGAGGGGGTGGAGGGGTATATATAGCCTCCACACAAAAATCCAACCGTTACACACATATTTGAGCAATCTCGGTGGGACCGAAGTGGACAACTCGGTGAGACCGAAAGTTCAAATAATGTGAACGTTGGGGTTTTCGGTGGGACCGAAAATACCATCTCGGTTAGTCCGATTTGAGTAAAGACAGGAGCTTGCCAGTTTCGGTGGGACCGACTTCATCATCTCGGTGACACCGATATGATGACAGAAGGTTACAGAAGCTTGGCAGCCCATGTTTCGGTGAAACCGATTTCAAACTCGGAATTTTCTAGGGTTTGGCTTATGGCTGACGTGGTTCATCTTGGTGTGACTGAGTTTGGAATATCGGTGGGACCGAGATTACTTATGAGTGTATTTTGTAGTGAAGGTTGCTGATAGTTTAAGGAGATATATCACTAAGCACTTGAGCAACCAGATCATCAACATAACCTCATCCCCTTTTAATAGTATTGGCTTTTCCTATGGACTCAATGTGATCTTGGATCACTAAACCAAAAATGGAGTCTTGAGCTTTTGCCAATGCTTGCCTTAGCATTTTGAGGGGTCCACTTCTTCAGTCCTTGCCATACCCATATCACTGAACTTCTCTGAAATGATTCTCAAGTAGCTATTAGTTCAATGATATATATGTTGTTATTAATTGCCAAAACCACCCGGGGATTAGTTGCACTTTCAGAACTACTTGGTTGCTCTTACAGTTCATAGACAAGTTGATGGATACTACTAAAAGCCTCAAGATAAGTGTGAGTGCCGTGGATGGCCCTTCCGTAGGATGACGGAAGAGGATCCTCGGTAGTGTATTGATGTGGTGAGTAGAGGACTCGTGTTCGTAATAACATCTTGCAATCCGTTGAGAGTTGTAGTATAGATTAGCCAAGGTCAAAGCTGGCATTCTGCTATAAACTCCACTACCCCCTTTGATAATGTTGCATGTATGATAGGTTCTGTGGTAAGACTTGCTGAGTACCTTTGTACTCATGTTTGCTTAATAACTGTTGCAGAGGAGAACCCTGCCCCTGCTGATGGGTTCTACATAGACGTTGACGTCGACGAGTAGCTTGACACCCAGACGGTGATCTGGAGCTTGTGAAGGGCCTTGTAGATAGTCAGGCTACACCAAGCCTGTTTTATTTTCTAAGTTGTCTGTACTCAGACATGTAGCTTCCGCTTGTGCTTGTATGACTGTATGACTTGAGTGTTGGGTCATGTGACCCCTACCTGTATGGATATGTTATGTATGGCTCTTGGAGCCTTTTAAATAAAGTACTTTGAGTCATAGAGTTCTGTTGTGATGCAATGTTGTATTTGCACATATTGAGCATATTGCATGTATGATTGAAATGCTTGGTATGTGTGGGATCCGACACCTAGTTGTTTTCCTTTGGTAGCCTATCTTACAGGGAAATGCCTCCTAGTGATTCCAATGAGCCTTGGTAGCTTGCTAATGCTCGGAACACGTAGGCTGGCCGGCATGCGTCCTTCTTCGTTCCTGTGTCTGTCCCTTAAGGGAAATGTCACGCGTTGTTCCTTTAAGTCCATGTAGCTTGCTACGACTTGGGTTCATACGTTGATGACCGACACGTTCGTTGCTGGGTCATGGATGCCTGTCTTTGTAATTTAGTGCCACTTTTGGTTTATAACTAGACATGTCGGCCCGGGTTCTCTGTCATATGGATGCTAGCGACACTGTCATATACGTGTGCCAAAATGCGCAAACGGTCCCGGGCCAGGTAAGGTGGCACCCGAGGGGTTACCGTGCATGAGGCCGCAAAGTGATATGATGTGTTACAGCTAGATCGGTGTGACTTAGGATCGGGGTCCTGACAGCGTTGGCATCAGAGCTGGACTGCCTGTAGGTTTCTCAAGCCAAACTGGTCGATGTTGAGTCTAGAAAAATTCTTAGTTATATGTAGGGGAATTGATTGTGGAAGGGAACGTAAGGCTCTTTTTACTCCTTTACCTTATGCCTTTCTGATCTGAGTCAGTTATTCTTTCTACGGGGATTTAGGACTAGGCCTCTTATCCTTACTAGGTTCACGTGTTACTAATCCGTAGACTCTTAGGATTGTTGGTTTCAAGCCTCAGTTCAGTTTCTATCCTTTAGTATGATGATTGTTGAACCGGAACCTTGATATGGAATTGTTGAGTGGCTATGCTATCATTTGTATGATGTCTCAAATCTTGTTTGAGCATTTACAGTTGTTATGCTGCCCGATTTCTTCCAGAAACACTAATGCCTTTGCATTATTTCGTGTTTCAGATGTCTGGCCGCATCCCTCACCAAGTGGTTCGTTTGACTCTGTGCATTAATGTGCCCGGTCACACGGCCATGCTAGTCCATGTAATGACTGAGACCGGTTATCGCTGGTATCCTGAATACACTGTGGAGGAACAGTACCAGGATTTCAATCAAAGTCAGTATTTCTGTACAGTCCGAATATACCCCTCATATCCCGGAGCTAATGATCCCATCCATTGGTCTTATGGACTCGGGATTACCATCGAGATGGCAGTGCAGGATGCCGCTTATTCGATGATGACCATTCTCCGTGCTAGGCATGCCCTGTTGCTGAACACTGAGTTCTGTTACATGCCAGCCTCACTCCCCGGAGAGGAAGGCTACTATACTGGTTTGTATACTGATGTTGCTCATGAAGATCCACTGCTTCAGACAACTGTTCAGATGTTGGAGGATAGGGACCGTGAGGTCCGTGCCCTCCGAATGGAGCTGTATAACACTCGAGCCGCTCATTGGACTACTTTGACACGGCTTGCACCTGCTGTGCACGCCGGATATCTGGACATGCGGGATTTGTACCCCGTGCGGACTCGTCTGCCTGATCGCATGGATTGGCGTGACGTTGGGGGTATTACACCTCCACGTGGGCGTCGGTTACCACCAGCATCGGGACCAAGACCACACCCATGCCCCTATGGTCCTCAGCCTTCGAGTGCTCGCGAGTTCCAAGATCCGTCTGTACCACTTCCAGGCTACGGTGGTAATCTTTACGAGGATTACTACGCGAATGTCTGAGCTAGTCCGTGGTAGTAGTAGTATTGTAGTAGTTGTATTTCCATAGTCCTGCGCGTCTTGTGGAATATGACTTAGTGTGTACTGAGTTCCGGAGGTGTAGTTAAATAATGTATAGGAGCTCGGAATGTCTCTGATGGGATGTATCGTCTTTCACCGCAGTTGTACTTTAGCCTTGGCTTGTACTAAACTTTGTATGGTGTGTATGACCACTGGTGTATATATAGCAGTTCCTATATTACCATGTCGTACGGATGAACATCTCTGCATTCTGTGTCATCCATTACATTCTGCACTTCTATGTCAAATTTTTGCCATCCTTGTCTAAACCGTTGTTTTGTTTTCCTAGGATGGTCAACACTCGCAACACTCCTGCTGCTCAGGAGCAGGGTGAGGCTAGTGGGGCTAGAGATGGAAATCTGCCCCAGCCACCCTCTTTGGCGGAAGTTATGCTTGAAGCAGAACGAAACAAGAGAGAGACCAACCGTCTGCTGGAACGCATAGAGCAGAACACTGGGTTCCGTCAGAGGAATGACGTGGTGTCAATCCACGATTTTATCAAGATGTGTCCACCATAGTTCCATCACTCCACTGAACCTCTGGATGCTGATGACTGGCTATGTAGTATCACCCATAAGCTACACTCTGCCCGTGTGGCCGAAGCTGACAAGGTTATCTACGCCGCCTACCATCTTGAGGGCCCTGCCAGTCTTTGGTGGGAAAACTTTGAAGCTATGCGTCCTGCTGGCCAAGTCACTACCTGGGTTGAGTTCGGTGAGGCATTCCGTGAACACC
Organism: Secale cereale; assembly: GCA_902687465.1. Taxonomy (NCBI): domain Eukaryota; kingdom Viridiplantae; phylum Streptophyta; class Magnoliopsida; order Poales; family Poaceae; genus Secale; species Secale cereale. The sequence continues at coordinate 764,761,371 of LR738710.1, forward strand.
ACATTCCGGAAGGTCTCATGGACCGTAAGCGGGAGGAATTCTGTAATTTCACCCAGGGCCGTTTAACTGTGGATGGCTATAGTCGTGAGTTTGGTAATCTGGCACGCTATGCACCTGAGGAAGTATCCACCGATGCCAAGAAGCAGGCGAGGTTCCGCAAGGGACTCAGCCCTGAACTCCGTCGAGATCTACGTCTGCACGAGTGCACTTCCTTCCAGAAGTTGGTTAACAAGGCTATCAGTGCTGAAACCGGCCAGACCGACTTCGAGGCCACCCGCAAGCATACTCGAGACTTTGGTTCCTCATCCGGCTCTGGCTCTCACAAGCGCCGTGTGTGGGTTCCTAACACTGCTCTGCCACCCAAGTACACACCGAGGCCATCCTATGAGGCGCCTCGCCCAACTCAACAGTTTGCACCTGCTAAGACCTATGGAGGACCACCTTCCAACTTTGCTCCACGCACCACCACTGTGACTTGTTTCAAGTGTGGAGAACCGGGACACTACATGCGTGATTGTCCCCAGAACCAGCCAGGAAAACCCGTTGGCCATGGTAAGCCAACCGGCAAGGTGAACTATGTCAAGCCAATCCCCACTGCACGTGGTCATGTCAACTATGTTTCTGCCGAAGGAGCTTATGAGGATCCTAACGTCGTCCTTGGTACACTTCTCGTAAACTGCCATCCGGCATCTGTTCTTTTCGATACTGGAGCATCCCATTCGTTCATATCTGAGAGCTATGCTCGATTGCACAACATGACTTTTTGTGACATGCCTACTTCAATGGTTATTCAAACTCCTGGTTCAAAGTGGCAAACCTCTAGGGTAAGCCATGGAAATGAAATCCTTGTCGATAGACTTGTTTTCCTTGCATCTTTAATCGCTCTCAAGTCCTCGGACATAAATATCATTTTGGGTATGGATTGGATGACAACCCATTACGCCAAAATTGATTGCTTTACTAGGACCGTTCAACTTACACATCCATCCGGCAAGATAGTCAATGTCTTGACTTGAATGGCTGAATGTCAGCTCTACTCTCTTAATGCCAGCCCTCTACCAGAACTCGAAGATATCCCGGTAGTTCGTGACTTTCCGGATGTTTTTCCAGAAGAACTGCCAGGAGTTCCACCTGACAGAGATGTCGAGTTCGTGATAGATCTTATCCCTGGAACTGTCCCAATCTCTAGGAGACCTTATAAGATGGCACCACTAGAATTAGCTGAGCTAAAGAAACAACTCGATGAGTCCTTGCAAAAGGGTTTCATCCGTCCTAGTTCTTCCCCTTGGGCTTGCCCCGTCCTCTTCGTCAAGAAGAAGGATGGAACGGAGCGGATGGTTGTAAATTACCGACCTGTCAATCTGGTCACCATAAAGAATAAGTATCCGCTTCCCAGGATCAACGACCTGTATGATCAGCTCGCTGGATCCTCAGTCTTCTCTAAGATGGATTTGAGGTTGGGCTACCATCAAATCAAAATCAAGAACGGGGACATTCCTAAAACGGCTTTCGTTACTCGTTATGGCCAATATGAGTACACCGTTATGTCCTTCGGATTAACCAATGCCCCAGCTACCTTTTCTTGGTTAATGAATTCTATATTCATGGAGTATTTGGATAAATTCGTCGTGGTATACCTCGATGATATACTCATTTTCTCCAAGAACAAGGAGGATCATGCCGAGCATTTAAGGCTGGTATTGACGAAGCTTCGAGAGCACCGCCTTTATGCCAAATTCTCTAAATGTGAATTTTGGTTGCCAGAAATAACCTATCTAGGTCATGTGATCTCTGGCAAGGGTATTGCTGTCAATCCCGAGCGAGTTCAAGCCGTACTTGATTGGACTCCCCCTGAATCGGTCAAGCAAGTTAGGAGTTTTCTTGGCTTAGCGAGCTATTGCCGACGTTTCGTCGAGAACTTCTCCAAGGTTGCTAAACCTCTAACCGAACTCCTCAAGAAAGATAAAAAGTTTGAGTGGACCCCACAGTGCGAGTCCAGTTTTCAAGAACTGAAAAGACGCCTGACATCTGCACCTGTACTGGTACCACCAGACTTTTCCAAGGATTTTATAATCTATTGCGACGCCTCGCGACAAGGACTAGGTTGCATTCTCATGCAAGATCGTCAAGTGATTGCATACGCATCCCGACAGTTGCGTCCACATGAGGATAACTATCCTACCCATGATCTAGAGCTTGCAGCTGTAGTCCATGCACTCAAAACATGGCGACATTACCTTCTTGGTAATCGCTGTGAAATCTTCACTGATCACCAAAGTTTGAAGTATATCTTCACTCAACCGGATCTAAATCTCAGGCAAAGACGTTGGGTTGAGTTGCTCACCGACTACGACTTAGGAATCACTTACACTCCTGGAAAGGCCAACGTCATGGATGATGCACTAAGTCGTAAGTCATATTGTAACAATTTAATGTTACAACAAAGTCAACCACTTCTCCACGAGGAATTTCGCAAGCTTAACCTTCACATTGTTCCTCGAGGATTCCTCTCCACCTTGGTGGCGAAACCTACCCTTATGGATCAGGTCATCAAAGCACAGAAGGTTGATCCCGGAATTTCCCGTATTAAGAGGAACATCAAGAAAGGAGTTGTAGGATGTTTCTCAATTGATGATCAAGGAGTCGTATTCTTTAGCAACCGTTTAGTGGTTCCTAAAGTACGAAACCTAAGACGTTTGATTCTTAAGGAGGCTCATGAATCTCCTCTCACGATTCATCCTGGTAGTACTAAAATGTATCAAGACCTACGTCAAAGATTCTGGTGGACTAGGATGAAGAGAGAAATCGCTCAGTTCATTGCTAACTGCGGCGTTTGTCGTCGAGTCAAAGCAGAGCATCAACGGCCTGCTGGCACCCTTCAACCTTTAGCTATTCCTGAATGGAAATGGGATAAAGTTGGTATGGACTTCATTACCGGGTTTCCCAGGTCCAGGAAAGGGAATAATGCTATCTTCGTCGTTGTCGACCGCCTCTCTAAAGTAGCTCATTCCCTGCCTGATCGGGAGAGTATTACCGCTAGCCAGCTAGCAGACTTATATATCTCTCGAATAGTATCACTTCATGGTGTACCATTGGAGATTAACTCACACCGTGGAAGTCTTTTCACTTCCCGATTTTGGGAAAGTTTCCAGAATGCTATGGGAACTCATCTCTCTTTCAGTACTGCCTTCCATCCGCAGTCAAGTGGTCAAGTGGAACGAGTCAATCAAATTCTGGAAGACATGCTTCGAGCCTCTGTCATTTCGTTCGGTATGGAATGGGAGAAATGTCTTCCATTTGCCGAATTCGCTTATAACAATAGTTATCAAGCCAGCTTGGGCAAAGCTCCCTTCGAAGTTCTATATGGACGAAGGTGTCGAACACCTCTTAACTGGTCAGAGACCGGGGAAAGACAATTCTTTGGCCCGGATATGATCCAGGAAGCAGAGGAACAAGTTCGCATCGTTCGTGAGAGATTGAAAACAGCCCAGTCTCGCCAAATGAGCCAATATGATAGTCATCATAAGGCTGTGACTTTTGAAGTCGGCGATAAGGCTTACCTTCGGGTTACTCCTCTTAAGGGAACCCATCGCTTTGGTATCAAAGGCAAATTGGCCCCTCGTTACATCGGTCCTTTTCGCATTCTTGCCAAACGAGGAGAAGTTGCCTACCAATTGGAACTACCTCCGCACCTCTCCAGAGTTCATGATGTTTTCCACGTTTCTCAACTCAGGCGTTGCTTCTCGGATCCTATCCGCGGAGTGGACCACGAAACGCTTGATCTCCAAGACAATCTCACATATCGAGAATACCCCGTTCGTATTCTTGATCAAACTGAGCGCACCACTCGACGTCACAATATCAAGTTTCTCAAGGTTCAATGGTCACATCATTCCGAGAGTGAAGCTACTTGGGAAAGGGAGGATCGTCTTCGACTTGAGTACCCCACCCTCTTTCCGGAGGAACCCGAATCTCGGGACGCGATTCTTTTAAGTGGGGGTGAGTTGTCACATCCCTAGCTAGCACTTGCATTAGGACCTGACTAGAGTGTGCATCATGTCTACTTTCAAAGAAAATTGAAATGGGATTAACAGAAACCCCAGCACCCCTCCCCTAACAACTAGGGTTTGCTAAAATATTTTCCAATGTACCCAAAATGCCCTTCAAAATGTTCATCATTTCTGCCTTGGTCCTAAATCTCTGCCAAAAATGGTGCACATTTTTCTAGGACAATCTAGGGCTTTGGATTAAATCATATGGTATTTGAATTTGGGCATTTAAATGCTACAAAATATTTTAAATGCTCAAATAATCATAAACTATAATGTTTCCTACTGTTCATAATATATACAGTAGGTATGACAAGTGTTATGAGTTATAAGAATGTTTAGGCATTTTTTATTAAATGAACAAAGCTGCAAAAGAAATGAAACAGAAAAGAAAATAGGACAAAAAGAGAGAGAGAAAGCTTACCTGGCGCCCACCCGGCCCAGCTGCCGGCCCAGCCCAGCTGCCGCTCCAGCGAGCTGCTTGGCTCGGCCAGGCAGGCAGGCAGGTGCTCGACGGCGACCGCGCCGCGCGCCACGCAGCTGCCTGCCGCCTTGCTTCACCCCCTCGCCGTCCTGGAGGGATGGTTCGATCGTCCACGTCCTCCTCGACCCCGCACACACCTCCACCTCCCCCCAGTTCCTCTCCTTCGCTCTCCCCGCGCCATGGCCGACGCCGCCGTGTTCGCACCGTTGTAGAAGCCGCGTCCACCGTCGTCCCTGAGCTCCGCCTTGGTGTCCATCGTCTCCGCCGTCCTCGACTGCTTCGAACAGGCCGAGCCCCGAGCGCTCGCCCGCCCTGGAGACGCCCCCGACCTCTTCTTCCCCAACTCCGGCCGCGGAGAACCCCCCTTGCCGTTCTGCTCAGCTCCGACCACCCCCGAGCTCGCTCCGGTGCTTGCCGCAACCCCTGTGAGCCTAGCTACCTCCTCCCCCTCTCCGTTGGCTCTCTTTTGCCGTGTAACGCACTGCACGAAGCTCGCCTGCACGCACCGCCGCCGTGCTCGCCGTCGGTGATGCTCCGGTGACCATTTGGTCACTGGCACCCGTCCAACATACTCACCGCAGCACGTAGATGCGAACGGTGCTACGCACGCATCGCCTAGGCCCCTGCAGCCGTTTCTCCACACACGCCCGACGCCGGTCGCCGCCGTTGAGCTCGTTGCCGTCGTCTCCGGCCACCCCAGGTCCGGCGACCACCACCATCCGACGCGCAACAGCAAGGGCTATCCAACGCACCCAACCGCAGCTCAAGCCGTGCACCGTAGGCGTTTTCCGAAGCACGCCGCTGTGTTTGGCCTCGCCGGCGGCTAAACGCCGGCGAGATGGACCTGTTTTGACCACGGGTTTGACCCCCTGGGTCAATGACATGTGGGCCCTGCCCGCAAGTCAAACCTAGTTTAGGTGTTAATTTAATTTTAATTAGTTAATTAGTTTAGTCACTGACACGTGGGCCTAGGCGCCACTGACAGCTAATTAGTTTTAGTTTAACTCTAATTAACTCAGTTAATTAGCTGTGACACTGACATGAGGGACCCACTGGTCAGGTTTGACTTGGACTGGCCCTGTTGACTGCCTGACGTCAGCATGATGTCATGCTGATGCAGTAAAGGTTTTTCTGGGATTTTTAGATTTAAAAATAATTCAGGAAATTCCAGAAAATACCCAAAACTTCTAAAAATCATATAAAATCAACCATAGCTCAGATGGAAAAGATTTATATATGAAAAATGATCAGAAAAATCCAATATTTCCAATGGCACCGGTTCCATGCATGTTTGAACAAGTTAACTTGCTGTATACATCAAAAACATGATAATGCACTTATTTAAATAATAGTTTGAACTTCAATTTGAATCCTTGATTCAAATAGGTTCAAACCCTTCTGGTTTTAGTTGCATTAGCCAACACACATGCATCTTGCCATGTCATAAACATGCATCATATTGTTGCATTTGTTTGTTAATGATTGTATCGCCGGTATTCTCTGTGTTAGGTCCTGCTCCCGAGGATACTGCTGTGTATCCAGTTGAAGAGCAGTACCCGACAACTACCTTGTCAGGCAAGCAATCATTGATCATTCCGATACAAACCCAATCTTCTCGCTCCTGCTCTCTTTTACTGCATTAAGGCAACAGCGTGTGAACTGCTACTTGCTGCCGTAGTTGAACCCTATTCCCTTGCATGACCTGTCATTGCCACAGTAAATAGTTGAAACCCACTAGCATGTGTAGGAGTTGATTGAGCCATGTGATGTGTGATCCACCATGCTATTTACTTATGTTGCCTGCTATGCTTAGAGTTGTGTCTGGTCTGGTTCATCTGGGTGATGGATCAGAGTGAAACAATCTTTCGATAAAGAGAAGGAAGTGTGGAATACGTTTGGTAAAGGTATCGATGAAAGGCCATGTAGGAGTACGTGGTGGGTTGTTTCATTGGAACCGTACATAGGACCCGAGATCTGTATGTGTGGTTCAAGTTGCAGTTACTACCATGCATTGGGCCCGAAACCAATGGACCCTCTCGGCTTATTAATTACCCTCGATCTCTGTCCAGGAGTTGCAACTAGTTTCTGGTGTTTATAGCTTACTGGAGGTCGTGCACAACGCTGACCCTCGGGGTGGGTTGTGATGCGACAGGTACGTGGCATGGTGTACCGGTTGCCCGTTTGGTGACTCGGGAACCCTGTACACATCGTTTGGGGCCGTGAGCGACACCCCAGCCGGATCTCCCCACGGATGGAACCCAAATAGGCGATAAACCTGGACGAGAGACTTGAGTAGTTAGTCAGGTCGTGGCCGACACCCTCGCTGGGCTTCCGCTTGAAGGTTGCCGAGTACACGCCGAGTAAACGGCGATAAGTGGTGGAAGCGTGTGTGAAGAAGTACACCCCTGCAGGGTTATCAAACTATTCGAATAGCCGTTGTTCGCGGTACGAACTACTTGGTTGCTCTTACAGTTCATAGACAAGTTGATGGATACTACTAAAAGCCTCAAGATAAGTGTGAGTGCCGTGGATGGCCCTTCCGTAGGATGACGGAAGAGGATCCTCGGTAGTGTATTGATGTGGTGAGTAGAGGACTCGTGTTCGTAATAACATCTTGCAATCCGTTGAGAGTTGTAGTATAGATTAGCCAAGGTCAAAGCTGGCATTCTGCTATAAACTCCACTACCCCCTTTGATAATGTTGCATGTATGATAGGTTCTGTGGTAAGACTTGCTGAGTACCTTTGTACTCATGTTTGCTTAATAACTGTTGCAGAGGAGAACCCTGCCCCTGCTGATGGGTTCTACATAGACGTTGACGTCGACGAGTAGTTTGACACCCAGACGGTGATCTGGAGCTTGTGAAGGGCCTTGTAGATAGTCAGGCTACACCAAGCCTGTTTTATTTTCTAAGTTGTCTGTACTCAGACATGTAGCTTCCGCTTGTGCTTGTATGACTGTATGACTTGAGTGTTGGGTCATGTGACCCCTACCTGTATGGATATGTTATGTATGGCTCTTGGAGCCTTTTAAATAAAGTACTTTGAGTCATAGAGTTCTGTTGTGATGCAATGTTGTATTTGCACATATTGAGCATATTGCGTGTATGATTGAAATGCTTGGTATGTGTGGGATCCGACACCTAGTTGTTTTCCTTTGGTAGCCTATCTTACAGGGAAATGCCTCCTAGTGATTCCAATGAGCCTTGGTAGCTTGCTACTGCTCGGAACACGTAGGCTGGCCGGCATGTGTCCTTCTTCGTTCCTGTGTCTGTCCCTTAAGGGAAATGTCACACGTTGTTCCTTTAAGTCCATGTAGCTTGCTACGACTTGGGTTCATACGTTGATGACCGACACGTTCGTTGCTGGGTCATGGATGCATGTCTCTGTAATTTAGTGCCACTTTTGGTTTATAACTAGCCATGTCGGCCTGGGTTCTCTGTCATATGGATGCTAGCGACACTGTCATATACGTGTGCCAAAATGCGCAAACGGTCCCGGGCCGGGTAAGGTGGCACCCGAGGGGTTACCGTGCGTGAGGCCGCAAAGTGATATGACGTGTTATAGCTAGATCGGTGTGACTTAGGATCGGGGTCCTGACAATGTCATACTTTGGTTCGGTGGAATTGTGAGATGAAGCGGCCCGGACCGAGATTACGTGCACGCTTACGCGAGACTGGTTTCACCGTTATGAGCACTCGTTGCTTAAAGGTGACTGGCGGGTGTCTGTCTCTCTCACTTTAGCTGAATCGAGTGTGGCTAGGCCCGGTCCTTGTGAAGGTTAAAACATCACATACTTGACGAAACATAGTTGTGGTTTTGTATGCGTAGGTAAGAACGGTTCTTGCTAAGCTCGTAGCAACCACGTAAAACTTGCAACAACAAAGTAGAGGATGTCTAACTTGTTTTTGCTGGGCATGTTGTGATGTGATATGGTCAAGACATGATGAGTTATACGATTTTGTATGAGATGATCATGTTTTGTAAAGTTATCGGCAACTGGCAGGAGCCATATGGTTGTCGCTTTATTGTATGAAATGCAATCGCCATGTAATTGCTTTACTTTATCACTAAGCGGTAGCGATAGTCGTAGAAGCAATAGTTAGCGAGACGACAACGATTCTACGATGGAGATCAAGGTGTCACGCCGGTGACGAAGGTGATCATGATGGTGCTTTGGAGATGAAGATCAAAAGCACAAGATGATGATGGCCATATCATGTCACATATTTTGATTGCATGTGATGTTTATCTTATTATGCTTTTATTTTGCTTAGTACGATGGTAGCATTATAAGATGATCTCTTACAAAATTTCAAGGTATAAGTGTTCTCCCTGAGTATGCACCGTTGCGAAAGTTCGTCGTGCCGCGATACCACGTGATGATCAGGTGTGATAAGCTCTACGTTCAAATACAATGGGTGTAAGCCAGTTTTACACACGCAGAATACTTGGGTTAAACTTGATGAGCCTAGCATATGCAGATATGGCCTCGGAACACTGGAGACCGAAAGGTCAGGCATGAATCATATAGTAGATATGATCAACATAAGATGTTCACCATTGAAATTACTCCATCTCACGTGATGATCGCACATGGTTTAGTTGATTTGGATCACGTGATCATTTAGATGACCGGAGGGATGTCTATCTAAGTGGGAGTTCTTAAGTAATATGATTAATTGAACTTTAATTTATCATGAACTTAGTCCTGATAGTTTTTGCATATCTATGTTGTTGTAGATCAATGGCCCATGCTACCGTTCCTTTGAATTTTAATGCATTCCTATAGAATGCTAAGTTGAAAGATGATGGTAGCAATTACACGGACTGGGTCCGTAACTTGAGGATTATCCTCATTGCTGCACAGAAGAATTATGTCCTTGAAGGACCGCTAGGTGACAAGCCCCCTCCCGCTAATGTAGACGCTTTGAACGTCTGGCAGACGTGGTCTGATGACTACACGATAGTTCAGTGTGCCATGCTTTACGGCTTAGAACCGGGACTTCAACGACGTTTTGAACGTCATGGACCATATGAGATGTTCCAGGAGTTGAAGTTAATATTTCAAGCAAATGCCCGGATTGAGAAATATGAGATTTCGAATAAGTTCTATAGCTGGAAGATGGAGGAGAATAGTCCTATCAGTGAACACTTGCTCAGAATGTCTGGGTACTACAATCATATGACTCAACTTGGTTGCAAAGTTGACGAGGATAGTGTTATCGATAGAGTTCTTCAATCACTGCCACCAAGCTATAAAGGCTTCATGATGAACTATAATATGCAAGGGATGCAGAAGACAATTCCCGAGCTCTTCGCTATGCTCAAAGCTACAGAGGTAGAAATCAAAAAGGAGCATCAAGTGTTGATGGTTAACAAAACCACTAGTTTCAAGAAAAAGGGCAAGGGAAAGAAGGGGAACTTCAAGAAGAATAGCAAGACAGTTGCTACTCCTGCGAAGAAACCCAAGTCTGGAGCCAAGCCTGAAACTGAGTGCTTCTACTGCAAAGGGACTGGACACTGGAAGCGGAACTGCCCCAAGTATTTGGCGGATAAGAAGGATGGCAAGGTGAACAAAGGCCTATGTGATATACATGTTATTGATGTGTACCTTACTAATGCTCATAGTAGTACCTGAGTATTTGATACCGGTTCGGTTGCTAATATTTGTAACTCGAAACAGGGACTACAGATTAAATGAAGATTGGCTAAGGACGAGGTGACGATGCGCGTGGGAAATGGTTCCAAAGTCGATGTGATCGCCGTCGGCACACTACCTCTACATCTACCTTCGGGATTAGTTTTAGACCTGAATAATTGTTATTTGGTGCCAGCGTTAAGCATGAACATTATATCTGGATCTTGTTTGTTGCGAGACGGTTATTCATTTAAATCAGAGAATAATGGTTGTTCTATTTTTATGAAAAATATCTTTTATGGTCATGCACCCTTAAAGAGTGGTCTATTCTTGTTGGATCTCGATTGTAGTGATACACATATTCATAATATTGAAGCCAAAAGATGCAAGGTTAATAATGATAGTGCAACTTATTTGTGGCACTTCCATTTAGGTCATATTGGTGTAAAGCGCATGAAGAAACTCCATAGTGATGGACTTTTGGAATCACTTGATTATGAATCACTTGGTGCTTGCGAACCATGCCTCATGGGCAAGATGACTAAAACTCCGTTCTAAGGAACAATGGAGCGAGCAACATATTTGTTGGAGATCATACATACAAATGTATGTGGACCAATGAGTGTTGAAGCTCGCGGCGTACATCGTTATTTTCTGACATTCACTGATGATTTGAGCAGATATGGGTATATCTACTTAATGAAACACAAGTCTGAAACATTTGAAAAGTTCAAAGAATTTCAGAGTGAAGTGGAGAATCATCGTAACAAGAAAATAAAGTTTCTACGATCTGATCGTGGAGGTGAATATTTGAGTTACAAGTTTGGTCTTCATTTGAAACAATGTGGAATAGTTTCACAACTCATGCCACCCAGAACACCATAGCGTAATGGTGTGTCCGAACGTCGTAACCGTACTTTATAGGATATGGTGCGGTCTATGATGTTTCTTACCGATTTAGCACTATCATTTTGGGGTTATGCTTTAGAGACAACTGCATTCACGTTAAATAGGGCACCATCTAAATCCGTTGAGATGATGCCTTATGAACTGTGGTTTGGCAAGAAACCAAAGTTGTTGTTTCTTAACGTTTGGGGCTGCGATGCTTATGTGAAAAAGCTTCAACCTGATAAGCTCGAACCCAAGTCGGAGAAATGTGTCTTCATAGGATACCCAAAGGAAACTGTTGGGTACACCTTCTATCACAGATCCGAAGGTAAGATATTCGTTGCTAAGAATGGATCCTTTCTAGAGAAGGAGTTTCTCTCGAAAGAAGTGAGTGGGAGGAAAGTAGAACTTGATGAGGTAATTGTACCTTCTCCTGAATTGGAAAGTAGTACATCATAGAAACTAGTTCCAGTGATTCCTAGACCAATTAGTGAGGAAACTAATGATGATGATCATGAAACTTCAGATCAAGTTTCTGTTGAACGTCATAGATCAACCAGAGTACGTTCCGCACCAGAGTGGTACGACAACCCAGTTCTGGAAGTCATGTCACTAGACCATGATGAACCTACGAACTATGAGGAAGCGATGATGAGCCCAGATTCCGCAAAATGGCTTGAGGCCATGAAATCTGAGATGGGATCCATGTATGAGAACAAAGTGTGGACTTTGGTTGACTTGCCCGATGATCGACAAGCCATCGAAAATAAATGGATCTTCAACAGGAAGACTGACGCAGACGGTAATGTTACTGTTTACAAAGCTCGACTTGTTGCGAAAGGGTTTCGACAAGTTCAAGGAGTTGACTACGATGAGACTTTCTCACCCGTAGCGATGCTTAAGTCTGTCTGAATCATGTTAGCAATTGCCGCATTTTATGATTATGAAATCTGGCAAATGGATGTCAAAACTGCATTCCTGAATGGATATCTCAAAGAAGAGTTGTATATGATGCAACCAGAGGGTTTTGTCGATCCAAAAGGTGCTAACAAGGTGTGCAAGCTCTAGTGATCCATCTATGGACTGGTGCAAGCTCTCGGAGTTGGAATATACGCTTTGATGAGGTGATCAAAGCATATGGTTTTATACAGATTTATGGAGAAGCCTGTATTTACAAGAAAGTGAGTGGGAGCTCTGTAGCATTTCTGATATTATATGTGGATGACATATTGTTGATTGGAAATGATATAGAATTTCTGGATAGCATAAAATGATACTTGAATAAGAGTTTTTCAATGAAAGACCTCGGCGAAGCTGCTTACATATTAGGCATCAAGATCTATAGAGATAGATCAAGACGCTTAATTGGACTTTCACAAAGTACATACCTTGATAAAGTTTTGAAGAAGTTCAAAATGGATCAGTCAAAGAAAGGGTTCTTGCCTGTGTTACAAGGTGTGAAGTTGAGTAAGACTCAATGCCCGACCAATGAAGAAGATAGAGAGAAAATAAAAGTCATTCCCTATGCCTCAGCCATAGGATCCATCATGTATGCAATGTTGTGTACCAGACCTGATGTGTGCCATGCTATAAGTCTAGTAGGGAGGTACCAAAGTAATCCAGGAGTGGATCACTGGACAGAGGTCAAGAACATCCCGAAATACCTGAAAAGGACAAAGGATATGTTTCTTGTGTATGGAGGTGACAAAGAGCTCGTCGTAAACGGTTACGTCGATTCTAGCTTTGACACTGATCCGGATGACTCTAAGTCACAAACCGGACATGTATTTTTATTGAAAGGTGGAGCTGTCAGTTGGTGCAGTTCCAAGCAGAGCGTCGTGGCGGGATCTACGTGTGAAGCGGAATACATAGCTGCTTCGGAAGCAGCAAATGAAGGAGTCTGGATGAAGGATTTCATATCTGATCTAGGTGTAATACCTAGTGCATCGGGTCCAATGAAAATCTTTTGTGACAACACTGGAGCAATAGCCTTGGCGAAGGAATCCAGGTTTCACAAGAGAACAAAGCACATCAAAAGACGCTTCAATTCCATCCGCGATCTAGTCAAGGAGGGAGACATAGAGATTTGCAAGATACATACGGATCTGAATGTTGCAGACCCGTTAACTAAGCCTCTTACACGGGCAAAACATGATCAACACCAAGACTCCATAGGTGTTAGGGTCATTACTTTGTAATCTAGATTATTGACTCTAGTTCAAGTGGGAGACTGAAGGAAATATGCCCTAGAGGCAATAATAAAGATGTTATTTGTATTTCCTTATATCATGATAAAAGTCTTTTATTCATGCTAGAGATGTGTTAACCGGAAACTTAGTACATGTGTGAATACATAGACAAAACAGTATGTCCCTAGTATGCCTCTACTAGACTAGCTCATTGATCAAAGATGGTTATGTTTCCTAACCATAGACATGAGTTGTCATTTGATCAACGGGGTCACATCATTAGGAGAATGATGTGATGGACAAGACCCATCCGTTAGCTTAGCACTATGATCGTTTAGTTTTACTGCTATTGCTTTCTTCATGACTTATACATGTTCCTTTGACTATGATATTATGCAACTCCCGTATACCGGAGGAACACCTTGTGTGCTATCAAACATCACAACATAACTGGGTGATCATAAAGATGCTCTACAGGTGTCTCCGAAAGTGTTCGTGGTGTTGGCATAGATCAAGAATAGGATTTGTCACTCCGAGTGTCGGAGAGGTATCTATGGACCCTCTCGGTAATACACATCATAATAAGCCTTGCAAGCAAATGACTAATGAGTTAGTCATGGGATGAAGAGACTTGCCGGTAATGGGATTGGACTAGGTATTGAGATACCGACGATCGAATCTCGGGCAAGTAACATACCGATGACAAAAGGAACAACGTATGTTGTTATGCGGTTTGACCGATAAAGATCTTCGTAGAATATGTAGGAGCCAATATGAGCATCGAGGTTTCGCTATTGGTTATTGACCGGAGATGAGTCTTGGTCATGTCTACATAGTTATCGAACCCATAGGGTCCGCACGCTTAACGTTTGATGACGATCGGTATTATGAGTTTATGAGTTTTGATGTACCGAAGGTAGTTCGGAGTCCCGGATGAGATCACGGACATGATGAGGAGTCTTGGAATGTCCTACACATACAGATTGATATATTGGACGACTATATTCAGATACCGGAAGTGTTCTGGAAAGTTTCGAAATTTACAGGAGTGCCGGGGGGGTTACCGGAACCCCCCGGGGGAAAGTTGGGCCCTAGTGGGCCTTAGGGAAGAAAGAGGGCAGCAACCAGGAGGTGGCGCACCCCTCCCAAGGGGCAGTCCGAATTGGACTAGGGGAGGGGGGCGCGGCCCCCTCTTTCCCTATCCTTCTCTCCCTCTCTTTCCTTCCCCCTTCTCCCTCTTGGTGATTCCTACTAGGAATAGGATTGCAATCCTATTCCTAGTAGGATTGCACCCCTCGGCGCGCCATAGAGGGGCCGGCCGGCCTCCCCCTTGCTCCTTTATATACGGGGGCAGGGGGCACCCTAGGACACACAAGTTGAATTGTTTTAGCCGTGTGCGGTGCCCCCCTCCACAGAAACACACATCGGTCATACCGTTGCAGTGCTAGGCGAAGCCCTGCGTCGGTAACTTCATCATATCCGTCACCACGCCGTCGTGCTGACGAAACTCTCCCGTGAAGCTCAACTGGATCAAGAGCTCGTGGGACGTCATCAAGCTGAACGTGTGCTGAACGCGGATGTGCCGTACGTTCGGTGCTTGATCGGTTGAATCGCGAAGAAGTTCGACTACATAAACCGCTTCACTTGACGCTTCCGCTTTCGGTCTACAAGTGTACGTAGACACACTCTCCCCCTCATTTCTATGCATCTGGTAGATATATCTTGCGTGATCGTAGGAAATTTTTTAAAATACTACGTTCCCCAACAGAGAGAGGGGGCAAACCCTAGGTCCAGATGGGCCTTAAGGCCCACCCTAGGGCGCCCCCCCTCTCTCCCCCTCCTGGTCGTCCCCTAGATGGGATCTAGGGGCTACTGCCACCCCTAGGGGGGAAATCCTAGATGGGGGCGCAGCCCCTCCCCTCCCCCTATATATATGTGGGGTTTCGAGGCTGCCAGATGCACGAGTCCCTCTCTCGCTTGGCGCAGCCCTACCCCTCTCCCTCCTCGTCTCTCGGAGTGCTTGGCGAAGCCCTGCTGGAGTGCCATGCTCCTCCACCACCACCATGCCATCGTGTTGTTGCTGGACAGAGTCCTTCCCCAACCTCTCCCTCTCCCCTTGCTGGATCAAGGCGCGGGAGACGTCACCGGGCTGCACGTGTGTTGAACGCGGAGGCGCCGTTGTTCGGCGCTTAGATCGGATTCAACCGCGATCTGAATCGCTTCGTGTACGACTCCACCAACTGCGTTCTTGCAACGCTTCTATATTGCGATCTTCAAAGGTATGAAGATGCACTCCCCTCTCGTTGCTAGCAATCTCCATAGATAGATGTTGGTGATGCGTAGGAATTTTTTTTATTTTCTACAATGATCCCCAACATATGGTTGTCTCTTTATTGTATGAATTACGAAGGCCATGTAATTGCTTCACTTTATCACTATGAGTTAGCGATAGTGGTAGTAGCAATAGTCAGTGAGACGACCATGACGCTACGATGAAGATCATGGTGTCTAGCCAGTGACGATGGAGATCATGACGATGCTTTAGAGATGGAGATCAAAAGCATAAGATGATGATGGCCATATCATGTCACATATTTTGATTGCATGTGATGTTTATCTTATTATATGCTTCTTATTTTGCTTAGAACGGCGGTAGCATTATAAGATGATCCCTTACAAATTTCAAGGTACAAGTGTTCTCCATGAGTATGCACCGTTGCGAAAGTTCATCATGCCGAGACACCACGTGATGATCGGGTGTGATAAGCTCAACGTTCAAATACAATGGGTGTAAGAAAGTTTTGCACATGCAGAATACTCGGGTTGAACTTGACGAGCCTAGCATGTACAGAAATGGCCTGGGAACACTGGAGACCAAAAGGTCGAGCATGAATCATATAGTAGATATGATCAACATAAGATGTTCACCATTGAAAACCACTTCATCTCACGTGATGATCGGACATGGTTTAGTTGATTTGGATCACGTGATCATTTAGATGACTAGAGGGATGTCTATCTAAGTGGGAGTTCTTTAGTAATATGATTAATTAAACTTTTATTTATCATGAACTTAGTGCTGATAGTATTTGCAAATTATGTTGTAGATCAATAGCTCGCGTTATAGCTCCCCTATGTTTTTGATATGTTCCTAGAGAAAACTAAGTTGAAAGATGTTAGTAGCAATGATGCGGACTAGGTCCGTGATCTGAGGATTATCCTCATTGCTGCACAGAAGTATTATGTCCTTGATACACCGCTAGGTGACAAACCTATTGCAGGAGCAGATGCAGACGTTATGAACGTTTGACAAGCTCGGTATGATGACTACTTCATAGTTTAGTGCGGCATGATTTACGGCTTATAACCTGGACTTCAAAAACGTTTTGAATGCCGAGGAGCATATGAGATGTTCCAAGAGTTGAAATTAGTATTTCATACTCATGCCCATGTGGAGAGCTATAAGACCTTTGACAATACTTTGCCTATAAGATGGAGGAGAATAGCTCAACCAGTGAGCATGTGCTCAGATTGTCTGGGTACTATAATTGCTTGAATCAAGTGGGAGTTAATCTTCCAAATAAGATAGTAATTGAAAAAGTTCTCTAGTAACTATCACCAAGTTAGTATAACTTCGTGATGAACTATAATATGCAAGGGATGGCGAAAGTAATTCCCGAGCTCTCCGTGATGCTGAATCGGCGAAGGTAGAAATCAAGAAAGAGCATCTGGTGTTAATGGTTAACAAGACCACTTGTTTCAATAAAAGGGAAAAGGGATAGAAGGGGAACTTCAAGAAGAATGACAAGCTAGTTGTCACTCCCATGAAGAAATCCAAAGCTAAATTCAAGCATGAAACTAAGTGCTTCTACTGCAAAGGAAATGGTCACTGGAAGTGGAACTGCCCTAGATACTTGGCAGATAAGAAGTATGGCAAAGTGAACAAAGGTATATTTTGTTGGGTAACGTAGCAGAATTCAAAAAATTTCTATGCTTTCACCATGATCCAACTAAGGAGACATCTAGCAACGAGCAAATAAGAGTGCATCTACATACCGTTATGTAGATCGCGAGCGGAAGCTTTCGAAGAAACGTGGATGAAGTAGTCGTACTCTTCTCGTTCTCCGTCACCGATGATCTAGCGCCGAACGGACGACACCTCCGCGTTCAACACACATCCAGTACAGCAACGTCACCTCCTTCTTGATCCAGCAAGGGGGGAGGAGAGGTCGTCGGAGATCCAGCAGCACGACGGCGTGGTGGTGGATGCAGTGGAGAATCCCGCAGGGCTTCGCCGGTGCCCTGCGTAAGGAAATGGAGGTGTGACGGGAGGGGGAGAGGCGCCAGGGGCAAGGGTGCGGCTGCCCTCTCCCCCCCCCCACATATATATAGGGGGCCAGGGGGGTGCGCCGGCCCTGCAGATTCCATCTGCAGGGTGGGGCGGCGGCCAGGGGGGATTCTTGCCCCCAAGGCAAGGTGGCGCCCCCTCCCCCCTAGGGTTTCAACCCTAGGCGCATGGGGAGGAGGGCCCATGTGGTGCGCCAGCCCACTAGGGCTGGCCACTTCCCCCTTGCGGCCTAGGGGCCCCACCGGGATGGGTGGCCCCACCCGATGGACCCTCGGGACCCCTCCGGTGGTCCCGGGACACTCCCGGTGACCCCCGGAGATCACCCGATGGCCGAAACTGGACTTCCCATATATCATTCTTTACCTCCGGACCATTCCGGAACTCCTCGTGACGCCCGGGGTCTCATCCGGGACTCCGAACAACTTTCGGGTTTCCACGTGCATGTATCTCTACGACCCTAGCGTTACCGAACCTTAAGTGTGTAGACCCTACGGGTTCGGGAGACACGTAGACATGACCGAGACCACTCTCCGGTCAATAACCAACAACGGGATCTGGATACCCATGTTGGTTCCCACGTGTTCCTCGATGATCTTCATCGGATGAACCACCGTTTCAAGGATTCACTCAATCCCGTATGTTATTCCCTTTGTCCATCGGTACGGTACTTGCCCGAGATTCGATCGTCAGTATTCCCGATACCTTGTTCAATCTCGTCATGGCAAGTCTCTTTACTCGTTCCGTAATCCATCATCCCGTGACCAACTCCTTAGTCACCTTGAGCTCATTATGATGATGTCTTACCGAGTGGGCCCAGAGGAACCTCTCCGTCATACAGAGTGACAATATCCCAGTCTCGGTTCGTACCAACTCAACAGACACTTTCGGAGATACCTGATGCGTACCTTTATAGCCACCCAGTTACGTTGTGACGTTTGGCACACCCAAAGTATTCCTACGGCATCCGGGAGTTGTACAACCTCATGGTCTAAGGAATAAATGCTTGACACCGAAAAGCTTATGCATTACGAACTATACGATCTCGTGCTATGCTCAGGATTGGGTCTTGTCCATCACATCATTCTCATAATGATGTGATCCCGTCATCACTGACATCCTATGTCCATGTGATGGGCCTCTAGCCCCTCGTTGGTTACCCCAAGTGGAAGGCGTGAGATGTAGTGTTGCGGAAGTTTTCCCTTGGCAAGATACCAAGGATCGAATCCCCAGAGACTCCTAGGTTCAACAAGAAGGTGTCAACTGCTACGGCGCCAGATATTAGCAATCAACGTGGACCTACACACATATACAAATAACTTTGCTCGCAACGAGTACAGAGAGGTTGTCAATCCCTCCGGCCTTGTAGTTCACAAAGGATTAAATGCAAATGATAGTAGTGATAGATAATGTTTGCAATAGTAAATAATAGCGAAAAGTAAATAGCGGATGTGATCAATGATGGTAATATGGACCGGAGTCTCATGATGTTCACTAGTGATGTCTCTCTCCCAAAAGATGATAAAACAGCTATGTTTGGTAAACGAATTACAGCTGGGCAATTGACAGGACCACGAACGCAAACCAATGCTGACTACATTGCAAGAAAGGTTGAGGTTCAAAGCATGGGCGGTACGCCAAAGTAAGTAGACTGAAATCCATCAATATCTACTACTAATCATCCACCTTGAGATATCTATCCAGAACATCTCGCTGGTATTAAGTTGCGAGCCCCACCCATAGTGTAAACTCAATGCAACAGACAACTGCATTAAAAGAACTTTGCGTAAAGTAAACAATCCTTGCACCCGCGGGCACAAGCACCGTTGTTTTCCCCCTTGTGGCATCATCACATCCCCTAGACTCATGTTTCTGTCACTCAAGCTAGTCATCGAGGGGCATGAACCCACAATCGAGCATAACGTTCCCTCTTGGAGTCACTACCTATTACTTGGCCAAAGCAATAAATAACAACGGAGAACATGCAAGAATTACTTATGAACATAAATATAAAAGAGGTAGATCAAATATATTACTCAATCACAATCTGAACATAATCTCATAATCCATCGGATCCCAGCAAACTCAACATAGCAACAGCATAAGGATTACATATGTGCCTCGATCATGTAGGGCAGCTCACGAGGACTAATTAGTGAAGCACAAGAACGGGAGGAGAACATCACATAGCTACTGGTCATGGACTCATGGTCCAAGGGAGACTACTCACAACTCATCCGGGAGGCGTCCATGGTGGTGGAGAGGCTTCCGATGATGATCCTCCCCTCCGGCAGGGTGCCGGGAAGAGTTCTCCTGGTGCTCCCGATCTTGGAAGCGGCGGCGGCGGCGGAACAGAGATGAGATCACGAAAAAGAGTTCCCGTCTCGAGGGTTTCGGAGGACGCTCTAAATATATGCCAAATGGGGGCACCAGACGGGGCTCAGGGGGCCCAGGCGCCCCCCCGGCGCGGCCCGGGGGG
>LR738710.1:764781589-764811285 GCA_902687465.1 Secale cereale
GGGGGGGGGGGCGCCGCCAGGGCGCTTGGAGCCCTGGTGCCCCTCCCCGGCTGTCCTTCGGGCGCACGGTAGGTTCTGGAACGCTGATTTTTTATAAAATTTTTCTGGATTTTTCCTGGCAGTTCTCGTAATGTGAAAACCTGAAATACAAAAACAGCCGAAAACAGAAACTGGCACTGGGGTGCACTGAGTTAATAGGTTAGTCCAAATATGATCAAAAGTGTATGGAAGTGTATGAATATCATAGGAATATCACCCAAAAGAGGCATGGAGCAAGAAGAAATTATAGATACGTTTTGGACGTATCAACATCCCCAAGCTTAATTCCTGCTCGTCCTCGAGTAGGTAAATGATAACAAGAATAATTTCTGTGGTGACATGCTATTTAACCATATAGGACTTTTTCATAGTCATATGACAAAAGCTTACTGAGACAATGATTCTATAGTAATTAAGTTGCCTCATGAGAAAAACACAAAGGACTGAAAGTTTTACAATATGAAACTGAAACATCAAAAAGATTTGCAATGAACATGATGTGCAAATATGATAAAGTGATATCTAGCTTGCCCCCTTTAGTGAAGCAAAACATAAATGCAAGGTCACCTTCAAGGTTTAAGTGATGACTAGATACAATGATTTCAAAATAAACGATATCACAATCATGCAAAAGACAATGCTACTTTGGAACAATGCACATTACACTTAGAATGACAATCATGCTCTCAGTAGTTGGTGCTTGAAGAAAGAAGGTGGAGACAACATAAAAGTAAAAGAATGGTTATGTGCTAGAGCTTTTTTTTTTGAAAACATAGAAGCAATTTTGTCAACGGTAGTAGTACTTCATATGTGTCATGCATAAGACATCCTATAAGTTGCAAGCCTCATGCATCGAATACCAATAGTGCTCGCACCTTGTCCTAATTAGCTCGTATTTCCATGGATTGTCATTGCATTACATATGTTTCAACCAAGTGTCACAAATGGGTACCTCTAAGCCACCTGTACAAAGGTCCAAGGAGATAAATCGCATTTGATTTCTCGTTTTTGATAGATCTCAACTTGAGGACATCCATACCGGGACAACATAGAAAATAGATAATGGACTCCTCTTTAATGCATAAGCATATTCTCATAAGAGATTGAGGATTAATGTCCAAGCTAAAACTTCCACCATGATACATGGCTTTGGTTGGCGGCCCAATGTTCTTCTCTAACAATATGCATACTCAACCATTCAACCCATGGCAAATCACCCTTACTTCAGACAAGACGAACATGCATAGCAACTCACATGATATTCAACAAAAGTGTGACAGTTGATGGCGTCCCCAGAAACATGGTTACCGCTCAGCAAGCAACTTATAAGAAATAAGATACATAAGCAACATATTCTTTACCACAATAGTTTTTAAGCTACTTTCCCATGAGCTATGTATTGCAAAGTTAGTCCGCTGAGTACAGGTGGAGGTTAGCAAAAGACTGGGAGCGACTAACTAAGAGAGCAATGACGGTCATAATCATGCAGAGCGATAAAGCAACATTGAATCAGGCATGGAAGTTATATCGCTACTCAGAAATAAAAGATCATCAAGGCTTGACAGACTTTCTTTACAGTCTTAAATATGCGTGAGCATACGCCAAGTCAATCAAAATAAATTCTTGAAGGAAGATATTACTAAACCGTACCACATCATAGGCAAACAAATCATGTTGGTACTCCAATAACACATTGGGAACCCCCCAGCTATTTGAGACTAACCATAAGAAAACCTAAACGACTAAGCGCCATTATGCACGTAGCATCTTTATCATAGACATATCAACCAATGCAACGGAAGCAAACTCTCTTAATAAGGTGAGCATGGTAATTAAAGAGAGTTCAAGCAACCAACTAAACAAAAGCTCTTTGAAAAGATAAGCATGAATACTAAGAGCTGAACATGATAGTAGCTATTAAAAGACAAAGAACACACACAGCAAGGATAAACATGAAAATTCTATGTTATGTTCTAGGTAGAAGTGGAGCGTGTTTCTCTCCCACATAAAGAAAGCTGAGTTCCGACTCGTTATGAAAAACTAAAAAGAAAACTAAAAACAAGACGCTCCAAGCATAGCACATAACACATGAAGTGATAAAAATATAGTGGAACGAAAGACGAACTGATAATGTTGATGGAGAAGGGGATGCACGGGGGCATCCCCAAGCTTAGACGCTTGAGTCTCCTTGAATATTTCTTGGGGGTGCACGGGGGCATCCCCAAGCTTGAGCGCTTGACACTCCTGAATCTTTTTATCATCTTCCCTCGCACACTTGAAAACTCCCTTCATACATAACTCATTATAATATGATTAGCGAGGTTAGTACCCTTAATAAAATAATTGCACCTTGCGGGAAATAAAGATATTCTTGAAGTTCTACTGTTTCTCAAGATTGCCAAAAGGTTTTTGCAAAGAAAAAGCAAGCTCTTGGTTTGCAAAATGAAAGAAAGGCAAAACAGGACAGAATCTGTGAAAAACAGAACAGCAGGTAGTAAATGATTTGTTCGGGGTACTTCTGCAACTCAAATCGAAAAACTCAGAACAGATGCACGAAAGACAATTATATAGAGAACGCTGTCGAAAAAATTCAGACAAAAAGATGATCTGGTGATTTTATACGAATTTTTCTATCCAAGGACAGAATCTGTTTCCTGGACAGCACCTCACAACTTTTGAACTTTTTAGCAATTAGAGGCTATACTTGGCACAAATATGAAAAGAAAAGATACAGTGATGATGCTACTGTAGTAAACAACATCAAGACACAACAAAAGCAAAATATAAAAAATTATTCATGTGGGCTGCCTCCCAAAAGCGCTTTCTTTTATGCCTTTAAGCTAGGCATAATGCATATAGATCAAGTTTTATCAAGAGTAAAAGAATAGCTAGCCCGTACAACGGACTCAAAAGGTAACTTGATCTTCTTTCGAGGGAAGTGTTCCATCCCTTTCTTGAGAGGAAACTGAAATTTTATATTACCCTCTTTCATGTCAATGATAGCACCAACGGTGCGCAAAAAGGGACGTCCCAAAATAATTGGACAAGAAGGATCACATTCAATATCCATAATAGTGAAATCAACGGGCACATAATTATCATTGACAACGATAAGAACATCATCGATCCTCCCCAAAGGTTTCTTTATGGAAGAATCAACGAGACGAACACCAAAAGAACAAGAATCAAAAGGTTTCAATTTAAGCATATCATATATTCTTTTGGGCATAACAGAGGTACTAGCTCCAACATCACATAATGCATAGCAAGAGAATTCATTCAATTTAATTGTTATCATAGGATCCCAACCATCTTCTAGCTTTCTAGGTATGGAGGCTTCTACTCTAAGTTTCTCCTCCCTAGCTTTGATGAGAGCATTAGTGATATGCTCTGTGAAGGCAAGGTTAAGCGTGCTAGTGCGGGGGTCTCTAGACATCTTGTGAAGAAAATCAATAACTTCGGTAAGAATGCAATTATCAAAATCAAGATCACTAGCATCAAGTAAAGTGGTAGTGGTGTCCTTTAGGTTCACTTGTTTGGTAGTTTCTATAGTCATAGCATCACCATTTATAGGTCCATCGGGACCAGGAGTACATTGGGTGCTAAGAGTTTGAACATCTTCAACAACTTGGATAGTAGCAACAGTGTGGTGGGTAGGAAGGCTCTTAATTCTATCTTCTTCCTCCCTTTCTCTAGCCCATCTCTCTTTAAGTTTAGCCATCATCCTAATGTTTTCATTAATTTGCACTTGAATAGCATTTATAGGAGTGACTTCCCTCTCCTCAAGAGGAGAAGTTTTAATTTTTAGCAATTTTACCTCATTGGCTAAATGATCTACCTTAAAAGAAAGATCATCTAGTTTATGTAGTTTTTCTTCTACACTCTTATTAAAGGCTTTTTGGGTAGTGATGAAATCTTTAAGCATAGTCTCTAGTTTAGTAGTGGAGTTCTTGGTGATAGGATAAGCATTGTTGTTCCCATAAGAATTAGAGGGGAACGGTCTAGTATTGTTACCAAAATTACTCCTATAAGCATTGTTATTAAAATTGTTTCTAGAGATAAAGTTCACATCTACTTGTTATTGAGCAATCAAAGAATTTAAAGGAACATCGCGAGGATCAAAAGAATATTGCTTCGAAAGTAGAGACATGATCAAGTCAACTTTTTCATTAAGGGAGGAAATCTCCTCGACAGAGTTTACCTTCCTACCTGTTGGAGCGCGTTCGGTGTGCCATTGGGAATAGTTGGTCATCATCTCATCGAGAAGCTTTGTGGCAGCACCAAGTGTAGTTGACATAAAGGTTCCTCCCGCGACCGAATCTAACAAGTTCCGCGAGGTAAAGTTCAAGCCTGCATAAAAAGTTTGGATAACCATCCAAGTAGTCAAACCATGAGTAGGGCAGTTCTTGATAAGAGATTTCATACGTTCCCAAGCTTGGGAAACGTGTTCATTATCCAATTGTTTAAAATTCATTATGTTACTTCTAAGTTGGATAATTTTAGCAGGTGGATAGTATTTTCCGATAAAAGCATCTTTGCACTTGTCCCATGAATCTATGCTATTTCTAGGCAAAGACTGAAACCAAATTTTAGCTCCTCCTCTCAAGGAGAAAGGAAAAAGCTTAAGCTTAACAATATTACCATCTATTTCTTGGTACTTTTGCATATCACAAAGTTCAACAAAGTTGTTCAAGTGTAAAGCAGCATCATCTCCAGCACCGGAGAATTGATCTTTCATGACTAAGTTCAGTAAAGCAGGTTTAATTTCATATGAAGGTGCTGAAGTGGCAGGTGTAGTGATAGGTGTGCTGATAAAGTCATCGTTGTTGTGACTAGTGAAGTCACACAACTTGGTGTTCTCGGTGGAACCCATAGTAGCAAGCAAGCAAGATAACTATTTTTGTGATTTTCGATAGAGGATACTAAAGCAAAAACTGAAAGGTAAACTAACAAGACTAAAAAGCAAAGGTAAAAGATAGCGTGCAACTCCCCTATCCTGAAGAGTGGAGTCCCCGGCAACGGCGCCAGAAAAACTCCTTGATGGGCCTCTAGCCCCTCGTTGGTTACACCAAGTGGAAGGCGTGAGATGTAGTGTTGCGGAAGTTTTTCTCTTGGCAAGATACCAAGGATCGAATCCCCAGAGACTCCTAGGTTCAACAAGAAGGTGTCAACTGCTACGGCGCCAGATATTAGCAATCAAAGTGGACCTGCACACAGATACAAATAACTTTGCTCCCAACGAGTACAGAGAGGTTGTCAATCCCTCCGGCCTTGTAGTTCACAAAGGATTAAACGCAAATGATAGTAGTGATAGATAATGTTTGCAATAGTAAATAATAGCGAAAAGTAAATAGCGGATGTGATCAATGACGGTAATATGGACCGGAGTCTCATGATGTTCACTAGTGATGTCTCTCTCCCAAAAGACGATAAAACAGCTATGTGAGGTAAACGAATTACAGCTGGGCAATTGACAGGACCACGAACGCAAACCAATGCTGACTACATTGCAAGAAAGGTTGAGGTTCAAAGCATGGGCGGTACGCCAAAGTAAGTAGACCGAAATCCATCAATATCTACTACTAATCATCCACCTTGAGATATCTATCCAGAACATCTCGCTGGTATTAAGTTGCGAGCCCCACCCATAGTGTAAACTCAATGCAACAGACAACTGCATTAAAAGAACTTTGCGTAAAGTAAACAATCCTTGCACCCGCGGGCACAAGCACCGTTGTTTTCCCCCTTGTGGCAACAGCACATCCCCTAGACTCATGTTTCTGTCACTCAAGCTAGTCATCGAGGGGCATGAACCCACAATCGAGCATAACGTTCCCTCTTGGAGTCACTACCTATTACTTGGCCAAAGCAATAAATAACAACGGAGAACATGCAAGAATTACTTATGAACATACATATAAAAGAGGTAGATCAAATATATTACTCAATCACAATCTGAACATAATCTCATAATCCATCGGATCCCAGCAAACTCAACATAGCAACAGCATAAGGATTACATATGTGCCTCGATCATGTAGGGTAGCTCACGAGGACTAATTAGTGAAGCACAAGAACGGGAGGAGAACATCACATAGCTACTAGTCATGGACTCATGGTCCAAGGGAGACTACTCACAACTCATCCGGGAGGCGTCCATGGTGGTAGAGAGGCTCCCGATGATGATCCTCCCCTCCGGCAGGGTGCCGGGAAGAGTTCTCCTGGTGCTCCCGATCTTGGAAGCGGCGGCGACGGCGGAACAGAGATGAGATCGCAAAAAAGAGTTCCCGTCTCGAGGGTTTCGGAGGACGCTCTAAATATATGCCAAAGGGGGCACCAGACGGGGCTCGGGGGGCCCAGGCGCCCCCCCGGCGCGGCCCAGGGGAGGGGCGCGCCGCCAGGGCGCCTGGAGCCCTGGTGCCCCCCCCCCCGGATGTCCTTCGGGCGCACGTAGGTTCTGGAACGCTGATTTTTTATATAATTTTTCTAGATTTTTCCTGGCAGTTCTCGTAATGTGAAAACCTGAAATACAAAAACAGCCGAAAACAGAAACTGGCACTGGGGTGCACTGAGTTAATAGGTTAGTCCAAATATGATCAAAAGTGTATGGAAGTGTGTGAATATCATAGCAATATCACCCAAAAGAGGCATGGAGCAAGCAGAAATTATAGATACGTTTTGGACGTATCACCATGGTCAGGAAACCGTGACCATCTGTTTGATCAACGAGCTGGTAACTAGAGGCTTACCAGGGACTCATTGTGGTCTATGTATTCACACATGTATCGCTGTTTCCGTACAATACAATTTAAGCATGAATAACAGACGATTATCATGAACAAGGAAATATAATAATAATACTTTTATTATTGTCTCTAGGGCATATTTCCAACAGTCTCCCACTTGCACTAGAGTCAATAATCTAGTTACATTGTGATGAATCAAACACCCATAGAGTTCTGGTGTTGATCATGTTTTGCCCGTGGAAGAGGTTTAGTCAACGGGTCTGCAACATTCAGATCCGTATGCACTTTACAAATATCTATGTCTCCATCCTGAACATAATTCTGGATGGAGTTGAAACGGCGCTTGATGTGCTTGGTCTTCTTGTGAAACCTGGGCTCCTTGGTAATAGCAATAGCTCCAGTGTTGTCACAGAAGAGAGTCATCGGGCTTGACGCGCTTGGAATGACTCCTAGGTCGGTGATGAACTCCTTCATCCAGACTCCTTCCTGTGCTGCTTCGGAAGTAGCTATGTATTCCGCTTCACATGTAGATGCTGCCACGACGCTTTGCTTGCAACTGCACCAGCTGACTGCCCCTCTGTTCAAAATATACACGTATCCGGTTTGAGACTTAGAGTCATCCAGATCCGTGTCGAAGCTAGCATCGACGTAACCCTTTACGATGAGCTCTTCGTCACCTCCATAAACGCGAAACATATCCTTAGTCCTTTTCAGGTACTTCAAAATGTTCTTGACCGCTGTCCAGTGTTCCATACCGGGATCACTTTGGTACCTCCCTACCAAACTTGTGGCAAGGTTCACATCAGGTCTGGTACACAGCATGGCATACATGATAGAACCTATGGCCGAGGCATAGGGAATGACACTCATCTTTTCTCTATCTTCTGCCGTGGTCGGCGACTGAGCCTTGCTCAATTTCATACCTTGCAAAACAGGCAAGAACCCTTTCTTGGACTGATCCATATTGAACTTCTTAAATATCTTGTCAAGGTATGTACTTTGTGAAAGACCAATGAGGCGTCTTGATCTATCTCTATAGATTTTGATGCCTAATATGTAAGCAGCTTCTCCAAGGTCCTTCATTGAAAAACTTTTATTCAAGTAGGCCTTTACATTTTCCAAGAATTCTATATCATTTCCCATCAACAATATGTCATCCACATATAATATGAGAAATGCCACAGAGCTCCCACTCACTTTCTTGTTGATACAGGCTTCTCCATAAGTCTGTATAAAGCCAAACGCTTTGATCACATCATTAAAGCGAATATTCCAACTCCGAGATGCTTGCACCAGCCCGTAAATCGAGCGCTGGAGCTTGCATACCTTGTTAGCGTTCTTTGGATCGACAAAACCTTCCGGCTGCATCATATACAACTCTTCCTTGAGGAAGCCATTAAGGAATGTTGTTTTGACGTCCATTTGCCATATCTCATAATCATAGAATGCGGCAATAGCTAACATGATTCTGACTGACTTCAGCATCCCTACGGGAGAGAAAGTCTCGTCGTAGTCAATCCCTTGAACTTGTCGATAACCCTTAGCGACAAGCCGAGCCTTATAGATGGTCACATTACCATACGCGTCTGTCTTCTTCTTAAATATCCATTTGTTTTCTATGGCGTGCCTGTCATCAGGCAAGTCCACCAAAGTCCATAATTTGTTTTCATACATGCATTCTATCTCGGATTTCATGGCTCCAAGCCATTTATTGGAATCCAGGCCCGCCATCGCTTCTTCATAGTTCGAAGGTTCACCGTTGTCTAACAACTATTTCCAGGACAGGGTTGCCGTACCACTCTGGTGCGGAACGTGCCCTCGTGGACCTTCGAAGTTCAGTAGTAACTTGATCTGTTTCTTCATGATCATTATCATCAACTTCCTCCCTTGTTGGTGCAGGCACCTCAGGAACAATTTCCTGCGCTGCGCTACTTTCAGGAGGGGTGACTGTCACCTCATCAAGTTCTACTTTCCTCCCACTCACTTCTTTCGAGAGAAACTCTTTCTTCAGAAAGCATCCATTCTTGGCAACAAAGATTTTGCCTTCGGATCTGTGGTAGAAGGTGTACCCAATCGTTTCCTTTGGGTATCCTATGAAGACGCATTTTTCCGATTTGGGTTCGAGCTTTTCAGGTTGAAGTTTCTTGACATAAGCATCGCAACCCCAAACTTTTAGAAACGACAGCTTCGGTTTCTTGCCAAACCAAAGTTCATACGGAGTCGTCTCAACGGATTTCGACGGAGCCCTATTTAAAGTGAATGCGGCAGTCTCTAAAGCATAACCCCAAAAAGATAGCGGTAAATCGGTGAGAGACTTCATAGATCGCACCATGTCCAACAGAGTACGATTTCGATGTTCGGACACACTGTTACGTTGAGCTGTTCCGTGCGGTGTCAATTGTGAAACAATTCCACAGTTCCTAAGGTGTGTGCCAAATTCATGACTTAAATATTCACCCCCACGATCTGATCGTAAGAACTTTATTTTTCTGTCACGTTGATTCTCAACCTCATTCTGAAATTCCTTGAACTTTTCAAAGGTCTTAGACTTGTGTTTCATCAAATAGATATACCCGTATCTACTCAAGTCATCTGTGAGGGTGATAACATAATGATAGCCTCCGCGAGCCTCAACACTCACTGGACCGCACACATCGGTATGTATGATTTCCAATAAGTTGGTTGCTCGCTCCATTGTTCCGGAGAACGGAGTCTTGGTCATCTTGCCCAATAGGCATGGTTCGAACGTGTCAAATGATTCATAATCAAGAGACTCTAGAAGTCCATCTGAATGGAGCTTCTTCATACGTTTGACACCAATATGACCAAGGCGGCAATGCCACAAGTATGTGGGACTATCATTATCAACTTTACATCTTTTGGCATCTACACTATGAATATGTGTATCATCACGTTCGAGATTCATCAAAAATAAACCATTGACCAGCAGGGCATGACCATAAAAAATATCTCTCAAATAAATAGAACAACCATTATTCTTCGATTTGAAAGAGTAGCCATCTCGCATAAGACGAGATCCAAATACAATGTTCATGCTCAAAGCTGGTACTAAATAACAATTATTAAGCTTTAAAACTAATCCCGAGGGTAGATGTAGAGGTAGCGTGCTGATACGTCCAAAACGTATCTATAATTTCTGCTTGCTCCATGCCTCTTTTGTGTGATATTGCTATGATATTTATGCACTTCCATACACTTTTGATCATATTTGGACTAACCTATTAACTCAGTGCACCCCAGTGCCAGTTTTTGTTTTCTGCTGTTTTTGTATTTCAGGTTTTCCCATTACGTAAATTGCCAGAAAAATTCCTGGAAAATATATAAAAAATCGGCGTTCCGGAAGCTTCCATGCGGCCAAAGTAGGGCCAGAGGGGGGCCACCAGGGCTCGAGGCGACCAGAGGGGGCGGCCCCCCTCCTGGCCGCGCCGCCAGGGCGCCTGGGCCCCCCTGGCCTGTTCTGACGCCCCCCTTTGGCATATATTTACACCGCGTCCCGAAACCCTCGAGGACGGAACCCTTTTTCGCGATCTCATCTCTGTTCAGCCGCCGCCGCGCTTCCAAGATCGGGAGCACCAGGAGAACTCTTCCCGGCTCCCTGCCGGAGGGGAGGATCACCACCGGGATCTTCTCCACCACCATGGATGCCTCCCGGATGAGTTGTGAATAGTCTCCCTTGGACCATGGGTCCATGACCAGTAGCTATGTGATGTTCTCCTCCCCTCTTTGTTCTTCACCGATTAGACCTCGTGAGCTGCCCTACATGATCGAGGCACATATGTAATCCTTATGCTGTTGCTATGATGAGTTTGCTGGGATCCGATGGATTATGAGATTATGTTCAGATTGTGTGTGAGTAATATATTTGATTCACCTCTTTTATATTTATGTTCTTGAGTAATTCTTGCATGTTCTCCGTTGTTGTTTATTGCTTTGGCCAAGTAGTAGGTAGTAACTCCAAGAGGGAACGTTATGCTTGATTGTGGGTTCATGCCCCTCGATGACTAGCTTGAGTGACAGAAACATGAGTCTAGGGGATGTGCTGTTGCCACAAGGGGGAAAACAACGGTGCTTGTACTTGCGGGTGCAATGATTGTTTACTTTACGCAAAGTTCTTTTAATGCAGTTGTCTGTTGCTTTGAGTTTACACTATGGGTGGGACTCGCAACTTAATACCAGCGAGATGTTCTGGATAGATATCTCAAGGTGGATGATTAGTAGTAGATGCAGATGGATTTCGGTCTACTTGCCTTGGCGTACCGCCCATGCTTTTGAGCCTCTACCTTTCTTGCAGCATAGTTAGCATTGGTTTGCGCACATAATCCTGTCAATTGCCCAGCTGTAATTCGTTTACCACGCTTAGCTGTTTTATCGTCTTTTGGGAGAGAGACATCACTAGTGAACATCATGGGACCCCGGTCCATATTACCATTACTGTTCATATCCGCTATTTACTTTCTGTTCTTACTTACTAGTTGCAGTCATACCTATCACTATTATCTCTTGCGTTTGATCCTTTGTAAACGACAAGGCCGGAGGGATTGACAACCTCTCTGTACTCGTTGGGAGCAAAGTTATTTGTATTTGTGTGCAGGTCCTGTCAATCGCTAAGTTGCGCCGCTAGCAGTTGACACCTTCTTCTTGACCCTCGGAGTCTCAGGGAATTCGATCCTTAGTATCTTTGCCAAGGGAAAACTACCGCTACACTGCATCTCAAACCTTCCACTTGGGGTAACCAACGAGGGGCGAGAAGCCATCAAGCAAAGTTTTCTGGGGCCGTCGCCGGGGACTCCACTCTTCAAGATAGGGGAGTTGCACGCTATCTTTTACCTTTGCTTTTTAGTCTTGTTAGTTTACCTTTTAGCTTTTGCTTTAGTTCCCTTTATCAAAAATCACAAAAATAGTTATCTCATTCTTTAGTTGTCATTATGTCTGGTCGTTTTGCCTTTGGTGAGGCAGAAGTTCTCACCTTTAAACAAAGAGGTGGGGAAAGTCTAAAAGATGCTTGGTATAGAATTAATGATTCTCAAAAAAGAGCCACCAAGAAGCAATCTACTACTATCCTGCTTAGAAATTTTTATGTTGGAATTACTTCTTGGAATAGGTTTATTCTAGATTCTGCTATCAATGGGAATTTCCTAGAGGCCCCAGTTTGGGAATCTCTTAGTATTATTGAAAATCTTGTTGGAAATCCCCCTGTTGTTAGCATTCAAGAGGACATCATCCTAGCTCACATTATGAAAAAACTTGAAAAGATAGAGCTAGAGATGCCAAACATTAATAATATAAATGAGTTGGATCGTAATATCCAAGGGAATTTGAATAGGCTTGATAGCTCCATGCATAAAATTCTCAAAACTTTGGAGACCATCAAATCCCATGACTTGGATTCTTCTAGGATAGACAAGATTGAGGAAATCTTTGATACTCTAGGAACTACTTTCTCCTCAATCAAAACCAAAAAGGTAGAAACTCCGGCAAAGAAGGAGCCTAAGTTCGTTTACGTTCCAAAGGCTCCCCGCTCTAAAAGTAATCCATCTATTGCCAAAGGGGTTGAAACTGTGAAGACTTTGGAAGAAACACCTCTCTTTGATAAATTTATAAATGAATCTTCCCTTGACTTTTTTCCTTTTGGTCTTCTCCCTAGAAGTATCTCTATTAGGCCTTTATTTGAAAGTCCTCTTAAGACTAGTTGTACTATTGAAGAGCTTTTTGATGATCTTGATGATGGTTCAATTGATACAACTTGATCTCTTTGCATTATGCCTAGCTTAAAGGCATAAAAGAAAGCGCTTTTGGGAGGCAGCCCACAATGAATAAAATTTTATTTTACTTTTGTTGTGTCTTGATGTTTGTTACTACAGTAGCATCATCATTGTATCTTTACTTTTCAGCTTTGTGCCAAGTTTAGCCTCTAATTGCAAGAAAGTTCAAAAGTTGTGACGTGCTGTCCAGGAAACAGATTCTGTCCTTGGACAGAAAAAATCGTATAAAATCACCAGATCATCTTTTTGGTCTGAATTTTTTCGACAGCGTGCTCTATACAATTGGCTTTCGGGCGTCTGTTCTGACTTTTTTTATTTGAGTTGCAGAAGTGCCCCGAAAAAATTATTTACTACCTGCTGGTCTGTTTTTCACAGATTCTGTCCTATTTTGCCTTTCCTTCGTTTTGCAAACCTTGAGCTTGCTTTTTCTTTGCAAAAACCTTTTGGAAATCTTGAGAAACAGTAGACCTTCAAGATTATCTTTATTTCCAGCAAGGAAAAGTTATTTTATTATGGGTACTAACCTCGCTAATCAGATTATGATGAGTTATGTATGAAGGGAGTTTTCAAGTGTGCGAGGGAAGATGATAAAAAGATTCAGGAGTGTCAAACACTCAAGTTTGGGGATGCCCCCGTGCACCCCCAAGAAATATTCAAGAAGACTCAAGCGTCTAAGCTTGGGGATGCCCCCGTGCATCCCCTTCTCCATCAACAATTATCAGTTCGTCTTTCGTTCCACTATATTTTTATCACTTCATGTGTTATGTGCTATGCTTGTAGCGTCTTGCTTTTAGTTTCCTTTTTAGTTTTCTTTAGCTTTGCTTGCTGTTCATAATGAGTTGGAACTCAGCTTTCTTTGTGTGGGAGAGAAACACGCTCCACTTCAACCTAGAACACAACATAGAATTTTCATGTCTATCTTTGCTGTGTGTGTTCTTTGTCTTTCAATAGCTACTGTCATGTTCAGCTCTTAGTTTTCATGCTTTACTTTATAAAGAGCTTTTGTTTAGTTGGTTGCTAGAACTCTCTTTAGTTATCATGCTTATCTTGTTAAGAGAGTTGGTTTCTGTTGCACTGGTTGATATGTCTATGATAAAAATGCTATGTGCATAATGGTGCTTAGTAGTTCATGTTTTCTTATGGTTAGTCTCAAATAGCTGCGGGGGTTCTTAATGTGTTATTGAAGTACCAACATGATTTGTTTGCCTATGATGTGGTATGGTTTAGTGATATCTTCCTCCAAGAATTTATTTTGATTGACTTGGCATATGCCCACGCATATTTAAGACTTTAAAGAATGTCTATCAAGCCTTGATGATCTTTAATTTCTGAGTAGCGATATAACTTCCATGCCCGATTCAATGTTGCTTTGTCGCTCTGCATGATTATGACCGTCGTTGCTCTCTTAGTTGGTCGCTCCCAGTCTTCTGCTAACCTTCGCCTGTACTAAGCGGACTGACTGCTTGTGCATCCAAAATCCTTTAAACCAGTTATGCCATATGAGTCCACCATACCTTCCTATACATGGTATTTACCTGCCATTCCTAACGAAGACTATCTTATACCATCTCGAAATTATTCAAAAAAGAATTTTTCTTTTGTGCCTCTGTTTTAGCTCATGAGGAAGTAGTAGTTAATTCATGATCTTTTTAAGTTGGACAAGTTTCACCCCGGGATTGCATGTCTAATGTGCAAACCCCTAATACGAGAAGGAACTGGCAAAGAGTGCGCCCGGCTCATTAAAAAATATACAACAAACAAACCCTCCTTCATGCTTTGTTCATGAGAAATCAGAAAACTTTGGCAGTGATAAACAAAGGAGATTAAGAGGATGTGATCGTCCTCGTGCGGGAGCCGTTCCTCAAAACTTGTCCAGCTCGAGAAGTAATTGAGTTATCTGCTAGCATTCGTTGACGAAATATGCATCTCTAAAAAAATAATTATTACCTCTGTTATTAAAAACCAAGAGCTCTGGTACATGTTTAGTTTTTGTTTCCGACCACGGGTTTTCAACCTTGCCATCAAAAGCCACGGTTCGAGAGTCTCCACCTTCTTTCTTTAAAGCACCAACTATTGAGAGCATGATTGTCATTCTGTGTGTAATGTGCATTGTCCCAAAGTACCATTGTCTTCTGCATGACTATGATATCGTTTATTCTGAAATCATTGTATCTAGTCTTCACTTAAACTTTGGAGGTGCCCCTGCATTTATGTTTTGCTTCACTAAAGGGGGCAAGCGAGGTACCACTTTGACATGTTTGCACACAATGCTCACTACAAATCTATTGAGTGTTTCAGTATCATATTGTAAAACTTTCAGTTCTTTGTGATATTCTCATGAGGCAACTTAATTACTACAGATTCATTATCTCAGTAAGCATTTGTCATGTGACTGTGAAAAGTTCTTATATGGTTGATAGCATGTCACCACAGAAATTATGCTTGTTATCATTTACCTACTCGAGGACGAGCAGGAATTAAGCTTGGGGATGTTGATACGTCCAAAACGTATCTATAATTTCTGCTTGCTCCATGCCTCTTTTGTGTGATATTGCTATGATATTTATGCACTTCCATACACTTTTGATCATATTTGGACTAACCTATTAACTCAGTGCACCCCAGTGCCAGTTTCTGTTTTCTGTTGTTTTTGTATTTCAGGTTTTCCCATTACGTAAATTGCCAGAAAAATTCCGGGAAAAATATATAAAAAATCAGCGTTCCAGAAGCTTCCATGCGGCCAAAGTAGGGCCAGAGGGGGGCCACCAGGGCTCCAGGCGACCAGAGGGGCCGGCCCCCCTCCTGGTCGCGCCGCCAGGGCGCCTGGGCCCCCCTGGCCTCTGTAGACGCCCCCCTTTGGCATATATTTACACCGCGTCCTGAAACCCTCGAGGACGGAACCCTTTTTCGCGATCTCATCTCTGTTTCGCCGCCGCCGCGCTTCCAAGATCGGGAGCACCAGGAGAACTCTTCCCGGCACCCTGCCGGAGGGGAGGATCACCACCGGGAGCTTCTCCACCACCATGGACGCCTCCCGGATGAGTTGTGAGTAGTCTCCCTTGGACCATGGGTCCATGACCAGTAGCTATGTGATGTTCTCCTCCCCTCTTTGTTCTTCACCGATTAGACCTCGTGAGCTGCCCTACATGATCAAGGCACATATGTAATCCTTATGTTGTTGCTATGATGAGTTTGCTGGGATCCGATGGATTATGAGATTCTGTTCAGATTGTGTGTGAGTAATATATTTGATTCACCTCTTTTATATTTATGTTCTTGAGTAATTCTTGCATGTTCTCCATTGCTGTTTATTGCTTTGGCCAAGTAGTAGGTAGTAACTCCAAGAGGGAACGTTATGCTTGATTGTGGGTTCATGCCCCTCGATGACTAGCTTGAGTGACAGAAACATGAGTCTAGGGGATGTGCTGTTGCCACAAGGGGGAAAACAACGGTGCTTGTACTTGCGGGTGCAAGGATTGTTTACTTTACGCAAAGTTCTTTTAATGCAGTTGTCTGTTGCTTTGAGTTTACACTATGGGTGGGACTCGCAACTTAATACCGGCGAGATGTTCTGGATAGATATCTCAAGGTGGATGATTAGTAGTAGATGCAGATGGATTTCGGTCTACTTGCCTTGGCGTACCGCCCATTCTTTTGAGCCTCTACCTTTCTTGCAGCATAGTTAGCATTGGTTTGCGCACATAATCCTGTCAATTGCCCAGTTGTAATTCGTTTACCTCGCTTAGCTGTTTTATCGTCTTTTGGGAGAGAGACATCACTAGTGAACATCATGGGACCCCGGTCCATATTATCATTACTGTTCACATCCGCTATTTACTTTCTGTTCTTACTTACTAGTTGCAGTCATACCTATCACTATTATCTCTTGCGTTTGATCCTTTGTAAACGACAAGGCCGGAGGGATTGACAACCTCTCTGTACTCGTTGGGAGCAAAGTTATTTGTATTTGTGTGCAGGTCCTGTCAATCGCTAAGTTGCGCCGCTAGCAGTTGACACCTTCTTGTTGACCCTCGGAGTCTCGGGGGATTCGATCCTTGGTATCTTTGCCAAGGGAAAACTACCGCTACACTGCATCTCAAACCTTCCACTTGGGGTAACCAACGAGGGGCGAGAAGCCATCACGTGCCGACGGCGATCACATCGACCTTGGATCCATTCCCGACGCGCATCGTCACCGCATGCTTTGCCAGTCTCCGCTTATTCCGCAGCTCCTGTTTTGAGTTACAAATGTGAGCAACCACACCGGTATCAAATACCCAGGAGCTACTACGAGCGCTGGTAAGGTACACATCAATAACATGTATATCACATATACCTTTGACGTTGCCGGCCTTCTTGTCTGCTAAGTATTTGGGGCAGTTCCGCTTAGAGTGACCCGTTCCCTTGCAATAAAAGCACTCTGTCTCAGGCTTGGGTCCATGCTTTGGCTTCTTCCCGGCAACAGGCTTACCGGGCGCGGCAACTCCCTTGCCGTCCTTCTTGAAGTTCTTCTTACCCTTGCCTTTCTTGAACTTAGTGGTTTTATTGACCATCAACACTTGATGTTCTTTCTTGATGTCCACCTCCGCTGATTTCAGCATCGAATACACCTCGGGAATGGACTTCTCCATCCCCTGCATATTGAAGTTCAACACGAAGCTCTTGAAGCTTGGTGGGAGCGACTGGAGGATTCTGTCAATGACCCCTTCATCTGGGAGATTCATTCCCAGCTGAGCCAAGCGGTTGTGCAATCCAAAAATCTTAAGGATGTGCTCACTGACAGAACTGTTTTCCTCCATCTTACAGCTGTAGAATGCGTCGGAGACATCATATCTCTCGACTCGGGCATGAGCTTGGAAAACCATTTTCAGCTCATCGAACATCTCATATGCTCCGTGGTTCTCAAAACATTTTTGGAGCCCCGACTCTAAGCTGTAAAGCATGCCGCACTGAACCAGGGAGTAATCATCACTACGCGACTGCCAGACGTTCAAAACGTCTTGGGTCGCATCGGGACCGGGTGCATCACCTAGCGGTGCTTCAAGGACATATGATCTCTTGGCAGCTATGAGGATAATCCCCAGGTTACGGACCCAATCCGTATAGTTGCTACCATCGTCTTTCAGCTTGGTTTTCTCTAGGAACGCGTTGAAGTTGAGGGAAACTTGAGCGTGAGCCATTTGATCTACAAGAGATATTGTAAAGAATTTAGACTAAGTTCATGATAATTAAGTTCATCTTAATCAAATTTTAATGAACTCCCACTCAGAATGACATCTCTCTAGTCATCTAAGTGATACACAATCCGAATCGACTAGCCCGTGTCTGATCATCACGTGAGACGGACTAGTCATCAACGGTGAACATCTTCATGTTGATCGTATCTTCTATACGACTCGTGTTCGACCTTTCGGTCTTCCGTGTTCCGAGGCCATGTCTGTACATTCTAGGCTCGTCAAGTGAACCCTAAGTGTATTGCGTGTGTAAATCTGGCTTACACCCGTTGTATGCGAACGTTAGAACCTATCACACCCGATCATCACGTGGTTCTTCGGAACAACAAACTTTAGCAACGGTGCACAGTTAGGGGAAACACAATTCTTGAAATTTTAGTGAGAGATCATCTTATTTACTACCGTCGTTCTAAGTAAACAAGATGCATAAACATGATAAACATCACATGCAATCAATTAAAGTGACA
The DNA here is from genome assembly GCA_902687465.1 of Secale cereale. Classification (NCBI taxonomy): domain Eukaryota; kingdom Viridiplantae; phylum Streptophyta; class Magnoliopsida; order Poales; family Poaceae; genus Secale; species Secale cereale. The sequence goes on from LR738710.1 coordinate 764,799,859, forward strand.
TGATATGGCCAATATCATCTTGCTCCTTGGATCTCCATCTTCGGGGCACCATGATCATCTTGTCACCGGCTCGACACCATGATCTTCATCATCATGATCTCCATCATCGTGTCTTGAAGAAGTCGTCACGCCAACTATTACTTCTACTACTATGGCTAACGTTTAGCAATAAGGTAAAGTAATTACATAGCGTTTATTCAGTGACACGTAGGTCATACAATAATTAAGACAACTCCTATGGCTCCTGCCGGTTGTCAAGTTCATCAACATGCAAGTCATGATTCCCTATTACAAGAACATGATCAATCTCATACATCACATATATCACTCATCACATCTTCTTTGGCCATACCACGTCACATAGCACATGCTGCAAAAACAAGTTAGACGGCCTCTAATTGTTGTTGCAAGTTTTACGTGGCTTCTATAGGTTTTCTAGCAAGAACGTTTCTTACCTACGCGAAAACCACAACGTGATTTGTAAATTTCTATTTACCCTTCATAAGGACCCTGTTCATCGAATCCGATCCGACTAAAGTAGGAGAGACAGACACCCGCCAGCCACCTTATGCATCTAGTGCATGTCTGTCGGTGGAACCAGTCTCACGTAAGCGTACGTGTAAAGTCGGTCCGGGCCGCTTCATCCCACAATACCGCCGAATCAAGATTGACTAGTAACGGCAAGAAAGTTGAACAAACTCAAACGCCCACAACTGCTTTGTGTTCTACTCGTGCAAGATGCTACGCATAAGACCTAGCTCAGATGCCACTGTTGGGTAACGTAGCAGAATTCAAAAAATTTCTACGCTTTCACCAAGATTCAACTAAGGAGACATCTAGCAATGATCAAATAAGAGTGCATCTACATACCATTATGTAGATCGCGAGCAGAAGCTTTCGAAGAAACGTGGATGAAGTAGTCGTACTCTTCTCGTTCTTCGTCACCGATGATCTAGCGCCGAACGGACGGCACCTCCGCGTTCAACACACGTCTGGTACAGCAACGTCACCTCCTTCTTGATCCAGCAAGGGGGGAGGAGAGGTCGTCGGAGATCCAGCAGCACGACGGCGTGGTGGTGGATGCAGTGGAGAATCCTGCAGGGCTTCGCCCGTGCCCTGCGTAAGGAGATGGAGGTGTGACGGGAGGGGAGAGGCGCCAGGGGCAAGGGTGCGGCTGCCCTCTCCCCCCCCCCACATATATATAGGGGGCCAGGGGGGTGCGCCGGCCCTGCAGATCCCATCTGCAGGGTGGGGCGGCGGCCAGGGGGGATTCTTGCCCCCCAAGGCAAGGTGGCGCCCCCTCCCCCCCTAGGGTTTCAACCCTAGGCGCATGGGGAGGAGGGCCCATGTGGTGCGCCAGCCCACCAGGGATGGCCACTTCCCCCTTGCGGCCTAGGGGCCCCACCGGGATGGGTGGCCCCACCCGGTGGACCCCCGGGACCCCTCCGGTGGTCCCGGGACACTCCCGGTGACCCCCGGAGATTACCCTATGGCCGAAACTGGACTTCCCATATATCATTATTTACCTCCGGACCATTCCGGAACTCCTCGTGACGTCCGGGATCTCATCCGGGACTCCGAACAACTTTCGGGTTTCCACGTGCATGTATCTCTACGACCCTAGCGTTACCGAACCTTAAGTGTGTAGACCCTACGGGTTCGGGAGACACGTAGACATGACCGAGACCACTCTCCGGTCAATAACCAACAGCGGGATCTGGATACCCATGTTGGTTCCCACGTGTTCCTCGATGATCTTCATCGGATGAACCACCATGTCAAGGATTCACTCAATCCCGTATGTTATTCCCTTTGTCCATCGGTACGGTACTTGCCCGAGATTCGATCGTCGGTATTCCCGATACCTTGTTCAATCTCGTCATGGCAAGTCTCTTTACTCGTTCCGTAATCCATCATCCCGTGACCAACTCCTTAGTCACCTTGAGCTCATTATGATGATGTCTTACCGAGTGGGCCCAGAGGAACCTCTCCGTCATACGGAGTGACAATATCCCAGTCTCGGTTCGTACCAACTCAACAGACACTTTCGGAGATACCCGATGCGTACCTTTATAGCCACCCAGTTACGTTGTGACGTTTGGCACACCCAAAGTATTTCTACGGCATCCGGGAGTTGTACAACCTCATGGTCTAAGGAATAAATGCTTGACACCGAAAAGCTTATGCATTACGAACTATACGATCTCCTGCTATGCTCAGAATTGGGTCTTGTCCATCACATCATTCTCCTAATGATGTGATCCCGTCATCACTGACATCCTATGTCCATGGTCAGGAAACCGTGACCATCTGTTTGATCAACGAGCTGGTAACTAGAGGCTTACCAGGGACTCATTGTGGTCTATGTATTCACACATGTATCGCTGTTTCCGTACAATACAATTCAAGCATGAATAACAGACGGTTATCATGAACAAGGAAATATAATAATAATACTTTTATTATTGCCTCTAGGGCACATTTCCAACATATTTGATATACAGATTATTGATGTGTACTTTACTGGTGTTCATAGGAACCCCTGGGTATTAGATACCGGTTCAGTTGCTAAAATTAGTAACTCGAAACGAGAGTTGCAGAATGAATTGAGACTAGTTAAAGGTGAAGTGACGATGTGTGTTGGAAGTGGTTCCAAGATTGATATGATCATCATCGCACACTCCCTATACTTTCGGGATTAGTGTTGAACCTAAATAAATGTTGTTTGGTGTTTGTGTTGAGCATGAATATGATTTGGTCATGTTTATTGCAAAATGTTTATTCATTTAAAGTTAGAGAATAATTGTTGTTCTGTTTACATTAATAAAACCTTCGATGGTCATACACCCAATAAAATAGTTTGTTTGATCTCGATCGTAGTCATACACATATTCATAATATTGAAGCCAAAAGATGCAAAGTTAATAATGATAGTGCAACTTATTTGTGGTACTGTCGTTTAGGTCATATTGGTGTAAAGCGCATGAAGAAACTCCATGCTGATGGGATTTTGGAATCACTTGATTATGAATCATTTGATGCTTGCGAACCATGCCTCATGGGCAAGATGACTAAGACCCCGTTCTCCGGAACAATAGAGCAAGTAACTGACTTATTGGAAATAATACATACTGATGTATGCGGTCCGATGAGTGTTGACGCTCGCGGCGAGTATCGTTATTTTCTAACCTTCAAAGATGATTTGAGCAGATATGGGTATATCTACTTGATGAAACATAAGTCTGGAACAATTGAAAAGTTCAAAGATTTTCAGAGTGAAGTGGAAAATCATCGTAACAAGAAAATAAAAGTTTCTACGATCTGATCGCGGAGGCGAATATTTGAAGTTACGAGTTTGGCCTTCATTTAAAACAATGTGAAATAGTTTCACAACTCACGCGACCTGGAACACCACAGCGTAATGGTGTGTCCGAACGTCGTAACCGTACTTTATTAGATATGGTGCGATCTATGATGTCTCTTGCCGATTTACCACTATTATTTTGGGTTATGCATTAGAGACAACTGCATTCACGTTAAATAGGGCACCATCTAAATCCGTTGAGACGACACCGTATGAACCGTGGTTTGGCAAGAAATCTAAGCTGTTGTTTCTTAAAGTTTGGGGCAACGATGCTTATGTGAAAAAGTTTCAACCTGATAAGCTCGAACCCAAATTAGAGAAATGTGTCGTCATAGGATACCCAAAGTAAACTGTTGGGTACACCTTCTATCATAGATCCAAAGGCAAGATATTCGTTGCTAAAAATGGATACTTTCTAGAGAAGGAGTTTCTCTCGAAAGAAGTGAGTGGGAGGAAAGTGAAACTTAATGAGGTAATTGTACCTTCTCCCGAATTGGAAAGTAGTACATCATAGAAACTGGTTCTAGTGATTCCTACACCAATCAGCGAGGAAGCTAATGATGATGATCATGAAACTTCAGATCAAGTTACTACTGAACCTCGTAGGTCAACCAGAGTGCGTTCTGCACCAGAGTGGTACAGTAACCCGATTCTGGAAGTCATGTTACTAGACCATGATGAACCTACGAACTATGAGGAAGCGATGATGAGCCCAGATTCCGCAAAATGGCTTGAGGCCATGAAATCTGAGGTGGGATCCATGTATGAGAACAAAGTGTGGACTTTGGTTGACTTGCCCGATGATCGGCAAGCCATTGAAAATAAATGGATCTGTAAGAGGAAGACTGACGTTGATGGTAATGTTACTGTCTACAAAGCTCGACTTGTTGTGAAAGGTTTTCGACAACTTCAAGGTGTTGACTACGATTAGATTTTCTCACTCGTAGCGATGCTTAAGTCTGTACGAATCATGTTAGCAATTGCCGCATTTTATGAAATCTGGCAAATGGATAACAAAACTGCGTTCTTTAATGGATTTATTAAAGAAGAGTTGTATATGATGTAGCCAAAAGGTTTTTGTCAATCCTAAAGGTGCTAACAAAATATGCAAGCTCCAGCGATCCATCTACGGACTGGTGCAAGCATCTCGGAGTTGGAATATACGCTTTGATAAGTTGGTCAAAGCATATAGTTTTATACAGACTTGCGGTAAAGCCTGTATTTATAAGAAAGTGAGTGGGAGCACTACATCATTTCTGATAAGTATATGTGAATGACATATTGTCAATCGAAAATGATGTAGAATTTTCTGGAAAGCATAAAGGAGTGTTTGAAAGGAGTTTTTCAAAGATAGACCTCGGTGAAGCTACTTACATATTGAGCATCAAGATCTATAGAGATAGATCAAGACGCTTGATAAAATTTTTCAAGGAGTACATACCTTGACAAGTTTTTTAAGTAGTTCAAAATGGAACAGTCAAAGAAAGAGTTCTTGCCTGTGTTGCAAGGTGTGAAGTTGAGTAACACTCAAAGCCCGACCACAACAAAAGATAGAGAGAGAATGAAAGTCATTCCCTATGCCTCAGCCATAGGTTCTATGAAGTATGCCATGTTGTATACCAGACTTATTGTATGCACTGCCCTGAGTTTGGGAATGGAGTACAATTTTGATCTAGGAGTAGATCACTGGACAACGTCAAAATTATCCTTAGAGGACTAAGGAAATATTTATCAGTTATGGAGGTGATAAAGAGTTCATCGTAAAGAGTTACGTCAACACAAGCTTTGACACTGATCTGGATGACTCCGAGTCTCGATTTGGATACATATTGAAAGTGGGAGCATTTAGCTAGAGTAGCTCCGTGCAGAGCATTGTAGACATAGAAATTTGCGAAGTACATACGGATCTGAATGTAACAGACCCGCTGACTCAACTTCTCTCTGGAAGCAAACATGATCACACCTTAGTACTCTTTGGGTGTTAGTCACATGGGGATGTGAACTAGGTCATTGACTCTAGTAAACCCTTTGGGGTGTTAGTCACATGGCGATGTGAACTATGGGTGTTATTCACATAACGATGTTAATTATCGGTATTATATCACATGGCGATGTGAACTAGATTATTGACTCTAGTGCAAGTGGGAGACTGGAGGAAGTATGCCCTAGAGGCAATAATAAAGTTGTTATTTATATTTTCTGATCTATCATGATAAATGTTTTTTATTCATGCTAGAATTGTATTAACCGGGAACTTAGTACATGTGTGAATACATAGAAAAACAGAGTCTCACTAGTATGCCTCTACTTGACTAGCTCATTAATCAAAGATGGTTAAGTTTCCTAGCCACAGACATGAGTTGTCATTTGATGAAGGGATCACATCATTAGAGAATGATGTGATTGACTTGACCCATCCGTTAGCTTAGCAACTTGATTGTTCAGTTTTACTGCTATTGCTTTCTTCATGACTTATACATGTTCCCATGACTATGAGATTATGCAACTCCCGAATACCGAAGGAACACCTTGTGTGCTATCAAACGTCACAACGTAACTGGGTGATTATAAAGATTCTCTACAGGTGTCTCCAAAGGTGTTTGTGGTGTTGGCAGAGATCAAGAATAGGATTTGTCACTCCGAGTGTCGGAGAGGTATCTCTGGGCCCTCTCGGTAATACACATCATAATAAGCCTTGCAAGCAAAGGACTAATGAGTTAGTCACGAGATGATGTATTACGGAACGAGTAAAGAGACTTGCCGGTAACGAGATTGAAATAGGTATGATGATACCATTGATCGAATCACGGGCAAGTAACATACCGATGACAAAGGGAACAATGTATGTTGTTATGCGGTTTGACCGATAAAGATCTTCGTAGAATATGTAGGAACCAATATGAGCATCCAGGTTCCGCTATTGGTTATTGACCGGAGATGTATCTCGGTCATGTCTACATAGTTCTCGAACCCGTAGGGTCCGCACGCTTAACGTTCGGTGATGATTTGTATTATGAGTTATGTGATTTGATGACCGACGTTTGTTCAGAGTGCCGGATGAAATCACGGACATGACGAACAGTCTCGAAATGGCCGAGACATAAAGATCGATATATTGGAAGTTTATATTCGGACATCGGAAAGGTTCCGAGTGATTCGGGTATTTTTCGAAGTACCGAAGAGTTGCGGGAATTCGTATTGGGCTTTCCCATGGACTGGTCCGAATTGGACTAGGGAAAGGGGGCGCCCCCTTCCTTCCTTCTCCTTCTCCCTTCCCCTTTTCCTATTCCATGTGGGAGGAGGAATCCTACTAGGACTAGGGAGTCCTAATTGGACTCCACACCTTGGCGCACCATATGAGGGCCGGCCTCCTCGTCCCTCCATCCTTTATATACGTGGCCAGGGGACACCCCATAGGCACAGAAGTTGATTTTAGCCGTGTGCGGTGCCCCTCCCCACAGATACACACCTCGGTCATATCGTTGCAGTGCTTAGGCGAAACCCTGCGCCGGTAGCTTCATCATCACCGTCACCATGCCGTCGTGCTGACGAAACTCTCCCGTGACGCTCAACTGGATCAAAAGCTCGTGGGACGTCATCGAGCTGAACGTGTGCTGAACGCGGAGGTGCCGTACGTTCAGTGCTTGGATCGGTTGGATCGCGAAGACGCTCGACTACATCAACCGTGTCACTAGATGCTTCCACTTTCGGTCTACGAGGGTACGTAGACACACTCTCCCCTCTCGTTGCTATGCTTCTAGTAGATAGATCTTGCGCGATCGTAGAATTTTTTTTGAAATACTACGTTCCCCAACAGGAACGTCGTGTGGCGGACTGCTAGGTCCGATCACACAACCGACGGCGAGTGAAGGTGGCTAGTTGCAACACATGCAAAGCCCTAACAACGGCGCCGAAGCGATCAACCTCATGAGTGTGCCGCACCTCCACTATATATAGGCATCCGTCGCGGGCTTGGGCATCGCATGGACCCTAAAGCCCAAAGTCTGTTCGGTCTGTATCCGAGTCCGAGTAGGACCAAGTCTGACTCCTGGAGTCGGATCCAACCTCACAAATTTCTTCCCTTAAGCGCGCGACCACTTAGGTTCAAGTCGGCTTGGTCACAGTTCGGATCACCTCCGACCTGTACAGTTGGCAGCGGCCTCTAGCAAGGCATGCCGACCACCAAGCACACTATGAAGCTGGTTAGCGAACCTGTACAACATGTCACACTTCCATTCTCTTTGCCACACGATATATGTTGTCGGGCTCAAGGCGAGTCTGTCATCCTTGTGCTAGCCCCACCTCTTTCTTGTTCCAGTGATGCCGACCCAAACTGGATTATCTCATAATCCGTGTCACATGGCCATGCTTATCCTGGTCGGATCACACGAGGGGCCCAGAGTATATCTCTCCTGATCGCAGGGGCAAATCCCATCTTGCTCGACCATGTCTCGCAGTATAGGTCTGGACAAGCCCGAAACCTACCTTTGTAACTACGCAGTCACGGAGTAGCATTTGGTCGGCCCAAAGCAAGTCTGTCACCATCCCGAGTACATGCGTCAGCTCAGGTCTCAGGACATAGAACGTATGTTTTACTAGAGACTCACAAATGACATATCGTTGCGTCTCATAGTTGGGTCTGTCCGAGTCGGACCTTATCTCGACGTCGGATTCGGCGTCCTTTCCAAGTCCATATTATCCGGTTAGCATCCAATGCTCCATGGCTAGTGAGACCGAGCCATCCATCGTGTCATATGCTAGTCTAGTCCGACGTGTGCCCACACGTCACTTGCGACTAGGGACAATTTAGGATGTATCATACAACACAAGATCTCACAGACAAGGTACATACTTGCCAAAATGTATCATTGATTACATCCAAGGACTATCTTTATTCATAAACACATAGGAAATATCATTATACATGATTGCCTCTAGAGCATATCTCCAACATATGTGTAGTGCTCCCTCCGTTCCCAAATATAAATCTTTTTAGAGATTTCAATACGGAGTACATACAGAGCAAAATGAATGAACCTACACCCTAAAATATATCTATATACATCCGTATGTAGTCCTTATTGAAATATCTAAACAAGACTTATATTTAGGAACTGAGGGAGTACGTGCTTACCTGGATCGTAATAAGTATGTTATTTAATTCTATCAATGCCATGATCATGCTTATTTTCTGGGTTAATTTAATAAAAAATTGCTTATGTACTCAACAGCCGGCTCGGGTAAAAGAGGGACGATAGCCGCGCATTGGCGGCTCGCTCTGGCGGCGGCAGTAGTGGTCGTTATAAGTGGTCTCAGTATCTCAATCTAACTTTTATTATGTTTGAGATGCTTTGTATTTTCGGCGAACTTTGATAGTAAATCTGGAGCATTTTTTTTTTAAAAAGACAAATACTTTCACTCTGCCAAACTGATCAGTCTTTGTGAAAACTGCTGGCAAGGAAGGAATGAATGATACATCAGACCATCCCAGGAAGAAAAGGAAAACAAAAACAGAAGGGGGTTACATCAGACCACCCAAGACAGAGTAGGTTGTGTTTCTTTGTACTTTAGAACTGTGGAAAAGGGAGATCGAGATCGATGGGCAGTTGCATGGGGTTGGGTTTAGACTAGGACGCCGTAACAGCCATTTCTTGGTCTAATGCGTGGACAGGTGAATGGGGACAAAATCCGAATGGACGGCCGGTGAGGCGTTGGCCTCGAACATAAGTACACTCGGCAACAAAAACCCTGGGTTGTTAAGCCACTGACCGATGGAACAGGAACGAATGATATATCCAAATCACCTTTTTTTTTTCCTTCGCGACGAGGCCGATTGATCAGCCAGCCCAGGGGCGACGCGTACGTGATGGAATCGATCGCCCACCTAGCGGCAGACACCCGTCGTCCTCACCCGAGAGGATGGCACACGCACTGTCCAAGCGCGCGGAGAAAGCGGAACCTCCTGTCGATGGCTCGCGTACTTGCACCGGTGCACGGTGCTGCCCGCACCTGATGCAAGGACTCGGGGAAGGAGGGGAAGGTTGAGATGTCGCCGGAATAAAATACCAGTCGCCCAGCACAGCGTGTAGATACATGATACTGCATGGTCGCTCGCCCGTTGGGCAATGATGGCGATACGCGCGCAAAGCCCACCGGCCGACACGCGCGACAGCGACCCCTCCGCCAACGCCTCCATGGCTCCATCCATGCTGCATGCAGCATCGACCGCCGTCGGACCGGGTCGCGGTCCACGTACGCCCCGACCTTCCATCGCGCCAACCGGACGTATACGACTGCCGGAAGTACGTATGCACGTTTCTATGGTCTTGTAGAGGTAGAGTTATCCAAACAAGCTAACGTACGTCTCTTTATACTGTACTGTACAGTACGTATACGTGCGTATACGAGGAGGCCCACTGTTTCCGCGTGTACATAGGCGAACGTACCCCTTGTCCTGGCGGCTCGAACCCTAGCCACCGCCAGGCCAAACTTCCAGCGCCTTCCTCCGGAGGCTCTCCTCCGCCGACGACCGAGGTCGTCGGTAGTGAAGGGGTCGCCGGATCCACGTGCGTGGATCGTTTTTACTTATTCGTAGTCTAGGTTTTGAGGTTGTTTATCGTATTGGCTTTGGCGGCGACGATGACGGCGCTGAACAAAGATTCATCGGATCCTTTCCTGACGAGGCCATCGGTTCTATGGTTGGGGATGGATTTGAAACCAGTCTGTTCAAAAAAAGATGACGTGGCGGCGGCGGCATCCTCGTGGTGGACATGTGTCCTCGAGCTCTGCCGTTGCGACGGCGTTTGCTCCAGCGCCGGCGCGGAGCTTGGTAGGTAGTCCAGGAGCGGATGCAGATTGTGGTCTGCATCGACGACATCTGGAAAACGGAACTTGTGCTGGGTTCGTGGTTCGTGGATGACAGGTATGGTTTCCTTCTTCGGCGTCTTAGTCATGGCGGGGTGCCAGATCTGGAGTTCGATGGCGTGTTTGGGATGTTGCCCCGGTCTGATTCGTTCAGCAACAATGCCTTCACTTTTGGTAAGCCACCTTGGTGGTCCGCAAAGCTGCATATCAGCGATGGAGCCGCGTCGAGCTCGGGTATCATTATTTTCTTCGATGGCTGTTGTGGTGGTGCCGGAGGCAGGTGACGGCCGTTGGTGTCAAGCTCAGATATGTTATGCTATCTTTTCAGTTTTGTCATGTCGGTCTTTACGTGACTTGTACTTTGATCTTTACGATATGAATGAGACACGTATTACCATAAAAAAAAAGAAATTGTGTACAATACGAGGTGTACGAAATGCATGACATACTACTGATACTAAGAAATGTTTGACGTGGAAAAAGAATGAAGGAAAAGAAACGGGCGATGCCGGAATGCTTTAGTTAGACGCTTCTTATATTATCTCGTGCTAATCCAACTGGTTTCTGGCGAATCTTATTCTAGTTGGTTTGTCACATCCTCGGAGTTAAGAATTGGATGATGACACTTGCTGCCGCTGCCGTGCTAGGAGGACAATTATTATACAGGATGCAACCTTTCAGGTTGTTTCCATTCGCCTGAAAATGCTGGTCAGAGGAAACCAATGTGGAATGGTGAACCAGAATAATTCAGACAGATATTGCTGTGCATGAAAAAGCTGGAGAGATTGAGGATACATTTATTTATCATATCCTGAATAATTCAGAATTCACACACAAAAAAAGAATAAATCAGAATTAGTCTTTTTTCTTCTAAACCAGATATCACTCTAATTAATGAAGTGGAATAACTGTATCATAATCATTTTTTGAAGCTTATTTATTATCCTAAATAATTCATTTTCTGGTCAGACAAAACCAATGTGGATTGCAAAACTAGAAAGTCAGAGAGGTACTACTTGCAAGAAAAAGCCAGAGAGATTGACGATAAATTTATTTATTGTCCTATAAATAATTCAACGTTAGACTTTTTTAAGGTAACTCTAATTAATTGAAGCAAAGGAGGGTTGTGACTATTTTTCATTCCCTCACCCAAACACGGCTACGCCCCCCTCCCTCCAAGTTAAAGCGTAGCCCCCTCC
>LR738710.1:764811373-764884708 GCA_902687465.1 Secale cereale
AAGTTAAAGCATTCAACCCATGGAGTCTCTTTCCCTCTGCCTGCCGCTCCGGCTACTGGTGGCGGGAAGGGAATCTTGATGCGTCGGCTCCGGCTACTAGTTTAGGTTATGGTTTTTTAGTCCTCGCAGGGGTGGTGTTCGGACGAATGGTTGGCGGTTCATATTCGATTTGGTCTTGTGGGCTACGATCACCGCCAGGATAAAGTTGATGGAACTCCGGCGTAGATCCATACCATCTCCTTGGGACGGCGAGGTTAGGATTTCTCCAGGCGTGCACAATGGTTATATTGTTGGGGAACGTTGCATGGAAAACGATTTTTTCTACGCACACGCAATGATCTATCCATGGAGATGCATAGCAACGAGAGGGGAGAGTGTGTCTACGTACCATCGTAGACCATAAGTGGAAGCGTTTATTAATGCAGTTGATGTAGTCGAACTTCTATGCGATCCAATCAATCAAGTATCGGATGTATGACACCTCCGCGTTCAGCACACGTTCATCTCGTTGACGTCCACACCTTCTTGATCCAGCAAGATGACGAGGTAGTAGATGAGCTCCGGCAGCACGAATGCGTGTTGACGATGATGGAGATGCGATATCCGTAGGGCTTCGCCTAAGCACTACGAAAATATGACCGAGGGAGTAAACGGTGGACGGGGGCGCCGCACACGGCTAAGATTATGTTGTGTAGTTGTGTGGCGTGTTCAGGAATGTAGTATTTCAAAAAAAAAAATCCTACGCACGCGCAAGATCATTTTGATGTATAGCAACGAGAGTGAAGAGTTCGTCCACGTACCCTCATAGACCGTAAGCAGAAGCGTTATGACAACGTGGTTGATGTAGTCATACGTCTTCACGATTGACCGATCCTAGTACCGAACGTACGGTACCTCCGCGATCTGCACACGTTCATCTCGGTGACGTCCCACGAACTCACGATCCAGTAGAGCTTCGAGGGAGAGTTCCGTCAGCACGACGGCGTGATGACGGTGATGATGAAGTTACCGACGTAGGGCTTCGCCTAAGCACCGCTACGATATGACCGAGGTGGATTATGGTGGAGGGGGGCACCGCACACGGCTAAGAGATCAATGATCAACTTGTGTCTCTATGTGGTGCCCCCTTCCTGTATATAAAGGAGTGGAGGGGGGAGGGCCGGCCCTCTTTGGCACGCCCTTGGAGGAGTCCTACTCCCACCGGGAGTAGGATTCCCCCCTTCCCTAGTTGGACTAGGAGAGAAGGAAGGGGGAGACAAGGAGGAAGGAAAGGGGGGTGCCGCCCCTCCCCTCCTACTCCAATTCGGACTAGAGGGAGAGGGGGCGCATGGCCTGCCCTGATATCCTCTCTCTCTCTCTCTCCACTATGGCCCAATAAGGCCCATACACTTACCGGGGGGTTCCGGTAACCTCCCGGTACTACGGTAAAATCCCGATTTCACCCGTAACTATTCCGATGTCCAAATATAGGCTTCCAATATATCGATCTTTATGTCTCGACCATTTCGAGACTCCTCGTCATGTCCGTGATCATATCCGGGACTCCGAACTACCTTCGGTACATCAAATCTCATAAACTCATAATACCGATCGTCACCGAACGTTAAGCGTGCAGACCCTACGGGTTCGAGAACTATGTAGACATGACCGAGACTCATCTCCGGTCAATAACCAATAGCGGAACCTGGATGCTCATATTGGTTCCTACATATTCTACGAAGATCTTTATCGGTCAAACCGCATAACAACATACGTTGTTCCCTTTGTCATCGGTATGTTACTTGCCCAGGATTCGATCGTCGGTATCATCATACCTAGTTCAATATCATTGTCGGCAAGTCTCGTTACTCGTTCCGTAATGCATCATCTCGTGACTGACTCATTAGTCATTTGCTTGCAAGGCTTATAGTGATCTGCATTATCGAGAGGGCCCAGAGATACCTCTCTGACACTCTGAGTGAAAATCCTATTCTCGATCTATGCCAACACCACAAACACTTTCAGAGACACCTATAGAGCATCTTTATAATCACCCAGTTACGTTATGAAGTTTGATAGCACACAAGGTGTTCCTACGGTATTCGGGAGTTGCATAATCTCATAGTCATAGGAACATGTATAAGTTATGAAGAAAGCATTAGCAGTAAAACTAAACGATCAAGTGCTAAGCTAATGGAATGGGTCAAGTCAATCACATCATTCACTAATGATGTGATTCCGTTAATCAAATGACAACTCATGTCTAAGGCTAGGAAACTTAACCATCTTTGATTCAGTGAGCTAGTCAAGTAGAGGCATACTAGTGACACTTTGTTTGTCTATGTATTCACACATGTACTATGTTTCCGGTTAATACAATTCTAGCATGAATAATAAACATTTATCATGATATAAGGATATATAAATAACAACTTTATTATTGCCTCTAGGGCATATTTCTTTCAGTCTCCCACTTGCACTAAAGTAAATAATCTAGATTACACAGTAATGATTTTGACACCCTTGGAGTCTTGGTGCTGATCATGTTTTGCTCGTGAGAGAGGCTTAGTCAACGGGTCTGCAACATTCAGATCCGTATGTATCTTGCAAATCTCTATGTCTCCTCCTTGACTTGATCATGGATGGAATTTAAGCGTCTCTTGATGTGCTTGGTTCTCTTGTGAAATCTGGATTCCTTTGCCAAGGCAATTGCACCAGTATTGTCACAAAAGATTTTCAATGGACCCGATGCACTAGGTATGACACCTAGATCGGATATGAACTCCTTCATCCAGACTCCTTCATTTGCTGCTTCTGAAGCAGTTGTACTCCGCGTCACATGTAGATCCCGCCACGACGCTCTGTTTAGAACTGCACCAACTGACAACTCCACCGTTTAATATAAACACATATCCGGTTTGTGACTTAGAGTCATCCGGATCAGTGTCAAAGCTTGCATCGATGTAACCATTTACAATGAGCTCTTTGTCACCTCCATAAACGAGAAACATATCCTTAGTCCTTTTCAGGTATTTCAGGATGTTCTTGACCGCTGTCCAGTGATCCACTCCTGGATTTCTTTGGTACCTCCCTGCTAAACTAATAGCAAGGCACACATCAGGTCTGGTACACAGCATTGCATACATGATAGAGCCTATGGTTGAAGCATAGGGAACACCTTTCATTTTCTCTTTATCTTCTGCAGTGGTCGGGCAGTGAGTCTTACTGAAGTTCACACCTTGCAACACAGGCAAGAACCCTTTCTTCGACTGATCCATTTTGAACTTCTTCAAAACTTTATCAAGGTATGTGCTTTGTGAAAGTCCTATTAAGCGTCTTGATCTATCTTTATAGATCTTGATGCCTAATATATAAGCAGGTTCACCGAGGTCTTTCATTGAAAAACTTTAATTCAAGTATCCTAATACGTCTCCAACGTATCTATAATTTTTTATTGTTCCATGCTATTATTTATGATGTTTTGGATGTTTAATGGGCTTTGTTATACACTTTTATATTATTTTTTGGACTAACCTATTAACCCAAAGGCCCAGTCCAGATTGTTGTTTTTTTGCCTATTTCAGGGTTTTACAGAAAAGGAAAATCAAACGGAGTCCAAACGGAATGAAACCTTCGGGAGAGATATTTTTGGAGCGATATCTGCACGGGAGACTTGAGAAACACGAAATAGGGCTGACATGGCGTCCACGAGGGTGGGGGCGCGCCACCGCTACAGGGCGTGCCCCCTGCCTCGTGGGCCCCACGTTTGGCCCCCGGTGCCCTCCTTCCTCCTATATATACCTACGTACCCCGGAACCACCAGAGAAGAGAAAAAACCCTAGTTCCACCGCCGCAACCTTCTGTTCCCGTGAGATCCCATCTTGGGGCCTGTTCCGGAGCTCCTCCGGAGGGGGGATCTATCATGGAGTGTTTCTACATCATCATCATTGCCTCACCATGAGTTGTGAGTAGTTTACCACAGACCTTCGGGGTCCATAGTTAGCACCTAGATGGCTTCTTCTCTCTCTTTGGATCGCAATACCAAGTTCTCATCGGTCTTCGAGGAGATCTATTCGATGTAATCTCTTTTTGCGGTGTGTTTGTCAAGATCTGATGAATTGTGGGTTTATGATCAAGATTATCTATGAGAAATATTTGGTTCTTTTCTGAATTCTTTTATGTATGATTATAATATCCTTGCAAGTCTCTTCAAATTATTGGTTTGGTTTGGCCTACTAGATCTATAGTTCTTGCAATGGGAGAAGTGCTTGGCTTTGGGTTCAAACTTGCGGTGTCCTTTCCCAGTGACAGTAGGGGCAGCAAGGCACGTATTGTATTGTTGCCATCGAGGATAAAAAGATGGGGTTTATATCATATTGCTTGAGTTTATCCCTCTACACCATGTCATCTTGCTTAAAGCATTACTCTGTTCTTATGAACTTAATACTCTAGATGCATGCTGGATAGCGGTCGATGTGTGGAGTAATAGTAGTAGATGCAGAATCGTTTCGGTCTACTTGTTTCGGACGTGATGCCTATATATCACTGTTCAAGATATCTTCCGATATTTTGATAAATCGGCTGATTTATCGCTTACCGTTGTCTAACCGACAAGATAAATTGACCAATATGCCAGCCGGTATGGCGATAAATCAACCGATATGGCGATAAAATGGCCAATTTACCCCTTATCATGGGTCGACCGATAAGTTCCCGATATGCGATATCCCTAATATTGTTATATATAATGATCATGCCTGGATATTCTCATAATTATTCGCTTTTCTATCAATTGCTCGACATTAATTCGTTCACCCACCGTAGAATTCTGCTATCATGAGAGAAGCCACTAGAGAAACCTATGGCCCCCGGGTCTATTCTCAACATATCAATCTACAATCTACTTTACTTTTCCGCTTTTACTTTCTGTTCTTATATCCAAAAATACCAAAAATATCAAACTATCCTATTGATCAGATCTCACTTTCCTAAGTGATCGTAAAGGGATTAACAACCCCTTATCACGCTAGCTGCGAAGTTCTTATTTGTTTGTGCAGGTGCGAGGGACTCGCGCGTGGTCTCCTACTGGATTGATACCTTGGTTCTCAAGAACTGAGGGAAATACTTACGCTATTGTGCTGCATCACCCTTTCCTCTTCGAGGGAATACAACACAAGCTCGAGAAGTAGCAAGAAGAATTTCTGGCGCCGTTGACGGGGAGGCTTACGCAAAAGTCATATACCAAGTTCCTATCACAAACCCCTATCCTTCGCATTACATTTATTTGCCTCTCGTTTTCCTCTCCCCCACTTCACCCTTGCCGTTTTATTTTCCCTTTTTTTTGCCGTGTGTTTACCGTTCGCTTGCTTCTTCTCCGCTTGTGTGTTGGATTGCTTGCTTGTCATCATGTCTAGCACACCTATCATTATCAATACTCCCGAGAGTGAGGTTCTTAATTTTAAACAAAGGGGGGAAGAAAACTTAAAAGATGTCTGGTATAGAATTTGCAATGCTCAAAATAGATCTACTAGGAAGCTTTCCACTTCCGTGCTTCTTCGCAATTTTTATGTTGGCATAACTCCGTGGAATAGATATATTTTAGATACCATTACCGGAGGAAATTTCTTGGGTAGCCATACTTTTGATTCTTATAATGCTATGACTGAATTATTTGGCTCACCACCTCTTATGGTTAATGGGACTATTGTAACTCTGGAACATGTTATGCAAAGGCTAGAAATCATTGAAACAAAGTTTCTACGGTAGAGTTGGTAGAAAATTTGGATAGAAAGATCGACAACGAAATTACCCAATATGGATCCAAGGTAGGAGTTATTCAGAATTTTTTTAAAGAAAAGGAACCCATAGTTAAAGAAAAATTAGATCAAGATTCTACTAGAATCGATAAACTTGAGGATATTATTACTAGTGTGGGTTCTGCTCTTTCTGCTATGAAAACTACTTCAAATCCTTCTACCAATAAATTTTCTAAGTTCATGTATGTTCCTAAAAACAAGGGTGAACCATCTAGTAGAGGAATCGCGGATCTTAAATCTATAAGTGTTCATCCTAATTTTCTTACTTTTGCAAGAGAACCTTTTGACACGAATGAATTTCTTGATTTCTTGCCTAAAAGTTTGATTATCAATAGGGATAAAGAAGTTCCTAAGAATCACAAGTGCATAATTAAAGAAATGCCTTCCAAAGATGGCAATACCTAGATCTATCCTTGTATCGTGCCTAGCTAGGGGCGTTAAACGATAACACTTGTTGGGAGGCAACCCAATTTTATAATATATTTTTTGCTTCTGTTTCGGAATAAATATTGCATCTAGCTTCTGTTTAGATGTGGTTTTGTGTTTTAATTAGTGTTTGTGCCAAGTAGAACCTTTGGGAAGACTTGTGTGAAGTTTATATGATCTTGCTGTGAAAAACAGAATCGTTAGCGCTCACTAGAATGGTTACCAGATTTTTCTGGAGTGTGCTATTTAGTTGATTCTTTTTGAAGATGATTAATAGACAAATTCCTAACGTTTACCAATTTATTTCAATTTTTTTGGAGTTACAGAAGTAGGCGAAAGTTACAGATTACTACAGACTGTTCTGTTTTTGACAGATTCTGTTTTTTCGTGTGTTGTTTGCTTATTTTGATGAATTTATGAGTAGTATTGGGGAGTATGAATCACAGAGAAGTTGGAATACAGTAGGTTTAACACCAATATAAACAAATAATGAGTTCGTTATAGTACCTTTGAGTGGTGGTTTGTTTTCTTATACTAACGGAGCTCACGAGATTTTTGTCTAAGTTTTGTGTTGTGAAGTTTTCAAGTTTTGAGTATTGCTTCGATGGACTATGGAACAAAGAGTGGCAAGAGCCTAAGCTTGGGGATGCCCAAGGCACCCCAAGGTAAAATTCAAGGACAAACAAAATCCTAAGCTTGGGATGCCCCGGGAAGGCATCCCCTCTTTCGTCTTCATCTATCGGTAGCTATACTTGGGACTATATTTTTATTCACCACATGATATGTGTTTTACTTGGAGCATCATGTATAATTTGAGTCTTTTCTTGTTAGTTTGCCACAATTATCCTTTCTGGACACACCTTTTTGAGAGAGATAAAAATGGCCTAGGAATTATTAGAACACTCTATGTGCTTCACTTATATCATTTGAGTTAAATAGTTTGCTCTAGTGCTTCAATTATATCTTTTAGAGCACGGTGGTGATTTTATTTTGCAGAAATTGTTGATCTCTCATGCTTCACTTATATCCTTTTGAGAGTCTATTAAACAACATGGTAATGTGCTTTGGCTATAAAACTAGCCTTCACATGATAGGCATCCAAGATCAATGTAGTAAAAACTTCCATACTAAGTGCATTGAATATGATGAGAAGTTGGATGCTTGATAATTGTTTTGAGATATTAGGATAGTGATATTAGAGTCATGCTAGTGGAGTTACTATGAAATTGAGAAATGCTTGTGTTAAGGTTAGTGATTCCCGTAGCATGCACGTATGGTGAACCGCTATGTGACGAAGTTAGAGCATGAGGTATTTGTAGAGTGTCATCCTTTGTGTGGAGGTCGGGGGCGCGCGATGGTTAACTCCTACCAACCTCCCCCCTAGAAGCATGCGTTATTGCTTTGTTTTGATGACTCATAAATTTTTGCAATAAGTATATGAGTTCTTATGACTAATGTTGAGTCCATGGATTATACGCACTCTCACCCTTCCACCATTGCTAGCATCACTTGTACCGCACAACTTTCGCCGGTACCATACACCCACTATATACCTTCCTCAAAACAGCCACCATATATCTTCCTCAAAACAGCCATCATACCTACCTACCATGGCATTTCCATAGCCATTCCGAGATATATTGCCATGCAACTTTCCACCGTTTCGTTCATATGAAAAGCTTCATATTGTCATATTGCCATGCATGATCATGTAGTTGACATCGTATTTGTGGCAAAGCCACCATGCATAATTTTTCATACATGTCACTCTTGATTCATTGCACATCCCGGTACACCGCCGGAGGCATTCATATAGAGTCATACTTTGTTCTAGTATCGAGTTGTAATATCGAGTTGTAAATCAATAAAAGTGTGATGATCATCATTATAGAGCATTGTCCCATGTGAGGAAAGTCCAAATAAAAAAAAGATGGCCCAAAAAAATAGAGAGGGGCTAAAAAAATAAAAAAAATAAAAGAGGAGAAAGCCCTTCCAAAAAAATGAGAGAAAAGAGAGAAGGAACAATGCTACTATCCTTTTTTCCACACTTGTGCTTCAAAGTAGCACCATGTTCTTCATGATAGAGAGTCTCATGTTTAGTCACTTTCATATACTAGTGGGAATTTTTCATTATAGAACTTGGTTTGTATATTCCAATGATGGGCTTCCTCAAATGCCCTAGGTCTTCGTGAGCAAGCAAGTTGGATGCACACCCACTTAGTTTCTTTTGTTCAGCTTTCATACATTTTTAGCTCTAGTGCATCCGTTGCATGGCAATCCCTACTCACTCACATTAATATCTATTGATGGGCATCTCCACAGCCCGTTGATACGCCTAGTCGATGTGAGATTATCTCCCTCCTTTTTTTCTTCTCCACAACCACCACTCTATTCCACATAGTGCTATATCCATGGCTCACACTCATGTATTGCGTGAAAGTTGAAAGGTTTGAAAGAATAGAGTATGAAAACATGTGCTTGGCAGAAACCGGGGTTGTGCATGATATGAATATTTTGTGTGATGAAGAGGGAGCATAGCCAGACTATATGATTTTGTAGGGATAACTTCTTTCAGCCATAGTATTTTGAGAAGACATGATTGCTTTCTTAGTATGCTTGAAGTATTATTATTTCTTATGTCAATATAGACTTTTGTCTTGAATCTTTCAGATCTGAACATTCAAGCCACAATAAAGAGAATTACATTGAAAATTATGTTGGTTAGCATTCCACATCAAGAATTCTGTTTTTATCATTTACCTACTCGAGGACGAGCAGGAATTAAGCTTGGGGATTCTTGATACGTCTCCGACGTATCTATAATTTTTTATTGTTCCATTCTATTATTTATTATGTTTTGGATGTTTAATGGGCTTTGTTATACACTTTTATATTATTTTTGGGACTAACCTATTAACCCAAAGGCCCAGTCCAGATTGCTGTTTTTTTTGCCTATTTCAGGGTTTTAAAGAAAAGGAATATCAAACGGAGTCCAAACGGAATGAAACCTTCGAGAGAGATATTTTTGGAGCCATATGTGCACGGGAGACTTGAGAACCACGTAATAGGGTTGATGTGGTGTCCACGAGGGTGGGGCCGCGCCCCCTCCTACAGGGCGCGCCCCGTGCCTCATGGGCCCCACGTTTGGCCCCCGATGCCCTTCTTCCTCCTATATATACCTACGTACCTCGAAACCATCAGAGAAGAGAAAAAACCCTAGTTCCATCGTTGCAACCTTCTGTTCCCGTGAGATCCCATCTTGGGGCCTGTTCCAGAGCTCCGCCGGAGGGGGGATCTATCACGGAGTGCTTCTACATCATCATCATCGCCTCACCATGAGTTGTGAGTAGTTTACCACAAACCTTCGGGTCCATAGTTAGTACCTAGATGGCTTATTATCTCTCTTTGGATCTCAATACCAAGTTCTCCTCCGTCTTCGAGGAGATCTATTCGATGTAATCTCTTTTTGCGGTGTGTTTGTCGAGATCCGATGAATTGTGGGTTTATGATCAAGATTATCTATGAGAAATATTTGGTTCTTTTCTGAATTCTTTTATGTATGATTATAATATCCTTGCAAGTCTCTTCGAATTATTGGTTTGGTTTGGCCTACTAGATCTATAGTTCTTGCAGTGGGAGAAGTGCTTGGCTTTGGGTTCAATCTTGCGGTGTCCTTTCCCAGTGACAGTAGGGGCAGCAAGGCACGTATTGTATTGTTGCCATCGAGGATAAACAGATGGGGTTTATATCATATTGCTTGAGTTTATCCCTCTACATCATGTCATCTTTCTTAAAGCATTACTCTGTTCTTATGAACTTAATACTCTAGATGCATGCTGGATACCGGTCGATGTGTGGAGTAATAGTAGTAGATGCAGAATCGTTTCGGCCTACTTGTTTCGGACATGATGCCTATATATAATGATCATGCCTAGATATTCTCATAGTTATTCGCTTCTCTATCAATTGCTCAACATTAATTCGTTCACCCACCGTAGAATTCTGCTATCATGAGAGAAGCCACTAGAGAAACCTATGGCCCCCGGGTCTATTCTCAACATATCAATCTACAATCTACTTTACTTTTCCGCTTTTACTTTCTGTTCTTGTATCCAAAAATACCAAAAATATCAAACTATCCTATCTATCAGATCTCAGTTTTGTAAGTGTCCGTAAAGGGATTGACAACCCCTTATCGCGTTGGCTGCGAAGTTCTTATTTGTTTGTGCAGGTGCGAGGGACTCGCGCGTGGTCTCCTACTGGATTGATACCTTGGTTCTCAAAAACTGAGGGAAATACTTACGCTACTATGCTGCATCACCCTTTCCTCTTCGAGGGAATACAACGCAAGCTCAAGAAGTAGCATATCCTTTTATGCTATCCAGAAATTCTATATCATTTCCAATCAACAATATGTCATCCACATATAATATCAGAAATGCTACAGATCTCCCACTCACTTTCTTGTAAAGACAGACTTCTCCAAAAGTTTGTATAAAACCATATGCTTTGATCACCTCATCAAAGCGTATATTCCAACTCCGAGATGCTTGCACCAGTCCATAGATGGATCGCTGGAGCTTGCACACTTTGTTAGCACCTTTAGGATCGACAAAACCTTATGGTTGCATCATATACAACTCCTCTTTGAGGTATCCATTTAGGAATATAGTTTTGACATCCATTTGCCAGATTTCATAATCATAAAATGCGGCAATTGCTAACATGATTCGGACATACTTAAGCATCGCTATGGGTGAGAAAGTCTCATCGTAGTCAACTCCTTGAACTTGTCAAAAACCTTTTGCAACAAGTCGAGCTTTGTAGACAGTAACATTACCGTCGGCGTCGGTCTTCCTCTTGAAGATCCATTTATTTTCAATGGCTTGCCGATCATCGGGCAAGTCAACCAAAGTCCACACTTTGTTCTCATACATGGATCCCATCTCAGATTTCATGGCCTCAAGCCATTTTGCGGAATCTGGGCTCATCATCACTTCCTCATAGTTCGTAGGTTCATCATGGTCTAGTAACATGACTTCCAGAACTGGGTTATCGTACCACTCTGGTGCGGAACGGACTCTGGTTGACCTACGAAGTTCAGTAGTAACTTGATCTGAAGTGTCATGATCATCATCATTAGCTTCCTCACTAATTGGTGTAGGAATCACTGGAACTAGTTTCTGTGATGTACTACTTTCCAATTCGGGAGAAGGTACAATTACCTCATCAAGTTCAACTTTCCTCCCACTCACTTCTTTCGAGAGAAATTCATTCTCTAGAAAGGATCCATTCTTAGCAACGAATATCTTTCCTTCGGATCTATGATAGAAGGTGTACCCAATAGTCTCCTTTGGGTATCCTATGAAGACACATTTCTCCGATTTGGGTTCGAGCTTATCAGGTTGAAGCTTTTTCACATAAGCATTGCAGCCCCAAACTTTAGGAAACGACAACTTTGGTTTCTTTCCAAACCACAGTCAATAAGGCGTCGTCTCAACGGATTTAGATGGTGTCCTATTTAACGTGAATGCAGCTGTCTCTAAAGCATAACCCCAAAACGACAGTGGTAAATTGGTAAGAGACATCATAGATCGCACCATATCTAATAAAGTACGGTTACGACATTCAGACACACCATTATGTTGTGGTGTTCCGGGCGGCGTGAGTTGTGAAACTATTCCACATTGTTTTAAATGAAGACCAAACTCGTAACTCAAATATTCGCCTCCACGATCAGATCGTAGAAACTTTATTTTCTTGTTACGATGATTCTCTACTTCACTCTGAAATTCTTTGAACTTTTCAAAGGTTTAAGACTTGTGTTTCATCAAGTAGATATACCCATATCTTCTCAAATCATCAGCGAAGGTCGAAAAATAACGATACCCGCTGCGAGCCTCGAGACTCATTGGTCCACATACATCAGTATGTATGATTTCCAACAAATCAGTTGCTCGCTCCATTGTTCCGGAGAACGGAGTTTTAGTCATCTTGCCCATGAGGCATGGTTCACAAGCACCAAGTGATTCATAATCCAGTGATTCCAAAAGTCCATCAGCATGCAGCTTCTTCATGTGCTTTACACCAATATGACCTAAACGGCAGTGCCACAAATAAGTTGCACTATCATTATTAACCTTGCATCTTTTGGCTTCAATATTATGAATATGTGTATCACTACGATCGAGATCCAACAAGAATAGACCACTCTTTAAGGGTGCATGACCATAAAAGATATTACTCATGTAAATAGAACAACCATTATTCTCAGATTTAAATGAATAACCGTCTCGCAATAAACAAGATCGAGATATAATGTTCATGCTTAACGCTGGCCCCAAATAACAATTATTCAGGTCTAAAACTAATCCAGAAGGTAGATGTAGAGGTAGCGTGCCGACTGCGATCACATCGACTGTGGAACCATTTCCCACGCGCATCGTCACCTCATCCTTAGCTAATCATCGTTTAATCCGTAGCCCCTGTTTCGAGTTACAAATATCAGCAACCGAACCGGTATCAAATTCCCAGGTGCTACTACGAGCATTAGTAAGGTACACCTCAATAACATGTATTTCACATATACCTTTGTTCACTTTGCCATCCTTCTTATCCGCCAAATACTTGGGGCAGTTCCGCTTCCAGTGTCCAGTCCCTTTGTAGTAGAAGTACTCAGTTTCAGGCTTGGCTCCAGACTTGGGTTTCTTTGCGGGAGTAGCAATTGTCTTGCTATTCTTCTTGAAGTTCATTTTCTTTCCCTTGCCCTTTTTCTTGAAACTAGTGGTCTTGTTAACCATCAACACTTGATGCTCCTTTTTGATTTCTACCTCCGCAGCTTTGAGCATAGCGAAAAGCTCGGGAATTATCTTCTGCATCCCTTGCATGTTATAGTTCATCATGAAGCCTTTATAGCTTGGTGGCAGTGATTGAAGAACTCTATCAATAACACTATCTTCATCAACTTTGCATGCAAGTTGAGTCATATGATTGTAGTACCCAGACATTCTGAGCAAGTGTTCACTGATAGAACTGTTCTCCTCCATCTTGAAGCTGTAGAACTTATTGGAAATCTCATATTTCTCAATCCAGGCATTTTCTTGAAATATTCACTTCAACTCCTGGAACATCTCATATGCTCCATGACGTTCAAAACGTCGTTGAAGTCCCGGTTCTAAGCCGTAAAGCATGGCACATTGAACTATCGTGTAGTCATCAGAACGAGCTTGCCAGACATTCATAACGTCCGAAGTTGCTCCTGCAGCAGGCTTGTCACCTAGCGGTGCTTCAAGGACATAATTCTTCTGTGCAGCAATGAGGATAATCCTCAAGTTACGGACCTAGTCCGTGTAGTTGCTACCATCATCTTTCAACTTAGCTTTCTCTAGGAACGCATTAAAATTCAACGAAACAACAACACGGGCCATCTATCTACAACAACATAGACATGCAAAATACTATCAGGTACTAAGTTCATAATAAATTAAAGTTCAATTAATCATATTACTAAAGAACTCCCACTTAGATAGACATCCCTCTAGTCATCTAAATGATCACGTGATCCAAATCAACTAAACCATGTCTGATCATCACGTGAGATGGAGTAGTTTTCAACAGTGAACATCTTATGTTGTTCATATCTATTATATGATTCACGCTCGACCTTTCGGTCTCCAGTGTTACGAGGCCATATCTTCATATGCTAGGCTCGTCAAGTTTAACCCGAGTATTCTGCGTGTGCAAAACTGGCTTGCACCCGTTGTATGTGAACGTAGAGCTTATCATACCCGATCATCACGTGGTGTCTCGGCACGATGAACTTTCGCAATGGTGCATACTCAGGGAGAACACTTATACCTTGAAATTTAGTGAGAGATCATCTTATAATGCTACTATCGTTCTAAGCAAAATAAGATGCATAAAAGATAAACATCACATGCAACCAATATAAGTGATATAATATGGCCATCATCATCTCGTGCTTTTGATCTTCATCTCCAAAGCACCATCATGATCACCATCGTCACTGGCACGACACCTTGATCTACATTGTAGCATCGTTGTCGTCTCGCCAACTATTGCTTCTACGACTATCGCTACCGCTTAGTGATAAAGTAAAGCAATTACATGGCGATTGCATTTCATACAATAAAGCGACAACCATATGGCTCCTGCCAGTTGCCGATAACTCCGTTACAAAACATGATCATCTCATACAATAAAATTTAGCATCATGTCTTGACCATATCACATCACAACATGCCCTGCAAAAACAAGTTAGACGTCCTCTACTTTGTTGTTGCAAGTTTTACGTGGCTGCTACAGGCTGAGCAAGAACCGTTCTTTCCTACGCATCAAAACCACAACGATATTTCGTCAAGTATGTGTTGTTTTAACCTTCACAAGGACCGGGCGTAGCCACACTCGACTAAAGTTGGAGAAACTGACACCCGCCAGCCACCTGTGTGCGAAGCATGTCAGTAGAACCAGTCTCGCATAAGCGTACGCGTAATGTCGGTCCGGGCCGCTTCATCCAACAATACCGCCGAATCAAAGTATGACATGACGGTAAGCAGTATGACTAGTATCGCCCACAACTCACTTGTGTTCAACTCGTGCATATAACATCTACGCATAAACCTGGCTCATGATGCCATTGTTGGGGAACGTAGTATTTAAAAAAATCCTATGCATACGCAAGATCATAGTGATGTATAGCAACGAGAGTGAAGAGTTGTTGGGGAACGTAGCATAATTCAAAAAAATTCTACGCTTTCACCAAGATCCAACTATGGAGACATCTAGCAATGAGCAAATAAGAGTGCATCTACATACCGTTATGTAGATCGCGTGCGGAAGCTTTCGAAGAAGCGTGGATGAAGTAGTCGTACTCTTCGCGTTCTTCGTCACCGATGATCTAGCGCCGAACGGACGGCACCTCCGCGTTCAACACATGTCCGGTGCAGCAACGTCACCTCCTTCTTGATCCAGCAAGGGGGGAGGAGAAGTCGTCAGAGATCCGGCAGCACGACGGCGTGATGACGGATGCAGTGGAGATCGCAGCAGGGCTTCGACGGGCGCCCTGCGTTGGAGTATGGAGGTGTGACGGGAGGGGGAGAGGCGCCCGGGCAAGGGTGCGGCTGCCCTCTCCCCCCCACATATATATAGGGGGCCAGGGGGTGCGCCAGGGCCCCTGCAGATCCAATCTGCAGGGGGGGCGGCGGCCAGGGGGGGTTCCTTGCCCCCCAAGGCTAGTGGACCCCCCTCCCCCTTAGGGTTTTAACCCTAGGCGCATGGGGAGGTGGGCCCCTAGTGGTGCGCCAGCCCTGAAGGGCTGGACACTTCCCCTTGTGGCCTAGGGGCCCCACCGGGATGGGTGGCCCCACCCGGTGGACCCCCGGGGCCCCTCCGGTGGTCCCGGGACGCTCCCGGTGACCCCCGGAGATCACCCGATGGCCGAAACTAGACTTCCTATATATCAACCTTTACCTCCGGACCATTCCAGAACTCCTCGTGACGTCCGGGATCTCATCCGGGACTCTGAACAACTTTCGGGTTTCCACGTGCATTTATCTCTACGACCCTAGCGTTACCGAACCTTAAGTGTGTAGACCCTACGGGTTCGGGAGACACGTAGACATGACCGAGACAACTCTCCGGTCAATAACCAACAGCAGGATCTGGATACCCATGTTGGTTCCCACGTGTTCCTCGCTGATCTTCATTGGATGAACCACCGTGTCAAGGATTCACTCAATCCCGTACGTTATTCCCTTTGTCCATCGGTACGTTACTTGCCCGAGATTCGATCGTCGGTATTCCCGATACCTTGTTCAATCTCGTCATGGCAAGTCTCTTTACTCGATCCTTAATCCATCATCCCGTGACTGACTACTTAGTCACATTGAGCTCATTATGATGATGTCTTACCGAGTGGGCCCAGAGGTACCTCTCCGTCATACGGAGTGACAACATCCCAGTCTCGGTTCGTACCAACTCAACAGACACTTTCGGAGATACCCGATGCGTACCTTTATAGCCACCCAGTTACGTTGTGACGTTTGGCACACCCAAAGTATTCCTACGGCATCCGGGAGTTCTACAACCTCATGGTCTAAGGAATAAATACTTGACACCGAAAAGCTTATGCATTACGAACTATACGATCTCGTGCTATGCTCAGGATTGGGTCTTGTCCATCTCATCATTCTCCTAATGATGTGATCCCGTTATCACTGACATCCCATGTCCATGATCAGGAAACCGTGATCATCTATTGATCAACGAGCTGGTAATTAGAGGCCTACCAGGGACTCATTGTGGTCTATGTATTCACACATGTATCATTGTTTCCGTACAATACAATTCAAGCATGAATAACAGACGATTATCATGAACAAGGAAATATAATAATAATACTTTTATTATTGCCTCTAGGGCATATTTCCAACAGTCTCCCACTTGCACTAGAGTCAATAATCTAGTTACATTGTGATGAATCGAACACCCATAGAGTTCTGGTGTTGATCATGTTTTGCCCGTGAAAGAGGTTTAGTCAACGGGTCTGCTACATTCAGATCCGTATGCACTTTACAAATATCTATATCTCCATCTTGAACATAATTCCGGATGGAGTTGAAACGGCGCTTGATGTGCTTGGTCTTCTTGTGAAACCTGGGCTCCTTGGTAATAGCAATAGCACCAGTGTTGTCACAGAAGA
The DNA here is from genome assembly GCA_902687465.1 of Secale cereale. Classification (NCBI taxonomy): domain Eukaryota; kingdom Viridiplantae; phylum Streptophyta; class Magnoliopsida; order Poales; family Poaceae; genus Secale; species Secale cereale. The sequence continues at coordinate 764,828,315 of LR738710.1, forward strand.
GAGTCATCGGGCTTGACGCGCTTGGTATGACTCCTAGGTCGGTGATGAACTCCTTCATCCAGACTCCTTCCTGCGTTGCTTCAGAAGCAGCTATGTACTCCGCTTCACATGTAGATGCTGCCACGACACTTTGCTTGCAACTGCACCAGCTGAATGCCCCTCCGTTCAAAATATACACGTATCCGGTTTGTGACTTAGAGTCATCCAGATCTGTGTCGAAGCTAGCATCGACGTAACCCTTTACGACGAGCTCTTCGTCACCTCCATAAACGAGAAACATATCCTTAGTCCTTTTTAGGTACTTCAGGATGTTCTTGACCGCTATCCAGTGTTCCGTACCGGGATCACTTTGGTACCTCCCTACCAAACTTATGGCAAGGTTCACATCAGGTCTGGTACACAACATGGCATACATGATAGAACCTACGACCGAGGCATAGGGAATGACACTCATCTTTTCTCTATCTTCTGCCGTGGTCGGCGACTGAGCCTTGCTCAATCTCATACCTTGCAAAACAGGCAAGAATCCTTTCTTTGATTGATCCATATTGAACTTCTTCAATATTTTGTCAAGGTATGTACTTTGTGAAAGACCAATGAGGCGTCTCGATCTATCTCTATAGATTTTGATGCCTAATATGTAAGCAGCTTCTCCAAGGTCCTTCATTGAAAAAACTTTTATTCAAGTAGGCCTTTACATTTTCCAAGAATTCTATATCATTTCCCGTCAGCAATATGTCATCCACATATAATATGAGAAATGCCACAGAGCTCCCACTCACTTTCTTGTAAATACAGGCTTCTCCATAAGTCTGTATAAATCCAAACGCTTTGATCACCTCATCAAAGCGAATATTCCAACTCCGAGATGCTTGCACCAGCCCGTAAATCGAGCGCTGGAGCTTGCATACCTTGTTAGCGTTCTCTGGATCGACAAAACCTTCCGGTTGCATCATATACAACTCTTCCTTGAGGAAGCCGTTAAGGAATGCTGTTTTGACGTCCATTTGCCATATTTCATAATCATAGAATGCGGCAAAAGCTAACATGATTCTGACTGACTTCAGCATCGCTACGGGAGAGAAAGTCTCGTCGTAGTTAATCCCTTGAACTTGTCGATAACCCTTAGCGACAAGCCGAGCCTTATAGATGGTCACATTACCATCCGCGTATGTCTTCTTCTTAAATATCCATTTGTTTTCTATGGCGTGCCTATCATCAGGCAAGTCCACCAAAGTCCATACTTTGTTTTCATACATGGATTCTATCTCGGATTTCATGGCTCCAAGCCATTTATTGGAATCCGGGCCCGCCATCGCTTCTTCATAGTTCGAAGGTTCACCGTTGTCTAACAACATGATTTCTAGTATAGGGTTGCCGTACCACTCTGGTGCGGAACGTGCCCTTGTGGACCTTCGAAGTTCAGTAGTAACTTGATATGTTTCTTCATGATCATTATCATCAACTTCCTCCCTTGTCGGTGCAGGCACCTCAGGAACATTTTCCTGCGCTGCGCTACTTTCCGGTACAGGAGGGGTGACTGTCACCTCATCAAGTTCTACTTTCCTCCCACTCACTTCTTTCGAGAGAAACTCTTTCTCCAGAAAGCATCCATTTTTGGCAACAAAGACTTTGCCTTCGGATATGTGGTAGAAGGTGTACCCAATTGTTTCCTTTGGGTATCCTATGAAGACGCATTTCTCCGATTTGGGTTCGAGCTTTTCAGGTTGAAGTTTCTTGACATAAGCATCGCAACCCCAAACTTTTAGAAACGACAGCTTCGGTTTCTTGCCAAACCAAAGTTCATACGGAGTCGTCTCAACGGATTTCGACGGAGCCCTATTTAAAGTGAATGCGGCAGTCTCTAAAGCATAACCCCAAAAAGATAGCGGTAAATTGGTGAGGGACATCATAGATCGCACCATGTCCAACAGAGTACGATTTCGACGTTCGGACACACCGTTACGTTGAGGTGTTCCGGGCGGTGTCAATTGTGAAACAATTCCACAGCTCCTAAGGTGTGTGCCAAATTCATGACTTAAATATTCACCCCCACGATCCGATCGCAAGAAGTTTATTTTTCTGTCACGTTGATTCTCAACCTCATTCTGAAATTCCTTGAACTTTTCAAAGGTCTCAGACTTGTGTTTCATCAAATAGATATACCCATATCTACTCAAGTCATCTGTGAGGGTGAGAACATAACGATAGCCTCCGCGAGCCTCAACACTCATTGGACCGCACACATCGGTATGTATGATTTCCAACAAGTTGGTTGCTCGCTCCATTGTTCCGGAGAACGTAGTCTTGGTCATCTTGCCCAAGAGGCATGGTTCGCACGTGTCAAATGATTCATAATCAAGAGACTCTAGAAGTCCATCTGAATGGAGCTTCTTCATACGTTTGACACCAATATGACCAAGGCGGCAATGCCACAAGTATGTGGGACTATCATTATCAACTTTACATCTTTTGGCATCTACACTTTGAATATGTGTATCACTACGTTCGAGATTCATCAAAAATAAACCATTGACCAGCGGGGCATGACCATAAAACATATCTCTCAAATAAATAGAACAACCATTATTCTCCGATTTGAAAGAGTAGCCATCTCGCATAAGACGAGATCCAGAAACAATGTTCATGCTCAAAGCTGGTACTAAATAACAATTATTGAGGTTTAAAACTAATCCCGAGGGTAGATGTAGAGGCAGCGTGCCGACGGCGGCACATCGACCTTGGAACCATTCCCGACGCGCATCGTCACCTCATCCTTCGCCAGTCTCCGTTTATTCCGCAGCTCCTATTTTGAGTTACAAATGTGAGCAACTGCACCGGTATCAAATACCCAGGAGCTACTACGAGCGCTGGTAAGGTACACATCAATAACAAGTATATCAAATATACCTTTGACGTTGCCGGCCTTCTTGTCTGCTAAATATTTGGGGCAGTTCCGCTTCCAGTGACCCGTTCCCTTGCAATAAAAGCACTCTGTCTCAGGCTTGGGTCCATACTTTGGCTTCTTCCCGGCAACAGGCTTGCCAGGCGCGGCAACTCCCTTGTCGTCCTTCTTGAAGTTCTTCTTACCCTTGCCTTTCTTGAACTTAGTGGTTTTATTGACCATCAACACTTGATGTTCTTTCTTGATGTCCACCTCCGCTGATTTCAGCATCGAATACACCTCGGGAATGGACTTCTCCATCCCCTACATATTGAAATTCAACACGAAGCTCTTGAAGCTTGGTGGGAGCGACTGGAGGATTCTGTCAACGACCGCTTCATCTGGGAGATTCATTCCCAGCTGAGACAAGCGGTTGTGCAATCCTGAAATCTTGAGGATGTGCTCACTGACAGAACTGTTCTCCTCCATCTTACAGCTGTAGGATGCGTCGGAGACATCATATCTCTCGACTCGGGCATGAGCTTGGAAAACCATTTTCAGCTCTTCGAACATCTCATATGCTCCGTGGTGCTAAAAACGTTTTTGGAGCCCCGATTCTAAACTATAAAGCATGCCGCACTGAACCAGGGAGTAATCATCACTACGCGACTGCCAGACGTTCAAAACGTCTTGGGCCGCATCGGGAGCAGGTGCATCACCTAGCGGTGCTTCAAGGACATATGATCTCTTGGCAGCTATGAGGATAATCCTCAGGTTACGGACCCAATCCGTATAGTTGCTACCATCGTCTTTCAGCTTGGTTTTCTCTAGGAACGCGTTGAAGTTGAGGGAAACCTGGAGCGTGGGCCATTTGATATACAAGAGATATTGTAAAGAATTTATACTAAGTTCATGATAATTAAGTTCATCTTAATCAAATTTTAATGAACTCCCACTCAGAATGACATCTCTCTAGTCATCTAAGTGATACACGATCCGAATCGACTAGCCCGTGTCCGATCATCACGTGAGACGGACTAGTCATCAACGGTGAACATCTTCATGTTGATCGTATCTTCTATACGACTCGTGTTCGACCTTTCGGTCTTCCGTGTTCCGAGGCCATGTCTGTACATGCTAGGCTCGTCAAGTGAACCCTAAGTGTATCGCGTGTGTAAATCTGTCTTACACCCGTTGTATGCGAATGTTAGAACCTATCACACCCGATCATCACGTGGTGCTTCGGAGCAACGAGCTTTAGCAACGGTGCACAGTTAGGGGAAACACAATACTTGAAATTTTAGTGAGAGATCATCTTATTTACTACCGTCGTTCTAAGTAAACAAGATGCATAAACATGATAAACATCACATGCAATCAATTAAAGTGACATGATATGGCCAATATCATCTTGCTCCTTGGATCTCCATCTTCGGGGCACCATGATCATCTTGTCACCGGCTCGACACCATGATCTTCATCATCATGATCTCCATCATCGTGTCTTGAAGAAGTCGTCACGCCAACTATTACTTCTACTACTATAGCTAACGTTTAGCAATGAAGTAAAGTAATTACATGGCATTATTCAGTGACACGCAGGTCATACAATAATTAAGACAACTCCTATGGCTCCTGCCGGTTGTCAAATTCATCGACATGCAAGTCGTGATTCCCTATTACAAAAACATGATCAATCTCATACATCACATATATCATTCATCACATCTTCGTTTTGGCCATACCACGTCACATAGCACATGCTGCAAAAACAAGTTAGACGTCCTCTAATTGTTGTTGCAAAGTTTTACGTGGCTTCTATAGGATTTCTAGCAAGAACGTTTCCTACCTACGCCAAAACCACAACGTGATTTGTCAACTTCTATTTACCCTTCATAAGGACCCTTTTCATCGAATCCGATCCGACTAGAGTAGGAGAGACAGACACCCGCCAGCCACCTTATGCATCTAGTGCATGTCTGTCGGTGGAACCAGTCTCACGTAAGCGTACGTGTAAAGTCGGTCCGGGCCGCTTCATCCCACAATACCGCCGAATCAAGATTGACTAGTAACGGTAAGAAAGTTGAACAAAACCAAACGCCCACAACTGTTTGTGTTCTACTCGTGCAAGATGCTACGCATAAAACCTAGCTCTGATACCACTGTTGGGGAACATAGCATAATTCAAAAAAATTCTACGCTTTCACCAAGATCCAACTATGGAGACATCTAGCAACGAGCAAATAAGAGTGCATCTACATACCGTTATGTAGATCGCGTGCGGAAGCTTTCGAAGAAGCGTGGATGAAGTAGTCGTACTCTTCGCGTTCTTCGTCATCGATGATCTAGCGCCGAACGGACGGCACCTCCGCGTTCAACACACGTCCGGTGCAGCAACGTCACCTCCTTCTTGATCCAGAAAGGGGGGAGGAGAAGTCGTCAGAGATCCGGCAGCACGACGGCGTGATGACGGATGCAGTGGAGATCGCAGCAGGGCTTCGCCGGGCGCCCTGCGTTGGAGTATGGAGGTGTGATGGGAGGGGGAGAGGCGCCCGGGCAAGGGTGCGGCCGCCCTCTCCCCCCCACATATATATAGGGGGGCAGGGGGTGCGCCAGGGCCCCTGCAGATCCAATCTGCAGGGGGGGGCGGGGGCCAGGGGGGTTCCTTGCCCCCTAAGGCTAGTGGACCCCCCTCCCCCTTAGGGTTTTAACCCTAGGCGCATGGGGAGGTGGGCCCCTAGTGGTGCGCCAGCCCAAAAGGGCTGGACACTTCCCCTTGCGGCCTAGGGGCCCCACCGGGATGGGTGGCCCCACCCGGTGGACCCCCGGGGCCCCTCCGGTGGTCCCGGGACGCTCCCGGTGACCCCCGGAGATCACCCGATGGCCAAAACTGGACTTTCTATATATCAATCTTTACCTCCGGAACTCCTCGTGACGTCCGGGATCTCATCCGGGACTCTGAACAACTTTCGGGTTTCCACGTGCATTTATCTCTACGACCCTAGCGTTACCGAACCTTATGTGTGTAGACCCTACGGGTTCGGGAGACACGTAGACATGACCGAGACGACTCTCCGGTCAATAACCAACAGCGGGATCTGGATACCCATGTTGGTTCCCACGTGTTCCTCGATGATCTTCATCGGATGAACCACCGTGTCAAGGATTCACTCAATCCCGTACGTTATTCCCTTTGTCCATCGGTACGTTACTTGCCCGAGATTCGATCGTCGGTATTCCCGATACCTTGTTCAATCTCGTCATGGCAAGTCTCTTTACTCGATCCGTAATCCATCATCCCGTGACTAACTACTTAGTCACATTGAGCTCATTATGATGATGTCTTACCGAGTGGGCCCAGAGGTACCTCTCCGTCATACGGAGTGACAACATCCCAGTCTCGGTTCGTACCAACTCAACAGACACTTTCGGAGATACCCGATGCGTACCTTTATAGCCACCCAGTTACGTTGTGACGTTTGGCACACCCAAAGTATTCCTACGGCATCCGGGAGTTCTACAACCTCATGGTCTAAGGAATAAATACTTGACACCGAAAAGCTTATGCATTACGAACTATACGATCTCGTGTTATGCTCAAGTTTGGGTCTTGTCCATCACATCATTCTCCTAACGATATGAGCCCGTTATCACTGACATCTCATGTCCATGGTCAGGAAACCGTAACCATCTGTTGATCAACGAACTATTAACTAGAGGCCTACCAGGGACTCATTGTGGTCTATGTATTCACACATGTATCGCTGTTTCCGTACAATACATTTCAAGCATGAATAACAGACGATTATCATGAACAAGGAGATATAATAATAATGCTTTTATTATTGCCTCTAGGGCATATCTCCAACAAGAGTGTCGTCCACTGATGTCTACTACGCAACCTTCTTCTTATAGACATTGTTGGGCCTCCAAGTGCAGAGGTTTGTAGGATGCTACTTCTCGAGCTTGTGTTGTATTCCCTCGAAGAGGAAAGGGTGATGCAGCACGGTAGCATAAGTATTTCCCTCAGTTTTTGAGAACCAAGGTATCAATCCAGTAGGAGACCACGCGCGAGTCCCTCGCACCTGCACAAACAAATAAGAACTTCGCAGCCAACGTGATAAGGGGTTGTCAATCCCTTTACGGTCACTTACGAAAGTGAGATCTAATATATAGGATAGTTTCATATTTTTGGTATTTTTGAATATAAGAACAGAAAGTAAAAACAGCAAAGTAAAGTAGATTGTAGATTGATATGTTGAGAATAGACCCGGGGGCCATAGGTTTCACTAGTGGCTTCTCTCATGATAGCAGAATTCTACGGTGGGTGAACAAATTACTGTCGAGCAATTGATAGAAAAGCAAATAATAATGAGAATATCTAGGCATGATTATTATATATAGGCATCATGTCCGTAACAAGTAGGCCGAAACGATTCTGCATCTACTACTATTACTCCACACATCGACCTCTATCCAGCATGCATCTAGAGTATTAAATTCATAAGAACAGAGTAATGCTTTAAGCAAGATGACATGATGTAGAGGGATAAACTCATGCAATATGATATAAACCCCATCTTTTTATCCTCGATGGCAACAATACAATACGTGCCTTGCTGCCCCTGCTGTCACTGGGAAAGAACACCGCAAGATTGAACCCAAAGCTAAGCACTTCTCCCATTGCAAGAACTATAGATCTAGTAGGCCAAACCAAACCGATAATTCGAAGAGACTTGCAAGGATATTATAATCATACATAAAAGAATTCAGAAAAAACCAAATATTTCTCATAGATAATCTTGATCATAAACCCACAATTCATCGGATCTCGACAAACACACCGCAAAAAGATTACATCGAATAGATCTCCTCAAAGACCGAGGAGAACTTGGTATTGAGATCCAAAAAGAGAGAAGAAGCCATCTAGCTAATAACTATGGACCCAAAGGTCTATGGTAAACTACTCACAACTCATGGTGAGGCAATGGTGTTGATGTAGAAGCACTCCGTGGAAGATCCCCCCTCCGGCAGAGCTCCGGAACAGGCCCCAAGATGGGATCTCACGGGAACAGAAGGTTGGGGCGGTGGAATTAGGGTTTTTTCTGTTGCCTCGATGTTTTCAGGGTATATGGGTATATATAGGAGGAAGGAGGGCATCGGGGGAGCCAGAGGGGGCCCACGAGGGTGGGGGCACGCCCTGGACCCTCGTGGCTGCCTCCTTCGTTCCCTCGCTTGTACAACAAGTCTTCCGTGTTGATATCGTTCCAAAAATAACTCTCGCGAAGGTTTCATTGCGTTTGGACTCCGTTTGATATTCCTTTTCTACGAAACCCTGAAATAGGCAAAAAAACAGCAATCTGCACTGGGCCTTTGGGTTAATAGGTTAGTCCCAAAAATAATATAAAAGTGTATGATAAAGCCCATTAAACATCCAAAACATCATATATAATAGCATGGAACAATAAAAAATTATAGATACGTTGGAGACGTATCAAGCATCCCCAAGCTTAATTTACTGCTCGTCCTCTAGTAGGTAAATGATAAAAACAGAATTTTTGATGTGGAATGCTAACCAACATAATTTCCAATGTAACTTCTTTATTGTGGCATGAATGTTCAGATCCGAAAGATTCAAGACAAAAGTCTATATTGACATAAGAATTAATAATACTTCAAGCATACTAACAAAGCAATCATGTCTTCTCAAAATAACATGGCCAAAGAAAGTTATCCCTACAAAATCATATAGTCTACCTATGCTCCCTCTTCATCACACAAAATATTCATATCATGCACAACCCCGGTTTCAGCCAAGCAATTGTTTTCATACTTGATTTTTTCAAACCATTCAACTTTCACGCAATACATGAGCGTGAGCCATGGATATAGCACTATAGATGGAATAGAGTGGTGGTTGTGGATAAGACAAAAAGGAGGAAGATAGTCTCACATCGACTAGGCGTACCAGTGGGCAATGGAGATGCCCATCAATAGATATCAATGTGTGTGAGTAGGGATTGCCATGCAACGGAGGCACTAGAGCTATAAATGTATGAAAGCTCAACAAAAGAAACTAAGTGGGTGTGCATCCAACTTGCTTGCTCACGAAGACCTAGGGCATTTGAGGAAGCCCATCGTTGGAATATACAAGCCAAGTTCTATAATGAAAATTCCCACTAGTCTATGAAAGTGACTAAACAAGAGACTCTCTATCATGAAGATCATGTTGCTACTTTGAAGCACAAGTGTGGAAAAAGATAGTAGCATTGTCCCTTTTCTTTTTCTTTCCTTTTTTCTTCTTTTTTGGGCCTTTCTTTTTCTTGGCCTTTCCTTTTCTTTTTTTTTTCTTTTTTTCCTTTTTTCTTTGGGACAATGCTCTAATAATGATGATCATCACACTTATATTGATTTACAACTCGATACTAGAACAAAGTATGACTCTATATGAATGCCTCAGGCGGTGTATCGGGATGTGCAATAAATCAAGAGTGACATGTATGAAAAATTATGCATGGTGGCCTAGCCACAAATACGATGTCAACTACATGATCACGCATGGCAATATGACAATATGAAGCGTGTCATATGAACGGAACGGTGGAAAGTTGCATGGCAATATATCTCGAAATGGCTATGGAAATGCCATGATAGGTAGGTATGATGGCTGTTTTGAGGAAGGTATATGGTGGGTGGATGGTACTGGCGAAAGTTGCGCGGTACAAGAGAGGCTAGCAATGGTGGAAGGGTGAGAGTGCGTATAATCCATGGACTCAACATTAGTCATAAAGAACTCATATACTTATTGCAAAAAATTACGAGTTATCAAAACAAAGCAATCAACGCATGCTCCTAGGGGGGAGGTTGGTAGGAGTTAACCATCGCGCGCCCCCGACCTCCACACGAAGGATGACTCTCAACAAATACCTCATGCTCTAACTTTGTGTAATGCCCAGTATGAGATTATACCTCCCATGTGTCGAGGCACGACTTAAAGGCATAATATCATACTGGAATGATCTCAAGAATGGTATCTTTGCACAACTCATGTAAAAGAGGGATGAAATTGCAAAAGAGTAGTTGGCTTACACTCGCCACGTCACACAATGCATTACATAAACATTCATCATTCAAATAACATCATAGTCCGACTACGGACGAAGATCCAAATGAAAGATACCATAAATAAAACAACACAGGGTCCCGATCGCCCCTAGTAGGAACCACTACTGATTGTCGAAAATGTCACATACATACGGCTACGCTCTTCATCAAACTCCCACTGAAGTTCTGATCCACCTCCTGCACTGTTCTCGGATGTACCTGCATCTGGTGTGTGTAATAATCTGTGAGCCACAAAGGACTCAGCAATCCCATTCCCGGGTATCAAAACTAACAAAGCCTTTAGGTGAGGAGGGGGTAATAAAGTGTTTGCAGCAAGCACTAAGCAACTAGCTTACGAGTTTAGAGCGAGAAGAGATCAAGTGCCAACGATCGCCAGGTGATCACGAAGTGATCCTAACTACTCACGTCAGACATAACCCCATCGTGATCTTCTTCTCGAAACCCCTTCGAGAAGAGACAATCACGAAACTCACACAGGTAGTGTATTCTTAAGGATAGAGTGTCATGTTTTCTACAACCAGATATTAACAAATTCCCATCTGCCACATAACCGCGGGCACGGCTTTCGAAAGATCAAATCCCTGCAGGGGTATCCCAACTTAGCCCATCACAAGCTCACGATCTGCGGAGTCGCAACTCCAAAGTGGGAAGACCCGAGTATCCTCGGAATCCCGTGCTCAAGATATTCTGACTAAGGTAAAACTAATCCAGCAAGACCTCCCGGCGTGCCGACACCCTGATAGTAGTCGCGTGTATCTCGTCTCAGGCCACAACCGGATGGGTGATGCTACAGGTTTTTACCACCCTCGGGTTTCCCCAAGGTGGGCCCGCAGGCTCCCCAGTTTGGACCAACACTCATGTGGAGCACTGGCCCGGGTTGTTAATTAAGAAAAGGGTTAATTACTCCCTATACAAGTTTTAGTTGTTAGGCAAATGTTGAACCAAAGTTGGGCCTTGCTGGAAAAGCTTTATCGCTAAGTGGGTTATCGAGGGGGGCCCATAAACCCCAACCATGTTAGGAACGCAAAATCCGGGAACATAACACCGGTTTATCGGGTCCTAAGGTGGCATGAGTGGAACAAAACACCGAGCAAAAGGCCAAGCCTTCCACCCATTGCCAAGTATATAGGTGTGTTAATATATTTAAGAGATATTGTGATATTCCAACAACAAGTTCCAACATGGAGCAATCTTCATCTTCACATGCAACTAACAATGCTATAAGAGGGGTTGAGCAAGCGGGTAACATAGCCAAACAATGGTTTGCTGGGAAGGTGTCAAAGGTTAGAGGTTTCATGGCAACAATAGGAGGCTGACAAACAGACATAGGCATCGAGGCAATATCTAAAGAGCGAAACATCTAGCATTGGCAAAGATAGTAGTGATATCTGGGAATGGTCATCTTGCCTGGGATTCCGCAAGGAAGAAGAACAAGTCCATGAAGTAGTCGAACAAATCCTCACTACTCCGGAACGAAACCGAAGCTAATGAGAGAACCAACCGGAGAGAAGCAAACAACACGGTAAACACACATATCATAACCATGGCATGATGCACAAACAAATATGATGCATGTCAGGTTTAAATAAGCATGGCATGGCAAGGTGCACAAGCAATACTACAAGTTAAGTGGAGCTCAATATGCAACGAGTTGCATATTGACGAAACACCACATTATATTTAGTTAGTTGACTCTCGTTTATTTACAAGACAAGATTAAATGTTTCATTAAACATGGCAAGAGGTGAAGCAAGTGTAAACTAGCTATCTAGGCATTTTAAATGAGGCCGGAAATAACAACAACAAATCCCGGAAACTCCCCATGTGCATATTATGAATTTGGTACTGTTCTGCCTATTACTTCATTTTAAAGTTGTTAAATGGCAAAAGTAAAAGCACCAAGTTATTCTATACATTTTCTACCCCAATTACATATAAAGTTTATTGAATTTGGAGCTACGGTTATTTAGTTATGAATAAAACCATTTTAACATGTCATTTAACCAAATTAATGCAAACAGCAATTTAAACATTTTGAACAGGGATGGAAGTGGCATATTATTAATCTACAAAAAATTCTAAGCTTTTTTCATATATAACTTGTTTAATTCTGATGCATGGTTTAGGAGTTATTAAATGCATGAACTAGGAGGACTAAACTGTAAAACTATTTTTTCGTGGAAATTAGCTAAATTCGCTGGCCTTAAAAAAACAACAAAGGCCGAAACTGGCTGGGAGCTGCTCACCATGGGCTGAGGCCCACGTCGGTGGAGGGTGTAGGCGGCGGTTGCTGGGCTTGCTGGCGCTGCGTTGGCCTAGGCGCGGGCGGATCTGGCGGCCAACGGCGAACGAAGCAGAGGAGGGCTCGCGTGCGGGCGACGCGGCACTCGGCCACGCTGGCCCTGGACCGGTCAAAGCGGGCGAGCGGAGCATAACGGGCGCGGGCGTCGCTGCGGACTTGGCGGGTTGGCGGAGCCGCGGGTGAGGAGGATGGTGGCGACCTGGACGACGGCGCACGGGCGAGCTCGTGCTCGAGCGCCCAGTTCGGGCTTGGCGCGGCTGGAGGCCTGGAGATGCTGGCACGACTGGAAGGGGGAAGGAGGCCGGCAAGGAAGACGCTGCCAGCACGGGCGGCGGCGGCTGCCTCTGGTGCAGCGAGGAGGCCAGAGGAGTCGAGCACAGAAGGTCCCCGTACGCGTGCTCGTGCGTGGGATCGAGCAGATGCAGGGGCTCTGGTACGCTGCTATTGTTGACGCCGACGGCGCGGGCGAGGCAGGGATATCGACAGGAGAACGAGATCGGGAGGTAGCTCGCGACCCTGGGGCAGGAGGCTCGGCGAGCTCGGGCAGAGGAGGAAGAGGCAGGGCCTTGGGCACGGGCGTGCTGGACCGCGGGCGCAAGGCAGCTTCAGATCGGGAGCTCCTCTCCCGATCGGATTTGGAGGAGGAGGGAACGGCGAGGTGGATCGAGCGCTCGGGGTCGGGGAGAAGGAGCTCGGGCTCCTGTTGGTGGGTGGAGGAAAAACGAGGGGAAGGGGATCCCGAGGTGGATCGAGACCCGGCGGCACGATGAGGACAAACCTCCTAGAAATTAGGGTTGGGTTGATTTGGTAGGTGGTGGTCTTATATATATCAAATGGATTTGGGTAGGGGCTATTCGGTCCCTTCGATTGAAATCAGACGGCCCTAGAAAAAAAGGCTAGGGAGTCCAAATGAGAAACTTGTGATATTTTAGGGATGTTTGGGGATGATCCGGACCTATCGGTCATGACTGAGTTGATCGGGTTCGGGCAGGTTCCGGACGCGCGTGATGGGGTTTGTGCGCTGTGCAGAGATGTTAGGCGGTCGCGGACAATTGCGTTGTTGGACCAAGAAGAGAGAGAAGAAGCAGCCCGGTATAGGTTTCAGAGCACTGAAACGTCCGATGTTTAAACCGGCTATAATGCCGCTATAAGTTTAACGGTTGGGCTATCAAACAAACTCTGAATCCGATGAAATTTGGCACGCGGTCTACCTGCACTAAAATAAGACCACACATCAAGTTTCAACTCATTCCGAGAACATCTTTCAGCCACTCATAAAATAATATTCGGAGGTGCCGTGGGCGCGTGCGAGTGTGTCTGGGCTCACAACGGACACAGAGAGGACTGGGGAACCGAACGAATGCAAGTTTTGAAAACATGTTGATGAAATGCACATGATGACATGGCAAAGTGCAACACGCAAGAAAATGACATGGCAACGACGACGAATAACTGGCTGACACCTGGCGCATCGGTCTCGGGGCGTCACACTTTGTCACATAGCGGTTCACCATACGTGCATGCTACGGGAATCACAAACCTTAACACAAGTATTTCTCAAATTCATAATTACTCCACTAGCATGACTCTAATATCACCATCATCATCTCTCAAAACAATCATCAAGTATCAAACTTCTCATCATATTCAATGCACTTTGTATGAAAGTTTTTACTACATTCATCTTGGATGCCTATCATATTAGGACTAGTTTTATAACCAAAGCACATTACCATGCTGTTCTAAAAGACTCTCAAAAGGATATAAGTGGAGCATGAGAGATCAACAATTTTTACAAAATAAAATCACCACCGTGCTCTAAAAGATATAAGTGAAGCACTAGAGCAGAACTATTTAGCTCACAAGATATAAGTGAAGCACATAGAGTGTTCTAACAAATTCTAGACCATATTTATCTCTCTCAGAAAGGTATGTCAAGCAAGTATGATTGTGGCAAACTAACAAGCAAAGACTCAAATCATACATGACGCTCCAAGCAAAACACATATCATGTGGTGAATAAAAATATAGTCCCGAGTATAGTTACCGATAGATGAAGACGAAAGAGGGGATGCCTTCCTGGGACATCCCCAAGCTTAGGCTTTTGGTTGTCCTTGAATTTTACCTTGGGGTGCCTTGGGCATACCCAAGCTTAGGCTCTTGCCACTCTTTGTTCCATAGTCCATCAAAGCCATACTCAAAACTTGAAAACTTCACAACACAAAACTTAGCCAAAAATCTCATGAGCTCCGTTAGTACAAGAAAACAAACCACCACTCAAAGGTACTGTAATGAACTCATTCTTTGTTTATATTGGTGTAAAACCTACTGTATTCCAACTTATCTATGATTCATACTCCACAATACTACTCATAGATTCATCAAAATAAGCAAACAACACACGAAAAATAGAATCTGTCAAAAATAGAACAGTCTGTAGTAATCTGTAACTTTCGAATACTTCTGTAACTCCAAAAAATTGAAATAAATTGGTAAATGTGAGGAATTTTTCCATTAATCATCTTCATAAAGAATCAACTAAATAGCACTCTCCATTAAAATCTGGTGACTATTCTCGTGAGCGCTAACGTTTCTGTTTTTTACAGCAAGATCATATAAACTTCACACAAGTCTTCCCAAAGGTTCTACTTGACACAAACACTAATTAAAACACAAAACCACATCTAAACAGAAGCTAGATGCAATATTTATTCCTAAACAGAAGCAAAAACAAAGAAAATAAAATTGGGTTGCCTCCCAACAAGCTCTTTCTTTATAGCCATTAAGATAGACTTGATAATTCAGTGATGCTCACATGAAAGATAAGGATTGAAGCACAAAGAGAGCATCATAAAACATGTGACAAATATATCTAAGTCTAACATGCTTCCTATGCATATGCATCTTATAGGAAAACAAATTAGCAAGACAAACAAGATCAAACATATGCAAGGAAGAAGAAAGAAACAAGATCAATCTCAACATGAAGAGAGGTAATCTAGTAACATGAAGATTTCTACAACAATATTTTCCTCTCTCATAATAATTGCATGTAGGATCATATTCTAACTCAACAATATAGCTTTCACATAACATATTCTCAACACGATCCACATGCATAAGAAGTTGACACTCTTCCAAAATAGTGGGATCAAAATTAACTAAAGTCATGATCTCTCCAAACCCACTTTTATCAAAAAAAAAATTAGACTGAACATTCTCCCAATATGTGGGATCTAAAGTTGACACTCTTCCAAACCCACTTTCAATATTATTGCAAACATTATTATCAATCTCATATTCATCATGGGGCTTAAATAAACTTCCAAGGTCATAAGAAGAATCACCCCGATCATGATCATTGCAACAAGTAGTGGACATAGCAATACTAGCATCCCCAAGCTTAGGGTTTTGCATATCATTAACACAAGTGACATTAATAGAATTTATAATAACATAATTGCAATCATGCTTTTTATTTAAGGAGCTATCGTGAATCACTTTTTCTTTTAACAATTCCTCACAATTTTCAGATTCATGAATTTCAAGCAAAACCCCATAAAGATAATCTAGTGCACTCAACTTACTAGCAATAGGTTGAACATAATTGGATCTTTTAAAAAGATTAGCAAGTGGATGAGGATCCATAATTTAGCAAGCGAAGATGCAAGCTAATAGAGGGCACATAGCAACACAAGCAAACATAAAGGCGAACGAAAAAAGGGCGAATAAAAAGGCAAAGGTGAAGTAGGGGAGAGAAAAATGAGAGGCAAATACTGTAATGCGAAGGATAAGGGTTTGTGATAGGTACTTAGTATATGACTTTTGCGTAAGCCTCCCCGGCAACGGCGCCAGAAATTCTTCTTGCTACTTCTCGAGCTTGTGTTGTATTCCCTCGAAGAGGAAAGGGTGATGCAGCACAGTAGCGTAAGTATTTCCCTCAGTTTTTGAGAACCAAGGTATCAATCCAGTAGGAGACCACGTGCGAGTCCCTCTCACCCGCACAAACAAATAAGAACTTTGCAGCCAACGCGATAAGGGGTTGTCAATCCCTTTACGGTCACTTACGAAAGTGAGAACTGATATATAGGATAGTTTGATATTTTTGGTATTTTTGGATATAAGAACAAAAATTAAAAACATCAAAGTAGAGTAGATTGTGGATTGATATGTTGAGAATAGACCCAGGGGCCATAGGTTTCACTAGTGGCTTCTCTCATGATAGCAGAATTCTACGGTGGGTGAACAAATTACTGTCGAGCAATTGATAGAAGAGCGAATAATTATGAGAATATCTAGGCATGATTATTATATATAGGCATCACGTCCATGACAAGTAGACCGAAACGATTCTGCATCTACTACTATTACTCCACACATCGACCTCTATCCAGCATGCATCTAGAGTATTAAGTTCATAAGAACAGAGTAATGCTTTAAGCAAGATGCCATGATGTAGAGGGATAAACTCAAGCAATATGATATAAACCCCATCTTTTTATCCTCGATGGCAACAATACAATACGTGCCTTGCTGCCCCTGCTGTCACTGGGAAAGAACACTGCAAGATTGAACCCAAGCCAAGCACTTCTCCCATTGCAAGAACTATAGATCTAGTAGGCCAAACCAAACCGATAATTTGAAGAGACTTGCAAGTATATTATAATCATACATAAAAGAATTCTGAAAAGAACCAAAATTTCTCATAGATAATCTTGATCATAAACCCACAATTCATCGGATCTCGACAAACACACCGCAAAAAGATTACATCGAATAGATCTCCTCGAAGACCGAGGAGAACTTGGTATTGAGATCCAAAAAGAGAGAAGAAGCCATCTAGCTAATAACTATGGACCCGAAGGTCTGTGGTAAACTACTCACAACTCATGGTGAGGCCATGTGTTGATGTAGAAGCACTACATGGAAGGTCCCCCCTCCGACGGAGCTCCGGAACAGGCCCCAAGATGGGATCTCACGGAACAGAAGGTTGCGGCGGTGGAATTAGGGTTTTTTATGTTCCCTCGATGTTTTCAGGGTATATGGGTATATATAGGAGGAAGGGGGGCATCTGGGGAGCCAGAGGGGGCCCACGAGGGTGGGGGGCGCGCCCTGTACCCTCGTGGCCGCCTCCTTCGTTCCCTCGCGTGTACTCCAAGTCTTCTGTGTTGATATCGTTCCATAAATAACTCTCACTAAGGTTTCATTCCGTTTGGACTCCGTTTGATATTCCTTTTCTGCGAAACCCTGAAATAGGCACACACAAAAACAGTAATCTGCACTGGGCCTTTGAGTTAATAGGCTAGTCCCAAAAATAATATAAAAGTGTATGATAAAGCCCATTAAACATCCAAAACATCATACTCCCTCCGTCCCAAAATAAGTGTCTTAACTTTGTACTAGCTCTAGTACAAATTTGTACTAAGCTCAAGACACTTATTTTGGGACGGAGGGAGTATATAATAGCATGGAACAATACAAAATTATAGATACGTTGGAGACGTATCATAGGACAGTAGAAAATTTGCCTCAAGTGGATGACCTAAGGTTTATCAATACATGGAAGGCGTAGGATGAAGATGGTCTCTCTCAAACAACCCTGCACCCAAATAACAAAGAGTCTCTTGTGTCCCCAACACACCCAGTACAATGGTAAATTGTATAGGTGCACTAGTTCGGCGAAGAGATGATGATACAAGTGTAATATGGATGATAGATATAGGTTTTTGTAATCTGAAAATATAAAAACAGCAAGGTAGCAAGTGGTAAAAGTGAGCATAAACGGTGTTGCAATGCTAGGAAACAAGGCCAAGGGTTCATACTTTCACTAGTGCAAGTTGTCTCAACAATAATAACATAAGTGGATAATATAGCTATCCCTCAACATGCAACAAAGTGTCACTCCAAAGTCACTAATAGCGGAGAACAAACGAAGGGATTATGGTAGGGTACGAAACCACCTCAAAGTTATCATTTCTGATCGATCTATTCAAGAGTCCGTAGTAAAATAACACGAAGCTATTCTTTCCGTACGATCCATCATAGAATTCGTACTAGAATAACACCTTAAGACACAAATCAACCAAAACCCTAATGTCACCTAGATACTCCATTGTCACCTCAAGTATCTGTGGGCATGATTATACTATATACATCACACAATCTCAGATTCATCCATTCAACCAACACAAAAGAACTTCAAAGAGTGCCCCAAAGTTTCTACCGGAGAGTCAAGATGAAAACGTGTGCCAACCCCTATGCATAGATTCCCAAGGTCACGGAACCCGCAAGTTTATCACCAAAACATACATCAAGTAGATCACATGATATCCTATTGTCACCACAGATAAGCACATGCAAGACATACATCAAGTGCTCTCAAATTCTTAAAGACTCAATCCGATAAGATAGCTTCCAAGGGAAAACTCAATTCATCACAAGAGAGTAGAGGGGGGGTGGGACATCATAAGATCCAACTATAATAGCAAAGCTCGCAATACAACAAGATCGTGCCATCTCAAGAACAGGAGAAAGAGAGAGAGAGATCAAACACATAGCTACTGGTACATACCCTCAGCCTCGAGGGTGGACTACTCCCTCCTCGTCATGGAGAGCGCTGGGATGATGAAGATGGCCACCGGAGAGGGATTCCCCCTCCGGCAGGGTGCCGGAATGGGTCTAGATTGGTTTTCGGTGGCAACAGAGGCTTTCGGCGGCGGAACTCCCGATCTAGGTTATTTTCTGGAGGTTTGGGTATTTATAGGATTTTTTTGGCATAGGGCACAAGCCAGGGAGGTCTCCGGGCTGTCCACGAGATAGGGGCGCGCCCCCCACCCTCGTGGGCAGCCCGGGACTCTCCTGGCCCAACTCTTTTACTGTGGGGGCTTCTTTTGGTCCATAAAAATCATCAAAAATTGGCACGTCAATTGGACTCCGTTTGGTATTCCTTTTCTGTAAAACTCAAAAACAAGGAAAAAACAGAAACTGGCATTGGACTCTAGGTTAATAGGTTAGTCCCAAAAATCATATAAAAGTGTATATAAAATCCCATAAAACATCCTAGAAGGATAATATAATAGCATGGAACAATCAAAAATTATAGATATGTTGGAGACATATCAAGCATCCCCAAGCTTAATTCCTGCTCGTCCTTGAGTAGGTAAATGATAAAAACAGAATTTTTGATGTGGAATGCTACCTAACATAATTTTCAATGTAATTTTATTTATTGTGGCATGAATGTTCAGATCCGAAAGATTCAAGACAAAAGTTTAATATTGACATAAGAATAATAATACTTCAAGCATACTAACAAAGCAATTATGTCTTCTCAAAATAACATGGACAAAGAAAGTTCATCGCTACAAAATCATATAGTTTGGCTATGCTCCATCTTCGTCTCACAAAAATACTCAAATCATGCACAACCCCGGTTTCAGCCAAGCAATTGTTTCATACTTTAGTATTCTCAAACTTTTTCAACTTTCACGCAATACATGAGCGTGAGCCATGGACATAGCACTATAGGTGGAATAGAGTGATGGTTGTGGAGAAGGCAAAAAGAGGAAGATAGTCTCACATCAACTAGGCATATCAATGGGCTATGGAGATGCCCATCAATAGATATCAATGTGAGTGAGTAGGGATTGCCATGCAACGGATGCACTAGAGCTAAAAATGTATGAAAGCTCAACAAAAGAAACTAAGTGGGTGTGCATCCAACTTGCTTGCTCACGAAGACCTAGGGCATTTGAGGAAGCCCATCGTTGGAATATACAAGCCAAGTTCTATAATGAAAATTCCCACTAGTATATGAAAGTGACAAAACAAGAGACTCTCTATCATGAAGATCATGGTGCTACGTTAAAGCACAAGTGTGGAAAAAGATAGTACCATTGTCCATTTTTTATTTTCTTTTTTCATTTCTTTTTTAGGCCTTTTTGGCCTTTCCTTTTTTTCTTTGGGACAATGCTCTAATAATGATGATCATCACACTTTTATTGATTTACATCTCGATATTACAACTTGATACTAGAACAAAGTATGAATCTATATGAATGCCTCTGGCGGTGTACCGGGATGTGCAATGAATCAAGAGTGACATGCATGAAAAATTATGCATGGTGGTCTAGCCACGAATATGATGTCAACTACATGATCATGCATGGCAATATGGCAATATGAAGCGTGTCATATGAACGGAATGGTGGAAAGTTGCATGGCAATATATCTCGGAATGGCTATGGAAATGCCATGATAGGTAGGTATGGTGGCTGTTTTGAGGAAGGTATATGGTGGGTGTATGGTACCGGCGAAAGTTGCGCGGTACAAGGAGGCTAGCAATGGTGGAAGGGTGTGAGTGCGTATAATCCATGGACTCAACATTAATCATAAAGAACTCATATACTTATTGCAAAAATCTACAAGTCATCAAAACAAAGTACTACACGCATGCTCCTAGGGGAAGGGTTGGTAGGAGTTAACCATCGCGCGATCCCGATCTCCACACAAAGGATGACACTCAATGAAATACCTCATGATTCAAATTTGTCACACAACGGTTACCATATGTGCATGCTACGGGACTTGCAAACCTTAACACAAGTATTTCTCAAATTCACAACTACTCTACTAGCACGACTCTAATATTACCATCCTCATATCTCAAAACAATCATCAAGTATCAAACTTCTCATAATATTCAATGCACTTTATGTGGATTTTTTACTATACTCATCTTGGATGCCTATCATATTAGGACTAGTTTCATAACCAAAGCACATTACCACGCTGTTCTAAAAGACTTCAAAAGGATATAAGTGAAGCATGAGAGATCAAAAATTTCTAAAAAATAAAACCACCACCGTGATCTAAAAGATATAAGTGAAGCAGTAGAGCAAAACTATCTAGCTCAAAAGATATAAGTGAAGGTCAATGAGTAGTTGAATAATTATGTAACTATGTGAAGACTCTATAACATTTAAGAATTCCAGATCTTGGGATATTATTCAAACAGCAAGCAAAACAAAGTAAAATAAATTGACGCTCCAAGCAAAACACATATATTGTGGTGAATAAAAATATAGCATCGAGTAAAGTTACCGATAGACGAAGACGAAAGAGGGGATGCCTTCCCGGGGCATCCCCAAGATTAGGCTCTTGGTTGTCCTTGAATTTTACCTTGGGGTGCCTTGGGCATCCCCAAGCTTAGGTTCTTGTCACTCCTTATTCCCTAGTCCATCGAATGTTTACCCAAAACTTGAAAACTTCACAACACAAAACTCAACAGAAAACTCATAAGCTCCATTAGTATAAGAAAATAAAACCACCACTTAGGTACTGTTGTGAACTCATTCTAAATTCATATTGGTGTAATATATATTGTATTCCAACTTCTCTATGGTTCATACCCTACGATACTACTCATAGATTCTTCCAAATAAGCAAACAACACATAGAAAACAGAATCTGTCAAAAACAGAACAATCTGTAGCAATCTCTAACTTTCGAATACTTCTGTAACTCTAAAAATTCTGAAATAAATTGGTGGACTTGAGGAATTTTTCTATTTATCTTCTGCAGAAAGAATCAACTTAAAAGCACTCTCCAGTAAAAGAACGGTAGCTAATCTCATGAGCGCAAAGTTTCTGTTTTTTAAAGCAAGATCACATTAACTTTCACCCAAGTCTTCCCAAAGGTTCTACTTGGCACAAACACTAATTTAAAACATAAAACCACATCTAAACAGAAGCTAGATGAATTATTTATTACTAAACAGAAGCAAAAAGCAAAGAACAAAAATAAAGTTCGGTTGCCTCCCAACAAGCGCTATCGTTTAACGCCCCTAGCTAGGCATGATGATTTCAATGATGCTCACATAAAAGATAAGAATTGAAACATAAAGAGAGCATCATAAAGAATATGACTAGCACATTTAAGACTAACCCACTTCCTATGCATAGGGATTTTGTGATCAAACAACTTATGGGAACGAGAATCAACTAGCATAGGAAGGGAAAACAAGCATAGCTTCAAAACTTTCAACAAATAGAGAGGAAACTTGATATTGTTGCAATTCCTACAAGCATATATTCCTCCCTCATAATAATTTTCAGTAGCATCATGAATAAATTCAACAATATAACTATCACATAAAGCACTATTTTCATGATCTACAAGCATAGAAAATTTACTACTCTCCACATAAGCGAATTTCTTCTCATGAATAACAGTGGGAGCAAACTCAACAAAATAATTTTCATGTGAGGCATAATCCAATTGAAAACTAAAATCGTGATGACAAGTTTCATGGTTATCATTATTCTTAATAGCATACAATTCATCACAATAATCATCATAGATAGCAACTTTGTTCTCATAATCAATTGGAACCTCTTCCGAAATAGTGGATTCATCACTAAATAAAGTCATGACCTCTCCAAATCCACTTTCATCAATATAATCATCATAAATAGGAGGCATGCTTTCATCATAATAAATTTGCTCATCAAAACTTGGGGGACAAAAAATATCATCTTCATCAAACATAGCATCCCCAAGCTTGTGGCTTTGCATATCATTAGCATCATGGGTGTTCAAAGAATTCATACTAACAACATTGCAATCGTGCTCATCATGCACATATTTTATGCCAAGCATTCTATGTAATTCTGTTGGAAATATGCCCTAGAGGCAATAATATAAGAGTTATTATTATATTTCCTTGTTCATGATAATCATTTATTATCCATGCTATAATTGTATTGATTGGAAACTTAAATACATGTGTGGATAAATAGACAAACTTTGTGTCCCTAGTAAGCCTCTTCAGGACTAGCTCGTTGATCAAAGATGACCGCGGTTTCCAGGTCATAGACATGAGTTGTCATTTGATAACGGGATCACATCATTAGGAGAATGATGTGATGGACGAGACCCAAACATTAAACATAGCTTTTGATCGTATCAGTTATCGCTATAGTTTTCTGCATGTCAAGTATAAGTTCCTATGACCATGAGATCATGTAACTCACTGACACCGTAGGAGTGCCTTGTGTGTGCCAAACGTCGCAACGTAACTGGGTGACTATAAAGGTACTCTACAGGTATCTCCGAAGGTGTCTGTTGAGTTGACATGGATCGAGACTGGGATTTGTCACTCCGTGTGACGGAGAGGTATCTCCGGGCCCACTCGGTAATACGTCATCTCAATGAGCTCAAAGTGACTAAGTAGTTAGTCACGGGATTATGTATTACGGAACGAGTAAAGAGACTTGCCGGTAACGAGATTGAACTAGGTATAGAGATACCGACGATCGAATCTCGGGCAAGTAACATACCGACGAGACAAAGGGAACTGTATACGGGATTACCTGAATCCTTGACATTGTGGTTCATCCGATGAGATCATCGAGGAACGTGTGGGAACAAATATGGGTATCCAGATCCCGCTATTGGTTATTGACCTGGGAGTATCTCGGTCATGTCTGCATAGTTTCCGAACCCGCAGGGTCTACACACTTAAGGTTCGGTGACGCTAGGGTTGTTAGTGAGAACAGTGCATGGTAACCGAAGGTTGTTCGGAGTCCCGGATGAGATCCCGGACGTGACGAGGGTCTCCGGAATGGTCCGGGGACGAAGATTGATATATGGGATGAGAGTAAACGGAGTCCGGAATTGTTCTGGGGAACATCGGGAAGGAATCGGAGAACCGAAAGGTGTTTCGGGGGCCACGGTAAATGTTACGGGCCCTATGGGCCATAAGTGGGGAGACGCAACAGCCCACACAAGGGCTGTGCGCCCCCCCTAGGCTCCTCCACCTGCGCCTAAGGGGCTGGGCCCCCCTAGGGCAGCCGCACCCCTAGGACTTGGGGGGCAAGGCGCCTGGGGGGGGGGGAACCCTAACCCTGGCCGCAGCCCCTCCCCTTGGCCGCCACCCCCTAGGGGGAACCCTAGGGGCGCCCCCTCCTCTCTCTCCCCCCTATATAAAGAGAGGTAGAGGGAGGGCAGCAATACAAGTTCGTGCCTCGGCATTGCCCTCCCTCTCCACGAATATCTTCGTCTAGTTTGCAGTGCTTGGCGAAGCCCTGCTGAAATTCCTTCACCACCATCTCCACCACGCCGTCGTGCTGCTGGGTTTCTCCGTCAACTTCTCCTTCCCCCTTGCTGGATCAATAAGGAGGAGACGTCCCCGAGCTGCACGTGTGTTGAACGCGGAGGCACCGTCCGTTCAGTGCTGGGATCTTCGGCGATTTGAATCGCGGCGAGTACGACTCCATCAATCGCGTTCTTGAACGCTTCCGCTTAGCGATCTACAAGGGTATGTGGATCCGACTCTTCCCTCGTAGATGCATCTCCTAGATTGATCTTGGTGAGCGTAGGAAATTTTTTTGTTTCCCATGCAACGTTCCCCAACAGTGGCATCATGAGCTAGGATCTTGCGTAGATGTTTTCACGAGTAGAACACAAAGGGGTTTGTGGGCGTTGATGTTTAGATTGCTTCCTTCTTTGGTCTTTCTTGATTCAGCGGCATTATGGGATGAAGCGGCCCGGACCAACTTTACATGTCCACGTACATGAGACCGGTTCCATCGACAGACATGCGACTTTTGTTGCATAAGATGGCTGGCGGGTGTCTGTCTCTCCTATCTTAGTTGAATCGGATTCGACGAAGGCGGTCCTTGTAGAAGGTTAAATAGCAACTTAAATATCACCATTGTGGCTTTGCGTAGGTAAGAAGCGTTCTTGCTAGATACCCATAGCAGCCACGTAAAACATGCAACAACAAATTAGAGGACGTCTAACTTGTTTTTGCAGGGTATGTATGTGATATGATA
Source organism: Secale cereale (assembly GCA_902687465.1). NCBI lineage: Eukaryota > Viridiplantae > Streptophyta > Magnoliopsida > Poales > Poaceae > Secale > Secale cereale. The sequence goes on from LR738710.1 coordinate 764,853,462, forward strand.
TGGCCAAAGACATGATGAGATATATTTGATGTATGAGATGATCATGTTGTAATAGTTAATATCGACTTGCATGTCGATGTATACGGCAACCGGTAGGAGCCATAGGGTTGTCTTTAATTTGTTTATGACCTGCGTGTCAATCATTAAGCGCTATGTAATGCTTTACTTTATCGCTAAACGGTAGCAATAGTAGTAAGAGCATGGTGGGCGCGCAACAACCCCGATGGCGACACGATGATGGAAATCATGATGATGGGGATCATGGTGTTACACCGGTGACGATGGAGATCATGCCGGTGCTTTGGAGATGGAGATCAAAAGCACGAGTTGATGGCCATATCATGTCACTTATGATTTGCATGTGATGTTAATCCTTTTATGCATCTTATTTTGCTTAGGACGACGGTAGCATTATAAGATGATCCCTCACTAAAATTTCAAGATAAAATTGTGTTCCCCCCGAGTGTGCGCCGTTGCGAAGGTTCGTCGTTTCGAAGCACCACGTGATGATCGGGTGTGATAGACTCTACGTTCGCATACAACGGGTGCAAGCCAGTTTTGCACATGCAGAACACTCGGGTTAGACTTGACGGGCCTAGCATGTACAGACAGGGCCTCGGAACACGGAAGACCGAAAGGTCGAGCATGAGTCATATAGTAGATATGATCAACATGAAGATGTTCACCATTGACACCACCTCATCTCACGTGATGATCGGACTTGGGTTGGTGGATTTGGATCATGTCACGCTCGGATGACCAGAGGGATGTCAATTTGAGTGGGAGTTATAAGTAATTTGATTAGTTAAAACTCACTTATCATGAACAATAGTCTAAGATGTCTTTGCAAATCTTTTGTTGTAGATGGCTCCCGCAGTAGCTCCCCTGAATTTTAATGCGTTCCTAGAGAAAACTAAGCTGAAAGATGATGGGAGCAACTTTGTGGACTGGCTCCGCAATCTGAGGATCATCCTCACAGCTGCCCAAAAGGTTTATGTCCTAAATGCACCGCTAGGTGAACCCCCCGCTCCGGCCTCTGTGGACGTTATGAACGCCTGGCAGTCGCGTGCGGATGACTACTCAGTAGTGCAGTGTGCCATGTTGTATAGCTTGGAAGGAGGACTTCAAAGGCGTTTTGAACGTCATGGAGCATATGAGATGTTCCAGGAGTTGAAGTTCATCTTTGAGAAGAATGCCAAGATCGAGAGGTATGAGACCTCCAATAAATTCTTTGCTTGCAAGATGGAGGAGAATTCATCTGTCAGTGAGCACTTACTGAAGATGTCTGGGTACTATACCCGCATAGCTGATCTGGGACTTGTGTTCCCGGAGGAGGCTATCATTGACAGAATTCTCCAGTCACTCCCACCTAGCTACAAGAGCTTCGTGCAGCATTATAACATGCAAGGGATGAACAAAACCATCGCCGAGCTGTTTGCGATGCTAAAAGTCGCTGAGTCAGACATCCAGAAGGAGCATCAAGTGTTGATGGTCAATAAAACTACCAGTTTCAAGAAGAATGGCAAGGGCAAGAAGGGTAACTCTAAGAAGGGTGGCAAGGCAGTTGCTCATCCAGTGAAGAAACCCAAGGCTGGGCCCAAGCCAGAGACTGAGTGTTTCTATTGCAAGGGGAACGGCCACTGGAAGCGGAACTGCCCCAAGTATCTGGCAGACAAGAAGGGGGCCAACAACAACAACAAGCAAGGTATATGTGATATACATGTTATTGATGTGTACCTTACCAACTCTCGTTGTAGTGCCTGGGTATTTGATACCGGTTCGGTTGCTCACATTTGCAACTCTAAACAGGAACTACGGAATAGACGGAGGCTGGCGAAGGACGAAGTGACGATGCGCGTGGGGAATGGTTCCAAGGTTGATGTGATCGCCGTCGGCACGCTCGCTCTTCGATTACCATCAGGATTAGTTATGAACCTGAATAATTGTTATTTAGTGCCTGCGTTGAGCATGAACATTATATCTGGATCTTGTTTAATGCGAGACGGTTACTCATTTAAATCAGAGAATAAAGGTTGTTCTATTTATATGGGTAATATCTTTTATGGTCATGCACCCGAAGTAGGGGGTTTATTCTTATTGAATCTCGATAGTGATGATACACATGTTCATAACATTGATGCCAAAAGATGTAGAGTTGATAACAATAGTACCACTTTCTTGTGGCACTGCCGTCTGGGTCATATCGGCGTGAAACGCATAAGGAAGCTCCATGCTGATGGACTTTTGGAGTCTCTTGATTTTGAATCACTTGACACATGCGAGCCGTGCCTCATGGGCAAGATGACTAAGACCCCGTTTTCAGGAACAATGGAACGGGCAAGTGACTTATTGGAAATCATACATACTGATGTGTGTGGCCCGATGAGTGTCACGACGCGCGGTGGATATCGTTATTTTCTCACCTTCACTGACGACTTAAGTAGATATGGGTATATTTACTTGATGAAGCATAAGTCTGAAACGTTTGAAAAGTTCAAGCAATTTCAGAGTGAAGTTGAGAATCATCGTAACAAGAAGATCAAGTTCCTACGATCTGATCGAGGGGGAGAGTATCTGAGTTATGAGTTTGGCAATCACTTAAGACAATGTGGAATTGTTTCACAGTTGACGCCACCTGGAACACCACAGCGTAATGGTGTGTCCGAACGTCGTAATCGAACCCTATTAGATATGGTGCGTTCTATGATGTCTCTTGCCGATTTGTCACTATCATTTTGGGGATATGCGTTAGAGACGGCTGCATTCACTTTAAATAGGGCTCCATCTAAGTCCGTTGAGACAACACCGTATGAACTGTGGTTTGGTAAGAAACTTAAGTTGTCTTTTCTCAAAGTTTGGGGTTGCGATGCTTATGTCAAAAGGCTTCAGCCAGAAAAGCTCGAACCCAAAGCGGACAAATGTGTCTTCATAGGATACCCAAAAGAGACGGTTGGGTACACCTTCTATCTCAGATCCGAGGGCAAAGTGTTTGTCGCTAAGAACGGGTCCTTTCTCGAGAAAGAGTTTCTCTCGAAAGAATTGAGTGGGAGGAAGGTAGAACTTGATGAGGTTATTGAACCTCTGCTTCAACCAGAGAGTAGCGCAGCACAGAAAGATGTTTTTGTGGAGCCTGCAACGGTTGAAGAGGAAGCCAATGATGATGATCAAGAAGCTTCTGATCAAGTTACTACCGAACCTCGTAGGTCGACAAGGGTACGCACTGCACCTGAGTGGTATGGTAACCCTGTCTTGGAGGTCATGTTGTTGGACAACAGTGAACCTGCGAGCTATGGAGAAGCGATGGTGGGCCCGGATTCTGACAAATGGTTAGAGGCCATGAAATCCGAGATGGGATCCATGTATGAAAACAAAGTATGGACTTTGGAAGTATTACCTGAAGGGCGGAAGGCCATTCAGAATAAATGGATTTTTAAGAGGAAGACGGACGCTGACGGCAATGTCACCGTGTATAAAGCTCGACTTGTGGCAAAGGGTTTTTCACAAGTTCAAGGAGTTGACTACGATGAGACTTTCTCACCCGTAGCGATGCTTAAATCCGTCCGAATCATGTTAGCAATAGCTGCATATTTCGATTATGAAATTTAGCAGATGGATGTCAAAACAGCGTTCCTTAACGGTTTTCTTAAGGAAGAGTTGTATATGATACAACCGGAAGGTTTTGTCGATCCAGAGAATGCTGACAAAGTTTGCAAACTCCAGCGTTCCATTTATGGGCTGGTGCAAGCATCTCGGAGTTGGAATCTTCGCTTTGATGAGGTGATCAAAGCGTTTGGGTTTGTACAAGTTTACGGAGAAGCTTGTATTTACAAGAAAGTGAGTGGGAGCTCTATAGCGTTTCTAATATTATATGTGGATGACATATTGCTGATTGGAAACAATATAGAACTTTTGGATAGCGTGAAGGGGTATTTGAACAAGAGTTTTTCGATGAAGGACCTCGGTGAAGCTGCTTTCATATTGGGCATCAAGATCTATAGAGATAGATCGAGACGCTTGATAGGACTTTCACAAAGTACATACCTTGATAAAGTTTTTAAGAAGTTCAAAATGGATCAATCCAAGAAGGGGTTCTTGCCGGTATTGCAAGGTACAAAGTTGAGTAAGACTCAATGCCCAGTGACTGCGGAAGATAGAGAAAAGATGAGTGTCATCCCCTATGCTTCAGCCATAGGCTCTATCATGTATGCAATGCTGTGCACAAGACCAGATGTCAGCCTTGCCATAAGTATGGCCGGAAGGTTTCAAAGTAATCTTGGTTTGGATCACTGGACAGCGGTCAAGAATATCCTGAAGTACCTGAAAAGGACTAAGGAAATGTTTCTCGTTTATGGAGGTGATCAAGAGCTCGTCGTAAAGGGTTACGTCGATGCAAGCTTTGACACTGATCCGGATGACTCTAAGTCTCAAACCGGATACGTATATATTCTCAACGGGGGAGCGGTAAGCTGGTGCAGTTCCAAGCAAAGCGTGGTAGCCGATTCTACATGCGAAGCGGAGTACATAGCTGCCTCGGAGGCGGCAAAGGAAGGTGTCTGGATGAAGGAGTTCATAACAGATCTTGGAGTTGTGCCTAGTGCATTGAACCCAATGACTCTGTTTTATGACAACACTGGTGCCATTGCTCTAGCCAAGGAACCAAGGTTTCACAAGAGGACCAGACACATAAAGCGACGCTTCAATTCCATCCGCGATTCAGTCAAGGAGGAGGACATAAGCATTTGCAAAGTACACACGGATTTGAATGTTGCAGATCCGTTGACGAAGCCTCTTCCACGGGCTAAGCATGATCAACACCAAGACTCTATGGGTGTTAGATTCATTACCTTGTAATGCTAGATTAATGACTCTAGTGCAAGTGGGAGACTGTTGGAAATATGCCCTAGAGGCAATAATATAAGAGTTGTTATTATATTTCCTTGTTCATGATAATCGTTTATTATCCATGCTATAATTGTATTGATTGGAAACTTAAATACATGTGTGGATAAATAGACAAACTTTGTGTCCCTAGTAAGCCTCTTCAGGACTAGCTCGTTGATCAAAGATGACCGCGGTTTCCAGGTCATAGACATGAGTTGTCATTTGATAACGGGATCACATCATTAGGAGAATGATGTGATGGACGAGACCCAAACGTTAAACATAGCTTTTGATCGTATCAGTTATCGCTATAGTTTTCTGCATGTCAAGTATAAGTTCCTATGACCATGAGATCATGTAACTCACTGACACCGTAGGAGTGCCTTGTGTGTGCCAAACGTCGCAACGTAACTGGGTGACTATAAAGGTACTCTACAGGTATCTCCGAAGGTGTCTGTTGAGTTGACATGGATCGAGACTGGGATTTGTCACTCCGTGTGACGGAGAGGTATCTCCGGGCCCACTCGGTAATACGTCATCTCAATGAGCTCAAAGTGACTAAGTAGTTAGTCACGGGATTATGTATTACAGAATGAGTAAAGAGACTTGCGGTAACGAGATTGAACTAGGTATAGAGATACCGACGATCGAATCTCGGGCAAGTAACATACCGACGAGACAAAGGGAACTGTATACGGGATTACCTGAATCCTTGACATTGTGGTTCATCCGATGAGATCATCGAGGAACGTGTGGGAACCAATATGGGTATCCAGATCCCGCTATTGGTTATTGACCTGGGAGTATCTCGGTCATGTCTGCATAGTTTCCGAACCCGCAGGGTCTACACACTTAAGGTTCGGTGACGCTAGGGTTGTTAGTGAGAACAGTGCATGGTAACCGAAGGTTGTTCGGAGTCCCGGATGAGATCCCGGACGTGACGAGGGTCTCCGGAATGGTCCGGGGACGAAGATTGATATATGGGATGAGAGTAAACGGAGTCCGGAATTGTTCTGGGGAACATCGGGAAGGAATCGGAGAACCGAAAGGTGTTTCGGGGGCCACGGTAAATGTTACGGGCCCTATGGGCCATAAGTGGGGAGACGCAACAGCCCACACAAGGGCTGTGCGCCCCCCCTAGGCTCCTCCACCTGCGCCTAAGGGGCTGGGCCCCCCTAGGGCAGCCGCACCCCTAGGACTTGGGGGGCAAGGCGCCTGGGGGGGGGGGAACCCTAACCCTGGCCGCAGCCCCTCCCCTTGGCCGCCACCCCCTAGGGGGAACCCTAGGGGCGCCCCCTCCTCTCTCTCCCCCCTATATAAAGAGAGGTAGAGGGAGGGCAGCAATACAAGTTCGTGCCTCGGCATTGCCCTCCCTCTCCACGAATATCTTCGTCTAGTTTGCAGTGCTTGGCGAAGCCCTGCTGAAATTCCTTCACCACCATCTCCACCACGCCGTCGTGCTACTGGGTTTCTCCGTCAACTTCTCCTTCCCCCTTGCTGGATCAAGAAGGAGGAGACGTCCCCGAGCTGCACGTGTGTTGAACGCGGAGGCACCGTCAGTTCGGTGCTGGGATCTTCGGCGATTTGAATCGCGGCGAGTACGACTCCATCAATCGCGTTCTTGAACGCTTCCGCTTAGCGATCTACAAGGGTATGTGGATCCGACTCTTCCCTCGTAGATGCATCTCCTAGATTGATCTTGGTGAGCGTAGGAAATTTTTTTGTTTCCCATGCAACGTTCCCCATCAAATTATTCTTCTAGTACTTGAGCACAATTTTCCTTCCCATCATTTTCACGAAAGATCTTAAAAAGATGAAGCATATGAGGTACCCTCAATTCCATTTTTTTGTAGTTTTATTTATAAACTAAACTAGTGATAAAACAAGAAACTAAAAGATTCGATTGCAAGATCTAAAGATATACCTTCAAGCACTAACCTCCCCGGCAACGGTGCCAGAAAAGAGCTTGATGTCCACTACGCAACCTTCTTCTTGTAGACGTTGTTGGGCCTCCAAGTGCACAGGTTTGTAGGACAGTAGCAAATTTCCCTCGAGTGGATGACCTAAGGTTTATCAATCTGTGGGAGGTGTAGGATGAAGATGGTCTCTCTCAAACAGCCCTGCAACCAAATAACAAAGAGTCTCTTGTGTCGCCAACACAACCAATACAATGATAAATTGTATAGGTGCACTAGTTCGGCGAAGAGATGATGATACAGGTGTAATATGGATGGTAGATATAGGTTTTTGTAATCTGAAAATATAAAAACAGCAAGGTAGCAAGTGATAAAAATGAGCATAAACGGTGTTACAATTCTAGGAAATGAGGCCTAGGGTTCATACTTTCACTAGTGCAAGTTCTCTCAACAATAATAACATAACTGGATCATATAACTATCCCTCAACATGCAACAAAGAGTGACTCCAAAGTCACTAATAGCGGAGAATAAACGAAGAGATTATGGTAGGGTACGAAACCACCTCAAAGTTATCCTTTCTGATCAATCTATTCAAGAGTCCGTAGTAAAATAACATGAAGCTATTCTTTCCGTTCGATCCATCATAGAGTTCGTACTAGAATAACACCTTAAGACACAAATCAACCAAAACCCTAATGTCATCTAGATACTCCATTGTCACCTCAAGTGTCCGTGGGCATGGTTATACGATATGCATCACACAATCTCAAATTCATCCATTCAACCAACACAAAAGAACTTCAAAGAGTGCCCCAAAGTTTCTACCGGAGAGTCAAGATGAAAACGTGTGCCAACCCCTATGCATAGATTCCCAAGGTCACGGAACCCGCAAGTTGATCACCAAAACATACATCAAGTAGATCACATGATATCCCATTGTCACCATAGATAAGCACATGCAAGACATACATCAAGTGTTCTCAAATCCTTAAAGACTCAATCCGATAAGACAACTTCCAAGGGAAAACTCAATTCATCACAAGAGAGTAGAGGGGGGGGCATCATAAGATCCAACTATAATAGCAAAGCTCGCGATACATCAAGATCGTGCCATCTCAAGAACACGAGAGAGAGAGAGGTCAAACACATAGCTACTGGTACATACCCTCAGCCCCGAGGGTGGACTACTCCCTCCTCGTCATGGAGAGCACCGGGATGATGAAGATGGCCACCGGAGAGTGATTCCCCCTCCGGCAGGGTGCCGGAACGGGTCTAGATTGGTTTTCAGTGGCAACAGAGGCTTTCGGCGGCGGAACTCCCGATCTAGGTTATTTTCTAGAGGTTTGGGTATTTATATGATTTTTTGGTGTAGGGCACAAGTCAGAGAGGTCTCCGGGCTGTCCACGAGATAGGGGGGCGTGCCAGGGGGTGGGCGCGCCTCCCACCCTCGTCGGGAGCCTGGGACTCTCCTGGCCCAACTCTTTTACTTCGGGGGCTTCTTTTGGTCCATAAAAAATCATAAAAAATTGGCACGTCAATTGGACTCCGTTTGGTATTCCTTTTATGTAAAACTCAAAAACAAGGAAAAAACAAATATTGGCACTGGGCTCTAGGTTAATAGGTTAGTCCCAAAAATCATATAAAAGTGTATATAAAGCCCATAAAACATCCTAGAAGGATAATATAATAGCATGGAACAATCAAAAATTATAGATACGTTGGAGACGTATCATCCACGTACCCTCGTAGACCATAAGAGGAAGCGTTATGACAACGCGGTGGATGTAGTCGTACGTCTTCACGATCGACCGATCCTAGTACCGAACGTACGGTACCTCCGCGATATGCACACGTTCAGCTTGGTGACGTCCCACGAACTCACGTTCTAGTAGAGCTTCGAGGGAGAGTTCTGTCAGCATGACGGCATGATGACGGTGATGATGAAGTTACCGACGCAGGGATTCGCCTAAGCACCGCTACGATATGACCGAGGTTGATTATGGTGGAGGGGGCACCGCACACGGCTAAGAGATCAATGATCAACTTGTGTCTCTATGTGGTGCCCCCCCTCCCCGTATATAAAGGAGTGGAGGAGGGGGAGGGTCGGCCCTCTATGGCGCGCCCTTGGAGTCCTACTCCCACCGGGAGTAGGATCCCCCCCTCCCTAGTTGGACTAGGAGAGAAGGAAGGGGGAAAGGGAGGAAGGAAACGGACGGGTCTTGTCCATCACATCATTCTCCTAATGATGTGATCTCGTTGATCAAATGACAACACATGTCTATGGCTAGGAAACATAACCATCTTTGATCAATGAGCTAGTCAAGTAGAGGCATACTAGTGACACTTTATTTGTCTATGTATTCACACATGTACTATGTTTCCGGTTAATACAATCCTAGCATTAATAATAAACATTTATCATGATATAAGGAAATATAAATAACAACTTTATTATTGCCTCTAGGGCATATTTCCTTCATAGCGCCCCCTCGCTCATATATATATAGGTGGGAGGAGGAGAGGCTGCCCCTAGGGAGCCCCAAGTGGCCGACGGCTTCCCTAAGGCGCCTGCCTAGCCGCACCCCCCTTTACCATATTTGGTCATGGGGGGAAGGAAAGGGAGCTGGCTGCCTTAGGGCGCCTCCCCTTTCCTTCCCTCCCTCCTTTGGTGCGTGGGCACGGGGTAGAGGGGCGCACCAGCCCCTTGTGGGCTGGTGTACTCTTCCCCTTTTTGCCCATAAGGCCCAAAACCCTCCCAGGGGCCTCTTGGAACCCCTTCCAGCATTCCGGTATATCCCAAAACCTTTCCGGTGTCCAAATATAATCGTCTTATATATCAATCTTTACCTCTGGGTCATTCCGGAGCTCCTCGTCATGTCCGTGATCTCATCCTGGACTTTGAACAACATTCGGTCACCAAATCACATAACTCATATAACACTATATCGTCAACGAACGTTAAGCGTGCGGACCCTATGGGTTCGAGAACTATGTAGACATGACCGAGACACTTCTCCGGTCAATAACCAATAGCGGAACCTGAATGCCCATATTGGTTCCTACATATTCTACTAAGATCTTTATCGGTTGAACCGTTATGACAACATACGTATTTCCTTTTGTCAGTCGATATGTTACTTGCCCGAGATTCGATCGTCAATATCTCCATGCCTAGTTCAATCTCGTTATCGGCAATTCTCTGTACTTGTTCTGTAATACATCGTCTCATAACTAACTCCTTAGTCATTATGCTTGAAGCTTCTTGTGATGTGTATTACCGAAAGGGCCCAGAGATACCTCTCCGATAAACAGAGTGACAAATCATAATCTTGATCCATGCCAACTCAACAGACACATTCAGAGATACCTGTACAACATCTTTATGATCACCCAGTTACGTTGTGACGTTTGATAGCACACAAGGTATTTCTTCGGTATCCGGGAGTTGCATGATCTCATAGTCGAAGGAATATGTAATTGACATTAAGAAAACAATAGCGATAAACTGAATGATCATATGCTAAGCGAACAGATGGGTCTTGTCCATCACATCAATCTCCTAATGATGTGATCCCGTTATCAAATGACAACTCATGTCTATGGTTATGAAACCTTAACCATCTTTGATCAACGAGCTAGTCTAGTAGAGGCTCACTAGGGACACGGTATTTGTTTATGTATTCACACATGTATTTAAGTTTCCGGTCAATACAATTTTAGCATGAATAATAAACCTTTATCACGATTAAGGAAATATAGTAATAGTCATTTTATTATTTCCTCTAGGGCATATTTCCATCATATATACGGTGTCAGCTGCTTCAGATCGATTCAAGGGCTTAGCAACGATGATTGCGGCTTCAGGACACCGGTCCTTTGGTGTAGGTGCACGAAATATTTTTGAGTTGTCATCAACAAGGTCACATCGGCTCCGTATGAGAGAATCGAGAGTGGTGCGTCGGCAACTCGTTCTGGCGGTGGTAGTGGTCCTAGGTTTTTGGTGCTTTACACTCTCGATGAATTGTTATATTAGATCTGAATATTTCACAAATAATAATAATTAATATAAAATATATTGTATATTTTAATCACTGTGCATTGTTTTAATCATAATTCACTCAAATGAGCTAGTCAAAGTTGCATTATTTTGAACTAGAAGCAAATTTTGAAATTTGAATTCAATTTCACCTCTGAAAAGTCCTAGGTTTTCATTTTAAGAGTTGGATTGACACAAAGGAAAAAAAGGCTATCTGACAACAAAGGTTGCACAGTGAGTCTTCGTTGGATGGTTCATGTTGAATGTTGAAATTGAAGCGGTGTGATTTGGATGTTGCTTTGCTCGGTGCTCCGACGAGAGAGGTTGGATGAAAATGTGCACAAACATAGTCGACGTACCCAAAAGAAAAACATAACCGCGAACACTGAGCGTGCAGAACTCAATACTTTTCACCAGTAATTCTCATTGCTTAATCCATGTTCCCTCTTCCGTGTTTATGTAAATTTTACGCAAAAGTAAGAAAAAATGTTAACGAAGACTGAGAGAAGCTCTACCAAAAATTAGAAGTGGTAACAAAAAGGCGACACAAAATAAAGATCACATGATGACACTTAAACGACAACCACGTTTTTACGAGGAGCAACCAACATCATAACAACACCGAGAAGACACGACACATCCTTAGTTACTCACCGCGCACCGACTACAACAAACAAAGCTCAGCACGAGGATGCCCTCTTCTTGCCGGGTCATCATTTCCATCAACTCGGGTGTTGGCAAAGCAACCAAAAATACATGCAAGGCGACATTGGAAAACATCACAAGGCATCACCTAACGACAACCACAGTGTCATGAGGCACCAAGTGAACTTAAGATGAACTATCATCGAGCTGTAAAGCACCCCTCTTATCAGTAGATCGTTTTCTATTAGGACGTCGAGCCACCCGGGCTTCATGTTTAGAAAGTGTTTTAACGCGTTGCACTTTTAGAAACATGTGGTTTGGTGCCAAAAGTGATCAGCCAGTATGTATGCAAGCCAAAATATATTTATCCACCAATTGGTTAGCTACCAACGTGCCTCTCAAAACCTTTTAAGTCCCTCACTTCTCATTTGGGGAAACTTTTGTCACACTTGTTTAGATGTGACATTACGATTTTTTTTTTTGCGAGGTAGTTATTCTTGTATAGAAACACAAATGGACTTAACAATCATAAATTATAATCATATGTTGTGTTTTAATAATGATGATGATGATGATGTTTTACCACTTCATGTCTATTGTCCCAACCTAGTATATAGTGGCATGCTCAGGGGTGTATGTGTCAAGATGTATTCTTCTCTCCCCCCCTTTCCTTGCCATCCACTACGTGTCGAGCTTGATGGAGCAGCTATGACGTACAAAAAGAGGGACATACCAAAACAGAGAGATATATCAAATCCGCCACCCCTCCATCGTCATCACACAGAGAGAGAGATGGTGGTAGGAGCAGAGTAGGCCAGTGAGGGCAAGGGGTTCCACGTCCCAAGAAACCTGCCGATTGCTAAGGAGGAGCCGTGCATGCGTCCCCATGCCCACGGACGGCTCACTTTGCTGAGGGAGAAACAAGGATCATCGTCTCTCAGAAAAGGCAACAAATTTTCCACACGGCCCTGTGAAAAAGGAAGGGGCTGTGAGTATCCGTTCATCCGCATTTGGCTTGTTTCCTTCCATCTATGAAGGCCTGGCTGCGGAATTAATTCGATCTCGGTCTCTGCGCCGCCGTCGGCGTATTTTCGCCGGCCCGCTGCCAAGAAACGGAGGATCGATCAGAGATTGTTCGGGCGCTGCTCGGGTCTTTCTTGCCGGAGAGATTCTGAATCGCCGGAGGGCCAGGGACTGAGACTCCGCCGGAGGCGTGGTCTGCGTGTTTGCTCCGCCCTCCTCCTTCCTTCCGCGTGTGTAGATCCTTCCGAGGTATTCCCCCTCCGGCGCGCCAGGTTTATTGATTCCGGACGTGGATTCCAAGTCTTGGGGCGGGGGGCGTCCTTCCTCGTGGAAACCGAGGAGGCACGGCAATAACAAGGAGGGTTTCCTGCTCCGTCAGAAGATCATTCCCATCTGTCTCCGCCCGTCTTCGGTTGGCTTCTTCATCGCTGAGAGCCCGGAGGTTTGGTTCCGCGTTATCTCTGAATATTGGTGCCGAGTCTCGAGAGGCAGAAGAACACAAGGCAATTCAGACGATTCAGCAGGCCGTTCGCTGAGATCAGTCGTGATCAATACTCTCTGGCTAACAGGTAAATTATCCAATCTTGATGTTCTTGTTCATCTGGCTAAATGTCTGATTAACTTGGTCCCATACGGGCACAAGTTTCAGTTTTTGCACTGCTCCGTCGGTGCTCTGTTTTTTAATCAATGACGCAAAGGCAAAGTCCATTTGGTTGTACTATATTGCTTTTATAGAACGGGCATTTTTGGCCAGCTAGCAGCGGTTCTTTGCATGCTTTGGGAGATGCTTAATCCAACATGACAACCCTTCCTTTCGTTATCAGGAATGAAATCTTCAGAGTTTACAATTTGCCTTTTCGATGCCCCGAAATACTTCTGCCTCCTCCAGTTTCAGTTAATCTCTTCTGCATATTTACCTTTTCCAATGCCCCAGAAAACTTCTGTCTCTACTTTTACTAAATGCGTGGCATGTTTGCCTTTTCAATATTCCGAAGAGCTTCGTGCGTCAAATTTTGCTCCTTTGATTCTTTCAAGTTCTTGTGACACGGTTAAGCTTACTAAAGAATGTAATAAGTACTAAACACGGAAGCCTGTAACTGTAACCACGTCGAAGCCGACATTTGCATCCGGCAGGTGCAATGTGATCCTTGCCTCTTTTCGATATGGTCTTTGTCTTTTGGGTCTTTGTAGTATCATTTCTCATTCATTTATTTGGTGCGTTGTATTTGTTTATGGGGTTAGTTATGCCACCATTCACTAATTGGAACATACTTTGGGAAAATCTGAGTTGTTGGGACTTGGGAGAGTAGAAAAAGGGGAAGGCTTTGGTTGCGATTATACTATATTCCTAATTTTGTGCTGTTCAGTGTTCACACAACTTTCGTCTTACGCGTGTGCTTTATGCATTCAGGTTAACCCGTCCGAAGAGAGTCCTTACAAGATAACACCGTTAGGCCATGTTGTCCCCCAACATGGCAAGCAAAAGTTACAAAAAGCGGAACGAGAAGGTCCAGGTTGGTTGTATGTCGGGGCTGATCCGCATGTTCGACTTCCGCCGCGGTCAAAAATATCTTTCAGATGGGAGCCGGAGGATGAACACATATTCAGGTGAGGAACTCAGTGACATTCCTTTGCTGCACTATACTAGTAAGAGTTCATGTATTATCTGGTCCATGAATTTGCTAAAAGTAAACTGTGTGTTTTGTGCAGTTAAAAGAGGTCTAAAAGGTTCTGAAGATTACAATAGAATCACTGCTGCAGATGTAAGTTTTGAATCGACTGGAAGCTGTTATTTTCCAGTTTTTCACATAGGAAATACTCTCTGTCCCAAAATAAGTGTCGTGACTTTAGTTCAAATTTGAACTAAAGGCACGACACTTTTTTGGGGACGGAGGTAGTACAAAACAGCGCTATAAACCTCAACATGTGGTAACTTAGGAACTTCTTTAAGCTTATGAAAACACATATGTACGAATATTTTAGGTATGGCAGAGTACTACTCCCTCCATTCCTAAATATAAGTCCTTTTAGAGATTCTATTATGGACTACATACGGAGAAAAATGATTAAATCTACACTCTAAAATATGTCTATATTCATCCGTATGTAGTCCATATTCAAATATCTAGAAAGACTTCAGGAACGAGGGAGTATGTAATGTCAAATTTATTATAGCGTACAACATAGATGCGATCTTTTTTAGTTATGCGGTATGTTGGAGTTTAACATGGTCAGAAGTATTTATAACATCTTGAAAATAACTGTGAATACAATCAATTGCCTTTCTCAGAATGACAGAGACCATGGGGCTGAAACAATTTATGCCGGTAGGCCAAGTATTAGAGCACTGATGGAAGAAGAGATGGCCAGTGGCACACAGCCCTTGAAGCAAACAGAAAGAAACACACTGGGGATATTCTCTAGTGATGTTAAGTCTGTGAATCTGCCTGAAGGATCTGAGATTGACCTAAACTTGGCTGCGAGTCTCATGGAAATTTACAGAAGTCACAATGAAAGTCAAGACAGCAGTGATTCGGTTAAATCCGGTAATATTTCTTATTCAGTTGACCAAGAGAACAATGCTGATGCTGGTGCACATCCCAGTCGGATCCCCTGTATTATTCAGAAAGCACTAGAAGATGTGGCCGAGGCGGTAATAAGCCATCAGTCAGCGAATGCAGAATACATAACCAGAAGCGGTGAAGCTAGATCCAAAGAACTGGTTGACGCACTGCAGCTGCTGAGCTCAAACAGAGAGTTGTTTCTGATGCTTCTGCGAGACCCGAGCTCTAGATTGTTACAATGCCTCCAGAACCTCTATACATCACTAGGAGGTCCCAAGTTAGAACCGGCAGAATCTGATGAAGTAACTAAGTTGCAAGGTGGGACGAATGGCATAGAGCAGTCGGAGGTTTCACCAAGTAAAGTGCGAAGAAAGTATAATTCTTTCTTGCAAGAGGATAAGTTAGTCATGAGGAAACCATCACAGCTAAATGATACTTCCCGTGGCCTTAGCACAATAGTAATCTTGAAGCCAAGTCCTGCAAGAAGTCAGGGTAGCCTTGTCTCAAGTAGTGTAACTTCTTCACCACTATCAAATCATAATAATTTGCAAGGTCAGGTTGAAAGTGGCAAACCTCCTCACCATTTCTCCCTTAGAGAGCTTAGAAGGAGGCTAAAGCTTGCCACCATGAGTAGTACTACTTTCCAGAATGCTGATCCACCCAAGCAGTTTGCTGTCGAAAGTGTGTCGATAAGTTCAGAAAGTACAGATTCTTCTGACTGTGAGATAGCTAAGGAACCATCCATTGTTGACAAGAAAACAAACTTTAGAGATAGTGGAATTGGCATGGGGAATGATGCCACTCATGGTGTCGGCTCCTTTTCCTATGAAAAGGCTAGGAAGCATCTCATTGAGAAGCTAGACAATCAAGATGAAGATATTTCTCAGACTTTACATAAATCAGAATCCATCGGCAGATTAATTTCATTTCCGGAGGATGAGGCATTTTCTCCCAGTCATTCCCCTCCAGTGGAGAGCACTAGTATATCTCAGGAAGCTACAGACTCAAGGTCACAAATAATTGAGCAAGATGATAGTTCAGCAAATTTTAGCCCACCAAGCGAAGACCAAGAGACAGAATCGACCAATGCAAGCTCTTCAGCTAGTAAAGAGTTGGATGAACTCAGGACAGATCATGGCAACCATCTATTGGAGGAGCACACTATTTCTCAGGAGCTAATCGATGAAGGTATGTTGCTCATGTATTATGAAGTGCAAGGCCCCCTTCTCTTCAGCTTTAGTTTTTTGTTGTTGTAATGTAATATACACATCCATTTGTTTGCAGATGTTAAGAACATGCAAGATGCAGTGGAAAACCTGCAACTCTCTACCGAGGTCGAAACTACAAGTGAAAACTTTGAACAAATAAATTCAGACCAAGTAAGTCAATACCTTTTAGCAATTTCAATACAAAGTTGAGCTTTCTTTTCTACAGTTGATGAATAAACTTCCCCCCTCTACTGAAGTTATCTTCCGAAGAACCACAGCCCAAGAATGCGTTACCAGAAGTGACCATGCATTCTAATGAGCACCCCGTTGAGGAACAAGACGATCGCAGTCCATCAGCAGTCGTTGGATTAGCCAAGCCATCCATGTTGACATTTTCTTGCTTGCCCGAGAATGCTGATGAAAAAGAGGAGAAACTGAGCCCACACTCGGTTCTGGATCCTTCCTTGGCAAATGGTACTAGTCCTAGCCATAAAACTCGAAAGCAAGGTACTTGAGTGAAAATAAGGAATTCCACCTCATTTTTGCTTTTGCAATCGATTGATGACAGAAAAAATTGTGTGTGCTTGCAGATGAGTTGTCCATGCCTAGCTCAAGAGTTCTTTTCGACGAACTTGACACTCCATCTGAGACGTTGCAGACTCCTGTTCTTTATGATAAGAATGAAAGGGTTTCCTTCATTAAGTCTGTGCTAGAAGCGTCAGAATCGTTGGCCGAGGGATGTTCGGAGAGGTGGTATATGGACGTGTCAGTGCTTGAGACATCTGTACTGGCTGAAATAGGAATGTCATACTGCCTGACAGACGATGTGGTTCTTCTTTTTGATTGTGTTGAGGAAGTTCTTCTCAGGATAAGCGATAATTTCTTCGGTGCTGACCCATGGGTAGCTTTTCTGAAGAACAACGTGCGACCAGCGCCACTGGGGATGGAACTCGTTAGAGAGGTGGCCAAGTGCATCGACTGTCTTGTCGATGATACTGAAACTCCAAAAACATTAGATGAGGTGGTGCTGAAAGACTTGGAAAGTGGACCGTGGATGGACCTTCGATGCGATGCTGAAGACGCTGTCATTGATGTGTGGGATGGTATGCTTGACGACTTACTGGAGGAGATGGTATTTGACCTGTGGTTTTAAGATTGTAGATCTTTGTAGTCATCCATGAAGTTACATCGGATCAAACCCGGCCTTTTGGTCGTATGGGGAAAAAAAGTTGCATCGGAGAAAAACTGAAAAGGATTTTATAGATTCAGCGAGTATGATAGATGAGGTCTCAAAAGATTATAGAGTTAGGCAGAGTTCATCATGACAGGGTTGAATCCCGTTTTCCGGATGGAGCAAATAACAGTTTTTTTCACAGCCCGGCGCTGTTAGTTGTATATAATCCTGAATAAATGTGGTTCCAAACACCAGGAATTGTTTGGTTATGCTTTTCTTGTCACTTCATGTTGTTGGCTGTAAAGGTGTGAGAATAGGAAATACTGTATGAGTTTGGGTGTGTGTATAGATTGTTCCCTTAACTGTCTTCAGAATAATTTCCCTCAAGGGCAACATATAATTCTCCCTGTTTATGCTATACTACTATTATTATACAGTTCATACTCTGGTGAATCATGTCCGTTGCCAACTTGAGAGGCCCATGCCCATCCACATACAAGAGGAACATTCACAAGTGACAAGTGATACTGTACTCTATGGCGTCCACTGTCATGATAGAGAATGCAATGCAACTGAGGGGCCATGGGAGGAATGGAATGGATGTAGCCCCAACAATGGCTATGCTAGAGGAGTAGCCTACTGTGCTCATGCAGCTATCTTCCATTAGTGTACTAGCACTACATGTTATGGCATAATGTACATATTGTTGGATGGATGTATGGACCAGCATTTTGGTTTTCTGGTCCTGGTCCTGGTCCTGGTCTGGTCCAGGCAGGATGAACGAATGATCATCATCCTCAGATCTTCCTCGCCGCCTCGTCGGCGAAAAGAACGTCGTCTATACATGTCACTATGGTGTACGCCAGGCTCTCCAGCACCCTGGAGTAGCTCTCCAGCACGGCCTGCCCGACGTCCTGCAGAGCAGCACAAGAACAGATTCACTGATCACATCTCAAATTTTCACAATTCAAGACTGTGATGAGATCGAAAAGCTTTGGTGTGGTGGTCATGGATCCATGGTGGCCTACCTTGTTGTGCTGTATCTTGCTGGCGTCGAGCGTGGTCTGGGAGAGGCCGGGGAAGCGGTGCTTGAGGCAGAGCAGGGCGTCCTCGGCCCGGCTGGCCAGCATCACGTTCTTGTCCGACTCCATGAGGTCCTTGACGGCGCCCCACGGCGACCTCGCGTGGCCGTGGCCCGCCTTGCGCCGCCACACGTGCATCGCCGCCTCCACGCGGTCCGCCGCCTCCACGGCCTCGTGCTCCGACGATATCGCCAGGCAGTCCAGCAGGTACTCCGGCGAGAACTTGCCCGGGAACGACATGCCCCGGTAGAGCGCGTCGCCCACGCTCGCCCGCCCGCACTGCGCGTGACCTTTTTTGTCAGGGGAATCGTCGCGATCGGGAAGCTCGAAGGAAAAGTTTCAGTTTCATGGCGGGAGGTTTGAGGAGGCTGCCCAGTGCCCACCAACCTTGGGAAGCGTCTGCGTGTACGATTCCGGGATCTTGATCTCCGCGAGGATGCCGTTGTTGATGGCCATGGCCGCCTTGTGGATCTGGCTCGCGCAGTCGTGCTTCTGCCGCAGGTCCCGCCGGGCCGGCTCCGTCAGGCCGGACTTGGTGACGCACGGCACCGGCAGCCACCACCGCTCCTCGCCGCGGTGGCTCGCCGGACGGCACGGCGCCGAGTCGTCGCAGCTGTCCTTGTGCGCCTTGTCGTTGAGGTACCAGAATTCCGTCTTCTGGAAGCCGTCCAGGATCTCCTGCGCGCACAGCATCAAATCAAATCAAGCCACGTGAACAGGAAATTCTTGGAAGGCGCGAAGGAGGAGATGAGCTCGGATCTTACGAGCAGCATGTCGTCGAGCTTCTCGAGGGCCGGCAGGTTGACGTAGATGTCGGATCTCGGCCTCGTCGCCATCACCTGACAGAATCAGAATGCTTTGTCATCAGTGACATGAAAGTCGTGCATTTTCAGGCCATGGCGCTTCTGTTGGGATTCCTCACCTCTCGGGTGGTGCCGTCGGGCAGGATGTCCTTGGACGGGAAGAACTCGACGATGTAGTCGCAGACCGAGAGCAGGCAGTCCATCTCCCGCCGCCACATCGACTTCTTCTCCACCGGCAGCGGCTCCAGCCGGTGGCAGCTCCCGAAAACGGTGGCTGCGAGCAGAGGAAGCGGCGGGTGTTATCAGTCAGGGGACGTCCTCTGTTCTGTATCGGCAAGCTCTTCAAACAAGGACGGGGACGGACGTGCTTGATTACTCACCGTAGAGGTTGGTGATGGCGTTGGAGATGGCGGCGGCGGTGGAGACGCCCTTGCCGCCGCCGGACATGTCCTCCCCGAGCAGGAGCTTCGAGAACCTCTCCTTCATCAGCTGCAACTCTGCCAGTCCATCCCCACCAGTACATTAGCACATCACTAGCATATCCAAAGATTATACACAAAAAGCGGACAAACCAAGAGAAGCGCGTACCGGTGCAGCCGGCCTTCCGGTCACGCGCGCCGCCGCGGCGCGGCTCCGTGCCGAGCCTCTGCAGCAGCGGCGCCGGCGGCGGCATCCGCGCCGCCAGCTTGCAGACCGGCCAGCGAGGGTACGGCGACCCGTACGGGCTCCCGGGCTCCCCGCTGCACTCGGACGACACGTCGGAGGCGGCGTCGTCGTCGTCTCGGCCGAGGTTTAGCGGTCGCAGCCCGCCGCCCCGCTGCGGCTCCAAAGGCATGTCATCGTCGTCGAGGTCGGCGTAGTCGGATTGCGAGCCCTCCTCCCACGTCGACGACGTCGGCGTGTCCATGTCTATCCCCGCGCATGCACCGTCGACCGGCACGACCAGCCGCTCTGTTCACGCAGTGCGGCGTGCGTCGTGAACTCGTGATGGTGCGCGGCGAGTGATCGAGCCCGGGCAGGAAGGAATGGGAATGGGATAGGGATGGTGGTGTGGTGGTGTGGGAGTAGGAACATGCGGGGGAAGTGGCAGCGGGGACAATGGATGAGCAGAAATAGGTGGCGTCGCCATCATGAGGCCCCACGATGACGCCCGCCCGCCCCGCCCGCCCGGTGGCCATGAGGTAAACGGGGACGGAGGGAGGGACGGAGGTTGGCCAGCCAGCGTGCGATTCCCTCACTGTCACTGACGCCGGCGATGCCTCCTGCCTGCTTGCCGCGGGAAATTTTCTTTGAAATGTGCAGCAACTTACTGGCACCAGTAATCTGCAACTAGGAGTATGACTGTGCGGCCACGCAGCGGCGGCAGGCTCTGGCATGGGCATATGATCACGTGCCGGCGCCCCACTTGCTTAGCGGCGTCGCCAACGCACTAACGAACAATCAACCATCATCATCTGTCCCCCCTAAACGCCGCATTAGCGGCCGCGTGGAGGTCGCGTCGCCGTGGGCTTTTTACCTGACACAAAAGTCGCGGGCATGCCGGCCACCCCGCCGGAGCAATAATGGCGACATTACGGACGGACAAAGGCGGCCAAAGGGGAGAAAAAAAGGAAAGGGAACCGTCCTCGCCGCTGCGGCCTTTCCGATCATCACCCGGCAGCTGCGCGCCCCGAGGAGCGGAGCATATAGTGCCCGATCGTATTCCCCTCCTCGCAAAGCCGCCATTATTTTACCTTACAACCTCGTTCTCCATGGAAGGAAACAGTCGCTTTCCCCTCCTCGTCCCCTGTACGCATCCACTTCGTTAGAGCATCTACAGTTGCCTCTCAAATTCGCCTCATACACCCGGTGAAGCTGATCAGTCATATTTTTTCAACCAGACGAGCCTCTCAAACGATCCTTAAAACGATCTGGCTGACCGGCATCCCTCATATACAGCTCAAATATGGAGTGAATAGGGACACCCGACATATGGGCTATGTCCCACGCTGGCCCATATGACCTTACATAAATTCCTCCTCGTCCGCTCGCCAGATTAAACCCTAATCACTTCACTCCGCTACCCTCCGCCATCCAAACTCGTCTCCGGCTCGTTCTAGCCGTCTCCGGCATGGCGGACAGCGGATTCGAATTATTCACTTCCAGATTCGCCGACCTCGAACTCATCCCACACGACCCCGAGGAGAAGATGGCCATTCGACTTACGCTCCAGCACTCCCGGGAGAAGGCCACTGTGAGGCGACGCTCGGACTTCTTCCGTCGGGAATCGATTGCGCCCGTCCAAATGTTGCATGATCCAGCGCTAGGCCAGCCGTAGCTGCCTCGCCGGAGGCCGTGCGGTCTGCCTGGCTTCCGAACGCCCTGGCGGACGCGCAACCCCTCCGGTGCGCAGAGCATGGGGACGCACCATGGGGCCTCGTCCGACGAGGCCATTTTGACCCGGCCTATATACCTATGCGTATAGAGATGGGCTAGGGAACGGGAAAAAAACGGCCCAACAACACTTGGACGCAAAACAACCAACGCCTCTTGCTTGCAGCCCGACACCAAGCCCGCATGACTGCGAGAGACCTCTTCCCGACACGCAGCCGCCGGCTGCCCCGTCGTCGTCGGACCGTCCCCGCCTCCGCCTGGCTCGCCGGCGCCTGCCGCCGGGCCCCCAGGAGGCTCCTCCGCTCCTACCTCCCCGCTGCGCCCTCGGCCTGCCTGGTGCTCGGCACCAGCCGCACCACCGTCCCAGGTCGCGCCCTGCCCGACGCTCGGCACTGGCCGCACCACCGTCCCAGGCCGTGACCCTGCCATGTCCCATCCGCCTGGCGCCGCTGCAAGCCGACGGCAGCCGCCCAGTTCGCATTTCAGCACCCGGATCCGCTAATTTACGGTACCATTCATCCATTCCCCAATTATCCATTTTTTATTTAGGGTTTATTTGCTATTTTCTGTATTACGGACTGGACAGTACAATACATGGACTGATCACTGATGGACATGATCCGATGAACAACACACATAATTAAGCATATTATTTTTGTTCAGTTTTGTCATTATGAATTTATGATTGATAGAAAGTAAATTCTTATTGCAGAATTATAAATGAATGAAGAGAACCGGAGATATTGCAAAACTTTTTCACCACCATGTTTAGTCAAGAACAAGTTTAAAAATAAGATGGGTGATATTCTTTTGGACGATTGCACGGTCACATATATTGAGTTGGATGTTTTTTATGTGGTGAATGAAGATGATATAATTGATATTTTCATGATTAACTTCTCAAGCTATGTATTGTACTTTGTAGGCTTCTTTTATTCAAAACTGAGACTTGAATGAGAATTTTAGTGTGCTTTTAAGACCGTATTTATCTATTTTTGTGGTATTTGCAATTAATTGGAATGTTTGCATGTCATAGCTGTTGTGAAAAAATTTGAAGGCGGACCACCCTGGTGTCAAATGCTAGCTCCGCCACTGGGCGTGCCCACCATGCAAGGCACCGGGGTGCGCGAGACGGCGGCGGCCCTCGCGACGGTGGATGTCGGCGAGGCAGAGTCGCATTCTCCGGCGCCCCGTATGGCCAATCAGTCCGGGCGCCGCAACCGGGTCGTGGTGGACGTCCACGGCTTGTCCCAGGACGGATCCGTCATCGATCGACGTCCACCAGCACTGTTCGGGTTTCGGACTCCGATGAGGAAGAGTAGGGCATGGAAGACGGCGGCACCTTGAGTCCCGTGAGACGGCTCGTGTCTCACGTCCAACATTCTGAGGAGCGCAGCCAGCCGTCGGACATGGCCATGGCGGAGACGGGCGAGCAGGGAGCGGAACCAGGCGACCTCGCTTAGATTCGATTTTACGTTACATGTAATAATATGGATTTGTAGTATCCGGATGTGGAGACGTGCCCGGACGGGTCCGTGGGCATTTGAGGGGTCGGATTTAGCAAGGCTGTAGATGCTCTTAGCCTTTGCAGTTATACTAGGATAGGATTGACGCAAAGGTGCTCTAATTTAATCATCCGCCTGCCTGGTACTACCTTGGTAAGTAAAGTACAGAAAAGGCAGGGTGTTTCTTTGCTGTCACGGCTCACGAGCTGTGGTACAGGAGTAGTATACTACTGTAGTACGACGGGGGGTTCAGCTCATGCAGAGGAGAGGCAGAATAGAATACTAGAGCTCTTCTGGCTGAGATGCTAATGCGGCAATGCTAATAGTACATTTTTGTTTAGCTTATCCGTGGCACGCTCATGCCGACTCTTGATTGGCCTGCATGCGCATCATAAGCCTACGATTTGTGGCGCCACGCGCCTACGCTACCTGCTTGCTAATCACACGCTTTGTGCCGTTGATGCCTGTGACAGGGCTTAGCTAGTACTGTCAAGGAATTCGACGAAGAACAGAGGAGACACACAGTTATAGTGGGGAATTTTAGAGTAATTCCTTCGATTTAGATGAACTAGTTTAGGGTTCTTGTCAGCTGAGACACGGCGGCTTGAGGGCCAAGCCCAAATAAAGCTAGAATGCCCTCTCCACAAGCCGGAGGAGAGCTTAAAAGGGTACATAGCAGTAACAGTAAAAGGACGACGAAGGAGTGGGGACAGCTAGCGCGGTAACTTTCAAAAAGTAGAGTAACTACGGCTGCGCCGTCCAGATGAAGATCAACGGTTGATGAAGCGCCTCATTTGATGAAACGGTATGTGACTCCAGCTTCGTTAGATCGATGATCAACGGTTGACGCTTGTCTTGGCAAACTGAATCGGTACTGTATCATTTCAGAGTGCTGTCGACAATAGCAGGCTTGACAATTCCCCCCAACTGAGAACAGACTTGCCCTCAAGGATGGAAATCAGGAAAGACCTTTTGAATGAAGGTTGCGTCTTCCCACGTCGCATTTTCCACGGGCAGGTTGAGCCATTTGATGCGCCATTGGACGACAGGAATGCTAATGTCTCCCTGGACTCTTGGGATGAGTTTTCTTTCCAGTAAAGCTTATGGTTGGATCAGTATGTTTCCATGTTCATCTAACTGGCAGTTGTGGGTTTGGTACTGCTTCAGGGTCAATATGCTTCTTGAGTTGGCTGACATGGAAGGTGGGGGTGGAGTTGGCACCCATCAAGCAGTAGCAGCTTATAGGCCACAGCTCCAATTTTCTCCATCACTCTGAAAGGGCCATAGTATTTGGAGTGTAGTTTCAGGTGTCTGTGGATGCTCAAGCTAGTATGTCTATAAGGTTGTAGTTTCACACAGACCATATCGCCCACTGCAAGTTGTCTATCAGATCTCTTTTTGTCCGCAAATAATTTCATTCTCTCTTGTGCCCTGAGTAAATTGTCCTTAATCTGCTGAGCAATTGTTTCTTTGTCCACTTGAGCTTGAGAATCATCTCCTTCCACTGGTGGTAGCAGTAGTTCAGCAATCATTGGAGGAGGTCTGCCATACAATGCTTGAAAAGGTGTCATTTTCAGGGAGGTGTGGAAGGAGGTGTTGTACCACCATTCAGCCATGGACAACCAAGTGTGCCATTTCATGGGGTGAGCAAATGCCATACACCTGAGGTAGTTTTCTAAGCACTGGTTGACTCTCTTAGTCTGACCATCAGATTGAGGGTGATATGAAGTGCTCATGTGAAGTTTGACTCCCATTTTGTTGAAGAGCTGTTGCCACAGGTTGCTTGTGAAAATTTTGTCCCTGCCAGTAACTATAACATTGGGCAGTCCATGTAACTTGACTATGTTGTCAGTGAATGCTTGAGCCACAGTTTTGACAGTGATGGGGTGTCTCATTGCTACAAAGTGAGCATACTTGGTGAATCTGTCAACCACCACTAGTATCATGTTTTTGTGCTCAGATTTAGGCAAGCCTTCTACAAAGTCCATGCTAATGTGAGTCCAAGCAAAATCAGGAACCGGTAAAGGTTGCAGCAAGCCAGGAGAAGGAACATGTTGTGCTTTGTTTAATTGACACACAGGACATTGTTGAACAAATGTTTGCACTGCTTTTCTCATCCCAGGCCATGTGAACAGAATTTTCAGTCTATGATAAGTAGCTCTCTCCCCAGAATGTCCTCCCAATTCAGAATTGTGGAAGGATGTGAGTAGGGAGTTCCTCAGTTCACTGTTGTTACCGATCACAATTTTTCCCTTGTACCTGGGTATACCACTAGTGAGAGTATAGGGAGGTTGTCCAGCTGGGTCAATTGCAAGTTTAGCCAATAATTCAGAGCACTTAGTGTCCTGCTTGTAACTGTTAACCACCCAAGTGATCCAGGTAGGAATAGCAGTGCTGGAGCCAAGGGCATGAAGGGCATATTTAACTCTGGATAGAGCATCAGCCACTCTATTTTCCTTTCCTTTCTTGTATTCCACTGTGAATTTGTATCCCAGTAATTTGACAAGGAGTTTGTGTTGTATTCCTTCAGTTACTTTCTGTTCTTGAATGTACTTCAAACTCTGTTGGTCAGTTCTAATTATGATGGAAGATGAAGCAAAGTAGTGTTTCCACTTCTTGATTGCTTCAATAATTGCTAGGGCTTCTTTGTCATAAGTAGACCAGCCAGCTGCTTTAGGCCCCAAAGCTTTGCTCATAAAAGCAATGGGATGTCCTTTTGCATTAGGACTGCTCCAATACCATAACCACATGCATCAGCTTCAAGGACAAAAGGCAGGGAGAAACCAGGCAATGCAAGTACAGGTGTGGAAGTCATTTTGTCCTTAAGCTGCTGGAAGACAGCAGCTTGTGGGTCAGACCACTGGAATCCATCTTTTTCAGTGCATCAAAGAATGGCTTGCAAATCATCCCATAGTTCTGAATAAATCTTCTGCAATAGCCTGCTAGTCCCAAAAAGCTCCTCACGTGGGTTACATTTTGAGGGGTGGGCCAATTCACAATGGCTTCAATTTTGGCAGGATCAGTGGAAACTCCTTTGTCAGAGATCACATATCCCAGGTACTCCACTTTAGGTTGAGCAAAAGTGCACTTGGACAGCTTTGCATACAGTTGATGTTTTCTGAGTGCTTGTAATACTAATGCTACATGTTCCAAGTGTTCTTCATAAGTCTTGCTGAAGATTAGGATATCATCAAAGAAAACTACCACACAGTGTCTGAGCAGAGGGCCCAATACAGTCTGCATTAGTTGTGTGAAGGAAGGTGGACCATTTGTCACTCCAAAAGGCATGACCAAGAATTCAAACAGTCCTAAATGTGTGCTAAAAGCAGTTTTTTCAATGTCCCCTACTTTCATTCTGATTTGATGGTATCCACTCCTCAGGTCCAGTTTGGTGAAAATAGCTGCTCCATTTAATTCATCCAAAAGGTCTTCTAGCATTGGTATAGGATACTTGTTTTTGATGGTGTGTGCATTGAGTTTTCTATAGTCAATACACAACCTCCAAGTCAGATCCTTTTTATTTACTAGAATGGCAGGAGAAGAGTAAGGACTTTGACTTAATCTGATAATCCCTTTTTGGATGAGATCCTTGATTATTTCCTCCAAGGCATTTTTCTGATGGTGTGGCAATATGTATGCTCTTTGGTTTATCATTGGGGTTCCAGGCTCTAAATTGATTGCATTGTCACAATCTCTGTGAGGAGGTAAACCAATGGGCTCTGCAAAGACATCCTTGAATTCCTCGAGAAGATTTGTTATTTCAGGTTTTTTCAGAGGTTCAGGTGTATTTTCCAACTGCATTGGTTGCATCCACATTAAAGCTCCTGAGAGCATGTTGTCCATTATGTTCTCCATGTCTCGTAGAATGGGAGTGCATGGACTGGTGGGCAAGCTCTCATCCATAAATGTCATTTCCTTCCCATCAGCTTGTCTAATACTCAACAACATTTTAGGTAGGTCAAAAGTGACAGGACTGTGCATATACATCCAATCTGCTCCTAGGATAATATCATATCCAGTGAGTTGTAAAACTCTGAAGTCAGATACTAGATTAATCCCTTGGACTTGGTATGTGGTCTGATGGAGGGAAAACTCACTGTATAATTTACCCCCATTTGCTATTGTGACCTGAACCTGTTTCCCTGGTGTGAGGTTGCACCCAGATTGTAGAGCAGTAGCAGGAGAAATGAAGGTGGTAGTATTGCCACTATCTACAAGGGCCAGGGCCATGGTATTTCCAGTTCTTACTTGTAAGGAGAAAGTGTGTTTCTTTTTATCCTCGGGAATTCCTGTGGCTGCATGCATGGAGATTTTGAGCTCTTGGTTATCAGGAGGTTCTTCTTCCAGGTCTGACTGTTCTCCCTTTGCTTCTACTGTGTAAATGATGTCAGGGTTGCCTGCCTGCTCTTGCAGTGCCTGTATTTGAGCCTTCTGGGACATCTTACAGACTTGTTTGTGGCTAGGAAACCAAGGCTCTCAGCATTTATAACAAATGCCTTTCTATCTAGCTTGTTGAATAACAGAAGCAGCACTTGTACTGGTAGTCAGAGGAGGCTTGTTTATTTCTACTGGAGTTCCTCTTCTGTAATTTGGCATATAAGTTTTCTGAGGAATGGCTGGAGGACAAGACTTTTCAATTCTTCTTGCCAACCACATGGCTTTTTGCATGTCTGTGGGTTCCAAGCATTCCAAATGGCTTTGAATGTATGGGTTCAATCCTGAGATGAAACTGTGCATGTAGTAGCTGTCAGGAACTGCTGGGTTATCCCTTCTCATCAAATTCAAGTGATGTTCAAATTCAGCAATGTACTGTGCAACTGAAGCATTTTGTGTAAGTTTGTGGAAGGACTTGACATTTTCACACACTGATGTTGTGGCAAATCTCTGTGTGATAGCTGAACAAAACTTGTGCCAAGGTGTGTGGTGCGCAATGAATCCAGTGCCTCTCCACCATTGAATAGCTTCACCCTTCAGGTAGAAAACTGCTATTTCTGTTCTTTGCTCAATTGGTGTTCTGGAAGCTGAGAAATACTGCTCTATGTTTTGTATCCAAGAGTCTGCATCCATTCCATCAAATTCAGCCATGTTTAGTTTTGCAGGTTTTACACAAAGAAGGTTTCTTCTTATCTTAGGTGTGTAAGGTCTGCTCTTCTCCTTATTGATATCTGCTTTAGGTAGTTCATCGACTGTCAGCAAGTGTCTTGCCACTTGACCTTGTTGTTGTGGAGGAGTAAGGTATTCTTGCTTGTTGATTGCATGATTTGGATGCCTATATGGTCCTTTTGGAGTGCCATCCATGTTAAGTTCTCTGCCTGTTGCTTTGTCAATAAGCACAGCCGAGCCAACAGTAGTAGGTTCCTGTTTGTCAGTGGCTAAGTGGTTATGTGGCAGTTGTTTTGGTCTTCCAGGAGGAATCAATGTACTGCCTTGTCCAGAGTGTGGGTTTTGAACGTCGTCCTCCACTTCTTCTTCTTCTGTTGACTGATCTGCGGTCAACTTTTGCAGGGTGCTTTGGATTTTCTTGAAGTTTCTCTGAATGCTAGCAAAATTCTTGTTCACTGAATCTGTGAAGTGATAGAACTCCTTCCTGTCTTCCTCTCTTTCCTGCCTGAGAGTTTTGATGTCCAATTGCAGCGATTCTAACTCTAGGATTTCTGTGTCCACTGTCTCGCCGGCCATCTCGCCCAGTCTCGTGTTCGTCATCTCGTCCAGGAGGAGAAGGGGAGGTTAAAGGGAGGGATTTTACACCGATGACCCGGTAACCACACCTCACTGCCAGATTTTGCCTTCCCGTCGATGTCGCCGCCGCGTCGCCGGAGCGAGCAGCACTGAAAGGGTGGGTTGGGTGGGATTTTACACTGAAGGAGTTTCCTTCAGGAACCACTACTCCCTCCTTTCTGCTGCCGAGCTGTCTACCGCCGCCGTTCGCCGCCAACACCGCCGCCGCACCAGATCAGGGCCAGATCGGATCTGGGACCCGAGAACCCGCCGCCGAGGACAAAAACCGCGCTCTGTATACCAATTGACAGGGCTTAGCTAGTACTGTCAAGGAATTCGACGAAGAATAGAGGAGACACACAGTTATAGTGGGGAATTTTGGAGTAATTCCTTCGATTTAGATGAACTAGTTTAGGGTTCTTGCCAGCCGGGACACGGCGGCTTGAGGGACAAGCCCGAATAAAGCTAGAATGCCCTCTCCACAAGCCGGAGGAGAGCTTAAAAGGGGTACAGAGCAGTAACAGTAAAAGGACGACGAAGGAGTGGGGACAGCTAGCGCGGTAACTTTCAAAAAGTAGAGTAACTACGGCTGCGCCGTCCAGATGAAGATCAACGGTTGATGAAGCGCCTCATTTGATGAAACGATATGTGACTCCAGCTTCGTTAGATCGATGATCAACGGTTGACGCTTGTCTTGGCAAACTGAATCGGTACTGTATCATTTCAGAGTGCTGTCGACAGTAGCAGGCCTGACAGCCTGCTAAGCTCGGCTGGCTGTCTGTCTGACTGGCTTCTCGCCGGGTTGTGTTGTATGTTTATACAAATGCAATGGATCATGGATAGACTTCTTTGTTTGAGCTTCTTTTTAAGTTATGGAGATTCAGGGTGTTATCTTGGATTAGTTGGGATTGCATTGTTTAGTACTCTCTCTGTCCCAAAATATAAGAACGTTTTAAACACTACATTAGTGTCAAAAATGTTCTTATATTATGGGACGGAGGGAGTAGCATACTCATATTTGACCGCTCATCAGAATGATTTCCCCAAGGTTTTAGTATTTCCAACGGGTTCATCAAGGGGACCTTTTTCTTAAGGTGATCATCAAGGGGACCTAAGAGCACTGGTGGAACTATTGCAAGGCTGAATGGGCCACGGCCCGCCCAGCCGATGGGATTTGTACACTATACATATATTTCGTGGGCCTTGAAACAAAAACGTATAGGCTGCTCTCTTCTGTTTGGCCTGCCCACCTTTTGGTGGCAAGCTCCACCACGCCTACAAGGAGTATATATCATAAAACTAGGATCCGATAACGCTCGAATGTTCGAGATTTGACCATGAAAAATCAAACATTTTTTATCACAAGTTTAGTGACGTGAGGATGGCAAGTTTAGTTTGCAGGCATGACAACTCTGTGGTCAATGTATTTTTTCCTAAAAAGTTATTGTGCATGTCAACTGAATTTGTCATCCCCGCATCACTAAAACCTGAATGTTCGAGGTTTATCATTTTCATAAAACTATCATAATACGGGCTAGTGCTCCAAAACACTAACATTTTTGTAAAAAGGGTAAAAAAAAATCACTTGCGCATAGGCAATTCATCAGATGACAAGTGACAGATACCATGCACCATGCGTCCATGCATGCGTACGTATGGTTGCATGTGCACTTGAGTAGTGATGACTGATGAGGCGTCTGTACGTGGTCGCCATGACTAGCTTCGGATCCCATCACCAAATATTCTAATTAGGCCCTCACGCCTCCCTGTCCGTTGTTAGGCACACATGTTTAGCACGTCATAAGCACCGCTCGGGCTCGCGCTAGGGGGTGGTTCAGTGTATGTAGAGGGAACATGGCGGAGCTTCTCGGAACAAACAGAGGCGAAATGTAACAAAGTCAGGGTAGGCATGCGGAGAGGATACATTGGCTTTTCATTTCAGGAACGCACTACAAATGCTCTCAAGTAAAAGTCTCATCGAAGCCGTTCTATCTAATGATATCCTCTCACCAGTCCCGTTTCTAATGATTTTGCCGAATCATCACCGTGGCGCACGTGTTGGTGTGTTGCTTGAGAGCATCTCCAACCGCAGTCCTATATAAGCACCGCACTGGAAATAAGTAGTTTTTAGCGCGTGCGCAACCGGTAAGCGAGCTCCAGCGGATGAGCAATAACCGCGCGCGTCGCATAAAAAGTTCAGCGCGTGGTCCAAAATGCCATCGTGCGCCGTTTATTTGGTGTGGCCGCATCCGCGCGCCGCACACTCGAGCACTCGCGCCGGCGTCGCACTCTCTCCGCCGCGCCACTTTCGCCCCT
>LR738710.1:764891796-764937460 GCA_902687465.1 Secale cereale
TGGTCTTGCCAGTGAGGGTCTTCACGAATATCTGCATGCCACCACGCAGACGCAGGACAAGGTGGAGGGTGGACTCCTTCTGGATGTTGTAGTCAGCGAGGGTACGGCCATCCTCCAGCTGCTTGCCAGCGAAGATGAGACGCTGCTGGTCCGGAGGAATGCCCTCCTTGTCCTGGATCTTGGCCTTGACGTTGTCGATTGTGTCAGAGCTCTCGACCTCAAGGGTAATGGTCTTGCCAGTGAGGGTCTTCACGAAGATCTGCATCTGCAGAGAAGAATCCCAAAACAGAATGGTTAGGTTCAAGAAGCAGACCAAGCAAACTAATGTGACAAATACTAAAAACATTAGGTAAGCTATCATACAGTAGAGATTAAACAAACAGCAGTAGCATATTTTTTTTCAGTAACATACGGTAGGTGCATGCTAGTGACCACAAAAAAACTAACAGCAGTGCTAGGCGGACAACAAAATATGGACGAACAGCGCACGACGATGAAATCCAGCCAGGAAATCTCATCCACAGCAGTGCAATGTCCGCTGGATTGCTTGTAGTATCGGCCACACCATATCATGTGTGGAGCAATTTCGAAAACCTAAAGATTATGATTCCACGGAGCTGTCCAACATAGCTTTTTTTCCAAGAAAAATCAATCTACAGACGGTAGATAATAAACAAAGGGCAGCAGCTTATTTTCTTCATTGAACAGAACCTAACAAACGGTAAGTACATGCAGATGCATCAAAAATCTGAAGATCAATTATCTCAAGGATTCCACGTAGCTGTCGGACATGCTTATATTATATAGCAAAGGAAGAAGCCTAGCTTTTTCAGGGGAAAATCAACTATAACCCTAAGCCTAGGTTAGGACTATCTCGGTAGAACAAGAATATGATCACGAGCTACAGATCAGGCAGATTATGCGGCTACCATTTAATTCAATCATAAAGAGTTATGCGGATCTATCAAGCAGGAGCGGACGAACTAGTAGATAAAACACGCATACGAGCCTAAACGGCTTAATAAGGAATTAATTGACCGAAACACGAACAGATCTGCCCCTTCAATCAATCTATCTACACGCAAAAATCCCTGAGAATTCGCCAGAGCTTCGAAGACCTAACATGCGCGAACAGATCGGGCAACAAGAACCAGATCGGAGCAGAAATCGACGAGATTCCACAATACTACACCTCCAACCATCTAATCAACGCAGATCTAGACGACACAGAGAGAGGGGAAGCAAGCGCCGTACCTTGAGGCGGTGGGGGATGAGGATTCGACGAGCCTGTTGTCGACCGGAGACGAGATTGGCTGGTTCCGTTCCTGGGAGCTGTGATGAGGATTGGAAGGAGGGGAGGGGGTGGGTATTTATTTACGCGGGCTGGTGACGGGCCCGGGTGGAGAAGGAATCCCGTGCCGTGACGGTTCCGTCCGTTGGACGCGTACAGTACGTGTCGTGCTCGTCTCCGCCACGTGATCCCCTTTTCTTCTTCTTCGACGGGCGCGGAGGGTTCGAGAGAGGACGGCCGTCTACCTAGCGCGCGGAGCGCGCGGGGTAGAGCATCTCCAACGGGCGCGTTAGCGCGCTAAATCCTACTCCCTGCATTTCGATTTACTCGTAAAGAAGTACTTTGCAGCGCGCTGCTTTTAAGTTTTTGCGTCGCGCGGCGCGATTGCTCCAGCAGACACGCAGAAGTTTACCGCGCGCGAGCCGCTCCAGCAGAAGCTGTAAAAAACGCGCGCAAAAACTTAAAAAATTAGATAGTTCGATACATTCGATACCAGATAGTTCGATACATTCGATACATAAACTTGATAGTTAGATTAGATAGACTGAAACTTTTAAACTATAACTAAACTAATAAACTACTCGTCATCGTCCGACGACTCGAGGAGGTCGTCCGAGTAGATGCCGTCGTCCGACGATGACGACGACTCGATGAAGGTATCGTCCCACCGGGGATCGTTCAGCGGCCAGTCCGACGCTTCCCCGAGCTCCATGTTGAAGAGGGCAGCCGCCTTCCACGTACGCATGTCCTCGCGGTAGGCGGCTGCCTCTGCCTCCCTCGTCTCCCTCCGCTGCGCGTAGAACGCCTCCTCGTCGAGGACGTCGTTCGGGAAGCGCGCTCGCCACGCCACCATTGCTGCCTCGTCCAGCTCGGCAATGCCAAGCCGCTCCTCGCGCCTCCGGTGTTGACGGCGTTCTTCGTCGGTGACAATCAGCGGAGGAGGCGTGAGCTCGATGGCGAGCTCCCGGTTCGGCACGTCAGGGAAGTTAAGTTCCCGACGAGGCCACCGGAGGCGCCACGCCGCCGCGTCCCACGCGCGGGCGGCCTCATGGGCGGTCTCGAAGGTGCCGAGCGGGAGACGCGTGTTGCCGGAGCGGATCTCCGCGGAGAACGCGCTCGGACGCCGCGGTAGCCGGACGCTCCACGGCGGCGAGGCGGCATGGTGGCGCGTCGGCGGCGAGAGGGAGAGGAGAGAGCGGCGAGAAGACGCTGGCGCGGGCGCGTGGCGAGCGAGAGAGAGGAGAGAGCGGCGAGAGGGCGCGTGGCGTGCACCGCGCTTTATAGGCGCGCGGTAAGCGGCGCGGCAAATCTACGGCGCGCGTCCACTTTCTCCCGCGCGCGCAATCCTTTGCCGCGCGCGCGCTTTTCCCGCCACCGCTGGAGCGCGCCTTTTTTTGCCGCGCGCGCTAAAAACCGGCTTTATCGCGCGCGCGCGTTTTGCCGCCGCTGTTGGAGATGCTCTTATGTTAGGCCAAGCGTGACTCATCCGGTCCGCGTCCGTTCGGGGTAAAACGAACGAACCAGACGGTCCAACGCGCGACCTCAACCGGACAAATATTTGTTTTCTGTCCGGTTTCGACCCATCCCCAGCCCAAGTTTGCGTCGTTTTTGGGGTAAAACGGACAGCACGCGGACGCGCGGGCCGTCTGCGCGTGTCCTCCTCTGGCCCGCCCGTCGGTGGCACAGGGACGTCTTTTTCTATCTGCCCCCTCCCCCTCCATTCTTCTCAACTCTTCCCCATTCTTCCCCACTCTTCCCCTCGCCACCGTCGCCATTGCAGCTGTGCAACTCGGACGCGCGCTCGCCCAGGCCCCTCCCCTCTGCGCCCCCGAGCTACCCAACCACGGCCACCTCATTTGCGCACCTGTCGGACGGATTTGGGGCGGATCCGATCGGTCTTGAGCTCGCCCGGCTACGGGAGGCCGCGTCGCGCCATGGACTGGCCGGGCACCGGGCCGGAAGGCCCTGGCAAGGCCGCATGCATGCAGTGGCTCCTCCTCTAGCCGCTTAGATTTACACCGTCGGTGGTCCGCCTGCAGATACACGAATGGCGGTCGGCCGGGTTCGGTGCTAGCCCAAAAGCTCATCGGCGCACCGTTGCCGCTCATTAAGTGCGACGACTGCCCAAAAAAGGTCGTGCGCAGCGCGTCTACAACGTCGGAATATCCCGGATGTCTGTTCATCAAGTGCTTAAATGATGGGGTATGTGCTATTGTTAGCTTTGGTTGTGCTCTCGAATTTGACTACTTGTGCTAACTTGAAATTTTATTGTGTAGCATGGATGCAAGTTTTGGTATTGGGAAGAAGAGTACATCGATATATCGATAGCACACAATTTAATAGATGTTCGTGCAAATTTAGCTAGAATAGATGCCAGAGATGAGACTAGTGCACTTGTTGCTAGAATAGAGGTTAGACATGAGACTAGATGCGAGGAAGCAACCTCTGCTTCTTTAGACTCGAAGAAAAAAGAAGCACGCAAGATCGAGACTCATGCGCAGATCAACAATGAGTGCATCGAGTTGGCCCTAACTCAACTCAAGGGAGGAGTTATGGAAGTTGTATATCTTCTAAAATATATTCTTGTGGTCTTGTTTTCTTTGGTCTTGCTTTTCTAGTCAAAATTTGGTGATGTATTCCCATGTACCAAAAATGAATGAAGAAAAAAAATTAAGGACTCGCAAAGAAAAATACACGCGAACAGGATGCGGTCGGGATGCGTCCGCGCGTTGGGCGCACGGTCACCACATCCGAGAAACTGCCCGGACACGACCCCATCGCCCTACCCAAACAGACAGAATCAGGGCAAAGGGGACGTCCGTTTGGGGTCGCGCGATGGAGTTGGCCTTAGGCACCCCCTCACCCCATTAGAGCATCTTCAGCCGTCGAAGCCCCAAAACATCATCAATGAAAAAGGTTGATGTCCTGAGAGGCTAAATGATTTATCCGGTCGAAATAGGAGTGCATGAATAGGGCATCTTTTCAGACACACCCCATCCCAACCATAAATTTGTGAAGGAAATGATTAAGTGGGTCAAGAAAAAAGACGTGTTGAGAGACACGATTCGCCGAAACTTCCGTCGGCGCCCCAAGAGCCCCCCACGCACTGGGTCTACTGTAGAAAAGAGCAAGTATGGTGTAGGTGTTCATACATGACCTTGTAATTTTTTATACAAATCGCATACCGTAAAATCAGCCACCCTTAAGTTTTATATAGCTCATGGTGAGAGGATGCCCCACTGAAACATTTATTGTCATTATTGCATATTTTCTCAAACAGGAAGAAGGCATACCTGGAAAACTAAAGCATTGCGTCGTCAGCAAAACTGTATGTAAACAACACTGCGAATGTAAGAAAGATGCAAGCACCTCATTTTGTTGGAACCTATGGTAAATATCCGACATGCATAATGTAGTTAGACCACATGTCAGAGTAAAACAGCAAAACAACAACCTGTAGCAAATGTTATGATGGCCAATCAGAAGTTGAAGAAATAACCATCCGAAAGTCAGCACATACCACACATCACTTAAATAAAATTCAAAAGCTCCAAAATGATAATGTAATCCACAAATTCTTGAGCATATCTAAAAATTCAGAAACCCCTGGAACAACTATATAGGACATAGTTCATAAGAATTGCCACAAAAAGCAACAACAATACATAAATCTCTTGTTGTCAAACAAACATTAGGCATGCCATTTTACGTGAATTTGCATATGAAGCCTTTTTTTGCTGCACAACTCCTCTTCTATAAAAGGCTCCACGATAGCTCTCATAG
Organism: Secale cereale; assembly: GCA_902687465.1. Lineage (NCBI taxonomy): Eukaryota > Viridiplantae > Streptophyta > Magnoliopsida > Poales > Poaceae > Secale > Secale cereale. The sequence goes on from LR738710.1 coordinate 764,896,871, forward strand.
TTTTTTTCGAGAGCACACCAAACACCACGCATTACGCCTAGCCTACTTTATTAGAAAACGATATGAACCACCTGCCCCAGCCTCCTGTTGGAAATATGCCCTAGAGGCAATAACAAAATGGTTAAAATTATATTTCCTTGTTCGTGATAATCGTTTATTATCCATGCTATAATTGTATTGATTGGAAACTCAAATGCATGTGTGGATACATATACAAACAACATGTCCCTAGTGAGCCTCTACTAGACTAGCTTGTTGATCAAAGATGGCCATGGTTTCCAGGTCATAGACATGAGTTGTCATTTGATAACAGGATCACATCATTAGGAGAATGATGTGATGGACAAGACCCAAATTGTGAACGTAGCATATGATCGTATTAGTTTATTGCTATTGTTTTTTGCATGTCAAGTATATGTTCCTATGACCATGAGCTCATGCAACTCACTGACATCGGAAGAGTACCTTGTGTGTACCAAACGTTGCAACGTAACTAGGTGACTGTAAAGGTGCTCTACAGGTATCTCCAAGGGTGTCTGTTGAGTTGGCATGGATCAAGACTGGGATTTGTCACTCCGTATGATGGAGAGGTATCTCAAGGCCCACTCGGTAATACAACATCACAATAAGCTTGCAAGCAATGTGACTAAAGAGTTAGCCACGGGATCTTGTATTACGGAACAAGTAAAGAGACTTGTCGGTAACAAGATTGAACTAGGTATGAAGATACCGACGATCGAATCTCGGGCAAGTAACATACCGATGGACAAACGGAACTGCATACGGGATTGTCTGAATCCTTGACATCGTGGTTCATCCGATGAGATCATCATGGAAAATGTGGGAACTAATATGGGTATCCAGATCCCTCTATTGGTTATTGGTCGGAGAGGTGTCTCGGTCATGTCTGCATGGTTCCCGAACCCGTAGGGTCTACACACTTAAGGTTCGGGTGACGCTAGAGTTGTAATGGGAATTGTATGTGGTTGAACAAAAGTTGTTCGGAGTCCCGGATGATATCCCGGATGTCACGAGGAGTTCCGGAATGGTCAAGAGGTAAAGATTTATATATGGGAAGTCCTATGTTGGTCGCCGGAAAAGTTTCGCGTATTATCGGTATTGTACCGGGAGTGCCGAAAGGGGTCCGGGGGTCCACCTGCCCCAGGGGCCACATGGGCTGTAGGGGTGTGCGCCTTGCCTATATGGGCCAAGGGCACCAGCCCCAAGAGGCCCATGCGCCAAGAGGTAAAGGGGAGGAAAAGTCCTAAAGGGGGAAGGCACCTCTTAGGTGCCTTGGGGAGGGTGGACTCCTCCCTGGCCGCACCCTTCCTTGGAGGAAGGACCAAGGCTGCGCCCCCACCCCTCCCCCTTGCCTCCTATATATAGTGGGGGAGAGGGAGGGCCTAAACACACCAATCCCTTGCCCCTGGAGCATCCCTTTCTCCCTCCTTCACCTCCTCCTCCTCCGCACTGCTTGGCGAAGCCCTGCCGGAGAACCACAAGCTCCACCACCACGCCGTTGTGTTGCCGGAGTCCTCCCTCAACTTCTCCTTCTCCCTTGCTGGATCAAGAAGGAGGAGACTTCCCCAGGCTGTACGTGTGTTGAACACGGAGGCACCGTCCGTTCGACGCTAGATCGGATCTTTCGTGATTTGAATCGCCGCGAGTACGACTACATCAACCGCGTTCTAGTAACGCTTCCGCTTTGCGATCTACAAGGGTATGTGGATCCAACTCTCCTCTCGTAGATGTGCATCTCTTAGATTGATCTTGGGTGTTCGTAGGAAATGTTTTTCCCATGCAATGTTCTCCAACAGTGGCATCATGAGCTAGGTCTATGCGTAGATGACATCACGAGTAGAACACAAAGGAGTTGTGGGCGTTGATATTCAGATTGCTTCCTTCCCTAGTCTTATTTTGATTCAACGGTATTGTGGGATGAAGCGGCTCGGACCAACCTTACATGTCCACGTACATGAGACCGTTTCCATCGACAGACATGCAACTTGTTGCATAAAGATGGCTGGCGGGTGTCTGTCTCTCCCACCTTATTGGATCGGATTCGACGAAGACGGTCCTTGTAGAAGGTTGAATAGCAATTTTTATATCACCGTTGTGGATTTGCATAGGTAAGAATCGTTCTTGCTAGATACCCATAGCAGCCACGTAAAACATGCAACAACAAATTAAAGGACGTCTAACTTGTTTTTGCAGGGTATGTTGTGATATGATATGGCCAAAGACATGATGAGATATATTTGATGTATGAGATGATCATGTTTTGTAATAGTTTGTCACGACTTGCGTGTCGATGAATACGGCAACCGGCATGAGCCGTAGGGTTGTCTTTAATTATTGTATGACCTGATGTCAATCATTAAACGCTTTGTAATGCTTTACTTTATCGCTAAGCGGTGGCAATAGTAGCAGAAGCATGGTTGGCATGACAACCCCGATGGCAGCACGATGATGGAGATCATGGTGTCATGCCGGTGACGATGGAGAACATGCCGGTGCTTTGGAGATGGAGATCAAAAGCACAAGATGATGGCCATATCATGTCACTTATGATTTGCATGTGATGTTAATCCTTTTATGCATCTTATTTTGCTTAGGACGACGGTAGCATTATAAGGTGATCCCTCACTAAAATTTCAAGGTAAGATTGTGTTCTCCCCAAGTGTGCACCGTTGCGAAAGTTCATCGTTTCGAGACACCACGTGATGATCGGGTGTGATAGACTTTACGTTCACATACAACGGGTACAAGCTAGTTTTGCACATGCGGAACACTTTGGTTAAACTTGACGAGCCTAGCATGTACAGACAAGGCCTCGGAACACAAGAGACCGAAAGGTTGGGCATGAGTCATATAGTAGATATGATCAACATGGAGATGTTCACCATTGAAACCACCTCATCTCACGTGATGATCGGACTTGGGTTGGTGAATTTGGATCATGCTACACTCGGATGACCAGAGGGATGTCAATTTGAGTAGGAGTTCTTAAGTAATATGGTTAATTGAACTCATTTATCATGAACAATAGTCTAAGTTGTCTTTGCAAATTTATGTTGTAGATCAATGGCCATTTATGTTGTAGATCAATGGCCCGCGCAGTAGCTCCCCTGAATTTTAATGCGTTCCTAGAGAAAGTTAAGCTGAAAGATGATGGAAGTAACTTTGTGGATTGGGCCCGTAATCTTAGGATTATCCTCACGGCTGCCCAAAAGGTTTATGTCCTTGATGCACCGCTTGGTACGCCACCCGCTCCCGCGTCTGTGGACGTTATGAACGCCTGGCAGTCGCATGTTGATGACTACTCAATAATTCAGTGTGCCATGTTGTATGGCTTAGAACCGGGACTTCAAAGGCGTTTTGAACGTCATGGTGCATATGAGATGTTCCAGGAGTTGGAATTTAGTTTTGTGAAAAATGTCCGGATCGAGAGGTATAAGACCTCCGATAAGTTCTACACCTGCAAAATGGAGGAGAACACTTCTATCAGTGAGCACATACTCAGAATGTGTGGGTACTACAACCGCCTGGCTGAGTTGGGAATTGAGCTCCCGCCTGAGGCAATCACTCACAGAGTTCTTCAATCGCTACCACCTAGCTACAAGAGCTTCGTGTTGAACTATAACATGCAAGGGATGAATAGATCAGTCTCCGAGCTGTTCGCGATCTTGAAAGTCGCTGAGTCAGACATCCATAAGGAGCATCAAGTGTTGATGGTCAATAAAACCACTAGTTTCAAGAAGAGCAAGAGAAGGAAGGGAAACTTCAAGAAAGGTGGCAAAGCAGTTGCTCCTCCTGTGAAGAAACCCAAGGCTGGACCCAAGCCAGAAACTGAGTGCTTCTATTGCAAGGGAACTAGCCACTCGAAGCGGAATTGCCCCAAGTATCTGGCTGGCAAGAAGGGGGCCAACAAAGGTATATATGATATACATGTTATTGATGTGTACCTAACCAGCTCTCGTTGTAGTGCCTGGGTATTTGATACCGGTGCGGTTGCTCACATTTGCAACTCTAAACAGGAACTGCAGAATAGACGGAGACTAGCGAAGGACGAAGTGACGATGCGCGTGGGAAATGGTTCCAAGGTTGATGTGATCGCTGTTGGCACACTCGCTCTTCGATTACCATCGGGATTAGTTATAGACCTAAATAATTGTTATTTAGTGCCTGCGTTGAGCATAAACATTATATCCGAACCTTGTTTAATGCGAGACGGTTACTCATTTAAATAATAGAATAATGGTTGTTCTATTTATATGGGTAATATATTTTATGGTCATGCACCCATTGTGAGTGGTTTATTCTTATTGAATCTCGATAGTGATTATACACATGTTCATAACATTGATGCCAAAAGATGTAGAGTTGATAATGATAGTACCACTTTCTTGTGGCACTGATACGTCTCCGTCGTATCTATAATTTTTTATTGTTCCATGCCAATATTCTACAACTTTCATATACTTTTGGCAACTTTTTATACTATTTTTTGGGACTAACATATTGATCCAGTGCCCAGTGCTAGTTCATGTTTGTTGCATATTTTTTGTTTCGCAGAATATCCATATCAAACGGAGTCCAAACGGAATAAAAATGGACGGAGATTTTTTTGGAATATATGTGCATTTTGGGAAGCGGAACCAACATGAAACAATGCCCGAGTGGGCCACGAGGCAGTGGGCGCGCCCTGGGCCCTCGTGGCCACACCGTAAGGTGGTTGATGCCCTTCTTTCGCCACAGAAAGCTAATATCTGGATAAAAATCGTGTCAAAAAATCAGCCCAATCGGAGTTACGGATCTCCGGGAATTCAAGAAACGGTGAAGGGCCAAAATCTGGAAACGCAGAAACAGAGAGAGACAGAGAGACATATCCAATCTCAGAGGGGCTCTCGCCCCTCCGCCGCCATGGAGGCCATGGACCAGAGGGGAAACCCTTCTCTCACCTAGGGAGAAGGTCAAGGAAGAAGAAGGAGGGGGCTCTCTCCCCCTCGCTTCCGGTGGCACCGGAGTGCCACCGGGGCCATCATCGTGTGACGGCGATCTACACCAACACCTCCGTCATCTTCACCAACATCTCCATCACCTTCCCCCATCTATCTACAACGGTCCACTCTCCCGCAACCCGCTGTACCCTATACTTGAACATGGTGCTTTATGCTTCATATTATTATCCAATGATGTGTTGCCATCCTATGATGTCTGAGTAGATTATCGTTGTCCTATCGATGATTGGTGAATTGCTATGATTGATTTAAATTGCTTGTGGTTATGTTGTTGTCCTTTGGTGCCCATCATATGAGCGCGCGCGTGGATCACACCATAGGGTTAGTTGTATGTTGATAGGACTACGTATTGGAGGGCAAGAGTGACAGAAGCTTCAACCTAGCGTAGAAATTGATGCATACGGGATTGAAGGGGGACCAATATATCTTAATGCTATGGTTGGGTTTTACCTTAATGAACGTTAGTAGTTGCGGATGCTTGCTAATAGTTCCAATCATAAGTGCATAGAATTCCAAGTAAGGGATGACATGCTAGCAGTGGCCTCTCCCACATAAAACTTGCTATCGGTATAGTAACGTAGTCAATTGCTTAGGGGCAATTTCGCAACTCCTACCACCACTTTTCCACACTCGCTATCACTAACTTTATTATTTCTTTATATTAACAGCCCCTAGTTTATATTTACGTGCTCTTTATATTCTTGCAAACCTATCCCACAAAAACTACAAAGTACTTCTAGTTTCATACTTGTTCTAGGTAAAGTAAACGTCAAGCGTGCGTAGAGTTGTATCGGTGGTCGATAGAACTTGAGGGAATATTTGTTCTGCCTTTAGCTCCTTGTTGGGTTCGACACTCTTACTTATCGAAAGAGGCTACAACTGATCCCCTACACTTGTGGGTTATCAAGACCTTTTTCTGGCGTCGTTGCCGGGGAGCAATAGCGTGGGGTGAATTTTCTCGTGTGTGCTTGTTTGCTTTATCACTAAGTAGATTTTATTTGTTGTTCTAAGTTGTTCTCTATCTTTAGTTATGGATATGGAACACGAAATACCAAAAAACTTATGTGTACTTGCTACTCATGGAGATGGGGAACCTCGTAAAACCCTCGATGCTCATTATGTGAAAGATATTATGTACTACTTTGATAATCCTAAGAAAACCCCATTCAACTATGTAATGGGAGTAACATTGGATCAACATGAATACTTTAGGTATTATCGCTTGACACAAAAAGGGAAACTGTTATGGGATCAAATTCATTTGTTGCATTGGTATGCTCGGCAACTATGCTTGAGATATGATTATACTTGTTGCTCTAGGATGAAGGCTCCACACCTTCCCTTTTCATGCAAATTTAATGATAATGAAACCTTAGCTTCTTATGCTAATGGTATATATGATTATTATGATGTGGAACAAATAGAAGAATTCATTGCTTTTAAGGGTGCTTATGAAATTGAATCTCTGTTTAAAAAGAATGATGCTTTTGATGATGATGTTTCTAGGCCTGAAAATCTTGCTATATTGAAATATTGCTATTTGAATTATGAATATAACTCCAATATTGATGCGTTTATTGAGAAAGTCTCTGCTGTCCAAGAAGAGACTAATATTTTGCAGGAGTCTGTGGAAGAAGAAATTAATGACATTGTGAGCTCATTGGATGAAAAAGATGAGGATGCGAGCGAAGAACAAAAGGAGGAAGAGCGGATTAGCTACCCGTGCCCACCTTCTAATGAGAGTAACTCTTCAACTCATACATTGTTTAATTTCCCTTCGTGCTTACCGAAGGATGAATGCTATGATGATTGCTATGATCCCGTTGATTATTTTGAAATATCCCTTTTTGATGATGCTTGCTATGCTTGTGGCCAAGATGCCAATATGAATTATGCCTATGGAGATGAACTTGCTATAGTTCCTTATGTTAAACATGAGATAGTTGCTATTGCACCCACACATGATAGTCCTATTATCTTTTTGAATTCGCCAAACTACACTATATTGGAGAAGTTTGCACTTATTAAGGATTATATTGATGGGTTGCCTTTTTCTATTACACATGATGATTTTGATGAGTATAATATGCATGTGCTTGCTGCTCCTACTTGCAATTATTATGAGAGAAGAACTACATCTCCGCCTCTCTATGTTTCCAACACGATAAGATTGCAAGAAACTGCTTATACTATGCATTGGCCTTTACTTGATGTGCATGAATTGTTCTTGTATGACATGCCTATGCATAGGAAGAGAGTTAGACTTTGTTGTTGCATGATATATATCATTTTGTGCTCACTGCTAAATGCCAAATCATTGCTAATTAAAATTGGCTTTGATATACCTTGGGATCCGGGTGGATCCATTACTTGAGCACTATATGCCTAGCTTAATGGCTTTAAAGAAAGTGCTGTCAGGGAGACAACCCGGAAGTTTTAGTGAGTCATTTATTTCTGTTGTGTGCTTTTTTTAAAAAAGATTAAAAACAAAAAAATAAAGAGGGGAACCTAAAACTTTTCAAAAAGAAAAGTGAAAGTGATATAGACGAGCATTGTGAAAGTGGGGGACGTCCTTGAACTTTGTTCATGCCCATGGAAACTTTGTGAATCTTAATTACAAAAACTTTTCAACAAAAAAAATTATCCCCTTGTACAATTCCATTGTATTATAAAAAAATGTGCCAAGGTTTGCCTTTAGGATGTTTACAATGCTTGTTGGTTTGTGTGGTGCAGGATAAAAACTTTGGCTATAGTGCGTGATTTTACATTTTTTTTCTGGAACATCAAATGGTTCTGAAACTTTTTGCACTGTCTTTCTATACATATTGTTTATTTTTCCTAATTTTGGCAGAATTTTTCAAGTATCAGAAGTATGGTGAATGTTCAGATTACTACATACTGTTCTATTTTAGACAGATTCTGTTTTTGATGCATAGTTTGCTTGTTTTGATGAAACTATCAATTTCTATCAGTGGATTAAGTCATGGAAAAATTATATTACAGTAGCTGCAATGCAAAAACAAAATATGAATTGGTTTGCAACAATACTTAGAGTAGTGATTTGCTTCATTATACTAACGAATCTTACCGAGTTTTTTGTTGAAGTTTTGTGTGGATGAAGTGTTCGAAGATCGATGAGGTATCGATGTGAGGAGAAGAAGGAGAAGCAAGAGCTCAAGCTTGGGGATGCCCAAGGCACCCCAAGTAAATATTCAAGGAGACTCAAGCGTCTAAGCTTGGGGATGCCCCGGAAGGCATCCCCTCTTTCTTCAACAAGTATCGGTATGTTTTCGGATTCATTTCATTCATGTGATATGTGCAGATCTTGGAGCTTCTTTTGCATTTAGTTTTCACCTTTTCTTTTATGCACCATGCTGGTATGAGATAGTCATTCGTTGATTTATAGAATGCTCTTTTCACTTCACTTATATCTTTTGAGTATGGCTTTATAGAATGCTTCATGTGCTTCACTTATATCATTTGAAGTTTGGATTGCCTGTTTCTCTTCACATAGAAAACCGCCATTTGTAGAATGCTCTTTTGCTTCACTTATAATTGTTAGAGCGTGGGCATAACTTTTGTAGAAAGAATTAAAACTCTCTTGCTTCACTTATATCTATTTAGAGAGTTCACAGGAATTGGTCATTCACATGGTTAGTCATAAAATCCTACATAAACTTTTAGATCGTTGAATATGATATGTTTGATTCCTTGCAATAGTTTTGCGATATAGAGATGCTAATATGTGGGAGGAACTAGTGAATGATTATGGTTTAGTAAAAATATTGGTGTTAAGGTTTGTGATTCCCGAAGCATGCACGTATGGTCTCCTAACTATGTAACCAAATTGGCGCGCATTGTATTTTGATTGTTTATCTTTGCATGAAGGTCGGGGGCGCGCGATGGTTAACTCCTACCAACCTCCCCCCCAGGAGCAGGCGTCGTAGTATCTTTTCTTCGAGGGCTAATAGATTTTTCACAATAAGTATGTGAGTTCTTTATGACTAATGTTGAGTCCATGGATTATACGCACTCTCACCCTTCCACCATTGCTAGCCTCTCTTGTACCGCGCAACTTTCACCAGTACCATACACCCACCATATACCTTCCTCAAAACAGCCACCATACCTACCTATTATCATTTCCATAGCCATTCTGAGATATATTGCCATGTAACTCCACCGTTCCGTTTATTATGACACGCACTATCATTGTCATATTGCCTTGCATGATCGTAAGATAGCTAGCATGATGTTTCCATGGCTTGTCCGTTTTTTGATGTCATTGCTACGCTAGATCATTGCACATCCCGGTACACCGCCGGAGGCATTCATATAGTCATATTTTTGTTCTAGTATCGAGTTGTAAGTAAATAGAAGTGTGATGATCATCATTATTAGAGCATTGTCCATTGAAAAAAAAGAAAAAAAAAGAAAGGCCAAAAGAAAAGAAAAGAAAAAAGAAAGGCCAAATTAAAAAAAGGAGAAAGGCCAAATAAAAAAAGGAAGGCCCAAACAGAAAAAAAAAGAAAAAAAGGAAAAGAAAAAAAGGGGGCAATGCTAGTATATTTTTCCACACTTGTGCTTCATCATAGCACCATGTTCTTCATGATAGAGAGTCTCCTATGTTGTCACTTTCATATACTAGTGGGAATTTTTTGTTATAGAACTTGGCTTGTATATTCCAACGATGGGCTTCCTCAAATGCCCTAGGTCTTCATGAGCAAGCAAGTTGATGCACACCCACTAGTTTTCTTTTGAGCTTTCATACACTTATATCTCTAGTGCATCCGTTACATGGCAATCCCTACTCACTCACATTGATATCTATTGATGGGCATCTCCATAGCCCATTGATACACCTAGTCGATGTGAGACTTTCTCCCTACTTTTGTCTACTACCACCTTCTATTCCACCCATAGTGTTATGTCCATGGCTCACGCTCATGTAGTAAAACTAGTCTTCACACGGTAGACATCCAATATCAATGTAGTAAAAACTTTCACACTAAGTGCATTGAATATGATGAGAAGTTGGACGCTTGCTAATTGTTTTGAGATATGAGGATAGTGATATTAGAGTCATGCTAGTGGAGTTATTATGAAATTGAGAAAATGCTTGTGTTAAGGTTAGTGATCCCCGTAGCATGCACATATGGTGAACCACTATGTGACGAAGTTAGAGCATGAATAATTTGTAAGGTGTCAACCTTTGTGTGGAGGTCGGGGGCGCGCGATGGTTAACTCCTACCAACCTCCCCCCTAGGAGCATGCATTGATTGCTTTGTTTTGATGACTCGTAAATTTCTGCAATAAGTATATGAGTTCTTATGAGTAATGTTGAGTCCATGGATTATACGCACTCTCCACCCTTCCACCATTGCTAGCCTCTCTTGTACCGCGCAACTTTCGCCGGTACCATACACCCACTATATATCCTTCCTCAAAACAGCCACCATATATATTCCTCAAAACAGCCACCATACCTGCCTATCATGGCATTTCCATAGCCATTCCGAGATATATTGCCATGCAACTTTCCACCGTTCCGTCCATATGACACGCATCATATTGTCATATTGCCATGCATGATCATGTAGTTGACATCGTATTTGTGGCAAAGACACCATGCATAATTTTTCATACATGTCACTCTTGATTCATTGCACATCCCGGTACACCGCCGGAGGCATTCATATAGAGTCATACTTTGTTCTAGTATCGAGTTGTAATATAGAGTTGTAATGAAAGTGTGATGATCATCATTATTAGAGCATTGTCCCATGTGATGAAAGGCTAAATCAATAAAGCCCCTCCAAAAAAAGAAAGGCCAAAGAATGAAAGAAAGGCCCGAAAAAAGAAAAAAAGAAAAGAAAAGGGACAATTGCTACTATCTTTTTCGACACTTGTGCTTCAAAGTAGCACCATGTTCTTCATAATAGAGAGTCTCATGTTTAGTCACTTTCATATACTAGTGGGAATTTTCATTATAGAACTTGGCTTGTATATTCCAATAATGGGCTTCCTCAAATGCCCTAGGTCTTCGTGAGCAAGCAAGTTGGATGCACACCCACTAGTTTCTTTTGTTGAGCTTTCATACATTTTTAGCTCTAGTGCATCCATTGCATGGCAATCCCTACTCACTCACATTGATATCTATTGATGGGCATCTCCATAGCCCGTTGATACGCCTAGTCGATGTGAGACTATCTCCCTCCTTTTTTGTCTTCTCCACAACCACCTCTCTATTCCACCCATAGTGCTATGTCCATGGCTCACGCTCATGTATTGCGTGAAAGTTGAAAGGTTTGAAAGAATATAATATGAAAACAAGTGCTTGGCTTAAATCGGGGTTGTGCATGATATGAATATTTTGTGTGATGAAGAGGGAGCATAGCCAGGCTATATGATTTTGTAGGGATAACTTTCTTTAGCCATAGTATTTTGAGAAGACATGATTGCTTTGTTAGTATGCTTGAAGTATTACTATTTCTTTTGTCAATATAGACTTTTGTCTTGAATCTTTGAGATCTGAAGATTCATGCCACAATTAAGAGAATTACATTGGAAAACTATGTTGGTTAGCATTCCACATCAAAAATTCTGTTTTTATCATTTACCTACTCGAGGACGAGCAGGAATTAAGCTTGGGGATGCTTGATACGTCTCCAACGTATCTATAATTTTGGATTGTTCCATGCTATTATTTATGATATTTTGGATGTTTAATGGGCTTTGTCATACACTTTTATATTATTTTTGGGACTAACCTACTAACCCAAAGGCCTAGTCCAGATTGCTGTTTTTTTGCCTATTTCAGGGTTTTACAGAAAAGGGATATCAAACGGAGTCCAAACGGAATAAAACCTTCGGGAGAAATATTTTTGGAGAAAATCACGTACGGGAGACTTGAGAACCACAGAGTAGGGTCCACGAGGTGCCCACGAGGGTGCCCCCCCTAGGGCGCGCCCCCTGCCTCATGGGTCCCACGTACGGCCTCCGGTGCCCTCCTTCCTCCTATATAAGCCTACGTACTCCGAAACCATCAGAACAACAGAGAAAACCCTAGTTCCACCGTCGTAACCTTCTGTTCTCGTGAGATCCCATCTTGGGGCCTATTCCGGAGCTCCGCCGGAGGGGGGGGGGGGTCTTCCACGGAGTGCTTCTACATCATCATCATCGCCTGACCATGAGTTGTGAGTAGTTTACCATAGACCTTCGGGTCCATAGCTAGTATCTAGATGGCTTCTTCTCTCTCTTTGGATCTCAATACCAGGTTCTCCTCGGTCTTCGAGGAGATCTATTCGATGTAATCTCTTTTTGCAGTGTGTTTGTCGAGATCCGATGAATTGTGGGTTTATGATCAAGATTATCTATGAGAAATATTTGGTTCTTCTCTGAACTCTTTATGTATGATTATAATATCCTTGCAAGTCTCTTCGAATTATTGGTTTGGTTTGGCCTACTAGATCTATAGTTCTTGCAATGGGAGAAGTGCTTGGCTTTGGGTTCAACCTTGTGGTGTCCTTTCCCAGTGACAATAGGGGCAGCAAGGCACGTATTGTATTGTTGCCATTGAGGATAAAAAGATGGGGTTTATATAATATTGCTTGAGTTTATCCCTCTACATGGTGTCATCTTGCTTAAGGCGTTACTCTGTTCTTATGAACTCAATACACTAGATGCATGCTGGATAGCGGTCGATGTGTGAAGTAATAGTAGTAGATGCAGAATCGTTTCGGTCTACTTGTCTCGGACGTGATGCCTATATATAATGATCATGCCTAGATAGTCTCATACTTATTCGCTTTTCTATCAATTGCTCGATAGTAATTTGTTTACCCACCGTAGAATATCGCTATCATGAGAGAAGCCACTAGAGAACACTATGGCCCCCGGGTCTATTCTCAACATACCAATCTACACTTACTTTACTTTTTCCGCTTTTACTTTCTGTTCTTATAATAAAAAAACCAAAAATATCAAACTATCATCTCTATCAAATCTCAATTTTGTAAGTGACCGTAAATGGATTGACAACCCCGTATCGCGTTGGCTGCGAAGTTCTTATTTGTTTGTGCAGGTGCGAGGGACTCGCGCGTGGTCTCCTACTGGTTTGATACCTTGGTTCTAAAAAACTGAGGGAAATACTTACGCTACTGATGGGCCTCGAACCCCTCGTTGGATTACCCCAAGTGGAAGGTGTAAGATGCAGTAAGTAGAAGTGTTTTCCCCTAGCAAAGATGCCAAGGATCGAATCCCCAGAGACTCCTAGGTTCAACAGGTAGGTGTCAACTTCTAACGACGCAATTAGCAATCAACGTGGACCTGCACACAGATACAAATAACTTTGCTCCCAACGAGTACAGAGAGGTTGTCAATCTCTCCGGCCTTGTAGTTCACAAAGGGTTGAAAGCAATATGATAGTAGTGATAGATAGTATTTTGCAATAGTAAATAAAATAGCGGAAAGTAAAATAGTGTATGTGATCAATGATGGTAATATGGACCAGAGTCACATGATGTTCACTAGTGATGTCTCTCTCCCAAAAGACGATAAAACAGCTATGTGAGGTAAACAAATTACAGCTGGGCAATTATCAGGACCACGAACGCAAACCAATGTTGACTACATTGCAAGAAAGGTTGAGGTTCAAAGCATGGGCGGTACGCCAAAGTAAGTAGACCGAAATCCATCTGCATCTACTACTAATCATCCACCTTGAGATATCTATCCAGAACATCTCGCTGGTATTAAGTTGCGAGTCCCACCCATAGTGTAAACTCAATGCAACAGACAACTGCATTAAAAGAACTTTGCGTAAAGTAAACAATCCTTGCACCCGCGGGCACAAGCACCGTTGTTTTCCCCCTTGTGGCAACAGCACATCCCCTAGACTCATGTTTCTGTCACTCAAGCTAGTCATCGAGGGGCATGAACCCACAATCGAGCATAACGTTCCCTCTTGGAGTCACTACCTACTACTTGGCCAAAGCAATAAATAACAACGGAGAACATGCAAGAATTACTTATGAACTAAAATATAAAAGAGGTGAATCAAATATATTACTCAAGATCAATCTAAACATAATCTCATAATCCATCGGATCCCAGCAAACTCAACATAGCAACAACACAAGGATTACATAGGTGCCTCGATCATGTAGGGCAGCTCACGTGGACTAATTAGTGAAGCACAAGAACGGGAGGAGAACATCACATAGCTACTGGTCATGGACTCATGGTCCAAGGGAGACTACTCACGAGTCATCCGGGAGGCGTCCATGGTGGTGGAGAAGCTCCCGGTGGTGATCCTCCCCTCCGGCAGGGTGCCGGGAAGAGTTCTCCTGGTGCTCCCGATCTTGGAAGCGGCGGCGGCGGCGGAACAGAGATGGGATCGCAAAAAGAAGTCTGTTTCAAGGGTTACGGGGAACCCTTTAAATATCTGCCAAAGTAGGGCACCGGGGGGCTCTCGGGGTGCCGAGGCGCCCCCCCGGCGCGGCCCAGGGGGGGGGGCGCCCACAGGGCGCCTGGGGCCCCTATGGCCCCCCAGGCTCCCCTTCGGAAGCAGTGTCGTTCCCGATGCGCTGATTTTTTATATATTTTTTCTGGATTTTTCTGGGCAGTTCTCGAAACGTGAAAACCTGAAATACAAAAACAGCCGAAAACAGAAACTGGCACTGGGGTGCACTGGATTAGTAAGTTAGTCCAAATATGATCAAAAGTGTATGGAAGTGTATGAATATCATAGCAATATCACCCAAAAGTGGCATGGAGCAAGCAGAAATTATAGATACGTTTTGGACGTATCAACATCCCCAAGCTTAATTCCTGCTCGTCCTCGAGTAGGTAAATGATAACAAGAATAATTTCTGTGGTGACATGCTATTAATCATATAAGACTTTCTCATAGTCATATGACAAAAGCTTACTGAGACAATGATTCTAAAGTAATTAAGTTGTCTCAAGAGAAAATCACAAATGACTGAAAGTTTTACAACATGAAACTGAAACATCAAAAAGATTTGCAATGAACATGATGTGCAAATATGATCAAGTGATATCTAGCTTGCCTCCTTTAGTGATGCAAAACATAAGTGCAGGGGCACCTTCAAGGTTTAAGTGATGACTAGATACAATCATTTCAAAATAAACGATATCACAATCATGTATAAGACAATGCTACTTTGGGACAATGCACATTACACTCAGAATGACAATCATTCTCTCAGTAATTGGTGCTTGAAGTGCTAGAGCCTTTTATTTTGAAACATGGAAGCAATTGTGTCAACGGTAGTAGTACTTCATATGTGTCATGCATAAAACACCTTATAAGTTGCAAGCCTCATGCATCGAATACTAATAGTGCTCGCTCCTTGTCCTAATTAGCTCGGATTCCCATGGGTTATCATTGCATTGCATATGTTTTAACCAAGTGTCACGAAGGGGTACCTCTATGCCACCTGTACAAAGGTCCAAGGAGATAGATCGCATTTGATTTCTCGTTTTTGATAGATCTCAACTTGAGGACATCCATACCGGGACAACATAGAAAATAGATGATGGACTCCTCTTTAATGCATAAGCATATTCTCATGAGAGATTGAGGATTAAGGTCCAAGCTAAAACTTCCACCATGATGCATGGCTTTGGTTGGCGGCCCAATGTTCTTCTCTAACAATATGCATATTAATTCAACCCACGGTAAATCACCCTTACTTCAGACAAGACGAACATGCATAGCAACTCACATGATTTTCAACAAAAGTGTGACAGTTGATGGCGTCCCCAGAAACATGGTTACCGTCAGCAAGCAACTCATAAGAAATAAGATACATAAGCAACATATTCTTTACCACAATAGTTTTTAGGCTACTTTCCCATGAGCTATGTATAGCATGGTTAATTTGCTTAGTGCAGGTGGAGGTTAGCAAAAGACTGGGAGCGACCAACTAAGAGAGCAATGACGGTCATAATCATGCAGAGCGACAAAGCAATATTGAATCAGGCATGGTAGTTATATCGCTACTTAGAAACAAAAGATCATCAAGGCTTGACAGACTTTCTTTACAGTCTTGAATATGCGTGAGCATACGCCAAGTCAATCAAAATAAATTCTCAAAGGAAGATATTACTAAACCATACCACATCATAGGCAAACAAACCAAGTTGGTATTCCAATAACACATTGGGAACCCCCCAGCTATCCGAGATTAACCATACGAAAACCTGAACTACTAAGCACCATCATGAAAGTAGCATCTTTATCATAGACACATTAACCAATGCAACGGAAGCAAACTCTCTTAATAAGGTGACCATGATAATTAAAAAGAGTTCAAGCAACCAACTAAATAAAAGCTCTTGAAAAGATAAGCATGAATACTAAGAGCAGAGCACGATAGTAGCTATTTAAAAGACAAAGAACACACACAGCATAGATAGACATGAAAATTCTATGTAATGTTCTAGGTAGAGGTGGAGCGTGTTTCTCTCCCACATAAAGGAATGCTGGGTTCCGACTTGTTATGAAAAACTAAAAAGAAAACTAAAAGCAAGACGCTCCAAGCATAGCACATAACACATGAAGTGATAAAAATATAGCGGAACGAAAGACGAACTGATAATGTTGATGGAGAAGGGGATGCACGGGGGCATCCCCAAGCTTAGACGCTTGAGTCTCCTTGAATATTTCTTGGGGGTGCACGGGGGCATCCCCAAGCTTGAGCGCTTGACACTCCTGAATCTTTTTATCATCTTCCCTCGCACACTTGAAAACTCCCTTCATACATAACTCATCATAATCTGATTAGCGAGGTTAGTACCCTTAATAAAATAATTATACCTTGCTGGAAATAAGGATATTCTTGAAGTTCTACTGTTTCTCAAGATTGCCAAAAGGTTTTTGTAAAGAAAAAGCAAGTTCTTAATTTGCAAAGTGAAGGTAAGGCAAAACAGGACAGAATCTGTGAAAAACAGAACAGCAGGCAGTAATTGACCTGTTCGGGATACTTCTGCAACTCAAATCAAAAAACTCAGAACTGACGCACGAAATACAATTATATAGAGAACGCTGTCGAAAAAATTCATACCAAAAAGATGATCTGGTGATTTTATACGAATTTTTCTATCCAATGACAGAATCTGTTTCCTGGACAGCACCTCACAACTTTTGAACTTTCTAGCAATCAGAGGCTATACTTGGCACAAATATGAAAAGCAAAGATACAATGATGATGCTACAGCAGTAAACAACATCAAGACACAACAAAAGCAAAAATTTTATTCATGTGGGCTGCCTCCCAAAAGCGCTTTCTTTTATGCCTTTAAGCTAGGCATAATGCATAGGGGAATCAATATTCATCATAATAATCGGAGTTATAAATTGGTTCAAATGATTCCTCAACAAGTTCATTCTTGTTCCTTCTAGGAAAGGGGTACACACCTTTTGCCTTCCCGCGTAGGCGGATTTGTCCCTTACCTATATCAATGAAGCCTTTAACTGCTCGGAGGAAGTCCCTTCCAAGCACTATATTTCCTTGGTTTGGCTCCAGGATGAAGAAATCAATCATTGCAATCCCTTTAAGGAATTTAACTGGCACGTCTTTTATTTTTCCCTGGATTTCAGAAATATCTCCATTAGTATGTTCATGATAAGATGGTAGTCTATCCATGTTAAATTTTAAAGAATCATGAACAATTTTTGGCATAGTAGAAACCATAGATCCAATATCACAATAAGCAAGGAAGTCTTGATTAGAGATGCTAATCCTAACAAGAGGTTCCCAGTCATTATCTATTTCCAAAATATCTCTCTTATTGGGTTTGGGTTTCTCTACCTTTATTAAGTCTAGAGCATCCATTCTCTTTTCAATAGTAGCAAGTCTACCTATGATAGTATCAAAGTTATGATCATAAACAAAGTAACTAGATAGACCATGTATAATTTCAAGAGCCCTAGCTTCATCACATTCTAAGAAATCTCCCTCAGCTATAATGTCAAGGGAGTGTTTACACCATTTAAAAAGACCATGGTAAAAATTCCTAAGCACAATTTTTATAGGTATCCAAGGCATAATTCTCCTATGTGCATCAGAAATCCTGTCCCATGCCTTCTTCATATTTTCTCCATCCCTTTGATGGAAATCTAAAACCTCTGATTCCCTCAAAGCTCCAAATCCTAACATGTTTAACTAAACAGATAGTAATACTAACAGGAAGGTAAATAAATTTTTTGTGATTTTTGATAAAAGGATACTAAAGCAAATATGAAAGGTGAACTAACAAGACTAAAAAGCAAAGGTAAAATATAGCATGCAACTCCCCTATCCTGAAGAGTGGAGTCCCCGGCAACGGCGCCAGAAAATACTCCTTGATGGGCCTCGAACCCCTCGTTGGATTACCCCAAGTGGAAGGTGTAAGATGCAGTAAGTGGAAGTGTTTTCCCCTAGCAAAGATGCCAAGGATCGAATCCCCAGAGACTCCTAGGTTTAACAGGTAGGTGTCAACTGCTAACGGCGCAATTAGCAATCAACGTGGACCTGCACACAGATACAAATAACTTTGCTCCCAACGAGTACAGAGAGGTTGTCAATCTCTTCGGCCTTGTAGTTCACAAAGGGTTAAAAGCAATATGATAGTAGTGATAGATAGTATTTTGCAATAGTAAATAAAATAGCGGAAAGTAAAATAGTGTATGTGATCAATGATGGTAATATGGACCGGAGTCACATGATGTTCACTAGTGATGTCTCTCTCCCAAAAGACGATAAAACAGCTATGTGAGGTAAACAAATTACAGCTGGGCAATTGACAGGACCACGAACGCAAACCAATGCTGACTACATTACAAGAAAGGTTGAGGTTCAAAGCATGGGCGGTACGCCAAAGTAAGTAGACCGAAATCCATCTGCATCTACTACTAATCATCTACCTTGAGATATCTATCCAGAACATCTCGCTGGTATTAAGTTGCGAGTCCCACCCATAGTGTAAACTCAATGCAACAGACAACTGCATTAAAAGAACTTTGCGTAAAGTAAACAATCCTTGCACCCACGGGCACAAGCACCGTTGTTTTCCCCCTTGTGGCAACAGCACATCCCCTATACTCATGTTTCTGTCACTCAAGCTAGTCATCGAGGGGCATGAACCCACAATCGAGCATAACGTTCCCTCTTGGAGTCACTACCTACTACTTGGCCAAAGCAATAAATAACAACGGAGAACATGCAAGAATTACTTATGAACTAAAATATAAAAGAGGTGAATCAAATATATTACTCAAGATCAATCTGAACATAATCTCATAATCCATCGGATCCCAGCAAACTCAACATAGCAACAACACAAGGATTACATAGGTGCCTCGATCATGTAGGGCAGCTCACGAGGACTAATTAGTGAAGCACAAGAACGGGAGGAGAACATCACATAGCTACTGGTCATGGACTCATGGTCCAAGGGAGACTACTCACGAGTCATCCGGGAGGCGTCCATGGTGGTGGAGAAGCTCCCGGTGGTGATCCTCCCCTCCGGCAGGGTGCCGGGAAGAGTTCTCCTGGTGCTCCCGATCTTGGAAGCGGCAGCGGCGGCGGAACAGAGATGGGATCGCGAAAAGAAGTCTGTTTCAAGGGTTACGGGGAACCCTTTAAATATCTGCCAAAGTAGGGCACCGGGGGGCTCTCGGGGTGCCGAGGCGCCCCCCCGACGCGGCCCGGGGGGGGGCGCCCACAGGGCGCCTGGGGCCCCTGTGGCCCCCCCAGGCTCCCCTTCGGAAGCAGTGTCGTTCCCGATACGCTGATTTTTTATATATTTTTTCTGGATTTTTCTGGGCAGTTCTCGAAACGTGAAAACCTGAAATACAAAAACAGCCGAAAACAGAAACTGGCACTGGGGTGCACTGGATTAGTAAGTTAGTCCAAATATGATCAAAAGTGTATGGAAGTGTATGAATATCATAGCAATATCACCCAAAAGTGGCATGGAGCAAGCAGAAATTATAGATACGTTTTGGACGTATCAACTACTATGCTGCATCACCCTTTCCTCTTCGAGGGAATACAACGCAGGCCCGAGAAGTAGCAGCCATGCCCGGTTTCCTCAACGCGACCCCCGACCGGACGTACACGACGCTGACGACGCACACGCCCGAGTTCCTTGGGCTGAACGTGGAGCAGGGGCGGAAAAGGTACACGTCGGAGTTCGGCGCCGGCGTCATCATAGGCGTGATCAACAGCGGCATCTTCCCTGACCACCCGTCCTTCAGCGACGACAGCATGCCACCGGCGGCGGCCAACTGGAATGGGCGCTGCAACTTCAACCGCACCTCATGAAACAACAAGCTCATCGGCGTGCGCAACTTCGTCGCTACCCTCAACTGCCCGAACAACACTTCCGCGCGGGTGCCGCCGATCGATGACTTTGGCACGTCACTCACACAGCTAGCACCGCGGCGGGAGCGGTCGTGCCGGGAGCTAACGTGCTTGGCCACGCATTGGGCACCGCCGCCGGGATGGCGGCCCACGCACTGATGTCTACACACGCTTCTACTCTTGTAGACTATGTTGGGCCTCCAAGCGCAGAGGTTTGTAGGACAGCAGCAATTTCCCTCAAATGGATGACCTAAGGTTTATCGAACTCAGGGAAGTAGAGGTTGAAGATGGTCTCTCTCAAGCAACCCTGCAACTAAGATACAAGAAGTCTCTTGTGTCCCCAACACACCTAATACAAGTAGGAGTTGTATAGGTGCACTAGTTCGGCGAAGAGATGGTAAAATATGGATGATAGGAGTGGCAAAGCAAAGTAATATAAATCTGTAATAAAAAGTGCAGCAAGCAAACAAGTGGTAAACGTGAGCACAAATTGTATTGCAATGGTGGAAACAAGGCCTAGGGATCATACTTTCACTAGTGGCAACTCCCAACAACATTAACATAATCGAATCACATGATATTTCCCATAAAACATGCAATGGAGACGCACCCGGAGGTCATTCCTTCGTGGTCAAGAGAGGACGAGAATTATGTAGGGCTACAAAAGCACACCTCAAAGTTCGTAGTTCTCAATCTAAGGATTTCCCAATGTCACCGCGGCCATCCAAAGAGAGTCCCAAAATCACCACAACATATCTAAAGGATAGTCAAAGACAAGCACCAAGAGACTCTCAATCTTCAATCAACACACAAGAGAGGAAATCACTCATGAAAATATTTTTCTAATCCATGTCCAATAGACCGCTGTCACCTTGGTCTCGGGGATTATACTAGATAAAGACAAGTGAGTACATCAATCCAATACATAGAGGAAGGGGAAATATCATGGGATCACCCTAGATTAACATAGCCTATGATCACAATGAAGATCACATCATGGGAGAGAGAGATAACCACATAGCTACACGTACGAGCCCTCGGCCCCGGAGAAGACTACTCACACATGGACATGGTGAGGAGGAGGTTGATGATGGTGTTGATGGAGAGGTGCAGCCCCGCAAGGAGGAGACGGCCGGCGGCAGCCACAGAGGCGGCGGCGGCGGCCCTTGGGGGCGCGGCGGCGGCGGCGGCCCTAGGGGGCGGCAGCGGCCCTAGGGGGCAGCGGCTCCTTGGCCCCCCTTCTTCCTTGTGGATGGTGCTGCAATGGTGCTGGTCCTCCCCTCCAAGACGGCGGCTCGGGAGGAGGAAAATTCGTGGCCCTTGGTGACCTAGGTGAAAGTGCAACTAATCCCCGGGTGGTTTTGGTAATTAATAACAACATATATATCATTGAACTAATATTCTCTTGAGAATCATTTCAGAAAAGTTCGATGATATGGGTATGGAAATGTCTGAAGAAGTGGACCCCTCAAAATGCTAAGACAAGCATTGGCAAAAGCTCAAGACTCCATCTTTGGTTTAGTGATCAAAGATCACATTGAGTCCATAGGAAAAGCCAATACTATTAAAAGGGGATGAGGTTGTGTTAATGTTCTTGTTGCTCAAGTGCTTGGTGATCTAGCTCCCTCAACTATCAGCACTCTTCACTTTACAACACACTCATAAGTAATCTCGGACAAACCGATTCTGCAAACTCAGTCCCACCGAGATGAACCACTTCAGTTCTTTCCCTAAACCCTAACTTTTCGGTCCATCCGATTCTGAGTCTCGGTCTCACCGAAAATGTTCTGCCAACCTTCTGTAACCAAATGACAGCATTTCGGAATATCCGAGTTGTTGTTTTCGGTCACACCGAGATGGCAAACCCTAATCTTTGACTCACTTCGGACACACCGAGATGGTATTTTCGGTTCCACCGAAAATCCCAACGTTCACTATATTTTAACTTTCGGTCTGACCGAGTTTTCACTTCGGTCTCACCGAGATTGGTCAAATGTGTGTGTAACGGTTGGATTTTGTGTGGAGGCTATATATACCCCTCCACCCCCTCCTCATTCGTGAGGAGAGCCATCAGAAAGTACCACCACTTCTACCATACACTTTCTGAGAAGTGAACCACCTACCCTTGTGTTGAGATCAAGCCATTCCATTCCTACCATATGAAACTTGATCTCTAGCCTTCCCAAGTTGCTTTCCACTCAAATCTTTCTTCCACCACAGCCATATCAGTGAGGAGAGTTGAGTGTTGGGGAGATTATCACTTGAAGCACAAGAGCAAGGAGTTCATCATCATCAACACCGTCTATTACCTTTTGGGGGGTGGTGCCTCCTAGATTGGTTAGGTGTTGCTTGGGAGCCTCCGTCTTTGAGATGTGGAGTTGAACCAAGAAGTTTGTAAGGGCAAGGAGATCGCCTACTTCGTGAAGATCTACCCCGAGTAAGGCTAGTCCTCCGTGGGCGTAGGCCGTGATGGAATAGACAAGGTTGCTTCTTCGTGGACCCTTCGTGGGTGGAGCCCTCCGTGGACTCGCGCAGCCGTTACCCTCCGTGGGTTGAAGTCTCCATCAACGTGGATGTACGATAGCACCACCTATCGGAACCACGACAAAAATCTTCGTGTCACCAAACTGCGTTTGATCTTCTCCACCTCTCTTTTACATGTGCAATTTACTTTCCGCTGCTTATACTCTAGAATTGCATGTGTAGGGTGATACTTGAATTGATCTTAATTGTGAAACTGCCAAAAACTTTGCATGATCTTAAGGCAGATTTTTTATATTGTCAAGTAGTCTAATCACCCCCCCTCTAGACCTACTTTCGATCCTACATTGGGTTACTAGGTTAGTCCCAAAAATAATTTAAGAGTGTATGATAAAGCCCATTAAACATCCAAAACAGAATATGTAATAGCATGGACCAATCAAAAATTATAGATACATTAGAGACGTATCATCCATCTGTTGTTGAAGGTATCCTGCTCGGTGAAAGTGCAACTAATCCCCGGGTGGTTTTGGTAATTAATAACAACATATATATCATTGAACTAATATTTACTTGAGAATCATTTCAGAAAAGTTCGATGATATGGGTATGGAAATGTCTGAAGAAGTGGACCCCTCAAAATGCTAAGACAAGCATTGGAAAAAGCTCAAGACTCCATTTTTGGTTTAGTGATCAAAGATCACATTGAGTCCATAGGAAAAGCCAATACTATTAAAAGGGGATGAGGTTGTGTTAATGTTCTTGTTGCTCAAGTGCTTGGTGATCTAGCTCCCTCAACTATCAGCACTCTTCACTTTTCAACACACTCATAAGTAATCTCGGACAAACCGATTCTGCAAACTCAGTCCCACCGAGATGAACCACTTCAGTTATTTCCCCAAACCCTAATTTCTCGGTCCATCCGATTCTGAGTTTCGGTCTCACCGAAAATGGACTGCCAACCTTCTGTAACCAATTGACAGCATTTCGGAATATCCGAGTTGTTGTTTTCGGTCACACCGAGATGGCAAACCCTAACCTTTGACTCACTTCGGACACACCGAGATGGTATTTTCGGTCCCACCGAAAATCCCAACGTTCACTATATTTGAACTTTCGGTCTGACCGAGTTTTCACTTCGGTCTCACCGAGATTGGTCAAATGTGTGTGTAACGGTTGGATTTTGTGTGGAGGCTATATATACCCCTCCACCCCCTCTTCATTTGTGAGGAGAGCCATCAGAAAGTACCACCACTTCTACCATACACTTTCTGAGAAGTGAACCACCTACCCTTGTGTTGAGATCAAGCCATTCCATTCCTACCATATGAAACTTGATTTCTAGCCTTCCCAAGTTGCTTTCCACTCAAACCCTTCTTCCACCACAGCCATATCAGTGAGGAGAGTTGAGTGTTGGGGAGATTATCATCTGAAGCACAAGAGCAAGGAGTTCATCATCATCAACACCATCTATTACCTTTTGGAGGGTGGTGCCTCCTAGATTGGTTAGGTGTCGCTTGGGAGCCTCCGTCGTTGAGATGTGGAGTTGAACCAAGAAGTTTGTAAGGGCAAGGAGATCGCCTACTTCGTGAAGATCTACCCCGAGTAAGGCTAGTCCTCCGTGGGCGTAGGCCGTGATGGAATAGACAAGGTTGCTTCTTCGTGGACCCTTCGTGGGTGGAGCCCTCCGTGGACTCGCGCAGCCGTTACCCTCCGTGGGTTGAAGTCTCCATCAACGTGGATGTACGATAGCACCACCTATCGGAACCACGACAAAAATCTCCGTGTCACCAAACTGCGTTTGATCTTCTCCACCTCCTTTTTTACATGTGCAATTTACTTTCCGCTGCATATACTCTAGAATTGCATGTGTAGGGTGTTACTTGAATTGGTCTTAATTGTGAAACTGCCAAAAACATTGCATGATCTAAAGGCAGATTTTTTTTATATTGTCAAGTAGTCTAATCACCCCCCCTCTAGACCTACTTTCGATCCTACACTAGGTTTCCTCTCTTTATATAGACTCTCGGATTCCCGTCATCAGATTTTGGGCCTCAGTAAAACGGGCTTTACTCGGCCGTCCGGACTCCGATTTGGATGAATTTTATATCCAGAAGCATCGCCTCGAAATTCCCCGCAACTAGACTTTTTCTGTTTGACGTCGTCTTCGGGCCGGAACGTGACCATCTTTAAAAAACGTTCTCAGACAGATTTCAGGAAAGTCAGAGTCCTACTCCAATACGACTCCTTTTGCGTTTTTGTCAATTTCCAAGTAATTCCTACACAATAAAGTGTAAAACAAGAACATTGTGCACTTTTGCAACCATTAGTAGGTTAGTCCAAATATGATCAAAAATGTATGGAAGTGCATAAATATCATAGCAATATCACAAAAAAAAGGCATGGAGCAAGCAGAAATTATAGATACGTTTTGGACGTATCAACATCCCCAAGCTTAATTCCTGCTCGTCCTCGAGTAGGTAAATGATAACAAGCATAATTTCTGTGGTGACATGCTATTAACCATATAAGAACTTTTAACAGTCACATGATAAATGCTTACTGAGATAATGAATCTGTAGTAATTAAGTTTCCTCATGAGAAAATCACAAAGAACTGAAAGTTTTACAATATGATACTGAAACATCAAATAGATTTGTAGTGAGCATGGTGTGCAAATATGATAAAGTGGTACCTCGCTTGCCACCTTTAGTGAAGCAAAACATAAATGCAGGGGCACCTCCAAGGTTTAAGTGACGACTAGATACAATGATTTCAGAATAAACGATATCATAATCATGCAAAATACAATGGTACTTTGGGACAATGCACATTACACTCAGAATGACAATCATGCTCTCAATAGTTGGTGCTTTAAAGAAGGTGGAGACTCTCGAACCGTGGCTTTTGTTGGCAAGGTTGAAAACCCATGATCGGAAACAAAGACTAAACATGTACCAGAGCTCTTGGTTTTAAAAATAGAGGTAATAATTATTTTTTAGAATATGCATATTTCGTCAACGAATGCTAGCAGATAACTCAATCACTTCTTGAGCTGGACAAGTTTCGAGGAACGACTCCCGAATGAGGACGATTACATCCTCTTAATCTCCTTTGTTTATCACTGCCAAAGTTTTCTGATTTCTCATGAACAAAGCGTGAAGGAGGGTTTGTTTGTTGTATAATTTTTTAATGAGCCGGGCGCACTCTATGCCAGTTCCTTCTCGTATTATGGGTTTGCACATTAGACATGCAATCCCGGGGTGAAGCTTGTCCAACTTAAAAAGATCATGAATTAACTACTACTTCCTCATGAGCTAAAACAGAGGCACAAAATAGAAATGCTTTTTTGAATAATTTCGAGATGGTACATGAAAGTCTTCGTTAGGAATGGCAGGTAAATACCATGTATAGGAAGGTATGGTGGACTCATATGGCATAACTGGTTTAAAGAATTTTGGATGCACAAGCAGTCAGTCCGCTTAGTACAGGCGAAGGTTAGCAAAAGACTGGGAGCGACCAACTAAGAGAGCAATGACGGTCATAATCATGCAGAGCGACAAAGCAACATTAAATCGGGCATGGAAGTTATATTGCTACTCAGAAATTAAAGATCATCAAGGCTTGATAGACTTTCTTTACAGTCTTAAATATGCGTGAGCATATGCCAAGTCAATCAAAATAAATTCTTGGAGGAAGATATCACTAGACCATACCACATCATAGGCAAACAAATCATGTTGGTACTCCAATAACACATTAAGAAT
Organism: Secale cereale; assembly: GCA_902687465.1. Taxonomy (NCBI): domain Eukaryota; kingdom Viridiplantae; phylum Streptophyta; class Magnoliopsida; order Poales; family Poaceae; genus Secale; species Secale cereale. The sequence continues at coordinate 764,923,514 of LR738710.1, forward strand.
CCCCCAGCTATTTGAGACTGACCACAAGAAAACATGAACTACTAGGCACCATTATGCACATAGCGTTTTTATCATAGACATATCAACCAGTGCAACAGAAGCCAACTCTCTTAACAAGATAAGCATGATAACTAAAGAGAGTTCCAGCGACCAACTAAACAAAAGCTCTTTAAAAAGATAAAGCATGAAAACTAAGAACTGACATGATAGTAGCTATTGAAAGACAAAGAACACACACAGCAAAGATAGACATGAAAATTCTATGTTGTGCTCTAGGTTGAAGTGGAGCGTGTTTCTCTCCCACACAAAGAAAGCTGAGTTCCAACTCGATATGAACAGCAAGCAAAGCTAAAGAAAACTAAAAAGGAAACTAAAGCAAGACGCTCCAAGCATAGCACATAACACATGAAGTGATAAAAATATAGTGGAACGAAAGACGAACTGATAATTGTTGTTGGAGAAGGGGATGCACGGGGGCATCCCCAAGCTTAGATGCTTGAGTCTTCTTGAATATTTCTTGGGGGTGCATGGGGGCATCCCCAAGCTTGAGCGTTTGACACTCCTGAATCTTTTTATCATCTTCCCTCGCACACTTGAAAACTCCCTTCATACATAACTCATCATAATCTGATTAGCGAGGTTAGTACCCTTAATAAAATAATTTTTCCTTGCTGGAAATAAGGATATTCTTGAAGGTCTACTGTTTCTCAAGATTGCCAAAAGGTTTTTGCAAAGAAAAAGCAAGCTCAAGGTTTGCAAAACGAAGGAAAGGCAAAACAGGACAGAATCTGTGAAAAATAGACCAGCAGGTAGTAAATAATTTTTTCGGGGCACTTCTGCAACTCAAATCAAAAAACTCAGAACAGACGCTCGAAAGCCAATTGTATAGAGCACGCTGTCGAAAAAATTCCGACAAAAAGATGATCTGGTGATTTTATAGGAATTTTTCTGTCCAAGGACAGAATCTGTTTCCTGGACAGCACGTCACAACTTTTGAACTTTCTTGCAATCAGAGGCTACACTTGGCACAAAGCTGAAAAATAAAGATACAATGATGTTGCTACAGTAGTAACAAACATGAAGACCACTAAAAACTGAAAGAACAAACTGAAAGCAAAGATAACAAGGATTGTCTCCCTAGAGCTCTTTCTTTATAGCCATAAAGATAGGCTTAAGACTTTAATGATGCTCTCGTAGGAATAAGAGTTGAAGAACGAAAGAGAGCATCAAGAAGCAAATACCAAACACATTTAAGCCTAACATGCTTCCTATGCATATGAATATTGCAATAGAATAATTCATTGAAGCACAAAGCAATAAGCATAGGAAGACAAAACAAGTGCAGCTTCAAAACCTTCAACATAAAGAGAGGGAACTTAATATTATTGAAATATCTATAAGCATATGTTCCCTTCTCATAATAATTTTCAGTGGGATCATGAATAAACTCAACAATATAAGCATCACATAATGCATTGTTACCATGATCCACATGCAAAAAGGTATCATTACTCTTCATATAAGCATCTTTGGGGAGCCCATGGTTAGGACTTTTTAGCATTAACGTTTTCAGTCTCCCCCAAGCTTGAGCTACGCTCTCTCCGTCACGAGACCTAAAGTTATAGATATAGTTCCTGTCTCGATGAATTTCATGAAGAGGATAAAACTTAGTATAAAAGAGAGACATAAACTCTTGCCAATCAAGCAAGTGCGAGTTATCGAGAAGCTTATACCAATCTGAAGCTTTATCTATAAGTGATACGGCGAACAATTTCCTCATGACAAACTCCCTTGATACACCTGCAAGCTTAAATAATGAACATAGTTGTGACAGATATAGCAAGTGTTCACCGGGATGTCTGTCTCCTGCATAACGATTAGTCAAAACATAATCGATAATACCAGCTGGTATTTTATAGGGCACAATTTTAGTAGGGGGAGGAGCAACCACCACAGGTGTGGGGCGTCTTCCCGCAAGCAACGATCCAATAGCAAGGTTGTCCATAAGCATAACTAGTGAAATAAAAACAAGAAACAAAAAGATTTAATTGCAAGATCTAAAGATATACCTTCAAGCACTCACCTCCTCGGCAACGGCGCCAGAAATAGCTTGATGTCTACACACGCTTCTACTCTTGTAGACTATGTTGGGCCTCCAAGCGCAGAGGTTTGTAGGACAGCAACAATTTCCCTCAAGTGGATGACCTAAGGTTTATCGAACTCAGGGAAGTAGAGGTTGAAGATGGTCTCTCTCAAGCAACCCTGCAACTAAGATACAAGAAGTCTCTTGTGTCCCCAACACACCTAATACAAGTAGGAGTTGTATAGGTGCACTAGTTCGGCGAAGAGATGGTAAAATATGGATGATAGGAGTGGCAAAGCAAAGTAATATAAATCTGTAATAAAAAGTGCAGCAAGCAAACAAGTGGTAAACGTGAGCACAAATTGTATTGCAATGGTGGAAACAAGGCCTAGGGATCATACTTTCACTAGTGGCAACTCCCAACAACATTAACATAATCGAATCACATGATATTTCCCATAAAACATGCAATGGAGACGCACCCGGAGGTCATTCCTTCGTGGTCAAGAGAGGACGAGAATTATGTAGGGCTACAAAAGCACACCTCAAAGTTCGTAGTTCTCAATCTAAGGATTTCCCAATGTCACCGCGGCCATCCAAAGAGAGTCCCAAAATCACCACAACATATCTAAAGGATAGTCAAAGACAAGCACCAAGAGACTCTCAATCTTCAATCAACACACAAGAGAGGAAATCACTCATGAAAATATTTTTCTAATCCATGTCCAATAGATCGCTGTCACCTTGGTCTCGGGGATTATACTAGATAAAGACAAGTGAGTACATCAATCCAATACATAGAGGAAGGGGAAATATCATGGGATCACCCTAGATTAACATAGCCTATGATCACAACGAAGATTACATCATGAGAGAGAGAGATAACCACATAGCTACACGTACGAGCCCTCGGCCCCGGAGAAGACTACTCACACATGGACATGGTGAGGAGGAGGTTGATGATGGTGTTGATGGAGAGGTGCAGCCCCGCGGAGAGGAGACGGCCGGCGGCAGCCACGGAGGCGGCGGCCCTTGGGGGCGCGGCGGCGGCGGCGGCCCTAGGGGCGGCGGCGGCCCTAGGGGGCAGCAGCTCCTTGGCCCCCCTTCTTCCTTGTGGATGGTGCTGCAATGGTGCTGGTCCTCCCCTCCAAGACGGCGGCTCGGGAGGAGGAAAATTCGTGGCCCTTGGTGACCTAGGTTTCCTCTCTTTATATAGACTCTCGGATTCCCGTCATCAGATTTTGGGCCTCAGTAAAACGGGCTTTACTTGGCCGTCCGGACTCCGATTTGGACGAATTTTATATCCAGAAGCATCGCCTCAAAATTCCCCACAACTTTCACAACTAGACTTTTTCCGTTTGACGTCGTCTTCGGGCCGGAACGTGACCATCTTTAAAAAACGTTCTCAGACAGATTTCAGGAAAGTCAGAGTCCTACTCCAATACGACTCCTTTTGCGTTTTTGTCAATTTCCAAGTAATTCCTACACAATAAAGTGTAAAACAAGAACATTGTGCACTTTTGCAACCATTAGTAGGTTAGTCCAAATATGATAAAAAATGTATGGAAGTGCATAAATATCATAGCAATATCACACAAAAAAAGGCATGGAGCAAGCAGAAATTATAGATACGTTTTGGACGTATCACGCACACATTGCTATGTACAAGGTGTACGACCTCAACGGAGGCTGTGAGGCGTCCGACATACTGGCCGGTGTTGACGCTGCCGTGGGCGACGACTACGACATCATCTCCATGTCTCTCGGCGGGCCGTCGGTGCCCTTTCACCTGGATCCTATTGCCATCGGGACGTTCGGCGCCATCGAGAAGGGCATCTTTGTGAGCATGGCTGCTTGCAACTTTGGCCCGAAGGAGAGCACCATGATAAATGAAGCTCCGTGGATGCTCACCGTCCCTGCGAGTACTATGGACCGCACGATCCGTTCGATCATGCAGTTGGAGAACGGTGTGTATTTTCACGGCGAGTCACTCTACCAGCCAAACGTCGGTGTGCCCGGTGCCTTCTACCCATTGGTGTCCGCCGGCGCGAGCAGGAAGCCACTCGCCGAGTTCTGTGGGAACGGCTCGCTGGACGACATCGACGTCAAGGGCAAGACAGTGCTCTATGAACTCATGAGAAACATCTCGGCGATGAACCAAGGTCAGGTCATGCTGAGTGCCGGTGGTGTCGGCATGATCTTGGCGAACCAGTTTCTCCAAAGCTACGACACGTTAGCCCAGGAGAACGTCCTGCCGGTGTCGAGCGTCAACTACTTCTCCGGCGCAACCATCAAATCCTACCTGGGAGGATAGCTCCCAGTGGCATCTGGCAAGTATCGGCTTCAGGGGCAGTGCTGGGCACATCACCTGCTCCGTCGATCGTTTTCTTCTCGTCCCGCGGGCCTAGCCGTCAAGGCCCTGGCGTTCTGAAGCCCGACATCACGGGCCCCGGGGTGAACATGCTTGCTGCATGGTCGTTTCAGATCAGGCCACGGTCGGCACCGGTTCTCTCCGAACCGACATTCAACATCATCTCCGGCACATCCATGTCGACACCGCACCTCGTCGACATTGCGGCGCTGATCAAGAGCAAGCACCCGGACTGGTCGCCGGCGGCCATCAAGTCAGCCATGATGACAACGGCTGACATCACCAACCACTCCGGCAATCCCATACTAAACGAGCAGCGCGTGGTAGCCATCTTCGCCACCAAAGCCGGACACGTCAACCCCATGAAGGCCGCTGACCCTGGCCTTGTCTATGACATCACCCGCAAGGATTACATTGGCTACCTCTGCAGCATGTACATGAGCCAGCAGGTGTTGGTGATCACACGCCGGTCGATCGATTGCTTGACCACCATCGTAATCAGCGACCGCCTGTTGAATTACCCGTCAATCTCGGTCGCTTTCCCAGCATCCTGGAATTCAACGGCACCGGTGGACATGAGGCGCAAGGTGAAGAACGTCGAGGAGGTGCCTTCGGTGTACTACACGGCGATCAACATGTCGAGCATCGCGTAGGTGTGGACGTATATTCGAGGGAGCTGGAGTTCATCGGAGCGAACCAGGAGGTGATCTTTTCGGTATACGTGTGGCCGAGGGAGAGTGGTGCAAGGGTGGTGGTGCATGGTGCTCTACGGTGGGTATCCGAGAAGCACACCGTGCGGAGCCCAATCTCCGTCACCTCTGCTTGATCACAAACATGATTTTTCACCGTAGGTCGACATGGCTCGAGCACGTTTATGTCTTTCACGCAACTTGCTCATTATTAGTTTGTCTCGACTTAATTTTCAAAACCAAGGGAAAGGAGGATAAACCCTGGTCTTTGCATCGAGCGGTGCACACCGTTGATACGTCTCCAACGTATCTACTTTTCCAAACACTTTTGCCCTTATTTTGGACTTTAACTTGCATGATTTGAATGGAACTAACCCGCACCGACGCTGTTTTCGGCAGAATTGCCATGGTATTGTTTTTGTGCAGAAATAAAAAGTTCTCGGAATGACCTGGAAATCCACGGAGAATTATTTTGGAAAATATGAAAAATATATGCGGAAAGATCTACGTCAGGGGGCCCACACCCTGTCCATGAGGGTGGGGGCGCGCCCCTCCCCCTGGGAGCTCCCCTGCCTCGTGGGCCCCCTGATGCTCCACCGACGTACCCCCGGACTCCATATATTCACTTTCGGGGAGAAAAAAATCAGAGAGGAAGAATTATCGCGTTTTACGATAGGGAGCCGCCGCCAAGCCCTAATCTCTCTCGGGAGGGCTGATTTGGAGTCCGTTCGGGGCTCCGGAGACGGGAGATCGTCGCCATCGGCATCATCAACCTTCCTCCATCACCAATTCCATGATGCTCACCGCCGTGCATGAGTAATTCCATCGTAGGCTTGCTGGATGGTGATGGGTTGGATGAGATTTACCATGTAATCGAGTTAGTTTTGTTAGGGTTTGATCCCTAGTATACACTATGTTCTAAGATTGATGTTGCTATGACTTTGCCATGCTTAATGCTTGTCACTAGGCCCGAGTGCCATGATTTTAGATCTGAACCTATTATGTTTTCATGAATATATGTGCATTCTCGATCCTATCTTACAAGTCAATAGTCACCTACTATGTGTTATGATCCGGCAAGCCCGAAGTGACAATAATCGGGACCACTCCCGGTGATGACCGTAGTTTGAGGAGTTCATGTATTCACTATGTGTTAATGCTTTGGTCATGTACTCTATTAAAAGGAGGCCTTAATATCCCTTAGTTTCCACTAGGACCCCGCTGCCACGGGAGGGTAGGACAGAAGATGGCATGCAAGTTCTTTTCCATAAGCACGTATGACTATATTCAAAATACATGCCTACATTACATTGATGAACTGGAGCTAGTTCTGTGTCACCCTAGGTTATAACTTCCACATGATGAATTGCATCCGACATAATTCCCCATCACCGATCCAATGCCTACGAACTTTTCACATATTGCTTGTTGCTTATTTACTTTTCCGCCGCTACTCTTACAAAAACTACAAAAACACTACCGTTACTTTTATTGCTGTTACCACTATTTCCATATTACTTTGCTACTGAATTACCTTGCTGTAGATACTAAGTTTCCAGGTGTGGTTGAATTGACAACTCAGCTGCTAATACTTAAGAGCATTCTTTGGCTCCCCTTGTGTCGAATCAATAAATTTGGGTTGAATACTCTACCCTCGAAAACTGTTGCGATCCCCTACACTTGAGGGTTATCAAGACTATTTTCTGGTGCCATTATCGGGGAACATAGCTCTATTCTTTAAGTCACTTGGGATTTATATCTGTTGATCACTATGAAGAATTTGAAGGACTCAAAAACCAAGATCTTTCCCTCAACTACGAGGGGAGGTAAGGAACTGCCATCTAGCTATGCACTTGATTCTCCTTCTGTTATGAGTATATTTGCGACACCTACTCCTGCTATTGAATCTGATATGTCGCATGTTCTTGATGATGCCACTTCTTCTATGTATGATGAAACTACTTCTATGCTTGATAGTAATGTGCCACTAGGTGAATTTCTAGATGAACAAATTGCTAAGGTTAGGGAGAATGCAAATATTGAGACTGATAATATTTATGAATGTGATGATGAAGCTTCTCCCCCTAAGTATGAATTGCCTGTTATCCCTGAGGGTTATGTTATGGATGAAGAAACTGCTAGAGACTTTCTTGCTTGCAATGATAGATATGATCTTAAGAATTTATTAGCTAAACTGAAAGAAAAGTCTTTGAATGCTAGAATGAAACATGACCCTGCTTTTGCTACTTCACCTATCTTTGTTACTAATAAGGATTATGATTCCTCTGTTGATCCTGAGTTAATTACTTTGGTTGAATATGATCCTTTCCATGACTATGAATCTGAAACTGTTGTGGCACATCTTACTAAGTTGAATGATATAGCCACCCTGTTTACCAACAATGAAAAAATTCGTTATTACTATATCCTTAAGTTATTTCCTTTCTCGTTAAAGGGTGATGCTAAGACATGGTTTAATTCTCTTGATCCTGGTTGTGTGCGTAGTCCCCAGGATATGATGTATTACTTCTCTGCTAAATATTTTTTCGATCATAAGAAACAAGCTGCCTTACGGGAAATATATAACTTTGTGAAAATTGAAGAAGAGAGTCTCCCACAAGCTTGGGGGAGGCTTCTCCAATTACTTAATGCTTTGCCTGATCATCCTCTTCAGAGGAATGATATACTTGATGTCTTTTATAATGGACTAACCGATACTTCCAGAGACCACCTGGATAGTTGTGCTGGTTGTGTTTTCAGGGAAAGAACAATTGATCAAGCTGAATTACTATTGAATAATATGCTAGCCAATGAAAATAATTGCACACTTCCTGAACCATCCCCTAAGCCAACTCCGAAGAAGAGGGGAGTTCTATTTCTCAGTCCTGAAGATATGCAAGAGGCAAAGAAATCTATGAAAGAAAAGGGTATTAAAGCTGAAGATGTTAAGAATTTACCACCTATTGGAGAAATACATGGTCTTGATAACCCGACACAGGTAGTAAAGGTAAATTCTCTTTATAGATTTGATGAAGGTTATATTCCTCGTTATAAGTCTGCTAGCCAATGCTTAGATGAGTTTGACAATTTCATTGTGAAACAAGAAAACTCCAATGCTTATGTTGGTAGACAATTGCAACGTAATGCTTATATGATTTAACGCTTGAGTGATTATATGTCTAGAGTTAAAGGTGGATTGAAACTCATTAGTAAACATGCTTCTATGGTTACCACTCAAGTAGAACAAGCACTTAAGGCTCAAAATGATTTTCTCAATGAATTAAATAGTAAGAATAATGATTATGCTGTTAGAGTTGCAACTAGAGGTGGTAAAATGACTCAGGAACCTTTGTATCCTGAGGGCCACCCTAAGAGAATTGAGCAATATTCTCAGAGAGCTAATTTAGATGCACCTAGTTCTTCTAAGAAGAAGAAAAAGAAAAATGATAGAACTTTGCATGCTTCTAGTGAACCTGTAGGTGACACACCTGAGAATCCCAATGATATCTCTATTTCTGATGCTGAGACACAATCTGGTAATGAACATGAACCTAGTGATAATGTTAATGATGATGCTCAACCTAGCAATGATAATGATGTAGAGATTGAACATGTTGTTGATCTTGATAACCCACAATCAAAGAATCAACGTTATCATAAGAGAGACTTCGTTGCTAGGACACACGGTAGGGAAAGAGAAACACGGGTTTAGAAACCCATGCCTTTTCCTCCTAAACCATCCAGGAAAAAGGATGATGAGGATTTTGAGCGCTTTTCTGAAATGATTAGACCTATCTTTTTGCGTATGCGTTTGACTGATGTGCTCAAAACAAATCCTTATGCTAAGTACATGAAAGATATTATTACCAACAAAAGAAAGATACCTGAAGTAGAAATTTCCACCATGCTTGCCAATTACACTTTTAAAGGTGGAATACCTAAGAAACTAGGAGATCCAGGAGTACCCACTATACCTTGCTCCATTAAAGGAAACTGTGTTAAAACTGCTCTATGCGATCTTGGAGCCAGTGTTAGTGTTATGCCTCTCTCTTTATATCGTAGACTTGACTTGAGTAAGTTGACACCTACTGAAATATCTTTGCAAATGGCCGATAAATCAACTGCTATACCTGTCGGTATTTGTGAGGATGTGCCTGTTTGTGGTTGCAAATGTTACTATTCTAACGCACTTTGTTATCCTTGATATTTCCGAGGACGATAGTATGTCTATTATCCTTGGTAGACCCTTTTTGAATACTGTAGGGGCTGTTATTGATTGCAACAAAGGCAATGTCACTTTTCATGTCAATGGTAATGAGCATATGGTACACTTTCCGAGGAAACAACCTCAGGTCCACAGTATCAATTATATTGGAAAAGTTTCAACTATTACTATTGGAGGTTTTGAATTTCCTCTTCCTACTGTCAAGAAGACATATGACATTCTTATTGTTGGGGACATACATATCCCCATTGAGTTAACCTAGTGTTATTCGAAAATTCTCCGGTTTCATGTTATTCGGAAAGAGTTTATTAACAAGACTTGATTAACCTTATTAATGGATTCCTTTTGATGAGCATGAGATGGGTGAATCAAGATAGCACAACCTTCTGTATCCTCCTTTTACTTTCTGTTAATTAGATTAAATAAAGCAAAAATAGTATTTTCTATCTGTTTTCGGACTTATCCCTGCAATAAAAAATACCCCGAAAATAAAAGTTCTCCAAATGCCCTGAAAATGAAATATGATTTTTTCTAGAATATTTGAGAATATATGGCACAGAAAACACAACGAGGGGAGCCAACACCTGGCCACGAGGGTCCACGGCGCGCCCACTGCCTCGTGGGCCCCATGTGGCCCCCTACACTTATTCCTGCACCCATACCCTTCTTCTTCCTCCCAAAAAAATCACTATACAACTCAAGCACGAGTTCTAGCTCATCTTGCTGCCATTTTCGATCTCCTTTCTCAAAGCTCCATTCATAAAACTGTTTGGGGAGATTGTTCTTGTTGGAAATATGCCCTAGAGGCAATAATAAAATGGTTATTATTATATTTCCTTGTTCATGATAATTGTCTATTGTTCATGCTATAATTGTATTAACCAGAGACCGTAATACATGTGTGAATACGTAGACCATAATATGACCCTAGTAAGCCTCTAGTTGACTAGCTCGTTGATCAATAGATAGTTAAGGTTTCCTGACCATGGACATTGGATGTCGTTGATAATGGGATCACATCATTAGGAGAATGATGTGATGGACAAGACCCAATCCTAAGCATAGCACAAGATCGTGTAGTTCGCCTGCTAAAGCTTTTCTAATGTCAAGTATCATTTCCTTAGACCATGAGATTGTGCAACTCCCGGATACCGTAGGAATGCTTTGGGTGTGCCAAATGTCACAACGTAACTGGGTGGATATAAAGGCACACTACGGGTATCTCCGAAAGTGTCTGTTGGGTTGGCACGAATCGGGACTGGGATTTGTCACTATGTGTGACAGAGAGGTATCTCTGGGCCCACTCAGTAGGACATCATCATAATGAGCTCATTGTGACCAAAGAGTTGATCACGGGATGATGTGTTACGGAACGAGTAAAAGTGACTTGCCGGTAACGAGATTGAACGAGGTATTGGGATACCGACGATCGAATCTCGGGCAAGTAACGTACCGATTGACAAAGGGAATTGTATACATGATCGATTGAATCCCCGACACCGATGAGATCATCGTGGAACATGTGGGAGCCAACATGGGTATTCAAATCCCGCTGTTGGTTATTGGCCAGAGAGCTGTCTCGGTCATGTCTGCATGATTCCCGAACCCGTAGGGTCTACACACTTAAGGTTCGATGACGCTAGAGTTGTTATGCGAATTAGTGTGCAGTTACTGAATGTTGTTCGGAGTCCCGGATGAGATCCCGGACGTCACGAGGAGTTCCGGAATGGTCCGGAGGTAAAGATTTATATATGGGAAGTCCTATTTTGGCCACCGAAAAATGTTCGGGTCTTTTTGGTATTGTATCGGGAAGGTTCTAGAAGGTTCCGGAGTGAGGCCCACCTGCGTGGGGGAACCCTGAACGTGGGTAGTGGGGGCAAGGCCCCACACCCCTGGTCAAGGAGCATCAAGATCCCCCCTTAGAAGGAATAAGATCATATCCCGAAGGGATAAGATCAAGATCCCTAAAAAAGGGGGATAACAATCGGTGGGGAAGGGAAATGATGGGATTTCTTTCCCCCACTTTTGCCAACGCCCCAATGGACTTGGAGGGCAAGAAACCAGCCCCTTCCACCCCTATATATAGTGGGGAGGCGCATGGGAGCCGGACCCTCCCCTGGCGCAACCCTCTCCCTCCCCAACACCTCCTCTGTAGTAGTAGTGATTGGCGAAGCCGTGCCGGAGAACTGCAAGCTCCACCACCACGCCGTCGTGCTGCCGGAGCTCTTCCTCAACTTCTCCTCTCCCCTTGCTGGATCAAGAAGGAGGAGACATCCCCGGGATGTACGTGTGTTGAACGCGGAGGCACCGTTGTTCGGCACTTAGATCAGAATCAACCGCGATATGAATCGCTACGAGTACGACTCCTTCATCCGCGTTTTTGTAACGCTTCCGCATCGCGATCTTCAAGGGTATGAAGATGCACTCCCCTCTCTCTCGTTGCTAGTCTCTCCATAGATTGATCTTGGTGATGCGTAGATTTTTTTTAATTTCTGCAACGATCCCCAACAGTGGCATCATGAGCTAGGTCTATGCGTAGTTTCTATGCACGAGTAGAACACAAGTTGTTGTGGGCGTCGATTTTGTCAATTTACTTGCCGTTACTAGTCTTATCTTTATTCGGCGGCTTCGTGGGATGAAGCGGCCCGGACCGACCTTACACGTATGCTTACGTGAGACAGGTTCCACCGACTGATATGCACTAGTTGCATAAGGTGGCTAGCGGGTGTCTGTCTCTCCCACTTTAGTCGGATCGGATTCGATGAAAAGGGTCCTTATGAAGGGTAAATAGAAATTGGCATATCACGTTGTGGTTTTGGCGTAGGTAAGAAACGTTCTTGCTAGAAACCTATAGCACCCACGTATAAACTTGCAAGAACAATTAGAGGACGTATAACTTGTTCTTGCAGCATAAGTCATGTGATGTGATATGGCCAGAAGGATGTGATGAATGATATATATGATGTATGAGATTTATCATGTTCTTGTAATAGGAATCACGACTTGCATGTCGATGAGTATGACAACCGGCAGGAGCCATAGGAGTTGTCTTAATTGATTATATGACCTGCGTGTCAATGAAAACGCCATACAATTACTTTACTTTATTGCTAACCGTTAGCCATAGTAGTAGAAGTAATAGTTGGCGAGACAACTTCATGAAGACACGATGATGGAGATCATGGTGTCATGCCGGTGACGATGATGATCATGGCGCCCCGAAGATGGAGATCAAAAGGAGCAAAATGATATTGGTCATATCATGTCACTTTTTGATTTCATGTGATGTTTATCATGTTTTTATATCTTATTTGCTTAGAACGACGGTAGCATAAATAAGATGATCCCTCATAAAATTTCAAGAAAGTGTACTCCCTAACTGTGCACCATTGCGAAAGTTCGTTGTTTCGAAGCACCACATGATAATCAGGTGTGATAGATTCTAACGTTCGCATACAATGGGTGTAAGCCAGATTTACAGATGCAAAACACTTAGGTTGACTTGACGAGCCTAGCATGTACAGACATGGCCTCGGAACACAAGAGACCGAAAGGTCGAACATGAATCATATAGTGGATACGATCAACATGAAGATGTTCACCGATGATGACTAGTCTGTCTCACGTGATGATCGGATACGGCCTATCATGTCACTATTTGATTGCATGTGATGTTTATCATGTTTATTACATCTTATTTGCTTAGAACGACGGTAGTAAATAAGGTGATCTCTCACTAAAATTTCAAGAATTGTGTTCCAACTGTGCACCATTGCTAAGGATCGTTGTTCCGAAGCACCACGTGATGATCGGGTGTGATAGGCTCTAACGTTCGCATACAACGGGTGTAAGCCAGATTTACACACGCAATACACTTAGGGTTCACTTGACGAGCCTAGCATGTACAGACATGGCCTCGGAACACGGAAGACCGAAGATCGAACATGAGTCGTATAGAAGATACGATCAACATGAAGATGTTCACCGTTGATGACTAGTCCGTCTCACGTGATGATCGGACACGGGCTAGTCGATTCGGATCAAGTTTCACTTAGATGACTAAAGGGATGTCTGTCTGAGTGGGAGTTCATTAAATAATTTGATTAGATGAACTTAATTATCATGAACTAGTCGAAAGGTCTTTGCAAATTATGTCGTAGCTCACGCTTTGGTTCTACTGTTTTAGATTTGTTCCTAGAGAAATTTAGTTAAGAGTTGACAGTAGCAATTATGCGGACTGGGTTCTGATACGTCCAAAACGTATCTATAATTTCTGCTTGCTCCATGCCTCTTTTGGGTGATATTGCTATGATATTTATACACTTCCATACACTTTTGATCATATTTGGACTAACCTATTAACTCAGTGCACCCCAGTGCCAGTTTCTGTTTTCTGCTGTTTTTGTATTTCAGGTTTTCCCATCACGTAAACTGCCAGAAAAATCCCGGAAAAATTATATAAAAAATCAGCGTCCCAGAAGCTTCCCGGCAGCCAAAGTAGAGCCGGAGGGGGGCCACCAGGGCTCCAGGCGCCCTGGTGGTGCGGCCCCCCTCCTGGCCGCGCCCGGGGGGGGGGGGG
>LR738710.1:764937560-765012628 GCA_902687465.1 Secale cereale
GGGGGGGGGGGCGCCTGGGCCCCCAGGCCTCCGCTGATGTCCCCCTTTGGCATATATTTAACACGCGTCCCAAAACCCTCGAGACGGGAACCCTTTTTCGCGATCTCATCTCTGTTCCGCCGCCGCCACGCTTCCAAGATCGGGAGCACCAGGAGAACTCTTCCCGGCACCCTGCCGGAGGGGAGGATCACCACCGGGAGCCTCTCCACCACCATGGACGCCTCCCGGGTGAGTTGTGAGTAGTCTCCCTTGGACCATGGGTCCATGACCAGTAGCTATGTGATGTTCTCCTCCCCTTCTTGTGCTTCACTAATTAGACCTCGTGAGCTGCCCTACATGATCGAGGCACATATGTAATCCTTATGCTGTTGCTATGTTGAGTTTGCTGGGATCCGATAGATTGTGAGATTATGTTCAGATTGTGTTTGAGTAATATATTTGATTTACCTCTTTTATATTTATGTTCATAAGTAATTCTTGCATGTTCTCCGTTGCTATTTATTGCTTTGGCCAAGTAGTAGGTAGTGACTCCAAGAGGGAACGTTATGCTTGATTGTGTGTTCATGCCCCTCGATGACTAGCTTGAGTGACAGAAACATGAGTCTAGGGGATGTGCTGTTGCCACAAGGGGGAAAACAACGGTGCTTGTGCCCGCGGGTGCAAGGATTGTTTACTTTACGCAAAGTTCTTTTAATGCAGTTGTCTGTTGCTTTGAGTTTACACTATGGGTGGGACTCGCAACTTAATACCAGCGAGATGTTCTGGATAGATATCTCAAGGTGGATGATTAGTAGTAGATGCAGATGGATTTCAGTCTACTTGCCTTGGCGTACCGCCCATGCTTTGAACCTCTACCTTTCTTGCAACATAGTTAGCATTGGTTTGCGCACATAATTCTGTCAATTGCCCAGCTGTAATTCGTTTAACTCACATAGCTGTTTTATCGTCTTTTGGGAGAGAGACATCACTAGTGAACATCATGGCACCCCGGTCCATATTACCATCACTGATCACATCCGCTATTTACTTTCTGTTTTTACTTACTATTTGCAGCAATACCTATCACTATTATCACTTGCGTTTGACCCTTTGTAAACGACAAGGCCGGAGGGATTGACAACCTCTCTGTACTCTTTGGGAGCAAAGTTATTTGTATCTGTGTGCAGGTCCACGTTGATTGCTAATATCTGGCGCCGTTAGCAGTTGACACCTTCTTGTTGAAACTAGGAGTCTCAGGGGAAATCGATCCTTGGTATCTTTGCCAAGGGTAAACTTCCGCTACACTGCATCTCAAACCTTCCACTTGGGGTAACCAACGAGGGGCGAGAAGCCATCAAGCAAAGTTTTCTGGTGCCGTTGCCGGGGACTCCACTCTTCAAGATAGGGGAGTTGCACGCTATCTTTTACCTTTACTTTTTAGTCTTGTTAGTTTACGTTTCAGTTTTGCTTTAGTATCTTTTATCGAAAATCACAAAAATAGTTATCTTGCTTGCTTGCTGCTATGGGTTCCACCGAGAACACCAAGTTGTGTGACTTCACTAGTCACAACAATGATGAATTTATTTGCACGCCTATCACTACACCTGCCACTTCAGCACCTTCTTATGAAATTAAACCTGCTTTACTGAACCTAGTTATGAAAGATCAATTCTCCGGTGCTGGAGATGATGCTGCTTTACACTTAAACAATTTTGTTGAACTTTGTGATATGCAAAAGTACCAAGAAATAGATGGTAATATTGTTAACCTTAAGCTTTTTCCTTTCTCCTTGAGAGGAGGAGCTAAAATTTGGTTTCAGTCTTTGCCTAGAAATAGCATAGATTCATGGGACAAGTGCAAAGATGCTTTTATTGGAAAGTACTATCCACCTGCTAAAATTATCCAACTAAGAAGTAACATAATGAATTTTAAACAATTGGATAATGAACACGTTGCCCAAGCTTGGGAACGTATGAAATCTCTTGTCAAGAACTGCCCTACTCATGGTTTGACTACTTGGATGGTTATCCAAACTTTTTATGCAGGCTTGAACTTTACCTCGCGGAACTTGTGTAACGCCCCGGACACACCCGCCGGTGGTCGTTACTCCTGGCGGGATCTAGACTGGCCTCACATATCAATACTAGTCTTTTCTGCGCACTTTGTCCTCACTCGCGCGCACCCGGGAGCAACTTCCCGGTCGGTCACCCATCCTGAAACTACTCCAAGCTGAGCACGCTTAACTTTGGAGTTCTATCCGAATGGGCTCCCGGAAAAGAAGGAATTCCTTATTGATATGAGTAGTCTATCATCCCTAATAAGCCAGGCCATCACATACACCCTCACTCAGAGGAACCGACGTCCTCGTCGGGCCACAAGAACGTTCCCTCTTGGCACAACCGTCTGTGCTTCCAGGACAGCACATGTGCCATGCCGTGTGCCACGACGGGTCACAAACGTCATGCACAACATGACTGCAAACTGTCCGCAAACATCCGTGTAACCGTGAGGGTCGGCTCTGATACCAACTTGTAACGCCCCGGACACACCCGCCGGTGGTCGTTACTCCTGGCGGGATCTAGACTGGCCTCACATATCAATACTAGTCTTTTCTGCGCACTTTGTCCTCACTCGCGCGCACCCGGGAGCAACTTCCCGGTCGGTCACCCATCCTGAAACTACTCCAAGCCGAGCACGCTTAACTTTGGAGTTCTATCCGAATGGGCTCCCGGAAAAGAAGGAATTCCTTATTGATATGAGTAGTCTATCATCCCTAATAAGCCAGGCCATCACAACTTGTTAGATTCGGCCACGGGAGGAACCTTTATGTCAACTACACTTGGTGCTGCCACGAAGCTTCTCGATGAGATGATGACCAACTATTCCCAATGGCACACCGAACGTGCTCCAACAGGTAGGAAGGTAAACTCTGTCGAGGAGATTTCCTCCCTAAATGAAAAAGTTGACTTGATCATGTCTCTACTTTCGAAGCAATCTTCTGTTGATCCTCGTGATGTCCCTTTAAATTCTTTGATTGCTCAAGAACAAGTAGATGTGAACTTTATCTCTAGAAACAATTTTAATAACAATGCTTATAGGAGTAATTTTGGTAGCAATCCTAGACCGTTCCCCTCTAATTCTTATGGGAACAACAATGCTTATCCTAGCACCAAGAACTCCACTACTGAACTAGAGATTATGCTTAAAGGTTTCATCACTACCCAAAAAGCCTTCAATAAGAGTGTAGAAGAAAAACTAAACAAACTAGATGATCTCTCTTCGAAGGTAGACAATTTAGGCCATGAGGTAGAATTGCTTAAAATTAGAACTTCTCCTCTTGAGGAGAGGAAGGTCACTCCTATGAATGCTATTAAAGTGCAAATTAATGACAACATTAGGATGTTGGCTAAACTTAAAGAGAGATGGGCTAGAGAAAGGGAGGAAGAAGATAGAATTAAGAACCTTCCTACCCACCACACTGTTGCTACTATCCAAGTTGTTGAGGATATCCAAACTCTTAGCACCCAATGCACTCCTGGTCCCGTTGGACCTATTAATGGTGATGCTATGACCATAGAAACTACCAAACAAGTGAACCTAAAGGACACCACTACCACTTTACTTGATAGTAGTGACCTTGATTTTGACAATTGCACTCTTATCGAAGTTATTGATTTCCTTCACAAGATGTCTAGAGACCCCCGCACTAGCACGCTTAATCTTGCCTTCACAGAGCATATCACTAATGCTCTCATCAAAGCTAGGGAGGATAAACTTAGAGTAGAAGCCTCCATACCTAGAAAGCTAGAAGATGGTTGGGATCCTATGATAAAAATTAAGTTGAATAACTTCTCTTGATATGCTTTATGTGATGTTGGAGCTAGTACCTCCGTTATGCCCGAAAGAATATATGATATGCTTAAATTGAAACCTTTTGATTCTTGTTCTTTTGGTGTTCGTCTCGTTGATTCTTCCATAAAGAAACCTTTGGGGAGGATCGACGATGTTCTTATCATTGTCAATGACAATTATGTTCCCATTGATTTTACTATTATGGACATTGAATGTGAACCTTCTTGTCCAATTATTTTGGGACGTCCTTTCCTACGCACCGTTGGTGCTATCATTGACATGAAAGAGGGGAATATAAGATTCCAATTTCCTCTCAATAAAGGGATGGAACACTTCCCTCGAAAGAAGATTAAGTTACCTTTTGAGTCCGTTATACGGGCTAGCTATTCTTTTACTCTTGATAAAACTTGATCTCTTTGCATTATGCCTAGCTTAAAGGCATAAAAGAAAGCGCTTTTGGGAGGCAGCCCACATGAATAAAATTTTATTTTGCTTTTGTTGTGTCTTGATGTTTTTACTACATTAGCATCATCATTGTATCTTTGCTTTTCAACATTGTGCCATGTGTAGCCTCTGATTGCAAGAAAGTTCAAAAGTTGTGACGTGCTGTCCAGGAAACAGATTCTGTCCTTGGATAGAAAAATTCGTATAAAATCACCAGATCATCTTTTTGGTCTGAATTTGTTTGACAGCGTGCTCTATACAATTGTCTTTCGGGCGTCTGTTCTGAGTTTTTTGATTAGAGTTGCAGAAGTGCCCCGAAAAAATCATTTACTACCTGCTGTTCTGTTTTTCACAGATTCTGTCCTGTTTTGCCTTTCCTTCATTTTGCAAACCTTGAGCTTGCTTTTTCTTTGCAAAAACCTTTTGGCAATCTTGAGAAACAGTAGACCTTCAAGAATATCCTTATTTCCAGCAAGGAACAATTATTTTATTATGGGTACTAACCTCGCTAATCAGATTATGATGAGTTATGTATGAAGGGAGTTTTCAAGTGTGCGAGGGAAGATGATAAAAAGATTGAGGAGTGTCAAACGCTCAAGCATGGGGATGCCCCCATGCACCCCCAAGAAATATTCAAGGAGACTCAAGCGTCTAAGCTTGGGGATGCCCCCGTGCATCCCCTTCTCCATCAACATTATCAGTTCGTCCTTCGTTCCACTATATTTTTATCACTTCATGTGTTATGTGCTATGCTTGGAGCGTCTTGCTTTTAGTTTCCTTTTTAGTTTTCTTTAGCTTTTCATAACGAGTAGGAACTCAGCTTTCTTTATGTGGGAGAGAAACACGCTCCACTTCTACCTAGAACATAACATAGAATTTTCATGTCTATCTTTGCTGTGTGTGTTCTTTGTCTTTCAATAGCTACTATCATGTTTAGCTTTTAGTTTTCATGCTTATCTTTTTAAAAAGCTTTTGTTTAGTTGGTTGCTTAAACTCTCTTTAGTTATCATGCTTATCTTATTAAGAGAGTTTGCTTCTGTTGCATTGGTTGATATGTCTATGATAAAAATGCTACGTGCATAATGGTGCTTAGTAATTCATGTTTTCTTATGGTTAGTCTCAAATAGCTGGGGGGTTCCCAATGTGTTATTGGAGTACCAACATGATTTGTTTGCCTATGATGTGGTATGGTTTAGTAATATCTTCTTTCAAGAATTTATTTTGATTGACTTGGCGTATGCTCACGCGTATTTAAGACTGTAAAGAAAGTCTGTCAAGCCTTGATGATCTTTTGTTTCTGAGTAGCGATATAACTTCCATGCCTAATTCAATGTTGCTTTGTCGCTCTGCATGATTATGACCGTCATTGTTCTTTTAGTTGGTCGCTCCCAGTCTTTTGCTAACCTCCACCTGTACTAAGCGGACTGACTGCTTGTGCATCCAAATTCTTTTAAAACCAGTTATGCCATATGAGTCCACTATACCTTCCTATACATGGTATTTACCTACCATTCCTAACGGAGACTTTCATGTACCATCTCGAAATTATTCAAAAAAAAGTATTTCTCTTTTGTGCCTCTATTTTAGTTCATGAGGAAGTAGTAGTTAATTCATGATCTTTTTAAGTTGGACAAGCTTCACCCCGGGATTGCATGTGTAATGTGCAAACCCATAATACGAGAAGGAACTGGCAAAGAGTGCGCCCGGCTCAAAAATAATATAACAAACAAACCCTCCTTCAAGCTTTGTTCATGAGAAATCAGAAAACTTTGGCAGTGATAAACAAAGGAGATTAAGAGGATGTGATCGTCCTCATTTGGGAGCCGTTCCTCGAAACTTGTCCATCTCAAGAAGTGATTGAGTTGTCTGCTAGCATTCGTTGACGAAACATGCATATCCAAAAAAAATATTATTACCTCTGTTTTTAAAACCAAGAGCTCTGGTACATGTTTTGTCTTTGTTTCCGACTACGGGTTTTCAACCTTGCCAACAAAAGCCACGGTTCGAGAGTCTCCACCTTCTTTTAAAGCACCAACTACTGAGAGCATGATTGTCATTCTGAGTGTAATGTGCATTGTCCCAGAGTAGCATTGTCTTTTGCATGATTGTGATATCGTTTATGAAGGAAATATGCCCTAGAGGCAATAATAAAGTTGTTATTTTATATTTCCTTACATCATGATAAATGTTTATTATTCATGCTAGAATTGTATTAACCGGAAACTTAATACATGTGTGAATACATAGACAAAACAGAGTGTCCCTAGTATGCCTCTACTAGACTGGTTCATTGATCAAAGATGGTTATGTTTCCTAACCATAGATATGAGTTGTCATTTGATCAATGGGGTCACATCATTAGGAGAATGATGTGATGGACAAGACCCATCCGTTAGCTTAGCAACTTGATTGTTTAGTTTTATTGCTATTGCTTTCTTCATGACTTATACATGTTCCTATGACTATGAGATTATGCAACTCCCGAATACCGGAGGAACACTTTGTGTGCTACCAAACGTCACAACGTAACTGGGTGATTATAAAGGTGCTCTACAGGTGTCTCCGAAGGTACTTGTTGGGTTGGCGTATTTCGATATTAGGATTTGTCACTCCGATTGTCGGAGAGGTATCTCTGGGCCCTCTCGGTAATGCACATCACTTAAGCCTTGCAAGCATTGCAACTAATGAGTTAGTTGCGGGATGTTGTATTACGAAACGAGTAAAGAGACTTGCCGGTAACAAGATTGAACTAGGTATTGAGATACCGACGATCGAATCTCGGGCAAGTAACATACCAATGACAAAGGGATCAACGTATGTTGTTATGCGGTTCGACCGATAAAGATCTTCGTAGAATATGTAGGAGCCAATATGGGCATCCAGGTTCCGCTATTGGTTATTGACCGGAGAGATGTCTCGGTCATGTCTACATAGTTCTCGAACCCGTAGGGTCCGCACGCTTAACGTTTCGTTGACGATATAGTATTGAATGAGTTATGTATGTTGGTGACCGAATGTTATTCGGAGTCCCGAATGTGATCATGGACATGACGAGGAACTCTCGAATGGTCCAGAGATAAATATTAATATATGGGATAATAGTGTTTGACCTCCGGAAGGGGTTTCGGATGTTTCCCGAAATGTTTGGGTACGAGAACACTTTATTTGGGCCAAAGGGGAAAGCCCACGAGGCTTTAGGAAAGTGCAAAAGGAAGTTTTGCGGAGACCAGAGGCTAGACGCCAGGAACCCTGGCGTCTAGGGGGTAGATGCCGGGAACCCTGGCGTCTAGCCCTGGAGTCCGAGTGGGACTCTTTCCTTTCGGGCAAAACCGACTTTGAGGTGGCTTTTGCTCCAAGTCTCGACCCCAGGGCTCAACATATAAATAGAGGGGTAGAGCTAGCACCCAAGACACATCAAGATATACCAAGCCGTGTGCCGGCTACCCCGACCCTCTAGTTTATCCTTCGTCTAGTTTCTGTAGTGCTTGGCGAAGCCCTGCAGAGATTGTTCTTCATCAACAACCGTCACCACGCCGTCGTGCTGCCGGAACTCATCTACTACTTCGCCCGTCTTGCTGGATCAAGAAGGCGAGGACGTCATCGAGCTGAACGTGTGCTGAACACGGAGGTGCCGTACGTTTGGTACTAGAACGGGACGGATCGTGAAGGTGCACGACTACATCAACCGCGTTGATAAACGCTTCCGCTTTCGGTCTACGAGGGTACGTAGACACACTCTCCCCTCTTGTTGCTATGCATCTAGTAGATAGATCTTGCGTGATCGTAGGAAAATTTTGAAAATACTACGTTCCCCAACAGTGGCATCATGAGCCAGGTCTATGCGTAGATGATTTGCACGAGTAGAACACAAGTGAGTTGTGGACGATACTAGTCATACTGCTTACCAGCATGTCATACTTTGCTTCGGCGGTATTGTGAGATGAAGCGGCCCGGACCGACATTACGCGTACGCTTACACGAGACTGGTTTCACCGTTATGATCACTCGTTGCTTAAAGGTGACTGGCGGGTGTCTGTCTCTCTCACTTTAGCTGAATCGAGTGTGCCTACGCCCGGTCCTTGTGAAGGTTAAAACAACACATACTTGACGAAACATCGTTGTGGTTTTGTATGCGTAGGTAAGAACGGTTCTTGCTAAGCCCGTAGCAGCCACGTAAAACTTGCAACAACAAAGTAGAGGACGTCTAACTTGTTTTTGCAGGGTATGTTGTGATGTGATATGGTCAAGACATGATGAGTTATACGGTTTTGTATGAGATGATCATGTTTTGTAAAGTTATCGGCAACTGGCAGGAGCCATATGGTTGTCGCTTTATTGTATGAAATGCAATCGCCATGTAATTGCTTTACTTTATCACTAAGCGGTAGCGATAGTCGTAGAAGCAATAGTTGGCGAGACGACAACGATGCTACGATGGAGATCAGGGTGTCGCGCCGATGACGAAGGTGATCATGGCGGTGCTTTGGAGATGGAGATCAAAAGCACAAGATGATGATGGCCATATCATGTCACATATTTTGATTTGCATGTGATGTTTATCTTATTATGCTTCTTATTTTGCTTAGAACGACGGTAGCATTATAAGATGATCCCTTACAAAATTTCAAGGTAGAAGTGTTCTCCCTGAGTATGCACCGTCGCGACAGTTCTTCGTGCTGAGACACCACGTGATGATCGGGTGTGATAGGCTCTACATTCACATACAATGGGTGCAAGCCAGTTTTGCACACGCAGAATACTCGGGTTAAACTTGACGAGCCTAGCATATGCTGATATGGCCTCGGAACACTAGAGACCGAAAGGTCGAGCGTGAGTCATATAGTAGATACGATCAACATAAGATGTTCACCATTGAAAATACTCCATCTCACGTGATGATCGGACATGGTTTAGTTGATTTGGATCACGTGATCATTTAGATGACTAGAGGGATGTCTATCTAAGTGGGAGTTCTTATGTAATATGATTAAATAGAACTTTAATTTATCATGAACTTAGTCCTGGTAGTATTAGCATATCTATGTTGTAGATCAATAGCTCGCGATGTTGCTCCACGTTTATTTTTATATGTTCCTAGAGAAAACCAAGTGGAAAGATGTTAGTAGCAATGATGCGGAATTGTTCCGTGATATGAGGATTATCCTCATTGCTGCACAGAAGAATTATGTCCTTGATGCACCGCTAGGTGACAGACCTATTGCAGAAGCTGATACAGACGTTATGAACGTTTTGACAAAAGCTCGGTATGATGACTACTTGATAGTTTAAGTGCACCATGCTTTACGGCTTAGAACCGGGACTTCAAAACGTTTTGAACACCACGGAGCATATAAGATGTTCCAAGAGTT
This sequence comes from Secale cereale, assembly GCA_902687465.1. Classification (NCBI taxonomy): domain Eukaryota; kingdom Viridiplantae; phylum Streptophyta; class Magnoliopsida; order Poales; family Poaceae; genus Secale; species Secale cereale. The sequence continues at coordinate 764,947,205 of LR738710.1, forward strand.
GAAATTAGTATTTCATACTCATGCCCGTGTCGAGAGGTATAAGACCTCTGACAGTACTTTGCCTACAAGATGGAGGAGAATAGCTCAACCAGTGAGCATGTGCTCAGATTGTCTGGGTACTGCAATTGCTTGAATCAAGTGGGAGTTAATCTTCCAGATAAGATAGTAATTGACAAAGTTCTCTAGTCACTATCACCAAGTTAGTAGAACTTCGTGATGAACTATAATATGCAAGGGATGACGAAAGTAATTCCCGAGCTCTTCACGATGCTGAAATCGGCGAAGGTAGAAATCAAGAAAGAGCATCAAGTGTTGATGGTTAACCAGACCACTTGTTTCAAGTAAAGGGCAAAGGGATAGAAGGGGAACTTCAAGAAGAATGACAAGCAAGTTGTCACTCCCATGAAGAAACCCAAAGCTAAACTCAAGCCTGAAACTAAGTGCTTCTACTGCAAAGGAAATGGTCACTGGAAGTGGAACTGCCCTAGATACTTGGCGGATAAGAAGGATGGCAAAGTGAACAAAGGTATATTTGATATACAGATTATTGATGTGTATTTTACTAGTGTTCATAGCAACCCCTCGGTATTTGATACTGGTTTAGTTGCTAAAGAGTAGTAACTCGAAATGGGAGTTGCATAATGAACAGAAACTAGTTAAAGGATGAAGTGACGATGTGTATTGGAAGTAGTTCCAAGATTGATATGATCATCATCGCACACTCCCTATACTTTAGGGATTAGTGTTGAACCAAAATAAGTGTTATTTGGTGTTTGTGTTGAACATGAATATGATTTGATCATGTTTATTGCAATACGGTTATTCATGTAAGTTAGAGAATAATTGTTGTTCTGTTTACGTGAATAAAACCTTCTATGGTCATACACCCAATGAAAATGGTTTGTTGGATCTCGATCGTGTGATACACATATTCATAATATTGAAGCCAAAAGATGCAAGGTTAATAATGATAGTGCAACTTATTTGTGGCACTGCCGTTTAGGTCATATTGGTGTAAAGCGCATGAAGAAACTCCATAGTGATGGACTTTTGGAATCACTTGATTATGAATCACTTGGTGCTTGCGAACCATGCCTCATGGGCAAGATGACTAAAACTCCGTTCTCCGGAACTATGGAGCGAGCAACAGAGTTGTTGGAAATCATACGTACTGATGTATGCGGGCCAATAAGTGTTGAAGCTCGCGGCGGGTATCGTTATTTTCTGACCTTCACTGATGATTTGAGCAGATATGGGTATATCTACTTAATGAAGCACAAGTCTGAAACATTTGAAAAGTTCAAAGAATTTCAGAGTGAAGTGGAGAATCATCCTAACAAGAAAATAAGAGTTTCTACGATATGATCGTAGAAGTAAAATATTTGAGTTAGCGAGTTTGGCCTTCAGTAAAAACAATGTGAAATAGTTTCACTACTCACGCCACCTGGAACACCACAGTGTAATGGTGTGTCCGAACATCATAACCGTACTTTTTTTAGATATGGTGCGATCGATGATGTCTCTTACCGATCTACCACTATCACTTTTGGGGTTATGCATTAGAGACAGCTACATTCACGTTAAATAGGGCACCATCTAAATCCACGGAGATGACACCGTATGAATTGTGGTTTGACGAGAAACCTAAGCTGTCATTTCTTTAAGTTTGGGACTGCGATGCTTATGTGAAAAAGTTTCAACATGATAAGCTTGAACCCAAATCGGAGAACTAAATCTTCATAGGATACCCAAAAGAAACTGTTGGGTACACCTTCTATCACAGATCCGAAGGCAAGGTCTTTGTTGCTAAGAGTGGATCCTTTCTAGAGAAGGAGTTTCTCTCGAAAGAAGTGAGTGGGAGGAAAGTAGAACTTGATGACGTAATTGTACCTTCTCCCGAATTGGAAAGTGGATCATCACAGAAACTAGTTCCAGTGATTCCTACACCAATTAGTGAGGAAGCTAATGATGATGATCATGAAACTTTAGATCAAGTTTCTGTTGAATGTCGTAGATCAACCAGAGTACGTTCCGCACCAGAGTGGTACGGCAACCCAGTTTTGGAAGTCATGTTACTAGACCATGATGAACCTACGAACTATGAGGAAGCGATGATGAGCCCAGATTCCGCAAAATGGCTTGAGGCCATGAAATCTGAGATGGGATCCATGTATGAGAACAAAGTATGGACTTTGGTTGACTTGCCCGATGGTCGGCAAGCCATTGAAAATAAATGGAGGTTTAAGAGGAAGACTGACGCCGATGGTAATGTTACTGTCTACAAAGCTCGACTTGTTGCAAAAGGTTTTCGACAAGTTCAAGGTGTTGACTACGATGAGATTTTCTCACCCGTAGCGATGCTTAAGTCTGTCTGAATCATGTTAGCAATTGCCACATTTTATGAAATCTGGCAAATGGATAACGAAACTGCGTTCTTTAAATGGATTTATTAAAGAAGAGTTGTATATGATGCAACTAGAAGGTTTTGTCAATCCTAAAGGTGCTAGCAAATTGTGCAAGCTCCAGCGATCCATCTATGGACTGGTACAAGCATCTCGGAGTTGGATTATACGCTTTGATAAGTTGATCAAAGCATATAGTTTTATACAGACTTGCAGTGAAGCCTGTATTTACAAGAAAGTGAGTGGGAGCACTACAACCTTTCTGATGAGTATATGTGAATGACATATTGTCGATCGGAAATGATGTAGAATTTTTTGGAAAGCATAAATGAGTGTTTGAAAGGAGTTTTTGAAAGAAAGACCTCGGTGAAGCTGCTTACATATTGGGCATCAAGATCTATAGAGATAGATCAAGACACTTGATAAGACTTTCGATGAGTACATACCTTGATAAGATTTTGAAGTAGTTCAAAATGGATCAGTCAAAGAAGGAGTTCTTGCCTGACTTGTAAGGTGTGAAGTTGAGTAAGACTCAAAGGCAGACCACGGCAGAAAAATATAGAGAGAATGAAATTCATTCCCTATGCCGCAGCCATAGGTTCTATAAAGTATGCCATGCTGTGTACCAAACCTGTTGTGTACCTTGCCATGAGTTTGGCAAGGAGGCACAATAGTGATCTAGGAGTAGATCACTGGACAGCGGTCAAAATTATCCTTAGTAACGGGATGACTAAGGAAATGTTTCTCGATTATGGAGGTGATAAAGAGTTTGTCGTAAAGGGTTACGCCGATGCAAGCTTTGACACTAAATCCAGATGACTCTAAGTATCAATCTGGATGCGTATTGAAAGTGGGAGCAATTAGCTAGAGTAGCTCCATGCAGAGCATTGTAGACACATAGAAATTTGCAAAATACATACAGATCTGAATGTGACAGACCCGTTGACTAAACTTCTCTCACGAAGCAAAACATGATCACACCTTAGTACTCTTTGGGTGTTAATCACATAGCGATGTGAGCTAGATTATTGACTCTAGTAAACCCTTTGGGTGTTGGTCACATGGCGATGTGAACTATGGGTGTTAATCACATGACGATGTGAACTATCGGTGTTAGATCACATGGCGATGTGCACTAGATTATTGACTCTAGTGCAAGTGGGAGACTGAAGGAAATATGCCCTAGAGGCAATAATAAAGTTGTTATTTTATATTTCCTTACATCATGATAAATGTTTATTATTCATGCTAGAATTGTATTAACCGGAAACTTAATACATGTGTGAATACATAGACAAAACAGAGTGTCCCTAGTATGCCTCTACTAGACTGGCTCATTGATCAAAGATGGTTATGTTTCCTAACCATAGACATGAGTTGTCATTTGATCAATGGGGTCACATCATTAGGAGAATGATGTGATGGACAAGACCCATCCGTTAGCTTAGCAACTTGATCGTTTAGTTTTATTGCTATTGCTTTCTTCATGACTTATACATGTTCCTATGACTATGAGATTATGCAACTCCCGAATACCGGAGGAACACTTTGTGTGCTACCAAACGTCACAACGTAACTGGGTTATTATAAAGGTGCTCTACAGGTGTCTTCGAAGGTACTTGTTGGGTTGGCGTATTTCGAGATTAGGATTTGTCACTCCGATTGTCGGAGAGGTATCTCTGGGCCCTCTCGGTAATGCACATCACTTAAGCCTTGCAAGCATTGCAACTAATGAGTTAGTTGCGGGATGATGTATTACGGAACGAGTAAAGAGACTTGCCGGTTACAAGATTGAACTAGGTATTGAGATACCGACGATCGAATCTCGGGCAAGTAACATACCAATGACAAAGGGAACAACGTATGTTGTTATGCGGTTCGACCGATAAAGATCTTCGTAGAATATGTAGGAGCCAATATGGGCATCCAGGTTCCGCTATTGGTTATTGACCGGAGAGATGTCTCAGTCATGTCTACATAGTTCTCGAACCCGTAGGGTCCGCACGCTTAACGTTTCGTTGACGATATAGTATTGAATGAGTTATGTATGTTGGTGACCGAATGTTATTCGGAGTCCTGGATGTGATCATGGACATGACGAGGAACTCTGGAATGGTCCAGAGATAAATATTAATATATGGGATAATAGTGTTTGACCTCTGGAAGGGGTTCCGGATGTTTCCCGAAATGTTTGGGTACGAGAACACTTTATTTGGGCCAAAGGGGAAAGCCCACGAGGCTTTAGGAAAGTGCAAAAGGAAGTTTTGCGGAGACCAGAGGCTAGAAGCCAGGAACCCTGGCGTCTAGGGGGTAGACGCCGGGAACCCTGGCGTCTAGCCCTGGAGTCCGAGTGGGACTCTTTTCTTTCGGGCAAAACCGACTTTGAGGAGGCTTTTGCTCCAAGTTTCGACCCAGGGCTCAACATATAAATAGAGGGGTAGGGCTAGCACCCAAGACACATCAAGATACACCAAGCCGTGTGCCGGCTACCCCGACCCTCTAGTTTATCCTCCGTCTAGTTTCTGTAGTGCTTGGCGAAGCCCTGCAGAGATTGTTCTTCATCAACAACCGTCACCACACCGTCGTGCTGCCGGAACTCATCTACTACTTCGCCCGTCTTGCTGGATCAAGAAGATGAGGACGTCATCGAGCTGAACGTGTGCTGAACGCGGAGGTGCCGTACGTTCGGTACTAGATCGGGACGGATCAAGAAGGTGCACAACTACATCAACCGCGTTGATAAACGCTTCCGCTTTCGGTCTACGAGGGTACGTAGACACACTCTCCCCTCTCGTTGCTATGCATCTAGTAGATAGATCTTGCGTGATCGTAGGAAAATTTTGAAAATACTACGTTCCCCAACAGTTTATTCTGAAATCATTGTATCTAGTCATCACTTAAACCTTGGAGGTGCCCCTGCATTTATGTTTTGCTTCACTAAAGGGGGCAAGCGAGATATCACTTTATCATATTTGCACACCATGCTCATTACAAATCTATTTGATGTTTCAGTATCATATTGTAAAACTTTCAGTTCTTTGTGATTTTCTCATGAGGCAACTTAATTACTACAGATTCATTGTCTCAGTAAGCTTTTGTCATATGACTATGAAAAGTCCTATATGGTTAATAGCATGTCACCACAGAAATTATTCTTGTTATCATTTACCTACTCGAGGACGAGCAGGAATTAAGCTTGAGGATGTTGATACGTCCAAAACGTATCTATAATTTCTGCTTGCTCCATGCCTCTTTTGGGTGATGTTGCTATGATATTTATACACTTCCATACACTTTTGATCATATTTGGACTAACCTATTAACTCAGTGCACCCCAGTGCCAGTTTCTGTTTTCTGCTATTTTTGTATTTCAGGTTTTCCCATCACGTAAACTGCCAGAAAAATCCCGGAAAAATTATATAAAAAATCAGCGTTCCAGAAGCTTCCCGGCAGCCAAAGTAGAGCCGGAGGGGGGCCACCAGGGCTCCAGGCGCCCTGGTGGCGCGGCCCCCCTCCTGCCCGCGCCGCGGGGAGGGGGGGGGGCGCCTGGCCCCCCCAGGCCTCCGCTGATGCCCCCCTTTGGCATATATTTAACACGCGTCCCGAAACCCTCGAGACGGGAACCCTTTTTCGCGATCTCATCTCTGTTCCGCCGCCGCCGCGCTTCCAAGATCGGGAGCACCAGGAGAACTCTTCCCGGCACCCTGCCGGAGGGGAGGATCACCACCGGGAGCCTCTCCACCACCATGGACGCCTCCCGGATGAGTTGTGAGTAGTCTCCCTTGGACCATGGGTCCATGACCAGTAGCTATGTGGTGTTCTCCTCCCCTTCTTGTGCTTCACAAATTAGACCTCGTGAGCTGCCCTACATGATCGAGGCACATATGTAATCCTTATGCTGTTGCTATGTTGAGTTTGCTGGGATCCGATGGATTGTGAGATTATGTTCAGATTGTGTTTGAGTAATATATTTGATTTACCTCTTTTATATTTATGTTCGTAAGTAATTCTTGCATGTTCTCCGTTGCTATTTATTGCTTTGGCCAAGTAGTAGGTAGTGACTCCAAGAGGGAACGTTATGCTTGATTGTGGGTTCATGCCCCTCGATGACTAGCTTGAGTGACAGAAACATGAGTCTAGGGGATGTGTTGTTGCCACAAGGGGGAAAACAACGGTGCTTGTGCCCGCGGGTGCAAGGATTGTTTACTTTACGCAAAGTTCTTTTAATGCAGTTGTCTATTGCTTTGAGTTTACACTATGGGTGGGACTCGCAACTTAATACCAGCGAGATGTTCTGGATATATATCTCAAGGTGGATGATTAGTAGTAGATGCAGATGGATTTCGGTCTACTTGCCTTGGCGTACCGCCCATGCTTTGAACCTCTACCTTTCTTGCAACATAGTTAGCATTGGTTTGCGCACATAATTCTGTCAATTGCCCAGCTGTAATTCGTTTACCTCACATAGCTGTTTTATCGTCTTTTGGGAGAGAGACATCACTAGTGAACATCATGGGACCCCGGTCCATATTACCATCACTGATCACATCCGCTATTTACTTTCTGTTTTTACTTACTATTTGCAGTAATACCTATCACTATTATCACTTGCGTTTGACCCTTTGTAAACGACAAGGCCGGAGGGATTGACAACCTCTCTGTACTCGTTGGGAGCAAAGTTATTTGTATCTGTGTGCAGGTCCACGTTGATTGCTAATATCTGGCGCCGTTAGCAGTTGGCACCTTCTTGTTGAAACTAGGAGTCTCAGGGGAAATCGATCTTTGGTATCTTTGCCAAGGGAAAACTTCCGCTACACTGCATCTCAAACCTTCCACTTGGGGTAACCAACGAGGGGCGAGAAGCCATCAGGTTCGTAAACTGAGGATTGTCCTCATTGCTGTGCATAAGGATTATGTCCTTAATGCACCGCTCAGTGTGCTGAACCTCGAGCGTCGGTTGTGGATGTTGCGAACATCTGACATACACGTTTTGATGACTACATGATAGTTCAGTGCGTAATGCTAAATGGTTTAGAATTGAGGCACCAAAGACATTTTTTGAAACATCACATAACATATGAGATGTTCCAAAGACTGAAATTGGGATTTCAGGCTAGTGCCCACGTCAAGAGGTATGAGACCTCTGACAAGTTTCTTAAGCCTGCAAACTAAGGAGAAAAGCTCAATCATTGAGCATGTGCTCAGATTGTATGAGTACTACGATCGCTTGAATCGAGTGGGAGTTAATCTTCCAGATGAGATAGTGATGGTTCTCCAAAGTCACAGCCACCAAGCTACTAGATCTTTGTGATGAACTATAACATATCAGGGATAGATATGATAATCCTGGAGCTATTCGCGACACCGCAAAAGTAGAAATCAAATAGGAGCATCAATTGATTGATGGTTAGTAAAACCACTAGTTTCAAGAAGGGCAAGGGAAAGAAAGGGATACTTCATGAAACGACAAATCAGTTGCCGCTCTAGTGAAGAAACCCAAGGTTGAACCCAAACCCAAGACTAAGTGCTTCTGAAATGAGGGGAACGGTCACTGATGCAGAACTACCCTAGATACTTGGTAGATGAGAAGGCTAGCAAGGCCGATAGAAGTATATTGGTGAAGGAAATATGCCCTAGAGGCAATAATAAAGATGTTATTTGTATTTCCTTATATCATGATAAATGTCTTTTATTCATGCTAGAATTGTATTGACCGGAAACTTAGTACATCTGTGGATACATAGACAAAACAGTACGTCCCTAGTATGCCTCAACTAGACTAGCTCATTGATCAAAGATGGTTATGTTTCCTAGCCATAGACATGAGTTATCATTTGATCAACGGGATCACATCATTAGGAGAATGATGTGATGGACAAGACCCATCCGTTAGCATATCATTATGATCGCTTAGTTTTACTGCTATTGCTTTCTTCATGACTTATACATGTTCCTATGACTATGAGATTATGCAACTCCCGAATACCGTAGAAACACCTTGTGTGCTATCAAACGTCACAACGTAACTGGGTGATCATAAAGATGCTCTACAGGTGTCTCCGAAAGTATTCGTGGTGTTGGCATAGATCAAGATTAGGATTTGTCACTCCGAGTGTCGGAGAGGTATCTCTGGGCCCTCTCGGTAACACACATCACAATAAGCCTTGCAAGCAAAAGACTAATGAGTTAGTCACGAGATGATGTGTTACGAAACGAGTAAAGAGACTTGCCGGTAACGAGATTGAACTAGGTATAGAGATACCGACGATCGAATCTCGGGCAAGTGACATACCGATGACAAAAGGAACAACGTATGTTGTTATGCGGTTTGACCGATAAAAGATCTTCGTAGAATATGTAGGAGCCAATATGAACATCCAGGTTCCGCTATTGGTTATTGACCGGAGATGAGTCTCGGTCATGTCTACATAGTTCTCGAACCCGTAGGGTCCGCACGCTTAACGTTTGATGACGATCGGTATTATGAGTTTATGAGTTTTGATGTACCGAAGGTAGTTCGGAGTCCCGGATGAGATCACGGACATGACGAGGAGTCTCGGAATGTCCGAGACATAAAGATTGATATATTGTAGGACTATATTCAGACACCGGAAGTGTTCCGGAAAAGTTTCGGATTTAACTGGAATGCCGGAGGGGGTTACCGGAACCCCCTACGAGGGGGGATGGTCCATAGTGGGCCTTGAGGAAAGGAGAGAGGCAGCCCATAGAGGCTGGCCGGCGCCCCACCTAGGGATCCTAGTTGGACTAGGATTGGGGGGCGCCACCTCTCCCTCTTTTCCTTTCCCTCTCTTCCTTCTTGATGGACTCCTACTAGGAATAGGATTGCAATCCTATTCCTAGTAGGATTGCCCTAGCCGCACCATAGGAGGCCGGCCGGCCCTCCCCTCTTGCTCCTTTATATACGGGGGCAGGGGGGCACCCAAAGACACACAAGTTGAATTGTTCCAGCCGTGTGCGGTGCCCCCCTCCACAGAAACACACCTCGGTCATACCATCGCAGTACTTAGGAGAAGCCCTGCGCCGGTAGATACATCATATCCGTCACCACGCCGTCGTGCTGACGAAACTCTCCCGTGAAGCTCAACTGGATCAAGAGCTCATGGGACGTCATCAAGCTGAACGTGTGCTGAACACGGAGGTGCCGTACGTTCGGTACTTGATCGGTTGAATCGCGAAGAAGTTCGACTACATCAACCGCGTCACTTGACGCTTCCGCTTCCGGTCTACGAGGGTACGTAGACACACTCTTCCCTCTCGTTGCTATGCATCTGGTAGATAGATCTTGCGTGATCGTAGGAAAATTTTAAAATACTACGTTCCCCAACAATTGGATATACATTATAATGTGTAATTTACTAGTACTCCTAGTAGCACTAGGGTATTAAATACCGGTTCGGTTGCTAAGTGGTAGTAACTCGAAATAAAAAGCTACGGAATAAACAGAGACTAGCTGAAGGTGAGATGACGATATGTGTTGGAAGTGTTTCCAAGGTTGATGTGATCAAGCATCGCATGCTCCCTCTACCATCGAGATTGGTGTTAAACCTAAATAATTGTTATTTGGTGTTTGCGTTGAGCATAGACATGATTGGATTATGTTTATCGCAATACGGTTATTCATTTAAGGAGAATAATGGTTACTCTGTTTATTTGAATAACACCTTCAATGGTCATGCACCTAAAATGAATGGTTCATTGAATCTCGATCGTAGTGATACACATGTTCATGCCAAAAGATATAAGATAGTAATGATAGTACCACATACTTGTGGCACTGCCATTTGAGTAATATTGGTATAAAATGCATGAAGAAGCTCCATGTTGATGGATCTTTGGACTCACTCGTTTTTTGAAAAGTTTGAAACATGCGAACCATGTCTATTGGTTTATACGCATGAAGAAACTCCATGCAGATGGATCGTTTGGACTCACTTGATTTTGAATCACTTGAGACATGCAAATCATACCACATGGGCAAGATGACAGAAAGGCCTCGTTTTCAGTGAGATGAAACAAGAGAGCAACTTGTTGGAAGTAATACATTTGATGTGTGCAATCCAATGAGTGCTGAGGCACGTAGTGAATACCGTTATGCTCTTACTTCACAAATGATTTGAGTAGATTCTAAGTATATTTACTTGATGAAACACAAGTCTGAATTATTGAAAGGTTCAAGTAATTTCAGAGTGAAGTTGAAGATCGTCGTGACAAGAGGATAAAATGTCTATGATATGATCATAGAGATGAATATCTGAGTTACATGTTTGGTACACAACTAAGACATTGTGGAAATTGTTTCACAACTAATACCGCCTGGAACACCATAGTGTTATGGTGTGTCCGAACATCATAGCTCCACCCTATTGGATGTGGTGCAAACCATGATGTCTCTTATCGAATTACCACTATCGTTTACGGGTTAGGCATTAGAGACAACCACATTCACTTTAAATAGGGCACCACGTAATTCTGTTGAGATGACACCGTATGAACTATGGTTTAGAGAAACCTAAGCTATCATTTCTTAAAAGTCCGGGGCTGCGATGCTTATGTGAAAAGGGTTTAGCCTGATAAGCTCAAAGCCAAAGCGGATAAATGCATCTTCATAGGACACCCAAAACAGTTGGGTATACCTCCTATTTCGGATCCGGAAGCAAAAGTGATTGTTTCTAGAAACGAGTCATTTCTCGAGGAAAAGTTTCTCTCAAAAGAATTGGGTGGGAGGATGGTGGAGACTTGATGAGGTTATTGAATCGTCACTTCAACCAGTGTGTAGCAGGGCACATGAAGTTGTTCTTGTAGCGCCTACACCAATTGAAGTGGAAGCTGATGATAGTGATCATGAAACTTTGGATCAAGTCACTACCAAACCTCGTAGGTCGACAAGGATGCGTACTATTTCAGAGTGGTACGTAATCCTGTCTTGGAGGTCATGTTGATAGACAACAATGAACCTACGAGCTATGGAGAAACGATGGTGGGCCCAGATTCCGATAAATAGCTCGAGGCCATAAAATCCGAGAGGATCCATGTGTGAAAACAAAGTATAGACTTTGGAAGAACTACTTGATGGTCGCATGGCTATTGGGTAGAAATGGATTTTAAAAGGAAGACGGACAATGATGTTAAGTATCACCATTAAGAAAGCTCGACTTGTCGTTAAGATGTTTTCCGAAAAGTTCAAGGAGTTGACTGCGGTGATACTTTCTCACTCGTAGCGATGCTAAGAGTCTATTGGAATTGTATTAGCAGTTACTCCATTATTTATGAAATCTTGCAGATAGGATGTCAAAACATTGTTTCCTCGACAATTTTCTTGAGGAAAGGTTGTATGTGATACAACTAGAAGGTTTTTGTCAATCCTAAAAGATGCTAACAAGTATGCAAAGCTCCAGCAATCCTTCTAAGGACTGGAGTAAGCATCTCGGAGTTGGAATATACGCTTTGATGAGATGATCAAAGATTTTGGTTTTATACAAAGTTTATGAGAAACTTGTATTTCCAAAGAAGTGAGTGGGAGCACTATAGAATTTCTGATGAGTATATGATGTTGACATATTGTTGATCAGAAATGATGTAGAATTTCTGGTAAGCATATAGGGTTATTTAAAAGTGTTTTTCAATGGAAAATCTGGATTAAGGTACTTGAACATTGAGCATCAAGATCTATAAGGATAGATAAAAAAGGCTTAATAGTACTTTCAAATGAATACATACCGTGACAAGATTTTGAAGGAGTTCAAATAAGATCAGCAAAGAAGGAGTTATTGGCTGTGTTATAAGGTGTGAGAATTGAGTGAGACTCAAGACGAAGGTCATCCCCTATGATTTAGACGTAGGCTCTATAGTATGCTATGATGTGTACCGCACCTGAAGTGTGCCTTGCCATGAATCAATCAAGGGGTACAAGAGTGATCCAGGAATGGATCAGATGACAACGATCAAACTTATCCTTAGTAACTAGTGGACTAAGGAATTTTCTCGATTATGGAGGTGGTAAAAGAGTTCGTCGTAAAGGGTTACGTCGATGCAAACTTTGACACTAATCCGGATGACTCTAAGTAGAGCAGTTATTTGGAATAGCTCCAAGTAGCGCATGGTAGCTGCATCTACAAGATGACATAGAGATCTGTAAAGCACACACGGATCTAAAAGGTTCAGACCCGTTGACTAATAACCTCTCTCACAAGCGATATATGATCAAACCCCATGGGTGTTGGATTCATTACAATCACATAGTGATGTGAACTAGATTATTGACTCTAGTGCAAGTGGGAGACTGTTGGAAATATGCCCTAGAGGCAATAATAAAATGGTTATTATTATATTTCCTTGTTCATGATAGTTGTCTATTGTTCATGCTATAATTGTATTAACCGGAGACCGTAATACATGTGTGAATACGTAGACCACAATATGTCCCTGGTAAGCCTCTAGTTGACTAGCTCGTTGATCAATAGATGGTTAAGGTTTCCTGACCATGGACATTGGATGTCGTTGATAACGGGATCACATCATTAGGAGAATGATGTGATGGACAAGACCCAATCCAAAGCATAGCACAAGATCGTGTAGTTCGTCTGCTAAAGCTTTTCTAATGTCAAGTATCATTTCCTTAGACCATGAGATTGTGCAACTCCCAGATACCGTAGGAATGCTTTGGGTGTGCCAAACGTCACAACATAACTGGGTGGATATAAAGGCACACTACGGGTATCTCCGAAAGTGTCTATTGGGTTGGCATGAATCGAGACTGGGATTTGTCACTCCGTGTGACGGAGGGGTATCTCTGGGCCCACTCGATAGGACATCATCATAATGAACTCAATGTGACCAAAGAGTTGATCACGGGATGATGTGTTATCGAACGAGTAAAAGTGACTTGTCGGTAACGAGATTGAAAGAGGTATTGGGATACCGACAAATCGAATCTCGGGCAAGTAACGTACCGATTGACAAAGGTTCCGGAGTGGGGCCCGCCTGTGTGGGGGGACCCACATGAACGTGCGTAGTGGAGGCAAGGCCCCACACCCCTGGTCAAGGAGCACCAAGATCCCCCCTTAAAAGGAATAAGATCATATCCCGAAGGGATAAGATCAAGATCCCTAAAAAATGGGGATACCAATCGGCGGGGAAGGGAAATGATGGGATTTCTTTCCCCCACCCTTGCCAACGCCCCAATGGACTTCGAGGGCAAGAAAGCAGCCCCCTCCACCCCTATATATAGTGGGGAGGCGCATGGGAGCCGGACCCTCCCCCTGGCGCAGCCCTCTCCCTCCCCAACACCTCCTCCATAGTAGTAGTGCTTGGCGAAGCCCTACCGGAGAACTGCATGCTCCACCACCACGCCGTCGTGCTACCGGAGCTCTCCCTCAACTTCTCCTCTCCCCTTGCTGGATCAAGAAGGAGGAGACGTCCCTAGGCTGAATCAACCGCGATCTGAATCGCTACGAGTACGACTCCTTCATCTGCGTTCTTGTAACGCTTTCGCGTCGCGATCTTCAAGGGTATGAAGATGCACTCCCCTCTCTCTCATTGCTAGTCTCTCCATAGATTGATCTTGGTGATGCGTAGATTTTTTTTAATTTCTGTAACGGTCCCCAACAGTTCCTTGGTATGTGACTCCTCCATTGGTCCAATTAGTTTTTGTTCTAGTGCTCTATTTATTGCAAATTTTTGCTGCTGTGGTGACCTTGTTCTTGAGCTTGCATGTCAAATTTTTTTGGTCCCAAGTAGTTCTAATGCATGATATAGTCTCTAGGCACTTGTAGGAGTTGTTGCTATCAATCTTGTTGAGTTTGGTTCACTTTTATTTTGAGTTACTAAAAATTTCAGAAATTTTCAAAGGAGGAAAATGATAAAGAGATTGTTGAGAGGCTCCTCCAGTAAACGTTCAGAGGATAAGAAGAAGGAAGAAAATAAGAAGCCCAAATATAATCTTCCTCGCATTGCGGAAGTTCGGCCGTGTGAATGGCCTTGTAATGAGTTCATGAAAGCCATCGGGATTTATGAAGACTTTTATTATTTGGCGAACAACGCAGGCCTCACCGACTTCCTCCACGACCAGCGTGAACAATATCTCTTACTCACTAATATTTTCACACAAAACTTTCATTTTCATGCTAAGAAATCTCCACCTACAGTGGAGTTTCGTTTATATGATGAGGTTAAGGAGATATCATTCTTAGAATTTTGTGAAGTATGCAAGATACCCTTTGAAGGTAGACTTGATGAACCACGTCATGAAGACGTTGAAGGGTTTATTGACATGATAGCTGTAGGGGAAACTAGACAAGTCTCAGGGGCAAGAATTACTAGTATACATTTTCCTGTTGTGCGCTACTTTGCTTTATTTGCTAGTAGATCTTTAATTGGTCGCGGGAACAGTGGGAATCTTAGTGCCCCTGATATTGTCATTTTGCGCCATGCTTTGTTTCGAGACACAACTTTTAGCTTGGGTGCCGTCGTTGCTAAACAATTAAGTTTGAACTGCTCAAAGGGCCCCGTCTTTGGAGGCATCTTTGCTTCTCGCCTTGCTGAACATTTTAGAATACCTATTAGGCATCGTGAGAAGGAAGAAAAATTGCTTGCCCCCGTTTATCTAGATTATATGAGTATGATAGCACATGATTTTATTGTTAAAGACAAGGAGAAGTTGCTTAATTATAAATTGAGGTTTGATGAAAAATATTGTGAGATTGTTACCTTGCCTGCACCATCATGAGAATGGAACTAATTTTCGCGTGGCTGGATGTACACTGATGCCATTGTGAATCTGCACATGTAGGTTTACTAGGGAAAAGCCGGTCATCACCGACCTGGGGCTTTATGTGGACGTGTTTTGTATATCACTGCGCTCGAGCGTGCCAACGACCTTCAAGTTCTTCACAGGTAATAAGCAAGGGCATTGCTTTTTGAGTTGATCCATTCAAACTGCTCTTTTTAATTTGGGAACCCATATATACTAGGGTATAAATGCTGTAATCTAGGATTTTTTTGCCATACATCACTGTGCATATATATACTAGTCTACTGCAAATTCTTGTTCTGCCAATTGAAGGAATTTGTTGGAGAAGTTGTTAGTGAATGTGATTGTTCAGGATTTGAAACTGATATATGCTCTTGTTAATGTGACTGTTATTTTTTCATGCATCCAGATACAGAAGCATCCCAAGCTCATCGCCCTGGGCACTGCCGTGCTCGACCTTCGGTGCGCCCCCGACGTGTTGCTCCAAGTGGTCTGCTAGTACCTTGGGCAACATCAATGCCAAGGTCAGTCGGTGACGCCCAGACCCCGGTAGATAGCTGCGGTTCATGCATGGGATGGTTGGCTTATTCTTGATGTTCAGTTGTTGTTGTAGAGCACAAGTCGAAGGTCCCTCAGCGCATCGCGGCTCACCAGTCAGGATGGTTGCTGCCATTGTGATGGCTCTGTTGAAGCTGCAAGCCGAGGCGGTGTGAATGCAGGTCTATTGGAACTCTGATTTTTCGCGCGCCATGGCGGGATGGACACTGATGGCATTGTGAGTCTCTACATGTAGGTTCGCCGGAGCTTTCCAACAGCCTTCAAGCTCTTCATCGGTAATAAGCAAGGCATTGGAGGGGGGTAAAACCCCAATTCACACCGCTGGACAGCAGTAAACTCCTTCTCCCTCACCTCCCTCCTCATTCCAGTGGCTCCCTAGAGCATCCAAGGCCACAGGACATTTCTTTACTACTCCCTCTACCCTCTGGACACCGTTGGCCACGCCCTGGACGCCAGTCAATGCCAATGGCAGCCAAAAGCATGCTCTGGAGCGCGCTACAGTGCCCTGGCGCACTGTAGCCTCGCCCAACCAGGAGCCCCCGACCACCTCGGGCCTCCTCCTCGTGTCCCTCGAGGTCTCCTCGACGTTCGCAACCTGCCGGGCTTTCGGCCTTATCCTCCCCTGCCCTCCTCCTCTCTCCACGAGCTCGCCCGAGCGCGTCCATGGGCGTTGCTCATGGTGCACCGCGGCTGCACCTATAAAAAGCCTCCCCCGAGCACCCCTTGCCTCTTCTGGACCCTACTCTCTCCCGTGCACCTCCCAGACATCCTCAACCTCTCTCCCGTGGCCTCATACCCTCTCCATGGCCAGAGTGCCGCCGCCGACTCCGCTCTGATTCGGGCAAGGAGGACTCCCCCGCTCCTCCTCTCCCCACCAGTAGATGCGCCAGGGTCCGGTGACTCTTCCCCCCCTTCTCCTAACGTTCCGGGGCACCGTGCCTCCCCTTCTCGCGGACACCTGAATGGCCGTCCGCCAAGGTCTGTGCTGGGGCCGCCTCGGCCGCCGTCCGCTGGCCTCAGCCCACCTCCCGGATGCGCCGCTCCTCGAGGAACCCTCCGGTGGCCTCGGCCTAGCCAGAGGTGGCCTGTGCCGCCGGGGGCAAGCGCCGGCGTCGCGCGGCCAGAGCCTTCCCTCCCCTCTGTCGCGGGAGCGGGAGGAGGAAGATGACCCTGCAGGGGGCCCCACCTGGCAGCGACCCGGCCAGCAGGGCCCAGCAGTTCAAGTGGAGGTGGTTACGGCGCAGCCCGCCTCCCCAGCGCGAAAGCGTATCCCCGGAAAGCCGCCTCCGGCGTGGCCCCCCTGCGCATGTGCGGCCGAGCCGCTGGGCCGGTCCACGGCCTATCCACCGCCCTGAGCACAGTGAAGGGTATACCCCCTTTTCCCTGTTCTTTTCTTTTCCAGACAACTTCATAAATTCATTTATAATTCATTTGAACTCCAAATTGCATGATTCAAATTTCTAGTAGTCTCTAAAATCATGCTCTATCACATGGTGCAACATGCACACTTTTCCAGAAACATTTCCTTCACACATAATTATCAAATGCCAATATTTCATTTTCTGTGATGAACTTTAGAAAATCACAGAGGGCTCAAATTTGATCCAAATGCAGTGGTTCAAATTCCTAGATGCTTGTCATATCCAAACTTAGTTTTGGAACATTTTTATTAATACTTTATGTACCCCACCAAATATTGAGCCGTTTCTTCATATTTATCAGCTTTGCAAAATCCTAGGAAATTCATTTGAATTCCAAATCCAGTGAAACCAACTCCTAGATGCTTCTAAAGTCATGACTTGTTGATGGGTGCCTTTGCTCATCATTCAAGAAAATATTTCTGTATACTTCTTTCAAATCCATGAACCCCTTGGTTCCATCACATTGAAATGATCCAAGCTATTCATTGATCCAATACCTATGAAACCACCTTGGTTATTTTTCATATGACCAGAGGTATCCTAGAAAAGTCCAACTCCTATTTTTAGAGCACTTTTATTTTTGCTTTGATTGTGTTACTTATTATGATTGTTTCCATCGTTAGTTGACGAAATAAACGGAATACTCGGAGATGGACCAGAAGGTTTGAAGACTCGGGAGAACAAGGCAAGCAGCCCTTTGACCATGTTCAAGAGACCTTTTTATGCATGTCTCATAGCACCTTATTATCAATGCATCGGAATCATGTTGAGGTGGAGACCACTTTGGTTGCTACCTTTGTTGCTTACTATTGAAACTTGCATCAAACATGACCCTACCTTCCTATGAGGGTTATGTGGGTGGGAGTAGATAGATGTATGCTATAGTAGTTGGCTACGCAAAATGGGTCAGGGTTATGCATTGAGTGAAACAAGTGTGGTCTGACAAACTTGCAAACGACCCAGAGGGTGCCATTAATGCCCCTGGGAGATGATGAGGAGCTAGGGCACTACTTGGTGAATAAGTAGTGTGCCGAGGCTTGACGAAACTGTTGTTTACAGAGATGGATTAGATTTATGTGTGACTACCGTCCCAACCAAACATGCGCAACCACTCTACCCTTATATGGGAAAGGGCATTATTGATTACCTAGGGCGATACTAGCATGGTGACCGCATTACTAGTGACGGGGGTGACATGAGGCCACTCTCGGGACGGGGTCGTTCTTGGATAGACGGCCATGACTGTCTTTACAGGGCACCGGACACACCGTTGGTACCCCGTGCTTGTGGTATGTGATGAATATGGGAGCAAGGCTCCAAGAATCTTGAGATGTGAAATGTGGGGCACGGGGCTGTTACCAATCGAGTGGACTCCATATTAGTGTCGTCTAGGGAAAGATAGTGATCGGGTGCTTACCCCGGGTACTTGAGGTACCGCGGGTCGTGGATGTCACGGAAGTTCCCCGGATCTTGTGGGTAAAGTGTGCAACCTCTGCAGAGTGTCAAACTATTCGAATAGCCGTGTCCGCGGTCAAGGACAGTTGGGTGGTGCTACTTAGACTATGTCCATATGTTTCTGGAAAACAACGCGGTATGATGGTATGGTTGATGTGATTGTGAGAAAGTCACAATGAGCTTGAGCATGAGTTGATTACAACTCTTTCTTGATAATGATGTCTGTGACCTCCTGATACTTGTTGCAGACACATGCATGTCCATGTTATAAGTTGATCATACTTGCATATGAAAAACTAGCTTTCCGCAAAACTGCCAATTTAGCAGTAGAGCCTTGCATAATTATTCTGTTATCACACTTGGGTTGCTTGCGAGTACATTCAAAGTACTCATTGGCTTGCCACTGGTTATTTTATTGGCCAGGCATGAGAGAGCAGGTTATGTTGAAGATTTCTTGGTGACAAGCATGCGAGCTAGGACGCTTCCAAGTCAGAATGCTTGTAGGGTTAAGGCAGATGGCATGGGTCCAAGTTGTTATTGAAGATTTCCGCTGCGACGATATACTCAAGACTTGACCTTAATGGTCCTATTTGTGTAATACGGTATGTATGGATGTAAGACTCTTGTTATTCAGCTTCTGTGTGTTCAGTGAGCATTGATCTCTGGGATCACTGTACACGTGCATTCGGTGATCTCGACTTATGAGTCGGGGTCCCCACAGAGCTGGTATCAGAGCCATCCTGACTGTAGGAAGTCTTAGTTAGCATGGTCGTTAGTTAGGGTAAAACTATTTTCAAAACTATTACTAGTTTTCAAAACTATCTATACTTCTCTTCCCTTCTCAGTTTTTCGAAAACTAGGCTATACTTGATCTCTTCCCCTTCAAAACCTTGGTCGCTAAAACCCTTATGCCCCAGACCACTGGATTTTCTGTAATCCTCGTGGAGTGCACCTTGCCAAACACTCACCCGCCACTTCTGCGCACAAGATTGGCGACACCACGACAAGACGAGACCAACGGAAATTACATCCTCGATGGATGAAGACATGAAGACCCAGAAGATGGTGACATCCACGACACTTCCCCAGGATGGTGCAACCATAGCATGCGATGACCATGGGATGAGTTGTGCAAAATCATGATATGCATCGCTAATAGAGTAATCCTGTCACTACCGTTGTTGTATCGACAACCACCGGTGGATGAGAACCTCGCCATTTGGTCCGCCTCACTATAGTGAGCAGGAAAACGGTTCTCTTCGTCCCCCGCTCTTAGTGTCGATGTTTTCATCAACGAAACCGACATGTTGGACCTCTATTATGCCTTGTAATTGTCATTGCATATGGATTGCCTACCTGGTACCCTCGACGCCCCAGAAGGCACAAGGGATCGTCATGATTAAAGAGACAAGAGAAGACAAGTCAACGCCAGCTACAAGGAGGCACCTTCACCACATCACCTCATCAGGCGAGAAGTTGTTGGAGATTCTTCAGGCTCAACCCGGATCGTTCATCAAGCAACTACAAGGGACATAGCAACACCCGAGGAAGCTCAGAAGACTGCACGAGGCACAAGTCACGACACTGAGTCCGAGAACCCCTAGGGCAGGATGAGTCGTGTATCCCCTATGCGCAGTCGAGTCCGTATGATGGTTCGAATAGAACCATGATTGTGAGTTGCTTGCTTTTATTTGTTTGTGTAAGTCGCACTTTTGCCCCAGGCAACAAGTGCATGGCTATATCACCTTCCTTGCCTTGTTTCTTTTGTTTCGGCCTTTTTGCACCTGTTTGTTGCACCTGCACTATAGAACCCCCTTTAGGCATTTCCCCTCCTTT
Organism: Secale cereale; assembly: GCA_902687465.1. NCBI lineage: Eukaryota > Viridiplantae > Streptophyta > Magnoliopsida > Poales > Poaceae > Secale > Secale cereale. The sequence goes on from LR738710.1 coordinate 764,967,646, forward strand.
GCGCTACTTTTTCCCTCTCTTCTCTCTCTCCCCAACTGAAGACCCGCAAGACAAGATGCACCAAGGATTCTACCTCGGCAACCAACTGGCACTGAAGACTTCTGCTACAACCTCCACGACCAATTGCAACCCCGTAGAGTTATGTTTAACCCTCCAGACCAGTAACCCTCTTCATAGACCCTTTGAGACTTCACGAGACACTCCAGCTCGAACCCTTAACCATGTGCCTAACCTATAAATATTGCGAGCGAACCAGTTAAGCCCTTATAACCTTGCACAACACTGGGTTCGTAAAGGAACTAGTGGACACAGTGAGTGAGCACATTTTCATCCTAATATAGCACAAGAACTGACGATGCCATAGATAGACCAGTTCGAGGATATTGGACAGATGACTTGGTGGCTTTATATCAGTGACTTCGAGGAACTATCTGAGACCTTGGAGGATTGTGAGGTTTTTATGTTGGTAGGATCATGACCTTGGCAAGCATGTAGAAGTACCCATTGGGCATGATATTTGGATTTATGTAGGTGATTCTGGATGCTAGATATGTCTGCATGGTTTGGAGTAAATTGGATATGGACCGATGATCTTGATCATGGTACCATGCTTCTCGGTGGACAATAACCTAGGAGATTGGATTATTTGTCGGAGTTGATTTAGGGATCTATATAATCATGACCTTGGAGTTTACTTGACCCGGATGATGACAATTTGGTGGACATACTATCGTAATGCATAGTCCTTCCAAGTATTTGGGTATTATAGGGATTTGAGATCTTGTGGAACACCGTAGACATCAGATTCGTAGAATTGTTGGATCATGTGGTGATTGATGGAATTACCGGGCTATTGGAATTGATCTATAGGAAGGAAACAAAATCTTGGAGTGGCATATGACGTGTTTCCTTAGAATAGAGATGCCTTATCGTAAGCCTTGCAAGAATAGGTTGAGTGCTTGGATTGTGGTGATTATTTAAGCTTAGTAGCATGTGTGACCTACCCATGGATTTTTAGGGGTAGACATACATATGGATTTGGGGATCGTAGACAAGTGCAATTTTGTTAGACCGTATCTTGAGAGTCATGAGGATATGTATGGCATGAGTGGTGATTAAAGTTGGTCTATGCGAGAAGATGCTTTTTCGTTCGGAGTACTAGATAGAGCTATTGGCATCTCAGAAACCGTGCTTAAGGATAAGATGATATATGTTCACTCACTCACTAGAATCCTTGAAACCCTTAAGCCCCACCAAGCCATAACCTGGTCAGATTCCGACCACGGGCCTTCGCTCTAAGTCAGGAAGGCCTCTACAAATACTCAGCGGAGACCACCACCAATACCCCAGCCTACCTTGCGTACCCCCATAGACCTCATGGAGTAATTGGACAAGTTGGGTAACATCATTATTTGGATGGCCTACTTGTCTGCCCGAAGACAAAGAAGAGACGGACAGCTGGATAGAAGACATTTGAAGACTGCCCTGTCAAGAAGGAAGATCTACACCGACCACCGTCGTCAAGAAGTAAATTTCCGTGTCGAAGACCGGGCGTATCTGCAAACCACTCCTCTCGAAGGAACCGAGTATTTCCGTGTCGAAGGGACGCTCGCACCAAGATTTATCGACCCTTCTTCAAGACCACTGAAAGACAATAGTAGGCGGCTCCCAGCTAGATTTACTACCTGAGATACCCTCCGTGCACCAAATCTTCCACGAGCCCCCACTCTGGAAGTACTTCTTACCTCCTAGCTAGCCCGATGCCCGCAAGGACATCGATCACCGATCCTTTGACAGCTAACCCAACCTAACCTATGCAAGAGACCCCTCAGCAACCTGCATCAAAGAGGGTAACAAGCAAGAGCCACACCACCAAGTACTTCAAGATTCCATGGAGCACCATTCGGAAGCAGAACCGACAAGATGAAGTGAAGACTACCCCGTATCCGAGACTCCACCTTTCTTTCTACGCCTAGTCTGGGAATCTCGGGGACGAGATTCTTGTAAGGGGGGTAGGTCTGTCACACCCTGATTTTCATGCCACTTTGCTTAAGCTAATTATCATGTTAAAAATGTGGATTTACAAAAACTTTTGTGTGTTTTTGACTTTCCTTGATTTGACTTTTGTCTGCTGTTTGTTAGTGCTCTAAAAATCAAATAAATCCTCCAACTCTTATACTTCATCTCCTTGACTCAAAACCTTTTCCCAATGATCATGCCATGTGTATAGAACAATATAGAATTTTCTTATAAAAATATTTTGGCCAAATAGTATTTTCTAAAATTAGTTTTCCAAAAACCCCTGAATTGAGGTTTGCACTGCAAGTACCTTATTTAGGGTGTGAAAAATCTTTCAAAAAGTATATTTGAATCCTATTAGGTATAGGACCCCCAGAAACCACAAAAGTATAATTTTAAAAGTTATTTTTATATTTTATTTAAAAGCTTTTTCTTAAGGCCAGAAATGGTCTTTAATAGGGAAAAATTATTTAACTATTTCAAAAATATTTGCCAAAATTCAAGGAGACTCATAGGACATATATTGTCCATATACAAGAGTTTCAGCACATGGTCATGTTCAAAATATTGGGAAAATCCTTCCAAAACCCTTCCTGGATATTTCAAGCTTTTGAAATATTTACAAAGGAAATATTCTCCAAAAATTCCAGGGAAATTCTATCATGTCAAATATGACATATTTGATGATCTTGCAAAGCCTCATGCCTTGAAGATCAAGGGAACATCATCTAATCCCCTAAAAACCATTCTGTCCATATTTGAAGTTTGAGCAACTCTACATTGCCAAACTTGTCCAAATGCTCTCAAACTTGGTGCACATGCTAAAATGATGTAATCAGGCATCCATGCAAAATGGCACAAGTTTTGGAGGAGCATAACTTGGTCTAAGTGCCCCAAAACAATTTCTGTTCAAATTCAAATTTGAACAACTTTACATTGTCAACTTTTTACCTGGGGCCTCAATCTTTGTGGGCATGATCAGTACCCCAAATGATGATGCTACACCAAGTGGTGCATCAAGGGGAGATGAATAGCTCAACTCAAACAAGGTGAAACCATTTCTGTTGATTTCTAGGGTTCACCAAAGTTACATTGGCAACTCTTTCCAAATGAGCTCAATTTGGTGAAAGGCCCTAATTATATGTGACTTTTGATCCTGTTAAGTGTCATGGCAAGTGGGGATCATTTGCTTGACCAAACACTGATCAAACACCTTCTGCCAATTTACCAAAACCAGTGTTTGGACCCCTTTTACTTTTTCCCTTTACCTCAAATTCCTACCACAACTTCTCCTGATCATCTTCTACCCCCAGTAACTTCTCTATGGCCTCAGCTCAATCATTGGAGGGGGGTAAAACCCCAATTCACACTGCTGGACAGCAGTAAACTCCTTCTCCCCCACCTCCCTCCTCATTCCAGTGGCTCCCTAGAGCATCCAAGGCCACAGGCCATTTCTTTACTACTCCCTCTACCCTCTGGACACCGTTGGCCACGCCCTGGACGCCAGGCAATGCCAATGGCAGCCAAAAGCATGCTCTGGAGCGCGCTACAGTGCCCTGGCGCACTGTAGCCTCGCCCAACCAGGAGCCCCCGACCACCTCGGGCCTCCTCCTCGTGTCCCCCGAGGTCTCCTCGACATCCGCAACCTGTCGGGCTGTCGGCCTTATCCTCCCCTGCCCTTCTCCTCTCTCCATGAGCTCGCCCGAGCGCGTCCATGGGCGTCGCTCACGGTGCACCGCGGCTGCACCTATAAAAAGCCTCCCCCCCGAGCACCCCTTGCCTCTTCTGGACCCTACTCTCTCCCGTGCACCTCCCAGACATCCTCAACCTCTCTCCCGTGGCCTCATACCCTCTCCATGGCCAGAGTGCCGCCGCCGACTCCGCTCTGATTCGGGCAAGGAGGACTCCCCCGCTCCTCCTCTCCCCACCAGTAGATGCGCCAGGGTCCGGTGACTCTTTTCCCCCCTTCTCCTAACGTTCCGGGGCACCGTGCCTCCCCTTCTCTCGGACACCCGAATGGCCGTCCGCCAAGGTCTGTGCTGGGGCCGCCTCGGCCGCCGTCCGCTGGCCTCAGCCCACCTCCCGGATGCGCCGCTCCCCGAGGAACCCTCCGGTGGCCTCGGCCTGGCTAGAGGTGGCCTGTGCCGCCGGGGGCAAGCGCCGGCGTCGCGCAGCCAAAGCCTTCCCTCCCCTCTGTCGCGGGAGCGGGAGGAGGAAGATGACCCTGCAGGGGGCCCAACCTGGCAGCGACCCGGCCAGCAGGGCCCAGCAGTTTAAGTGGAGGTGGTTACGGCGCAGCCCGCCTCCCCACCGCGAAAGCGTATCCCCGGAAAGCCGCCTCCGGCGTGGCCCCCCTGCGCATGTGCGGCCGAGCCGCTGGGCCGGCCCACGGCCTATCCACCGCCCTGAGCACAGTGAAGGGTATACCCCCTTCTCCCTGTTCTTTTCTTTTCCAAACAACTTCATGAATTCATTTATAATTCATTTGAACTCCAAATTGCATGATTCAAATTTCTGGTAGTCTCTAAAATCATGCTCTATCACATGGTGCAACATGCACACTTTTCCAGAAACATTTCCTTCACACATAATTATCAAATGCCAATATTTCATTTTCTGTGATGAACTTTAGAAAATCACAGAGGGCTCAAATTTGATCCAAATGCAGTGGTTCAAATTCCTAGATGCTTGTCATATCCAAACTTAGTTTTGGAACATTTTTATTAATACTTTATGTACCCCACCAAATATTGAGCCATTTCTTCATATTTATCAGCTTTGCAAAATCCTAGGAAATTCATTTGAATTCCAAATCCAGTGAAACCAACTCCTAGATGCTTCTAAAATCATGACTTGTTGATGGGTGCCTTTGCTCATCATTCAAGAAAATATTTCTGTATACTTCTTTCAAATCCATAAACCCCTTGGTTCCATCACATTGAAATGATCCAAGCTATTCACTGATCCAATACCTATGAAACCACCTTGGTTATTTTTCATATGACCAGAGGTATCCTAGAAAAGTCCAACTCCTATTTTTAGATCACTTTTATTTTTGCTTTGATTGTGTTGCTTATTATGATTGTTTCCATCGTTAGTTGACGAAATAAACGGAATACTCGGAGATGGACCAGAAGGTTTGAAGACTCGGGAGAACAAGGCAAGCAGCCCTTTGACCATGTTCAAGAGACCTTTTTATGCATGTCTCATAGCACCTTATTATCAATGCATCGGAATCATGTTGAGGTGGAGACCACTTTGGTTGCTACCTTTGTTGCTTACTATTGAAACTTGCACCAAACATGCGCAACCACTCTACCCTTATATGGGAAAGGGCATTATTGATTACCTAGGGCGATACTAGCATGGTGCCCGCATTACTAGTGACGGGGGTGACATGTGGTCACTCTCGGGACGGGGTCGTGCTTGGATAGGCGGCCATGACTGTCTTTACAGGGCACCGGACACACCGTTGGTACCCCGTGCTTGTGGTATGTGATGAATATGGGAGCAAGGCTCCAAGAATCTTGAGATGTGAAATGTGGGGCACGGGGCTGTTACCAATCGAGTGGACTCCATATTAGTGTCGTCTAGGGAAAGATAGTGATCGGGTGCTTACCCCGGGTACTTGAGGTACCGCGGGTCGTGGATGTCACGGAAGTTCCCCGGATCTTGTGGGTAAAGTGTGCAACCTCTGCAGAGTGTCAAACTATTCGAATAGCTGTGTCCGCGGTCAAGGACAGTTGGGTGGTGCTACTTAGACTATGTCCATAAGTTTCTGGAAAACATCGTGGTATGATGGTATGGTTGATGTGATTGTGAGAAAGTCACAATGAGCTTGAGCATGAGTTGATTACAACTCTTTCTCGATAATGATGTCTGTGACCTCCTGATACTTGTTGCAGACACATGCATGTCCATGTTATAAGTTGATCATACTTGCATATGAAAAACTAGCTTTCCGCAAAACTGCCAATTTAGCAGTAGAGCCTTGCATAATTATTCTGTTATCACACTTGGGTTGCTTGCGAGTACATTCAAAGTACTCATTGGCTTGCCACTGGTTATTTTATTGGCCAGGCATGAGAGAGCAGGTTATGTTGAAGATTTCTTGGTGACAAGCATGCGAGCTAGGACGCTTCCCAGTCAGAATGCCTGTAGGGTTAAGGCAGATGGCATGGGTCCAAGTTGTTATTGAAGATTTCTGCTGCGACGATATACTCAAGACTTGACCTTAATGGTCCTATTTGTGTAATACAGTATGTATGGATGTAAGACTCTTGTTATTCAGCTTCTGTGTGTTAAGTGAGCATTGATCTCTGGGATCACTGTACACGTGCATTCGGTGATCTCAACTTATGAGTCGGGGTCCCCACAGGAATCTCGCGCTCATGGGTCATGGAGTCAGCTGCCATCATGGCCATTGTGCTAGCAAACGGAGGGGTAAGGCACTGAGTAACAGAGACACACATCTCAACAGATTTGAGTAGTTTTTGTTTACTCAATTTTTTATTCTTAAAAACTTGTGAACTTCAAGATTCAAGTTGAGGACAAGTTCCTCGGCTTCTGAGCAATTTTGAGTAGTTATTGTTGCTTACAAACTTAGAATTTGAGATTGGGCGATGAAGCCTTTTTTGTCTTGTGTAATTGTGTTATATGCTATCAGTCATGTAATGCAAGCAGATTTATTTTTTTCCTTCAAGAGATTTCACCTTTGAACAGATGCTGGAGCTGATACCTTCATGTTAAACATGTGTTGGTTTATATGTTGATTTATGTCTGCCCATGTCGGTCTATAGGAGAATTTTTTGCTCCTTTGCAGTGTAGGAATTAAAGATAGTTGAATAATAGGAATATATGTACCAGTGCAATCTGTTCATAACTCTTAAACTATCACTGTCCACTTCAGTAAAACTTCTAATCAGGTTGATTTCTGTTTTGTGCTCCACAGACACAATGGTCCGGCAAGCTGCTATGGTGGTCAAGTTTGAGCTACTCATGTACTACAAAAACATCAAAGGTCATCACTATCGTAGACAGGTAATCTGCTGTACATTATCACCATTCAGCTAAATATACAACTTTTACCAGTTTTGATGGAGAGATGCACATCCAAGCTTTTCTCTTTGTAACTCGACTTTCCCTTTAGGTTCAAATGTTGACAATTGTGGAGTATTCCCTACTTCTGTGCTAAAGAAAAACAACAAGGGAAAAGATATGATTTCTAGTAGGAGACCGTAATATGTTTGTTCAATTAATTAACCTGCTATCATCTCAATTCATTAACTTCCCGTGGTTGAAGAAATTAAATGCACACACTTGAGACTTGTTTTGAAAATTTTGTCATTCCCACAGGAGATTATTGATGGATATATGTCATTCTCTAAATGGAAAGCACATTCATTCCACATTTGATCAGTACGCTTACCGGCGGAAAATATATAAAGGATGAATCGTTTCTCTTCATCTATGGAGGGGTACATAGTGGATCCTTCTATTTATGTTCAGAATATAGTAGCTTTAGCCTCTTATGTGTTGACAAAATGATGAACCCTTTGCTGCATTATACTAGTAATTGATGGTTTGCATTTTTTTAAAAGCAGCCAACTGAAAGATTTTAAAAAGAAATAGAAGGGTTAATGATTTGGGATCCCAACCCAATGAAGATGCACAAAAGTACCAACGTGCAGTGAGGAGTCGAAGGAATACATGTAAAATTCTAGATGTAGGCTACCAGTATTAACCAGGTTCTTCAAGTCTATTTCAAGAATAATACTTTCGTCCTTGATTACTATGTATAAAACAGAGCATACAAAACTGCTTGCCGAGACACACCTGATCCCATTTTCCTGTAGTAGTCAGTGTTAGTTTCCATTGCAAAGTTTTGGAACATTTAATTTCACACACTAATCTCTGTCGTCTCTTGACTATTTTGTTTGTACCAAAAAGCATCTGACTTTGATTTCTAGCAAAGATATATTACTAAAACCATAGCCTGTTGTTTTGGTGTTTGCAAAAAAAAGTGTGATTATGGGTTTGACTTGACTCGATTGCTTTGCACATATCGAAGGTTTTCTAGCTTCATTATCCAAAGGCCTCTTGAGCTCAATGTTTGTGCCAAATCAAATATGTTCATCTCCTCGCGTTGCGATCTCCAGCAGTGCTACCCTGGAGACCATGCAAGGATCATGAAAACACTCCATCCTTAATTTTGCTTCCATTCATTGTCGACTCGTTCGTTCTTTGCCCAACTCTTGACAAATCTGAAGGATTTTATAGTTTTACTAGTATTGATATATATTACATATTTTCTAGGTCAGGTTAGGGTATAGTTTATTCGTGCATGTTTAAAATATTTAGAGAGAGCTAGTATCTTGTAATTTAGTTTAGTAGTGGTTCAAATATTTAGAGAACTTGTGACCTGTATCCATTGTCTGAATTATTAACTTGTGCAGAATTGAAGATGTTAGGACTGAACCACCAGTTGATATACATACCTTCACTGATGATTGATTGATTGTAACCAAAAGAAAACTTTTGCAGCGTCTCGCTAACCACAAGAAGCAACTTGGAGCTCCTCTCTAACCTTGCAGGTGGGCGCGCCTGTGTTTTGGAACTACCAGCGTGTTACCAGTTTGTAAAATCTTGTTTTTTCAAGTAGTTACAGGGTAGTGTACAATTATCTGGGTTCATGATTGAATCATTGTTTCATTTTCCTGTAGCATGGATATGCGTTGGTTAGTCTCGAATATTTTTATGGTATCTCTTGTGTTGTGTCCATTCGAGAGAGACTTGACTCTCTTGTTTGAATATTACAGGCTGAGAGGCCAGGTGGAGTCGGTTTCCAAGCTCATGGGGCCAGGTGGAGTCGGTTTTCAAGCTGAAGGGGCTTGACATGAAGACCATCCAGTAGCCCGTACACGGTGTCTTGATCTAGGCTCCCATGACTGCCTTCTTGGCTACAACTACTTAGGTGAGTCCCTGGCCTCTCTTTCCTCGCGGGTCTCCTCCAGGAACTAGCTTTCTAGCTATGGCCATCGAGCCGATGATATAGTGCTTGTGGTCTTTGGTGATGGTCTTTTGGCCATCGAGTTGATGGTTCAGTTATTTCGAACTGTGTTGGTGGTCTTCTTGCCACCACAATCTTGCTATTTTGGTTATCTTATGTATGCTGATGCAATACAAGTTAACACTTCTATATGATTTGTGAGATGTTATTATGCTCCTGTCATAATAAAAAATGGATTCCCCCCTACAACTTGATTTAATCTCACCTGGAACAGATCAATATCACCTCTCAATAAGTTAGTAGTATCAAGTTCATCTAACTCTTAGTCCATTAGAATCTTGCCCCCATCAGTAACTAGTTTGGAGAACCAACTCCCTGATTGCAGTGGTGTTTATTGGTGGTATTTGATCGCTGCATTATTATTGACTGGTAGGAGACGAAAGTTGAATTGATTGAAAGTTGGGAGTGTATGAGTCATGAATGCTCATTCAGAACAGTCGCGATGTTTTCTTGAGACTATTTGATGAACCATTGGTTTTCTAAAACATATGTGCAATCACAATCAAAGTTCTATCATGGACATGAGGGACCCTTATTAGAGTTATTTTGTTGAACACCAGAAGTTCTTACAATATTTGCCATTGAGAGCTGGTTGAGGTTAAATAAACCAAGTGCGTCTGGTTTCTCGGGCTAGAAAGTTTTGTTTTTGTTCTAACAAAACAATGCTAGTAACACAAGATTGACTTTGGCAGGTTGGTGCATGGTTAATATTTGTGTTGAAAGTAGTGTCTTGTTATTAAATTCCCCCTCCGGTCCTTTTTACTCTGCATATAAGAATTGTCTGAAGTCAAACTTCGTAAAGTTTTGACCATATTTATATGAAAAAATATCAACATCTACAATGCTAAAGTTATACAATATGAAAATTTAAGTCACGACAAATCTAATGATAATGATTTCACAATGTGAATGTTTGTATTTTGTTCAATATAGTTGGTCAAACTTTATGAGGTTTGACTTTAGACAAATCTTATATGCAAACTAAAAGATGACCGGAGGGAGTACTAGGGCTTTTCTTGATTGTCTTCTATATTCTTTTTCGCTTGTGTTGCAACCGAGCTCCTTCAAGTAGTAGATATAGAGGCACCGAGTTTCTCTTAGTTATATACCCTTGTTTGTTCTCCTATGGTGTAGCTGAGCTACTAAAGCAGAAATGTCTTGATTGTCTTCTATATTCTTGTTTTTTAAATTATCGTTTATAGTAGCACGTACAAATGACTAGGATGCTCCTTTCTCATCATGTTTAAGGGCTAGAGATGTACCAGAGTGTCTAGTTTTCCTCTTTGGTTCTTATCATTGTCCGACATATGTTCCACCATGTTGCATACCTAGTGAGGAAAATGATAATTTGATACGGGAGTAGAAATTTGTAAGTGCATCTAGTGCCACCCCTAGTTGGTTTTGGAGTATTGACGACAAACCTAGTTGAGGGACTAATGTGTTTGTGAGAATTGTAGGATAACACAGGTAGTAGTCCCTCATTGATTCGGTTTACCTATCGGAGATGACCCCTAAAAATGTATGAAGACATTGACATCAGTGGTGGTATATGAAGATAATCATATTGAAGACTATGACAAGAGAAGACATTGTGTGAAGACTGTGGAGAGCGAAGACTTAGATGTTTCGTTGTTTCCTTTTCTTCTTTGTTGAGTCATAGGAACCACCGTACTGTTAAGTGGGGTCCAAGTGAACTAAGTCAGAGTGACTGAAGTGATGCTCAACCCAATCCTATGTCTTCGAGCGAAGACAATGAGAGTAAATCTTATCCAGAGCTGGATGAGTCAGCTTTACTTGTAGCCCAAGTAAAGTTGCCGTGTGAGTGTTTGAAATCTGGCCGTTGGAACACGTGTTAGTTCCTTAGTGACCCAGGGTCACTTCGAACAAATCAGGTAGGGTTGCCCAGTAGCTATAAATAGCCCACCCCCTACACCATAAATTGGTGGCTGCTCAGAGTTATTACACGGCTTTTGTCGTTTTGAGAGCAACCCACCTCCGAAGCATTTGAGAGAGAAATCCTTGCGAGGACAAAGCCAAAACACTCAGAGCCAAAGAGTGTTATGCATCACTGAAGTCTTTCTGTCTGTGTGACCTGAAGACTTATTACACTTGAGGACTGTGTTTCCTCCAGCCGGTTAGGCATCGCGTTCTGAGCATCCAAGAGTCATTGTGGATCGCCGGTGAACGAAGTTTGTGAAGGTTTGGAAGTCTACCTTGAAGACTTACCAGAGTGATTGGGCGAGGACTAGGTGTCCTTAGCTCAAGGGGAATAAGGTGAAGACGCGGTCTTCTGAGTTAAGTCTCAGCCTCCCTAACCTGATGTACAGTTGTCACAGCAACTGGAACTAGTCTAGAGCATCTCCAACAGGCGCGCTAAGCGGCGCGCCCAAAAAAACCATATAGCGCGCGCGCAACGCCTGTTTTGCCGCGGCGCACAGTGCTGGCTCCAGCAGCAGCGCTATTTTGCAGCGCGCGCGTGCTGCTCCAGCGGTGCCCAAAAAATACAGCGCGCGCACACTTTTTTTTCATACTATAAAAATTGCATTTTATACAAAGATAGATAGTTCAACATAGATAATAATAAAAAACATAGTTCTAATAAAACATAGGTAAAACATAGATAGATAGTAAAACATAGATAGATAGATATATAGTTCGAAAACATAAAAAAAAACTAATCACTCCAGTCATCATCATCGCCTTCGTTGTTGTCGTCGGAGGAGGTCGACAGCCAAATGTCGAACCAGCGGTCATCTTCATCAGCGAAGATGGATTGGCCGCCGGCATCGCGGATGGCGCTCTGCTGACACGCCAACTCCCTCCGACGACGCCTGTCCTCGCGGCGACGTTCCCAGAACTGATGCTCGGCGACGACGTCCTCCGGGTGGAGGCGGCGCCACTCCGCCATGCGTCGCTTGTCCTCCTGGGCGACGTGGAGGCGGTTCTGCGCCGCCGTGTGCTCCGCACGATCTCGTGTGGTGTGCAGACGAGGCGGCGGGGCGAGCTCCAACGCCTGCTCGAGGGTGCGGGCGTCGTCGAAGTTCATCTGACGACGCGGCCTGCCTAGGCGCCACGCCGCCGCGTCGTACGCCCGGGCGGCCTCGTGCGCCGTCTCGTAGGTGCCGAGGGGGAGCCGGAGATCGCCGGAGCGTATCTCGGCGTAAAAGCCGCCGCCGTTCGGGCGCTCGCGGACGCCGCGGTAGCCCGACGAAGAACGGCGGCGCGGCGGCATGGTGGCGCGTCGGGGGCGGCGGCGGTGCTCCGGTGCGGCGGCGGTGCTCCGGTGCGGCGGTCGGCGTCGGCGGGCGCGAGAGAGAGGAGGAGAGAGGAGAGCGAGAGGTGCAGCGAGGACGGGCGCGGCGCGCGGCGTTTTATAGCGCGCGCGGGGCGCGCCGCCGCAAAAAAGGCGCGCGGGAGGCCGCCGTTTCGCGCGCGCGCGTCTTTCCCGCCGCCGCTGGAGCGCGGTTTTTTTCCCGCGCGCGTGAAAACGCCGATTTAGCGCGCGCGCGCGCCTTTTTCAGCGCCTGTTGGAGATGCTCTAACAAATCACTGTCCTCCCCGAGCTACTGGTTCTATCAATTCCTTCCCTTTACTTATTGTCCTATGTTGTGAAGTCATTGCCTGCTTGCCTTATCTGATTGACTTCACTGAGTATCTACTTGTTGTGATTGGCTTCATTCCTTCTTCCATCTTGATCCCTACTGCCTAGCTGCTATTAGTCTTCGTGCTTTCACTTCATTGAATACATGACTATGGCTTGTCTAGTGTAGTCTACTTTCCGCTGCATACTAATAGGATTGAGTTTATCTTTTGTCTTCAAAATTACCATGTTTTGAAGCATTTCATAAAAATTGCCTATTCACCCCCCTCTAGTCGATATACTGCACTTTCAATTGGTATCAGAGCAAGGTACTCCCTTATTCTGTGTGATTCGGTTTAACCACCTGGAGTTTTAGCTATGTCGACCGCGGGAATGAAGACAATGTCTTGCCCCATGTTTGACGGTCACGAGTATCCCAAGTGGAAGGCCATGATGAAGAAACGTCTCATGGCGATTAATAGTGAGCTGTGGACCGTCACTGAGATTGGTCTTACTGATCTATGCAAGAGGGCAGAAGCTGATGACATTCGCAAGTTCACTCTCCTCAATCTCACAGCGAAGGACGTCATCTTCTCTTGTCTGTCTCAAAATCAGTTCAGAAACATCATGCATCTTGATCACGCGAAGCTTATCTGGGACCGTCTCTCTGAAGTCTATGAGGGTCATCGAACTCGTGATGATTCCAAGTTTGAGGATTTCAACGTATCTCTCAAGACGATGACTTTCGATCCAGAATCATCATCCTCTGCACCATGCCTTATGGCAAAAGGTGCCAAGGTAACTGAATGCTATTCATCTGAGTCTAGTGATGATGAATATGGTGATGAATTTGGACCCAGCTATGTCAAACTTACTTCCCTTGCCACTAAACAACAAATTGCTTTGGAAAAGGCTCAAAAAATGCTTAATAAGAGCAATGATATGTTGGGGGGAAGAAATGAATCAAAAAACTTAGCTGAAAGTCTTCAGAGACTTCAGGCTACGTTAACCACGCTTCAAAGTCATCATAACACTCTCTTATCTGATCATGAAAAGCTAAGAGTATGTTATGAAGACCTTCAGAAGGAGCGTGATTCATTACTCGCTCAACAAATCAATGCTTCTCAGGAAGAGTTTGAACCACCATGTCTAAAATGCATTGAGCGTGATAACGCTACATCTGTTGCTGAATGTTCTACTGCTGCCACTGTTGCAATATCTTCAACTACTGATGTGGTAACTAACCCCTCTGTTGAGGATACCACTACTATTGTTGATGAAAATGCTAGGTTGAAGACTTTGCTTGAAACTGGGATGTACAAAAGCCTCAAAGGGCATCAGACTCTATGTGACGTCCTCAAAAAGTAGATACTGAACCGAAACCCTAGGAAAGAGGGTGTTGGGTTCGACAGGAAAATGAATGTCGATGGTTCATACTGGAAGCCTGAGCAGTATCCCAAAACCACATGGGTTGCTGCAAAGGAACCTTCAGTTGATCCATCTACCCTATCCGGCTTCACTTGTGCTAATCCTCTTATCATTGATGAATCGTTTGATGCAAACCATAAACTGTTTAAGAATCAAAATGGTGAAGTGTTTGCTAGGTACATTGGTACTAACTGCAGGAACGGGCCACCTATGAAGAAGATCTGGGTACCCAAAGGTTGTCTTGAGAAACTTCCAGCAAACATCATCATGACACCTCTTGGGAAGAAGACAAACCCCAGACCAAAGGCTTCATATTGTCCTAAGGCTTCATACAGACAAAAGACTCACCTGAGTCACCCTAACGCGGATGTTTTGCAGGGAAACCATACTCAGACCCATGAATATGAGCATGTTTCTTCAAACCGCTATATTCATAAAACAAAGAATTTTTCTGCATATTCTTATGAGTATTATTCTCCTCCTGCAAGATTATTTGCTAGGGCTCCAAAGCCAAAATTCTCAGATGCTGCTCTTAGACTCGTTGCTTCTAAGCCACCCCTGAAGATGTGGGTGGTTAAGAAGAAATAACCTTCTCTTACAGGGAAAGGTCTCCAGCCGAATATCAAAGGCGTTTGATGCTATTGCTGGGGACCTAAAACACTTGTAGGGCACAAGATCAAATGCCCAGAATGACTTACTGCTCATGAATCACTTGCTAAACATCTTATTGGTCCTAACTTTGGTCTAAGCTTTCATAATCCACTTATACGTCAAATGTTTATGCTTCATAATGGCTTGTGGTGAAGCCTATCCTCCTAACTGCATTGTAGGGAGTGACACCAAAGTCTTCAGAATGGGTTATGGACAGCGGATGCACAAATCATATGACTGGAGATCGAAATCTTCTCATGGACTCAACCTTACGGGTCCATCTAACAAGAGTCACATCACATTTGCTGATACTGGTAAAAGCAAAGTGTTGGGTCTAGGTAGAGTTGCAATCTCAAGAGATCAGCACATGGATAAAGTCATGCTTGTTGAATCTCTTGGCTTCAACTTAATGTCTGTCTCAATGCTTTGTGACCTAAACATGATTGTGATCTTTGGTAAATTTCGTTGCCTTGTACTAATGGAATCTGACAAGTCTTTAGTATTTGAAGGATACAGAAAAGGTGATCTGTATATGGTAGATTTCTCAGCTGGACCGCAGATGGCCGTATGTCTTCTAGCAAAAGCTTCCGAGTGCTGGCTCTAGCATCGGAGGCTAGGACATGCCGGCATGAGGAACTTGCACACTCTCGCAAAGAAGAAGCATGTCGTAGGCATCGAGGAAGTCAAGTTCAAGAAAGATCATCTCTGTGGTGCCTGTGAAGCTGGGAAGATGACTAGAGCCAAGCATCCCTCGAAGACAATCATGACGACATCCAAACCCTTCGAGCTGCTTCACATGGACTTATTTGGCCCTACTCACTACTCCACATTCTCTACCACAGCCTGTCTCTATGGCTTCGTCATTGTTGATGATTATTCAAGATACACATGGGTGCACATAATACTCTACAAGACTGAAGTGCAAGATGTCTTCAGACGCTTCGCCAACCGTGCCATGAACAACTACGGCGTCAAGATCAAGCATATCAGAAGTGACAATGGCACTGAGTTCAAGAACACCGGCCTTGATCTTTATCTAGATACAATGGGAATCACTCATGAATTCTCAGCCCCGTATACACCTCAGCAAAATGGGATCGTTGAGCGCAAGAACAGAACTCTAATTGAGATGGCTCGAACGATGCTCGATGAATACAAGACACCAAGAAGGTTCTGGCCCGAAGCTATTGATACTGCATGCCATATCATCAACCATGTTTATCTTCACAAGCTTCTGAAGAAAACGTCCTATGAACTCCTCACTGGGAAGAAGCCCAACGTAAGTTACTTCAGAGTATTTGGAGCTAAGTGCTGGATCAAGGATCCTCATCACAAGTCAAAATTTGCACCGAAAGCACATGAAGGCTTCATGCTTGGATATGGAAAGGACTCACACTCCTACAGAGTCTTCAACATCTTTCTCTATAAAACTGTTGAAACTGTGGATGTGCATTTTGATGAGACAAATGGTTCACAAAGAGAGACCCTACCAACAGTGCTAGATGAGGCTTCACCACATGAATCTATCAAGCTAATGGGAACCGGTGAGATCATGCCTTCTGAAGCACAACCTAACGAGGAACTCATCATCTCTGCTCCAAATCAACTTGACGACAATGCTCAGCCTGAAGACAACACTCCTGACGATGACAATGTGCAGCAAGAGAAAAATCTTCGTCCAGCTCATCCTCGTGTTGCAAATGAAGTACAAGTTGAGAAGATAATTGACAGCATAAATGCTCCTGGTCCACTTACTCGTTCAAGAGCAACACAACTAGCAAATTTCTGTGGGCACTCTGCATTTGTATCAATAAATGAACCCAAGAAAGTGGCTGAAGCTTTTATGGAACCCGAATGGATTCAAGAAATGCAAGAAGAGCTTCAACAGTTTGAGCTGAACAACGTGTGGGAACTTGTCAAGCGTCCTGACCCTCGCAAGCACAACATAATAGGCACAAAATGGATCTATCGCAACAAGCAAGATGAGCATGGTCAAGTGGTCAGAAACAAAGCTCGTCTCGTTGCTCAAGGATACACTGAAGTCGAAGGGATTGACTTCGATGAAACATTTGCTCCTGTGGCCAGACTTTAAGATATTCGTATACTGCTAGCCTATGCAAATCATCACAACATACTTCTGTATCAAATGGATGTAAAGAGTGCCTTTCTCAATGGAAGGATTGAGGAAGAGGTGTATGTTGCACAACCACCTGGCCTTGAAGATCCAAAACGTCCTGATATGGTATACAAACTCAACAAGGCACTGTATGGCCTCAAACAAGCGCCTCGTGCTTGGTATGACACACTCAAAGACTTCCTAAAGATCAAAGGCTTCAAACATGGATCCCTAGATCCCACACTCTTCACGAAGACATATGATGATGAACTATTTGTCTGCCAAATCTATGTGGATGACATTATCTTCGTCTGCACTGACAAAAGATACAGTGACGAGTTTGGTCACATGATGCAAGAGTAATATCAGATGTCCATGATGGGTGAGCTGAAGTTCTTCCTTGGTCTTCAAATTCGTCAGCAAAGCAACGACATCTTCATATCTCAAGAGAAGTACCTTAAAGACTGCCTGAAAAAGTTTGGAATGCAAGACTACAAAGGGTACTCGATGCCAATGCCTGCTAAACACCATCTGGGTCCCGACGCCAATGGTAAAGAGTTTGATCAACAGGTATACCGCTCCATGATTGGTTCCTTGCTTTATTTATGTGCATCTAGGCCAGATATTATGCTTAGTGTTTGCATGTGTGCTCGATATCAAGCGGCACCAAAGGAGTCGCATCACTTAGCTGTGAAGCGAATACTTCGATATTTGGCTTACACCCCAACACTAGGATTATGGTATCCAAAGGGCTCAGAGTTTGATCTAGTTGGATTCTCAGATGCTGACTATGCTGGTGACAAAGTTGATCGCAAGTCTACATCAGGCACATGTCACTTTCTAGGACGATCTCTTGTCTGTTGGTCTTCAAAGAAGCAGAACTATGTATCACTCTCCACTGCTGAATCTGAATATATTGCTGCTCGATCTTGCTGCGCTCAGCTTCTCTGGATGAAGCAAACGCTCAAAGACTATGGCGTCCATCTGAAGCATGTGCCACTCTACTGCGATAATGAAAGCGCTATCAAGATTGCCAACAACCCAGTTCAGCACTCGAAGACAAAGCACATTGAAATTCGTCATCACTTTCTCAGAGATCATGTCATGAAGGAAGATATTGATATCATACACGTCAACACTGAAGTGCAACTGGCAGATATCTTCACAAAGCCCTTGGATGAGAAAAGGTTTTGCAAGTTGCGGTGTGAGCTAAATATCTTAGAATCCTCAAATGTCCAGTAATCAGGCACACATCCTAACATTTATGCATATTGATGACTTAGATGTGCAACACACGAAGTAAAGTATATCTTCAATCAATGAAGACTTACATTCTAAGTGTGAATACATTAACATGGAACTTGACTTCGGAGCGCCACGATAATTGTGCGCCGTGTCTGGGTCTAATACTTCCTATACGGTGGGTAACGCCACCACCAAATCTTTGTTTGAAATGTTTCTCGTGGCGTTACATTTGCAAAGTCTTCACACTTGGTTTATCTTCGTATAGGACATATATATATATATATATATATATATATATATATATATATATATATATATATATATATATATATATATATATATATATATATATATATATATATATATATATATATATATATATATATATATATATATATATATATATATATATATATATATATATATATATATATATATATATATATATATATATATATATATATATATATATATATAGAGAGAGAGAGAGAGAGAGAGAGAGAGAGAGAGAGAGAGAGAGAGAGTTGTGTTCTGTCCTCTACAGCATTCACCTATAGCTATGTCTTCTTATTTGAATCTTTTGAACTAAGTGAATGTGATCGGACCCTAACCTCTCTATGCTTTCTCATCTCACACTCTGTCTGTCCAAATCATATGCATTCTGTTGGAACTGTCGAATATCTTCCCTGCATCCTTGTCAGCAGAAGATACGGAGACAAACCTTAAATCTGATTTTTAATGCTCCATCCTTTATGCTTGAAATCCGGAGAAGCCGGAACGACCACTCCAACAGTCGTGGTGTACGTGGGATCGTGGGACAACTACCAATGTGTTACATGACCGCCACATGTCCCTCGTATGTGAACCGGCAGGGGCACCTGCGTAATTGCGCTGTGCCGTCTCCCATGCTTATAAATGCACGTCCCATCACGGTCAAAAGTTCTTCTACCACCTCTCCACCTCGACCAACCCTAGCGCCTCCGCTAGCTCTCCACAACGCCGACGACGAAGCGCTTCGCTGCCGCAACCTCGTCGACACCGTCCTCACGCCGGCCGCAGACATCTTCTACTCCGTCGTCGCCGTAGCTGTCCTCCGTCGCCAAGTTAGGGCACGGAAGATCGAACTGCTGGGCATCCAACACCTCTCCGTCTAAGCAGTTCATCGTGTGGTAAATAAAACTTCCTTTTACCATCTTCTTAATCCATAAAGATTCATCACTTTTACCACAAGAGGTTTCTGCCTACACAAATATATAGATCTATCCTGTCTGCATCTCATATCTTGCCTAGTACATTCACATATGCTTCAAACATAGTTAGATTCCTCACTTGTACCTATTCATGGATTCATACAAATCTGGAACCAACTCTCATCATATGAGTGAATGTCTTCGCGCTATGAGATCAAAGTCTTCAAAACTGTTTTATCTTCAAAAACTTCTGAGAATGCATATGACCTCTTCCCCTTCCCTCGCATCTCTAATGCTGTCACAGGTACATGTCCCTGGGAGAATCCCTTGGTTCTCATAGTCTGCATTCATTTGCAGAATTCTTGCAGCGTCACATTCACTCCCCTGAAGATAGTTCCTGTCTGACCAGCAGACCGAAGCATTTGCCAGTGTTGAAGCCCTTCAGATTGAAGCCAATGGCAACTGACAAGACAATTAGAAAGGGTGGCAGACAGCGCCGTGGCAACACCTCCAAAGATTTGCCTCCTGATCTAAGTGAAATGTACAAGACTGATCCAGAGGAGGATTATAATCATAGGAAGACACGAATCCAATGGATTCGAATATATTGGGCTGAACAGTGGTTCAAGTACAAGTTCGTGACCCAAGAGTATGCTGAAAAGAACGCCATCAAGCATCCATGGGGAGATATCACCTATAAGAATCTTCCACCCAAGACTCGTGCTGAAGCCATTGCTCAAGGCTTCTACCCTTGCATGGTCAGAGGGCCTCAACCTACTGATGCTGATCCTACTTCTCTGCTCTGGTGTCGCGACGACAATCTGTTCAAGCGAAATCTTCAATATGCCAAGAACTCAGCCAAAGAGAACAAGAAGAATTGGGGATTAGACTTCAATCCTGGCCCCTCTGCGCCCCGCGCTGATGGCTTGCGCAAAGCTGAACCAAACCCGGTTGGGTCCTTCTACAACTTAGAAGGCCTCATCAGTCATATCAGGGTTCAAGGGGCGGATGTGGATCAACCTGCAGATGACGCTGATTCTGAAGAAGCGCCTGCAACCCCGAAGCCCAAGAAGAAGAAATCCAAGGCTTCGAAGACCACTCCACCAATTGCTTCTAGAGTGAAGCCTTTGGCCACTACACCACCAACACCAAGTGTGCAGTTTGAGGAGCACTCTTGCATCTCCAAGAGCAGACAGCTGAGGAAGAAGCCATCGCACAAACCCAGTCCAGCTCTCACTCCTGACGTTGTTCTGAAGACTGCCAATGAAGCCCTTGATCTCTCGAGCGATGAGGATCTTGGTGACGATGCTCTGGAGCAACTGATCAAGAGCAAGCAAGATGCTGAAATCTTCAATGATTTGCCGCTCTTTGACGTGGAAGTGCTCAATAACTTCATTGATGAATGGTTTGACACCCCTAACCTCCGCTTCGACGATCTTCAACTTCCAGTTGGCCTCAGCGTCTCCTTCCATGGTGCCATTGCTTCTGAGCTAGCTCTGGCTCAGAGAACTGTTGAGCTGAAGCAAAAGATCGATTATGAAAAGGCTCAGTTCAAGAAGCATGTGGACAAACTCAGCGTCCAAGAGATTCAGAACTTCAAAGTCATGATGCATGAGCTCAAGGAAGCCTTTCGCCAGAGGCGTGATGAAGCTAAAGGTTCTCGTGAGCGAATTAAGGACTTGGCTGCCAAATGCGTTCAAGCTTTCAATGAAGCTGAAAAGCGCAAGGCCCTTGGGCGTCCTGGCATTAACCCAAGGATGGCTGCCAAGAAAAAGAAGAAGCAACCTGTGCCCGAAGCTGAAGAATCAAGGCAGGAAATGCCTCGCATAGTCTTCCCTGCCAACATGACTGGCACGAAGCCTAAGGTCACCCCAACTGCTTCGGAACTCAAGAAGACAAAGGTGGCCGAAGCAGAAGCTCGCAAGCGCAAGCAAACTACTGACGAAGGTCCACCCACCAAGAAGCGCAAGACAAAGAAGGATAAGGCTGCTTCCAAAGAGCCTATCTTTGTCGAGCCCATATCAGTTGCTCGCCCTGCATCTACCCACAGAGAACGTCGCATGACAGTCCATGAGCCTGCTCCCACAGAGGCTGAAGATATTCCAGCTGTTGACCCCACCGCAGCTGAAGACATTGGTCCTCATGACAATGTTGAAGATGATGAAGTCCTTCCTCAGATCGAGTACAACGTTAAATCTTCGCCTGTTCTTACAAACAGCGAACGCATCAGCATTGGTCGTCCATTGACGCCAATTGCATAGGATGACTTGTGGGCTGATCACCCACAGGATACACGAGCCACACCCCAACCAACTCAAGACACCAGTTCGGTGCTTGAAGATGAAGACTTTGAGGCCCAACAACCTCCATCCCCTCAGGCGTCGCCAGCATTTCGCAGGCTTCACAAAGGACCAAGGCCTCAAATCGTCACCCCAATTGTTCTAGAAGGAGTAGAGCAACAATCTGTACCTGACGCTGCTCCTACTGTGAACCCCTCAGAATCTGAAGCCAAAGCGGCTGAAGATATTCCGGCTGCATCAGCCGAAGAAGAACCACCCCAAGAAGAAGTACAACCCCAAGCAGAAGAAGAACGTACTGCCACACCCCCTGTTCTCGAGGAGAACATGTCCGACCCTCCAGCTCCTGAAGTGGAGGTTACAAACTCAGAGGATGCCACCACCAACACTGAAGCCAATGACGTGGTCATGGCTGAAGCTAATGTGGCACCTGAAGACGTAGTGGTGCCTGAAGTGATGGCGCCTGAAGCAAGTGCTGCACCTGAAGCAAGTCAGCTGCCTGAAGCTAATGCCTCTGCTCCTGTTCCGCCTCCAAGGCCCCATACAATTGAGCAAGCATACAACCAAGATGATCAGCTCATTACTGTCCGGTGGCCCATTCTGACTCCACCACCTACTACTGGACCGCATGCTGCTGGTCCTCAGTTTGATCATCATGTTGAGCACAGGCCTCAAGTTCAGAAGCCTAAGCCAAGACTGCCAAGGTTTCTAGGTATTGCAACCTCTCAAGGGTCATTCAATGCCAATAGCTTCACTGCGCACAACACATTCTTTGACAGCGCCAAGAACCCATATTCCAAGCCAAGAATATCATCAGATAGGTTCTGGAGCCATCAGCAGCGCAGCTATTACTCAAGAGTACTCTATGATCAAGGGCGCATTTTCCCTCATATGCGTCTTGACACTAAAGCTATTGCTGGTCTGCCCTGTCTGGAGGAAGCTCTTGATTGCTTCCGTGATGCTGGCCTGCTAAACTTTGTAACAGACAAGGAGCATTGGAATGAAGAGCTGCTTCTGCAATTCTATGCAACCCTCCACATTCGAGGCTACAGCAGGGATCCGAAGACATGGGTCCTTGAGTGGATGACAGGCAATGTCCATCATGAAGCCAAAGCCTTTGATCTCATTGAGCTTACTGGCCTACCAACTCCAGGAGATCTGTATGAACCTGGCTGTCAATTGCACAATGAAGCCTTGGAGAGTATCTTTCAGAAGCGCAAGCCCAACATGAGCCAAATGCTAAGCATGATGAAGCCTCTGCCAAGTGAGGCTGAATATCCCAAGGAATTCTTTGTTGAAGACCTAGAGTACGTGCCAGGCACCATCTATCATATCATCAGGCGTACTCTATGGCCCGTCAAAGGACATTCTTCATCAGCCAAGCTTGAAGGTACCATGAAGACTTTGGTCTTCTTTATCTTCAATGGCATCAGCTTCAATGCTCAAGATTTCTTCATCAGGCAATTAGCTATGTCTGACTCTGATATGTTTGGTCTGAAATTCTATGCCCCATGGATTATGCGCCTCATCAAGCTTCATTCAGCTATCACCTATCAGCCCTCTGCTCGCAACCATCATATATTCTTGCCTGAGGTTGATATGTCAGCTGAAGCTATATACCAAGAGCCTGCCAAAGAGCTTGTTAGTCTTCACAACGCTGATCACCAGAGCTTCACTCAGCAAATTGAAGGAGTTCCAGCAGTCTCACGCATTTATCCTCTGGCTGGCCGTACTCGTCTACCTCGACACACTGAAACCGAAGCTACTGAGAGCACTATTGCCCAAAGGCCTCATAAGCGATCTCGTGTTCTCAATAACCGAGAGCTTCTGGTTGCCCTCCATCAGAAACAGGATGAGCATCACTACTGGCTAAAGCGTCAGATGCAAAGCCTCTTGGTGGATGTAAATCGCATTCGCAATCTTGCCACCAAGAATGTCTTTGTTGCTCATGAAACCTGTCGGAGGTCTTGGAAGAGTTTAACCTTGCTGAGTGCTGAAGCGGATCTTCAAGACGATGGCTTCACAAAGAGATTCAAGTTTGACCACACTCCTCCAAGGAATGCTATTATGCGTCGAACTCCATCTCTTGAAGATTCTGAATACTCCTCCTTCGCTGCAACAATTGACGCCAGGGTGATAGATGATCAAGATGATGCTACCTCACCTCATTCTACTTCAGCATGCATCGACACTGCACCAACTAGTTCTGCACCGCCAAACGCCAACGCCGACCCTGCAACCTCTCCTGCTGCAACTGGGAACGAGTAGAGGCTCTATGTCTTCAAATCTTTT
Organism: Secale cereale; assembly: GCA_902687465.1. Lineage (NCBI taxonomy): Eukaryota > Viridiplantae > Streptophyta > Magnoliopsida > Poales > Poaceae > Secale > Secale cereale. Next base: position 764,991,533 of record LR738710.1, read on the forward strand.
TGGTCCTTACTGACAAAAGGGGGAGAAGCATATGAGTTGATAGTCTTCAAGCGGGTCCATATGGGCGGGTGCTTTATATTTTGCCTAGTGATTACAACTCTCGTTTTGCTACATTTGGTTCTTTGAGTTGTAACACTTAAACTGATGGTCGTCTGCTACGTTTTTCTGCTACTCTGTAATGCGATGATAAATTCCGCATCTGCTACCTTATATTCTGCACTTAGTCATTATTGCAGACGTCCATTTTTCATTATGCATGTCATTATATTCAACATATCAATTGTGCATGATGAATTGTCTTCATAAGTCGAAGAGGATCTCCATAAGTACAACCTGCCATGTGCATTTGCATTCAAAGGCAAATCAACTATATGCACATCTTCAGGGGGAGCCTTTTCTACTTAGGAAGATAATACCTTTATCCTTTACAATTTCACAAACTTTTATCCCCGTTGAAAACTTCAACCAGTTTGTCATCAATCACCAAAAAGGGGGAGATTGTAAGTGCATCTAGTGCCACCCCTAGTTGGTTTTGGAGTATTGACGACAAACCTAGTTGAGGGACTAATGTGTTTGTGAGAATTGCAGGATAACACAGGTAGTAGTCCCTCATTGATTCGGTTTACCTACCGGAGATGACCCCTAAAAATGTATGAAGACATTGACATCAGTGGTGGTATATGAAGATAATCATATTGAAGACTATGACAAGAGAAGACATTGTGTGAAGACTGTGGAGAGCGAAGACTTAGATGTTTCGTTGTTTCCTTTTCTTCTTTGTTGAGTCATAGGAACCACCGTACTGTTAAGTGGGGTCCAAGTGAACTAAGTCAGAGTGACTGAAGTGATGCTCAACCCAATCCTATGTCTTCGAGCGAAGACAATGAGAGTAAATCTTATCCAGAGCTGGATGAGTCAGCTTTACTTGTAGCCCAAGTAAAGTTGTCGTGTGAGTGTTTGAAATCTGACCGTTGGAACACGTGTCAGTTTCTTAGTGACCCAGGGTCACTTCGGACAAATCAGGTCGGGTTGCCTAGTAGCTATAAATAGCCCACCCCCACACCATAAATTGGTGGCTGCTCAGAGTTATTACACAGCTTTTGTCGTTTGAGAGCAACCCACCTCCGAAGCGTTTGAGAGAGAAATCCTTGCGAGGACAAAGCCAAAACACTCAGAGCCAAAGAGTGTTAGGCATCACTGAAGTCTTTTCGTCTGTGTGACCTGAAGACTTATTACACTTGAGGACTGTGTTTCCTCCAGCCAGTTAGGCATCGCGTTCTGAGCATCCAAGAGTCATTGTGGATCGCCGGTGAACGAAGTCTGTGAAGGTTTGGAAGTCTACCTTGAAGACTTACCAGAGTGATTGGGCGAGGACTAGGTGTCCTTAGCTCAAGGGGAATAAGGTGAAGACGCGGTCTTCTGAGTTAAGTCTCAGCCTCCCTAACGAGATGTACAGTTGTCACAACAACTGGAACTAGTCTAACAAATCACTGTCCTCCCCGAGCTACTGGTTCTATCAATTCCTTCCCTTTACTTATTGTCCTATGTTGTGAAGTCATTGCCTGCTTGCCTTATCTGATTGACTTCACTGAGTATCTACTTGTTGTGATTGGCTTCATTCCTTCTTCCATCTTGATCCCTATTGCCTAGCTGCTATTAGTCTTCGTGCTTTCACTTCATTGAATACATGACTATGGCTTGTCTAGTGTAGTCTACTTTCCGCTGCATACTAATAGGATTGAGTTTATCTTTTGTCTTCAAAATTACCATGTTTTGAAGCATTTCATAAAAATCGCCTATTCACCCCCCTCTAGTCGATATACTGCACTTTCAAAATTATTCACTTGTACCTCCAGTGATGCTAGCAACTTATCATGTATTGTTGATAGATACTTATGTGTACCTCCTGTGATGTTAGGCATATATATGTGTGTTTCAGCAATCTATTAATTTTGCTTTCGTTCACTGTTGACTAATCCGGTATTTGCTCACTACTTGACAATTCTGAAAGATTTTAGATTTACTAGGGCTGATAGGTTGAACGTCCCCCATGGAAGCAAGTCGGCTGATAGCCTGGGATTAAATAAATAGAATGTTCACACTCTGGACTTGTTTTGATATATTGTCATTCTCATAGGATATTGTTGTGGATACAATGCCTTCTTTAAATGGAAAGCATATTCATTCCACATCCGATTAGTTCACTTATTGGTGATAAAAAATTGCAGTTTGAATCATTTCTCTCCATCCATGGAGGGGGTACATACTGGATCATTTTATTTTATTTCTGTTCAGAATATAGTAGCATTAGCCTGTTATGTGCTTAAAAAATGTGAAGCCCTTGCTGTATTATACTGGCAACCTATGTTTTTTTTCTAATAGCAGCCAACTGAGTTTTTTAAGAGCCATATTAGGGTTGATGTTCTGCCACTCCAGCCCACTGAAGATGTAAAAAAGAACCAACATCCAGTGAGAAGCCGAATGAATACATGTAAAAGTCTAGATGTAGGCTACCAGTATTAACCAGGTTCTTCCAAGTTTGTTTCAAGAATTGTACTTTTGTTCTTGATTACTATGTATAAACATAGACTAAAAAACTGCTTTCCGAGATACACCTGATCGCATTTTTTTCTTCTGTAGTAGTCAGTTTTATTTTCCATTGCAAAATTTTGGAACATTTAATTACAGTCATCCCTATTGTTTGTTGACTATTTTGTTTCTTCCAAAAAGCTTCCTCCTTTGATTTCTGACAGAGATGTATTAGCAAAATCATAGCCAACTGTTTTGGTGTCTGACAAAGACGTGTGTGTTTATAATGGTTTTGATTCGACTGCACATATTGAAGGCTTTCTAGCGTCATTATCAAAGCACCTTTTGAGCTCAATGTTTGTGCCAAATGAAATATGTTCATTTCCTCTCCTTGACATTTCCCAACAGTGCTACCTTGGAGATCATGCAAGAATCATGAACACACTCCATCCATGTACTCCCTTCGTCCCATAATATAGGATGTTTTTTGACACTACATTATTGTCAATCTTACATTACGAGACGGAGGGAGTGGTTTATTAGTGCATGGTCCAAAGAGTCAGTATCTTATAATGCTAAGATGAACTATATTCATTCTCTCAATTTTTAACTTGTAAATACATGAAGGTAGGTGTTAGGTTTAGGACTGAACTACCATTTTATATCTTGTCGTCTTTTCTGCTTTACCCATAAAGTTATGTGATGAGCTGCTGTAGGATAGATAGTACATTTTTCTGCTCCTATAAACTCTTGTTGCAGCCAGCTACTGCCTCTTTGTTTGTTGAAAAACCCGTATGTTTACAGTGTTGATTCAGAGTAGCAGGCGCCCTCCATGGATGACATTGAGGAGGAACATGAGGGACCACACGCCCAAACTGTTCAGCTCGACGAGGACATCATCGGGTCATACCTCAACCTCGAGGCAATGGCGGCGCTGACTCCCCGCACAAGGTTGCTCTCTGCTTCGCCCTACCACCCAAAATCCTCCCCCAAGTTATCGCTGCTATGCTCTAGCAAAGTTTCTAGACACTCACATCATGATCCTGTTCACAGTTAACTAGTTTCTAGTTCTAGCCTAGTTGCTACTGTTAATCGACATAGTCTTAGAAGTTCCATGGTGGAAGTGGCTTCTGGCTTATCTTCCATTTGTGTGACTGTTTTTTGCCATGATGGTGACATCCGGCCATATGATGAGGTCTGTTAGTGGTAGGTGATTTGGCTGCTAACGATTCTAGCTTACTAGTTGATGATGTGGGATCTGGAGATGATCCAGATTGATCTCCGTGTGGTTGAGGTTGCTAGAACTATCTTTGTGATGAACTTTACTGTTCTCTGTGTGCAACTTTCTTGAGGTTGCAAGAAACCATCTATTTTATTTTTGTAACACTGAAGAGAAGTGTATGTATGTATCTCTGATAAACCACCGGTTTGATCAATTAAATTCATAAGTGGTTGCAGGTCTTCCATCTTGCAATCTTTAGGCATATATCTATATATATATGCTCCCCGACTGGGATGGATGAATCACTGCTACTCCATTAGTTCTACTTGCATAATAAAGGTAGGAGCCGATATTCTGATTAATTATGCATGTATGTTTTATCCAAGTTTTTAATCAGTTTTCAATCTGGATGATGATTGTGGCGACTCATATTAACTACATCTAACAGCGGACCAGGGGGAAGTGCTCTTCTCTACGCTCAAACATGCTGGCGGGACAGCCTTCAGCAGCATGACAAGGACGTGCGGGACCCCACACCCAAGCTCTATGAGGAGGACATGGTTGAGTCCGACCTCGAGCTCGACGAGGACGACGTCGTCCAGCCCGAGCATGACGATGCACCGCACCAGGTACATGCTCCCCGCTCTCTTCTCCTTATCACTGCCCTGCTGCTTGCAACAATAGACTAGCCTCAATTGATTTCGTGAAGGACGCGCAGCTCACGGTTGCTAAGGTTCCGCTGTTTAAACCGAGTTAAACGACTCACAAAATTCTCCTCTGGTCACATTTAGTTAGTTTTACAAGAGGGCGCGCTCTCTCTCTGTTCTAGCGGTATATTAAATTACTCTACTTGGCATGCTATTTTTCTTTTAGGAGCAGCACATTTATGAAGGAAAAAAGGAAACCTGAACCTGCATATGTGTGTGTGTTTACATTATTGAGTTTGGTCTATTGTCGATGCTGAGATACTGAGCCAAACTAGTTGTGAACTGCCTCGCTTGCATTATTGGGTTTGGCCTATTCATGTTGTCAAAGCAAGCACGTCAGTCAATGTTGTGCACTGAAATGGGTCAGCATTGTGTCGACCGACGGATTCGGCATGCTCACCGACAAGAGCGTCTTCTTCCATGAAGTCCAACTTTGCCATTTTGTTTCAGAATTTTAGCTAGGTGGCTTCAATGGAAAAATTAGCCGTTGAGGTCTGGTGTCATTGGGGCTACAGGGCAGAAGTGGTGTACTCTTTTCTTGTTGGATCAGGAACCGGTAAAAGGGATTCAAGTGTCTTTTTCCTATTTGATCAAGAATCTTTGCTCCATGAAGTGTATATGGATACATCATATTTGCTTCTGTTTTGAGTTTAAATGAAGTGCCTGGGTACCGTTGTGTACCTATAAGCTGTCTGTATAGTCGGCCCTTCTGGTGTGATAAGGTAATTTACCAAAACAGATAGGCTGCGAATCAAGAGATGTGCCCAAGCCTCTAGTTGCTTGTTATGCTGCCTATATCTGAGGCTTCAGTGAGATCTCATGTCCATTATGACATAGAGCTGCTACCTGCCAATGCATTTTCTTCATGATTTATATCACGCGCGTCGACGATAGTTGAGTATGTTGTAGATGGGTGATATGGTTATAGGTGACAACTACTAAGCTCATAATTATGTATGTTGTGTTCAAGGTTATCAGAATAATATGATACGATGTGTGTGGCGACCACTAGTCTGCTAGACTTGCATGTGTCTGAATATGCTTACTCTGACAAGGTGCTTACTCCTACAAGCAGCTCTATTATTTATCTGCTTCTATGAGCACCCAGCTACTCGAGGAACTTTTAATGATTTTAAGTGAAAGATTTGTGTCTTTTAAGATGAAAATACTCCTAATTTTTGTTTCTTTACTGACTGGTTGCATGCTATTACATTGGTACTTTAGTCATCGAGATAAGAGTTCATTGAGTGTTTTACATTCTGTGTTGGATTAACTCAGCCTTGCAAGCTGTTGTTCATAATTGAAGTGACAATTATCAGTTGTACATGTTTCTTCCCTTGATTTAATTGTGTACTACTTAATCTTTTGCATTTTTTGTTGTTGCTCCTCTTCATTAGCTACTGCAAGGCGTAATCCCTTGATGTGGTTTTCTCAAACATGCAAGTGGTTCTTCTTCCACTCTGAAGCCTTATTGCACTCCAAATCCTTCCGTGTCGTGTGTCTGATGGCCCCGATTCTTCTTCCACTCCGGCATAGCTAGTGGTAAACAACCGATCCCCTCATATGCTCTCTCTCTCTCATGCTCTGCGTGTCCACGGGCATTGAGCCATGTCGAATTCCGTGCTGGCCACCGTGCCATGGTGCTTTCTAGTTGCGGTGCAGATTCTAATTTGCTTTCCGTTGCGTTGTGTTGCACTACATAGAAGGCCATAATATATTTTTCTTGTTGCTGCTTTGTGGTGCAATTGTTGTAGCAGCAGCAGTACTTAAGTGCCATTCTTGTAGTAGCTAGCATAGCAGCCCGGTGGTGATGTTCTTCTAGGAGTTTCAGCTTAACAATGTCTTCTCCTGTATATGAATTATCACAGCAGCCAACCAAACTAAAAAAAAGATCCATTTACCTAATGTAATGTACGATGGTGCTTTATATCTTGTATGGTAAAAGTACGTCATGGGTTGAGTTGTGCAATGATGAATTGTGCAACTGAGCAAATTTGTTTGTAAAATCTTGACCACTTGGTGATTAGTTAAACCCCACTGGCCACTTAATTTCCGTGGGTGGTCCTTGTTAGTGAAGGAAATATGCCCTAGAGGCAATAATAAAGTTATTATTTATTTCCTTATATCATGATAAATGTTTATTATTCATGCTAGAATTGTATTAACCGGAAACTTAGTACATGTGTGAATACATAGACAAAACAGAGTGTCCCTAGTATGCCTCTACTAGACTAGCTCATTGATCAAAGATGGTTATGTTTCCTAGCCATAGACATGAGTTGTCATTTGATCAACGGGATCACATCATTAGGAGAATGATGTGATGGACAAGACCCATCCGTTAGCTTAGCACTATGATCGTTTAAGTTTTACTGCTATTGCTTTCTTCATGACTTATACATGTTCCTATGACTATGAGATTATGCAACTCCCGAATACCGGAGGAACACTTTGTGTGCTACCAAACGTCACAACGTAACTGGGCGATTATAAAGGTACTCTACAGGTGTCAACGAAGGTACTTGTTGGGTTGGCGTATTTCGAGATTAGGATTTGTCACTCCGATTGTCGGAGAGGTATCTCTGGGCCCTCTCAGTAATGAACATCATAATAAGCCTTGCAAGCAAAAGACTAATGAGTTAGTCACGAGATGATGTATTACGGAACGAGTAAACAGACTTACCGGTAACAAGATTGAACTAGGTATAGAGATACCGACGATCGAATCTCGGGCAAGTAACATACCAATGACAAAAGGAACAACGTATGTTGTTATGCGGTTTGACCGATAAAGATCTTCGTAGAATATGTAGGAGCCAATATGAGAATCCAGGTTCCACTATTGGTTATTGATCGGAGATGAGTCTCGGTCATGTCTACATAGTTCTCGAACCCGTAGGGTCCGCACGCTTAACGTTTAATGACGATCGGTATTATGAGTTTATGAGTTTTGATATACCGGAGGAGTTCGGAGTCCCGGATGAGACCGGGGACATGACGAGGAGTCTTGAAATGGTCGAGACGTAAAGATCGATATATTGGACGACTATATTTGGACATCGTAAAGGTTCGAGTGATTCGGGTATTTTTCGGAGTATATGGGCCTTATTGGGCCATACGGGGATAGAGGAGAAAGGCCAAAAGGAAGGAGGGCCCCCCCCCCTCTGGTCCGAATTGGACAAGGGGCGCAGCCCCTTTTCCTTCTCCCTCTCCACCTCTTTCCTTCTATCCTACTCCGGAAAGGAAAGGGGAATCCTACTAGGACTTGGGAGTCCTAGTAGGACTCCCCACACTTGGTGCGCCCCCTCTAGGGCCCGCCTCTCCCTTGCTCCTTTATATACAGGGGCAGGGGGGCACCCTAGGACACACAAGTTGAATAGTTTTAGCCGTGTGCGGTGCCCCTCTCCATAGAAACACACCTCGGTCATACCGTTGCAGTGCTTAGGCGAAGCCCTGCGCCGGTAGATACATCATATCTGTCACCACGCCGTCGTGCTGGCGAAACTCTCCCGTGAAGCTCAACTGGATCAAGAGCTCGTGGGACGTCATCAAGCTGAACGTGTGCTGAACGCGGAGGTGTCGTACGTTCGGTGCTTTATCGGTTGGATCGCGAAGAAGTTCGACTACATCAACCGCGTCACTTGACGCTTCCGCTCCCGGTCTACGAGGGTACGTAGACACACTCTCCCCCTCGTTTCTATGCATCTAGTAGATAGATCTTGCGTGATCTTAGGAAAATTTTGAAAATACTACGTTCCCCAACAGTGGCATCATGAGCCAGGTCTATGCGTAGATGATATGCACGAGTAGAACACAATGAGTTGTGGGCGATACTAGTCATACTGCTTACCAGCATGTCATACTTTGCTTCGGCGGTATTGTGAGATGAAGCGGCCCGGACCGACATTACGCGTACGCTTACGCAAGACTGGTTTCACCGTTATGAGCACTTGTTGCTTAAAGGTGACTGGCGGGTGTCTGTCTCTCTCACTTTAGCTGAATCAAGTGTGGCTACGCCCGGTCCTGTGAAGGTTAAAACAACACATACTTGACGAAACATCGTTGTGGTTTTGTATGCGTAGGCAAGAACGGTTCTTGCTAAGCTCGTAGCAGCCACGTAAAACTTGCAACAACAAAGTAGAGGACGTCTAACTTGTTTTTGCAGGGCATGTTGTGATGTGATATGGTCAAGACATGATGAGATATACGGTTTTGCATGAGATGATCATGTTTTGTAAAGTTATCGACAACCGGCAGGAGCCATATGGTTGTCGCTTTATTGTATGAAATGCAATCGCCATGTAATTGCTTTACTTTATCACTAAGCGGTAACGATAGTCGTAGAAGCAATAGTTGGCGAGACGAGAACGGTGCTACGATGGAGATCAAGGTGTCGCGCCGGTGACGAAGGTGATCATGACGGTGCTTTGGAGATGGAGATCAAAAGCACAAGATGATGATGGCCATATCATGTCACATATTTTGATTGCATGTGATGTTTATCTTATTATGCTTCTTATTTTGCTTAGTTCGATGGTAGCATTATAAGATGATCCCTTACTAAATTTCAAAGTATAAGTGTTCTCCCTGAGTATGCACCGTTGCGAAAGTTCGTCGTACCGAGACACCACGTGATGATCGGGTGTGATAAGCTCTATGTTCAAATACAACGGGTGTAAGCCAGTTTTGCACACGCAGAATACTCGGGTTAAACTTGACGAGCCTAGCATATGCAGATATGGCCTCGGAACACTAGAGACCGAAAGGTCGAGCGTGAATCATATAGTAGATATGATCAACATAAGATGTTCACCATTGAAAACTACTCCATCTCACGTGATGATTGGACATGGTTTAGTTGATTTGGATCACGTGATCATTTAGATGACTAGAGGGATGTCTATCTAAGTGGGAGTTCTTAAGTAATATGATTAAATTGAACTTTAATTTATCATGAACTTAGTCCTGGTAGTATTAGCATATCTATGTTGTAGATCAATAGCTCGCGATGTTGCTCCACATTTATATTTTATATGTTCCTAGAGAAAACTAAGTTGAAAGATGTTAGTAGAAATGATGCGGAATTGTTCCGTGATCTGAGGATTATCCTCATTGCTGCACAGAAGAATTATGTCCTTGATGCACCGCTAGGTGACAGACCTATTGCAGGAGCAGATGCAGACGTTATGAACGTTTTGACAAAAGCTCGGTATGATGACTACTTGATAGTTTAAGTGCACCATGCTTTACGGCTTAGAACCGGGACTTCAAAAATGTTTTGAACACCACGGAGCATATAAGATGTTCCAAGAGTTGAAATTAGTATTTCATACTCATGCCCGTGTCGAGAGGTATGAGACCTCTGACAGTACTTTTCCTACAAGATGGAGGAGAATAGCTCAACCAGTGAGCATGTGCTCACATTGTCTGGGTACTACAATTGCTTGAATCAAGTGGGAGTTAATCTTCCAGATAAGATAGTAATTTACAAAGTTCTCTAGTCACTATCACCAAGTTAGTAGAACTTCGTGATGAACTATAATATGTAGGGGATGACGAAAGTAATTCCCGAGCTCTTCGCGATGCTGAAATCGGCGAAGGTAGAAATCAAGAAAGAGCATCAAGTGTTGATGGTTAACAAGACCACTTGTTTCAAGTAAAGGGCAAAAGGGATAGAAGGGGAACTTCAAGAAGAATGACAAGCAAGTTGTCACTCCCATGAAGAAACCCAAAGCTAAACTCAAGCCTGAAACTAAGTGCTTATACTGCAAAGAAAATGGTCACTGGAAGTGGAACTGCCCTAGATACTTGGCGGATAAGAAGGATGACAAAGTGAACAAAGGTATATTTTGATATACAGATTATTGATGTGTACTTTACTAGTGTTCATAGCAACCCCGGGGTATTTGATACCGGTTCAGTTGCTAAAATTAGTAACTCGAAACGAGAATTGCAGAATGAACAGAGACTAGTTAAAGGTGAAGTGACGATGTGTGTTGGAAGTGGTTCCAAGATTGATATGATCATCATCGCACACTCCCTATACTTTCGGGATTAGTGTAGAACCTAAATAAATGTTATTTGGCATTTGCGTTAAGCATGAATATGATTTGATCATGTTTGTTGCAATACGGTTATTCATTTAAAGTCATAAAATAATTGTTATTTAGTTTACATGAATAAAGCCTTCAATGGTCATACACCCAATGAAAATAGTTTGTTGGATCTCGATCGTAGTGATACACATATTCATAATATTGAAGCCAAAAGATGCAAAGTTAATAATGATAGTGCAACTTATTTGTGGCACTGCCGTTTAGGTCATATTGGTTTAAAGCGCATGAAGAAACTCCATTGTGATGGACTTTTGGAATCACTTGATTATGAATCACTTGGTGCTTGCGAACCATGCCTCATGGGCAAGATGACTAAAACTCCGTTCTCCGGAACAATGGAGCGAGCAACAGATTTGTTCGAAATCATACATACTGATGTATGTGGACCGATGAGTGTTGAGGCTCGCGGTGGGTATCATTATTTTCTGACCTTCACTGATGATTTGAGCAGATATGGGTATATCTACTTGATGAAACACAAGTCTGAAATATTTGAAAGGTTCAAAGAAATTTCAGAGTGAAGTAGAGAATCATCGTAACAAGAAAATAAAATTTTCCACGATCTGATCGCGGAGACAAAATTTGAAGTTACGAGTTTTGGCCTTCATTTAAAACAATGTGGAATAGTTTCACGGCTCACGCCACCCGGAACACCACATCGTAATGGTCTGTCCGAACGTCGTACTCGTACTTGATTAGATATGATGCGATCTATGATGTCTCTTACCGATTTACCACTTTCGTTTTGGGTTATGCATTAAAGACAGCTGCATTCACGTTTAATAAGGGCACCATCTAAATCCGTTGAGACGACGCCTTATGAACTGTGGTTTAGCAAGAAACCAACGTTTTCGTTTCTTAAAGTTTGGGGCTGCGATGCTTATGTGAAAAAAGCTTCAACCTAACAAGCTCGAACCCAACTCGGAGAAATGTGTCTTCATAGGATACCCAAAAGAGACTGTTGGGTACACCTTCTATCACAGATCCGAAGGCAAGATATTTGTTGCTAAGAATGGATCCTTTCTAGAGAAGGAGTTTCTCTCGAAAGAAGTGAGTGGGAGGAAAGTGGAACTTGATGAGGTAATTGTACCTTCTCCCGAATTGGAAAGTAGTACATCACAGAAACTAGTTTTAGTGATTCCTACACCAATTAGTGAGGAAGCTAATGATGATGATTATGAAACTTCGGATCAAGTTACTACTAAACTTCATAGATCAACCAGAGTACGTTCCGCGCCAGAGTGGTACGGCAACCCGGTTCTGGAAGTCATGTTACTAGACCATGATGAACCTAAAAACTATGAGGAAGCGATGATGAGACCAGATTACGCAAAATGGCTTGAGGCCATGAAATCTGAGATGGGATCCATGTATGAGAACAAAGTGTGGACTTTGGTTGACTTGCTCGATGATCGAGAAGTCATCGAAAATAAATGGATCTAAAAGAGGAAGACAAACGCTGACAGTAATGTTACTGTTTACAAAGCTCGACTTGTTGTGAAAGGTTTTCGACAAGTTCAAGGAGTTGACTACGATGAGATTTTCTCACCCGTAGCGATGCTTAAGTCTGTCTGAATCATGTTAGCGATGGCCGCATTTTATGATTATGAAATCTGGCAAATGGATGTCAAAACTGCATTCCTGAATGGATATCTTAAAGAAGAGTTGTATATGATGCAACCAGAAGGTTTTGTCGATCCTAAAGGTGCTGACAAAGTGTGCAAGCTCCAGCGATCCATCTATGGACTGGTGCAAGCATCTCAGAGTTGGAATATACGCTTTGATAAGTTGATCAAAGCATATAGTTTTATACAGACTTACGGTGAAGCCTGTATTTACAAGAAAGTGAGTGGGAGCACTATAGCCTTTCTAATAAGTATATGTGAATGACATATTGTTGATCAGAAATGATGTAGAAATTTTCTGGAAAGCATAAAGGAGTGTTTGAAAGGAGTTTTTTCAAAGAAAAACCTCGGTAAAGTTGCTTACATATTGAGCCTCAAGATCTATAGAGATAGATCGAGACGCTTGATAAAGTTTTTCAATGCATACATACCTTGACAAGTTTTTGAAGTAGTTCAAAATGGATCAGTCAGAGAAGGAGTTCTTGCCTGAGTTGTAAGGTATGAAGTTGAGTAAGACTCAAAGCCCGACCTCGGCAAAAGATAGAGAAAGAATGAAAGTCATTCCCTATGCCTCAGTCATAGGTTCTATAAAGTATGCCATGCTGTGTACCAAACTTGTTGTGTACCTTACCATGAGTTTGGCAAGAAGGTACAAAAGTGATCCAGGAGTAGATCACTGGACAGCGGTCAAAATTATCCTTATTTACTGGATGACTAAGGAAATGTTTCTCGATTATGGAGGTGATAAAGAGTTCATCGTAAAGAGTTACACCGATGCAAGCTTTACACTAATCCATATGACTCTAAGTATCAATCTGGATGCGTATTAAAAGTGGGAGCAATTAGCTAGAGTAGCTCCATGCAGAGCATTGTAGACATAGAAATTTGCAAAATACATATGGATCTGAATGTAACAGACCCGCTGACTAAACTTCTCTCACGAAGCAAAACATGATCACCCCTTAGTACTCTTTGGGTGTTAATCACATGAGGATGTGAACTAGATTGTTGACTCTAGTAAACCCTTTGGGTACTGGTCACATGGCGATGAGAACTATGGGTGTTAGTCACATGGCGATGTGAACTATTGGTGTTAATCACATGGTGATGTGATCTAGATTATTGACTCTAGTGCAAGTGGGAGACTGAAGGAAATATGCCCTAGAGGCAATAATAAAGTTATTATTTATTTCCTTATATCATGATAAATGTTTATTATTCATGCTAGAATTGTATTATCCGGAAACTTAGTACATGTGTGAATACATAGACAAAACAGAGTGTCCCTAGTATGCCTCTACTAGACTAGCTCATTGATCAAAGATGGTTATGTTTCCTAGCCATAGACATGAGTTGTCATTTGATCAACGGGATCACATCATTAGGAGAATGATGTGATGGACAAGACCCATCCGTTAGCTTAGCACTATGATCGTTTAAGTTTTACTGCTATTGCTTTCTTCATGACTTATACATGTTCCTATGACTATGAGATTATGCAACTCCCGAATACCGGAGGAACACTTTGTGTGCTACCAAACGTCACAACGTAACTGGGTGATTATAAAGGTACTCTACAGGTGTCTCCGAAGGTACTTGTTGGGTTGGCGTATTTCGAGATTAGGATTTGTCACTCCGATTGTCGGAGAGGTATCTCTGGGCCCTCTCGGTAATGCACATCATAATAAGCCTTGCAAGCAAAAGACTAATGAGTTAGTCACGAGATGATGTATTACGGAACGAGTAAAGAGACTTGCTGGTAACAAGATTGAACTAGGTATAGAGATATCGACGATCGAATCTCGGGCAAGTAACATACCAATGACAAAAGGAACAACGTATGTTGTTATGCGGTTTGACCGATAAAGATCTTCATAGAATATGTAGGAGCCAATATGAGAATCCAGATTCCGCTATTGGTTATTGACCGGAGATGAGTCTCGGTCATGTCTACATAGTTCTCGAACCCGTAGGGTCCGCACGCTTAACGTTTGATGACGATCGGTATTATGAGTTTATGAGTTTTGATATACCAAAGGAGTTCAGAGTCCCGGATGAGACCGGGGACATGACGAGGAGTCTTGAAATGGTCGAGACGTAAAGATCGATATATTGGACGACTATATTCGGACATCGGAAAGGTTCGAGTGATTCGGGTATTTTTCGGAGTATATGGGCCTTATTGGGCCATACGGGAATAGAGGAGAAAGGCCAAAAGGAAGGAGGCGCGCGCGCCCCTCTGGTCCGAATTGGACAAGGGGTGCCGCCCCCTTTTCCTTCTCCCTCTCCACCTCTTTCCTTCTCTCCTACTCCGGAAAGGAAAGGGGAATCCTACTAGGACTCAGGAGTCCTAGTAGGACTCCCCACACTTGGCGCGCCCCCTCTAGGGCCGGCCTCTCCCTTGCTCCTTTATATACAGGGGCAGGGGGGCACCCTTGGACACACAAGTTGAATTGTTTTAGCCGTGTGCGGTGCCCCTCTCCACAGAAACACACCTCGGTCATACCGTTGCAGTGCTTAGGCGAAGCCCTGCGCCGGTAGATACATCATATCTGTCACCACGCCGTCGTGCTGGCAAAACTCTCCCGTGAAGCTCAACTGGATCAAGAGCTCGTGGGACGTCATCAAGCTGAACGTGTGCTGAACGCGGAGGTGCCGTATGTTCGGTGCTTGATCGGTTGGATCGCGAAGAAGTTCGACTACATCAACCGCGTCACTTGACGCTTCCGCTCCCGGTCTACGAGGGTACGTAGACACACTCTCCCCCTCGTTGCTATGCATCTAGTAGATAGATCTTGCGTGATCGTAGGAAAATTTTGAAAATACTACGTTCCCCAACAGTTAGAACTATTCTAGTGTGTTGTATCTTTGAGCAATCTGTTGTTGGTTTTAGCAAAGTTGTAGTCACTTTTACTTTGTCAATGGTTTATTGGGTATTGCTTACTTGAGAGCAAATTAGTTGGCAATTCTTCAATTGGAGATTGGTTTATCTAGATTTTTTGGTTACTCGCTGCAACTTAGGGGGAGTAGCCTTGTTAGACTGTTGTGCAATATGAAGAACCTCTTTCTTGTCACTTATTTTGTTAGCATCTTTCTTTGTCTTGTCTTGTGTTGTAAGAGAAACCTGACTCTGTTATTTGTATATTATTATTACCTCAGGAGGGAGAGCATACCTACAGGAAAGAAAATAGAAAACTTGAAAGTCATGGATGTTCCAAGTAGAGGAAGGGAACTTTGATACGCCCAAGCCAAGGGCCAGCTGGAGGTTGTTGCCATGCTGAAGAGGCTTGCTCTACACGATGTGATGATGAGAATAAATCTGGGTTGGGTTGTCGAGGAAGAGTAGGGGGAAATCCTAGTTTAATTGGTGACACCGATGAGTCTTCGCTGCAATCTTGTGCATGCGTGTAATCTTGGTTTACCCTTGGTGATGGCCTCGTTGAAGAATGTTTGTTAGCCAATGGCTATGTATGTAGAGGTTGAACAGAATTATTGTGTCTTTGGAAGATGCAATCATTGAGATCGTTTTTGTTTGACTGTTTGTTAGCCAATGACTATGTATGTATAGGTGAACAAAATTACTATATCTTGGAACATGCAGTCAAACTAAGTGTTTACTTTTGGATGATCTAAATAAAGGCCTTGTCTTGTTGATCAGATAATCAACTTGAGGGTTCATTTGATGTCACCTGCCTATGCCAATGGTCCATTTGCTTGCTAATTCTATCTAGGTAGCATGCTTGTGAATAAATTAGAGAAATCACTTGCTTGTGGTTCCTGTGAAAATCAGAGAAAAGAGATTGTCCATGCCTGGCAACAGCAAAGAAGAGAGGATTTGAACATGTCGGTAGAAAGATGAGCTAGAACAATTGAGCGTAATTCACCTTATCTATTTATGACATCACCTTATCTATTTCTGACATCCTTGTATATAAAAAACAGAGAAACTTTGAACATTCTTAGACCATACGGATCAAGTAGCAGCTGAACTGTTGCGCAGACCATCCATCGTGATATTGTGTCTTTATTTGCATGCGTGGTAGTGTGCCCAATTAACACGAGGGCATGCAAATGGCCCGTCCCATGATTCGGTACTCCAATTGAGAAGGGGCGGGTAGTATCTTGGAAAGAAAGCTCATTGAACGATGTATCCCGTGCCACTTAAATGTATATGTAAATGAATTGAGCACGCCTCTTGCAAAAAAGAAAAAGAAAAGAAATGAATGTGCCGCCTAGGGATACTCATTCGCTAGCCAGCCAGTGATGGAGAGTATGGCTTGCGCCACGTCATCAATTCACGACAAGGCCTTTCCTCATGAAGCTACACCTATAGACTTTCGTCTCCGCCGTGCCGCCATGCTCTATATATACAAGAGAAACTCCTCCATACGCGTGCGGATGCGCGTGCGACTTACGACTTGGGGCTTGGGCGCGAGGCGGGCGGCTGCTCGTCGACGTCAGAGGTGGTTTACTCGCCGCTGTCGTCTGCACCGGAGCCGGGAGAGAGGGTGGAGCAGAGGACCAACTTCGGCGACGACTGCATCTTCCAGGTCGCTTCCTGGTAACTAGCTCCCCTTTCCCATGCTTTTGATTAACTGGCTCCCTCACTCCCGCGGCTCCATGCTTGGCCATGGCCACGCTCCGGCTGGAACTCGAGCTGCAAACGGCATGGACATCCCTTTGTCACGTTAAACTTGTGGTTGCCTGAGCGGAGGAGAAGACGGTCGGCGGCTGCCTAATTAGATGTCGGATTGTATGGGTTTTCTCTTTGACAAGGAAGGACATAGGCGCGCGTGACGTTTCGTTTCACAAATCGACTAACCCTAACTAAAAATTTCAGTATACTGATCTGTAGTCTCTCCTTATTTTATTGGAAGGGTTGGACGCGCTTTGAGGCTGTGAGGCGTCCGACATACTGGCCAGTGTTGACGCTGCCGTGGGCAACAACTGCGACATCATCTCCATTTCTCTCGGCGGGCCGTCGGTGCCCTTTCACCTGTATCCTATTGCCATCGGGACGTTCGGCGCCATCGAGAAGGGCGTCTTTGTGAGCATGGCTGCTGGCAACTCCAGCCCGAAGGATAGCACCGTGATAAATGAAGCTCCGTGGATGCTCACCATCGCTGCGAGTACCATGGACCGCACGATCCGTTCGATCGTGCAGCTGGGAACGGCGCGTATTTTCACGGCGAGTCACTCTACCAGCCAAACGCCGGTGTGCCCGGTGCCTTCTACCCATTGGTGTCCGCCGGCGCTAGCGGGAAGCCACTCGGCAAGTTCTGTAGGAACGGCTCGCTGGATGACATCGACGTCAAGGGCAAGATAGTGCTCTATGAACTCACGAGAAACATCTCGGCGATGAACGAAGGTCAGGTCATGCTGAGTGCCGGTGGTGTCGGCATGATCTTGGCGAACCAGTTTCCCCAAGGCTACGACACGCTAGCCCAGGAGAACGTCCTGCCGGTGTCGAGCGTCGACTACTTCTCCGGCGCAGCCATCAAATCCTACTTGGGAGGACAGCTCCCGGTGGCAACTGGCAAGTATCGACTTCAGGGGTAGTGCTGGGCATGTCACCTGCTCTGTCGATTGTTTTCTTCTCGTCTCGCGGGCCTAGCCATCAAGGCCCTAGCGTTCTGAAGCCCGCATCACAAGCCCCAGGGTGAACGTGCTTGCCGCATGGCCGTTTCAGGTCGGGCCACCGTCGGCACCGGTTCTCTCCGAACCGACCTTCAACATCATCTCCGGCACATCCATGTGGACACCGCACCTCGCCGGCATTGCGACGCTGATCAAGAGCAAGCACCCAGACTGGTCGCCGGCGGTGATCAAGTCGGCCATGATGACAACGGCTGACATCACCGACCGCTCCAGCAATACCATACTAAACGAGCAGTGGGTGGTAGCCATCTTCGCCACCAGAGCTGGACACGTCAACCCGATAAAGGCCGCTGACCCTGGCCTTGTCTACGACATCACCCGCAAGGATTACATTGGCTACCTCTGCAGCATGTACACGAGCCAGCAGGTGTCGGTGATCACACACCGGCCGATCGATTGCTTGACCACCATTGTGATCAGCGACCTCCTGTTGAATTATCCATCAATCTCGGTCGCTTTCCTAGCATCCTAGAATTCAACGGCACCGGTGGTCGTGAGGCGCAAGGTGAAGAACGTCGGGGAGGTGCCTTCGGTGTACTACGCGGCGATCGACATGTCGAGCAGCGTCGTAGGCGTGGACGTATATCCGAGGGAGCTGGAGTTCATCGAAGCAAACCAGGAGGTGATCTTTTCGGTATACGTGTGGCCGAGGGAGAGTGGTGCAAGGGTGGTGGTGCAGGGTGCTCTACGGTGGGTATCCGAGATGCACACCGTGCGGAGCCGAATCTCCGTCACCTTTGCTTGATCACAAACATGATTTTTCATAGTAGGTCGACATGGCTCGAGAACGTTTATGTCTTTCACGCAACTTGCTCATTATTAGTTTGTCTCGACTTAATTTTCAAAACCAAGGGAAAGGAGGATAAATCCTGGTCTTTGCATCGAGCGGTGCACACCGTTGATACGTCTCCAACGTATCTACTTTTCCAAACACTTTTGCCCTTGTTTTGGACTCTAACTTGCATGATTTGAATGGAACTAACTAGGACTAGCGTCGTTTTCAGCAGAATTGCCATGGTGTTGTTTTTGTGCAGAAATAAAGAGTTCTCGGAATGACCTAAAAATCCACGGAGAATTATTTCGGAAAATAAAAAAAATATCTGCGGAAAGATCTACGTTAGGGGGCCCACACCCTGTCCACGAGGGTGGGGGCGCGCCCCCTCCCCCTGGGCGCGCCCCCTGCCTCATGGGCCCCCTGATGCTCCACCAACGTACCCCCAGACTCCATATATTCACTTTCGAGGAGAAAAAAATTAGAGAGGAAGAATTATCGCGTTTTACGATACGGAGCCGCCGCCAAGCCCTAATCTCTCTTGGGAGGGGTGATCTGGAGTCCGTTCGGGGCTCCGGTGAGGGGAGATCGTCACCATCGTCATCATCAACCTTCCTCCATCACCAATTCCACGATGCTCACCGCCGTGCGTGAGCAATTTTATCGTAGGTTTGCTGGACGGTGATGGGTTGGATGAGATTTACCATGTAATTGAGTTAGTTTTGTTAGGGTTTGATCCCTAGTATCCACTATGCTCTAAGATTGATGTTTCTACGACTTTGCCATACTTAATGCTTGTTACTAGGGCCCGAGTGCCATGATTTCAGATCTGAACCTATTATCTTTTCATGAATATATGTGTGTTCTTGATCCTATCTTGCAAGTCAATAATCACCTACTATGTGTTATGATCCGGCAACCCCAAAGTGACAATAATCGGGACCACTCCCGGTGATGATCGTAGTTTGAGGAGTTCATGTATTCACTATGTTTTAATGCTTTGGTCCGGTACTCTATTAAAAGGAGGCCTTAATATCCCTTAGTTTCCACTAGGACCCCGCTGCCACGGGAGGGTAGGACAAAAGATGTCATGCAAGTTCTTTTCCATAAGCACGTATGACTATATTCATAATACATGCCTACATTACATTGATGAACTGGAGCTAGTTCTGTGTGACCCTAGGTTATAACTTCTACATGATGAATTGCATCCGACATAATTTCCCATCACTGATCCAATGCCTACGAGCTTTTCACATATTGCTTATTGCTTATTTACTTTTCTGCTGCTACTGTTACAAAAACTAAAAAAACACTACCGTTACTTTTATTGCTGTTACCACTATTTCCATATTACTTTGCTACTGAATTACCTTGCTGCTGATACTAAGTTTCTAGGTGTGGTTGAATTGACAACTCAAATGCTAATACTTAAGAGCATTCTTTGGCTCCCGCTGTGTCGAATCAATAAATTTGGGTTGAATACTCTACCCTCGAAAACTGTTGTGATCCCCTACACTTGCGGGTTATCAAGACTATTTTCTGGTGCCGTTGCCGGGGAGCATAGCTCTATTCTTTAAGTCACTTGGGATTTATATCTGTTGATCACTATGAAGAATTTGAAGGACTCAAAAACCAAGATCTTTCCCTCAACTACGAGGGGAGGTAAGGAACTGCCATCTAGCTCTGCACTTGATTCTCCTTCTGTTATGAGTAAATTTGCGACACCTACTCCTGCTATTGAATCTGATGTGTCGCATGTTCTTGATGCTGCCACTTCTGCTATGTATGATGAAACTACTTCTATGCTTGATAGTAATGTGCCACTAGGTGAATTTCTAGATGAACAAATTGCTAAGGTTAGGGAGAATGCAAATATGTCGGGACCCCGACTTAAGAGTCGAGATCACCGAATGCACGTGTATAGTGATCCCAGAGATCAATGCTCACTCAACACACAGAAGCTGAATAACAAGAGTCTTACATCCATACAAACCGTCTTACACAAATTATGACCATTATGGCCAAGTCTTACATAGATAAAGCCTCATGGCTGAATAGCAAATAACTCGAATAGCGGAAGTCTTCGTAGATAAGTAGAACCCATGCCATCTGCCTTAACCCTACAGGCATTCTGACTCGGAAAGCGTCCTAGTTCGCATGTTCGTCTCCATAGAATTCTTCTTCAAATTCCTGCTCTTCCATGCCTGGCCAATTAAATAACCAGTGGCAAGCCAATGAGTACTTTGAATGTACTCGCAAGCAACCCATGTTTTTGGAACAAGTATGACAAGGTATGAAATAGTACTAGATAGGATATGTTTGCAGAAAGCAAAATTTGTGAGTGCAATGACACGAGCTATGTGAGGCATGCATCATAGGAAATATAGGTTACACACACACACACACACACACACACACACACACACACACACACACACACACACACACACACACACACACACAC
>LR738710.1:765013080-765023308 GCA_902687465.1 Secale cereale
GGTTTCGCAAACATTGTACGTAGCCCAAGAGCGGTTACCCAACTGTCCTTGACCGTGGACACGGCTATTCGAATAGTTTTACACTCTGCAGAGGTTGCACGCTTTACCCACTACATCCGGGGGAACTTCCGTGTCATCCACGACCCGCGGTACCTCAAATATCCGGGGTAAGCACCCGATCACTATCTTTCCCTAGGCGACACTAATATGGAGTCCACTCGATTGGTAGAAACCCTCGTGCCCCACATTTCACATCTTAAGATTTTTGGAGCCTCGCTCCTATTTCACATACCATGGGCACGGGGTACCAAAGGTGTGTTCGGTGCCCTATGAAAATAGTCATGGCCGCCTATCCAAGCACGACCCCGTCTCGAGAGTGACCTCATGTCACTCCCGTCACTAGTAATGCGGGCACCATGCTAGTATCAGCCTAGGTAATCAATAATGCCCTTTCCCATCTAAGGGTAGAGTGGTTGCACATGTAAAGTTGGAATAACGGTCGCAACTTAAACCAATCCATTTGAAAAACATCACACACACACACTTGTCTCGGTACACCACTTCGTCATCAAGTGGTTACCCATCTCATCATCTCCCTCGGGCATAAGTGACACCCGATGGGGTTTTTGAAAGAGTCCCTCGAAAGAACTATGCTTTCACCATTATGCATATTCCCGTTCCACTTGCATAGCCACTACTATAGCAACCTATCTACTTCCACCGGCATAACCCTCATAAGAAGGTAGGGTCATGCACAAATGCAAGTATTAACAAGGAAGTACAGTGGCAAACCAACAAAGTGGTTACCACCTCATCATGACTCCGTTGCAACAACAATATGGTGCTATATGACATGCATAAAAAGGGTTCCTTAGACATGGTCAAAGGGCTACTTTCCTTGGTTGGCTTGGTCTTCAAAACCTTCAAGTACGTCTCCTTCTTCTTCTTCAGCAACCTCGTCAAACACGGTATCTAATCGTCGCAATAGAACAACGGAAAAATAAGACAATAATAAAACAGAAAAACCAAAGTGCTCAAAAAATGTCAACTTATTTTTATAAAATACTAGAGGGAATACTAAGATGGCTAAAATTCTTAGTTTGGGATTTGGAGAGATAGAATGGGGTACATGGATTTTTGAACAGATGTTTTAGTATTCAAATTTGCACTAAACAGAAAAAGTTCATGAATATGTGTGAAAGTTATATCATTAAATAGGTTGGAATATTACAAGTTTTTAGGAACTGTAATTATTTCATTTGGATAAATATTTAATCCAGAGAAATTTTTATAAAACAGACATAAAAGAAAAAAGAAAAGTGGCATTGTTCCACTGGGCCAGAACAGCTGCAGTGCAGCAGTCCCAGCCAGAGAGGCGGCCCAGCGCACTGGTGCCTGCGCGCGCGCCAGGTTTTAAACCTGATGGGCGGGGCCCAAGCGTCAGCGAGAGGTGAGAGAGAAGAGGGAGAGGAGAGACTGACAGGCGGGGTCCGCCTGTCATCCCTAACCCTCCGGCAGAGGGCCGGCGAGCTCACCGACAGCGATGCAGGGCACGGCGAGGTCGGGTGAGGGCACGACTAGACTCAGTGTCGAGTCGCCGTTCGGGTGGAGGTGGCTGCAGTCGCCGGGGTGGCCTGGTTCGCCGGCGGCGAGGTCACGCAGTGGAGGTGCTTCGGGCGTCGATGGTTCTGGCCGTTTCCGGCTGCAAAAGAAGTGGGGGAAAGAGGGGAAACGATTAGTGAGGTCGTGCGGTTCTAGATCGAGCGAGAGGAGCGGCGGAGAGGGCTTATACCTCTGGATCGACGGCGACCCGAGGCGGCGGAGCTCGAGCTCGATCTCGAGCTCGGGCCCGTCTGGAGGGGAGTGAGTGGCGTGGGGAGATGATTAGGTGTGTGAGAGGGCGAGTGGTGATGAGAGGAGGGCGCGGGGCGTCCCTTTTATAGGCGAACGGCGGGGTGCCATGGACCCGTGCGCCGGCGAGCTTCTGCTCGTTGCCACATGGCTCGAGAGGGGCTGGAGCCGTGTCTGTGGCGTTGCTGGATGCGGTCCAGAGCCGGGGAAGAGAAGAGAGAGAGCTGGGGGAGGCCAGAGCATCGCGTGTGTGTGCATGCCCATTGGAGCTCTCGGGCGGTCGTCGCGCGTGCGAACTGGGGCGAGAGGAGGGAGAAGGAGGAGGGGGCCGACCGGCTGCCGTGTCGTGGACGTCGAGGCGGCCTCGGGAGACACGATTCCGACGCCCTAGGTGGTCGGGCGCCTCGGTCAGGTCGCGGCTACAGTGCGAGAGCGCACTGTTGCGCGCTCCAGAGTGCCCATATGGCCGGCATGGCCATTTCCCACGCGCTCTGGGCGCGGCCACCGTGTCCATTGGCTCTAGGGGAGTAAACAATGTAGGAGAGACGTTGGATGCCAGGGAGAGCTTGTAGAAGAAGAGAGGACTGAGAGAGAATGGTGAAAATTGTTGTCCAGAATGTAAAATGGGGTTTTACCCCTACTCAATCATTGAGCTGAGGCCACGGGAGAGTTACTGGAGGTGCAAGGGGACTTGGGGAAGCTGTGGTAAAAAGCCTAGCTCAAGGAGAACAAGGAAAGAGGTAAAAGTGGTAGTTTTGGAAAATCACTAGAAGGTGTTTGATGTGGTTTTGAGCAATCAATTGATTTCCACTAGACATGACACTTAACAGGATCAAATGGTATATAGAAATAGGGTGTTCCACCAAGTTTGGGCTCATTTGAAGAAACTTGCCAATGTAACTTTGGTGAACCCTACAAATCAACACAAATGGATTTACCAAGTTTAAGTTAAGCAAATCATCCCTCCTTGATGCACCACTTGGTGTAGTGTCATCATTTGGGGTTGTGATCATGCCCACAAAGTTTAAGGTCACAAGTAAAAAGTTGGTAATGTAAAGTTGTTCAAATTTGAATCTGAATAGAAATGGTTTTTGGGTACTCTGATCAAGTTACCCTTCTCCAAAACTTGTGCCATTTGGTCTAGATGCATTATTAGACCATTCTAGCATGTGCACCAAGTTTGAGAGCATTTGGACAAGTTTGGCAATGTAAAGTTGCTCAAACTTAAAAAATGGACAGAATGGTTTTGAGAGGTTTTGATGATGTTTTCTTGCTTTCCAAGGCATGGGGCTTGGCAAGATCATCAAATATGTCATATATGACATGATATAATTTCCCTGGAATTTTTAGAGAATATTTCCTTTGTAAATATTTCAAAAGCTTGAAATATCCAGAAAGGGTTTCTGAGGGATTTGCCCAATATTTTGAACATGACCAAGTGTTGAAACTCTTATATATGGAAAATATATGTCCTAAAAGTCTCCCTGAATTTTGGCAAATATTTTTGAAATAGTTAAATAGTTTTTCCCTATTAAAGACCATTTCTGGCCTTAAGAAAAAGCTTTTAAATAAAATAGGAAAATAACTTTTAAAATTATATTTTTGTGGTTTATGGGAGTCCTATATCTACTAGGTTTCAAATATACTCTTTGAAATATTTTTCTCACCCTAAATCAAGCACTTGCAGTGCAAACCTCAATTCAGGGGTTTTTGGAAAACTAATTTTTGAAAATACTTTTTGGCCAAATTGTTTTAGTAAAAAAATACTATACTGTTATATACACTTGGTATGATCATTGGGCAGAAGTTTGGGGATAAGGAGATGAAATATATAAGAGGGAGTAGTTGACTTTAAAGAGCACTTGAAAATCACAGAGAGAAAAACTTAATTCCAAATTAAGGCCAAATGATGCCAAAAAAATTTGTTGGTCCAAATTTTCATGCTTTAAAATGCAGGGTGTGACAGACCTACCCCCCCTTACAAGAATATCGTCCCCGAGATTCCAAAACTAGGCTTTAGAAGAGATCGGGCTACTTGGATCTAAGATAGTCTTCACGTTTCCAGGTTGCTTCTGCTTCCGTGTGGTTGCTCCACTGGACCTTGAAGTACTTGATGGTGCGGCTTCGCGTCTGTCGCTCTGCTTCATCCAGAATGCGAATGGGCTTCTCACGGTAGGTCAAATCAGGCTGAAGATCAATGGCTTGGTGATCGACATCCTTGTAGAGATCGGGCTTGTTCGGGACTTGGAGACACTTCCGGAGTTGTGGCACATGGAATAAGTTGTGCACATCGGATAGCTCAGGTGGTAGTTCTAACTGGTAAGCCACTTCTCCTCGTCGGTCGGTGATCTTGAAGGGGCCAATAAATCTTGGTGCAAGTTTCCCCTTAACGTGGAAACGCTTGGTTCCCTTCAGAGGGGTTACTCGCAGGTACACATGATCTCCAACACGGAAACTCATATCTCGGCGACGAGTGTCAGCATAGCTCTTATGCCTTGATTTGGCGGCCTTCAAATGTTCTCTGACTAGTTGGACTTGCTCTTCTGCTTTGTGGAGTATATCTGGTCCAAAGACTAGCCCTTCTCCAGTCTCTGACCAGTTGAGGGGTGTGCGACACTTGCGTCCGTACAACACCTCAAATGGTGCCATCTGAAGGCATGACTGATAACTGTTGTTATAGGAGAACTCGGCAAAAGGGAGGCAATCTTCCCACTTGGCTCCATATGCCAAGACACAGGCTCGGAGCATGTCTTCGAGAATTTGACTTACTCGCTCCGTCTGACCTCCGGTCTGCGGGTGAAAAGCGGTGCTGAAAGACAACTTGGTTCCCAAGGCTTCTTGGAATCTTTCCCAGAACCTTGAAGTAAACTGGGTGCCTTGATCTGACACAATCTCCTTTGGAACACCATGGAGGCTCACGATTCGATCGATATAGAGGCTGGCCAGCTAGTTTCCACTGTAAGTTGTTTTGACAGGAATGAAATGGGCTACTTTGGTCAAATGGTCGACTATGACCCAGATGGAGTCATGTCCTTTATTCAACCTTGGCAATCCAGTGATGAAATCCATTCCGACTTTATCCCACTTCCACTCAGGAACCCTGAGTGGTTGGAGCAATCCAGCGGGTCGCTGATATTCAGCCTTGACCCTTTGGCACACATCACACTTTGCAACATAGGTGGCAATCTCTCTTTTCATCCCATGCCACCAGAATCTTTCCTTCAAGTCTTGATACATCTTGGTTCCTCCGGGGTGGATAGAATACGGAGTGTCGTGGGCTTCTTGCAGGATCAAATTCTTCAGCTCCATCTTGTTTGGTACGCAGATGCGGCCTTTGTACCAAACGATCCCGTGCTCGTCCTCGGAGAATCCTGGGGCCTTGCCTAGCTTCATCTTCTTTTTGATGCCTTCAATGCTCGCGTGCCCACCTTGTGCTTTCTTGACTTCGTCCATCAGGGTTGGTTTGACTTCCAGATGGTCTAGAAATCCATGTGTGACCAATTCCAAATTGAACTATTCCAGCTCTTCAAACAGGGTTGGCTGCCTTCTTTGAATTATGGCATTCAGGGAGCAAGCCTTTCTGCTTAAGGCATCAGCTACCACGTTAGCCTTCCCGGGGTGATATTGAACACTAAGGTCATAATCCTTGATTAATTCCAACCATCTTTGTTGCCTCATGTTCAATTCCTTCCGGGTGAAAATATACTTCAGACTTTTGTGGTCTGTGTATATCTCACACCGTTTCCCTAGGAGGTAATGTCGCCATGTCTTCAAGGCATGAACTACTGCTGCTAACTCAAGATCGTGAGTAGCGTAGTTCTCTTCATGAGGTCGTAGCTGCCTTGAGAGGTAAGCTATGACTCGTCCTTCTTGCATCAGAACGCTTCCCAATCCGGTTCGAGTGGCATCACAATATATCACAAACTCCTTGTGAATATCAGGTGTTGCCAGAACTGGGGCGGTGGTCAATCTCTTCTTGAGCTCTTGGAAGCTTTCTTCGCATTTTGGCGTCCATTCGAACTTCTTGTCCTTCTTCAGGAGCTGAGTCATTGGCCGGGCAATGCTAGAGAATCCTTCCACGAATTTGCGGTAATAGCCCACAAGTCCGAGGAAGCTTCTAACTTCCTTGATGGTCGTTGGGGATTGCCATTGGGTCACAGCTTCGATATTCGCTGGATCGACTGAAAATCCTTCCTCGGTCAATACATGACCTAAGAACCCAACTTTATGCAGGCAAAACTCACATTTGCTGAATTTGGCGTATAGTTGGTGTTCTCGAAGCTTGTCTAGGACCATCCTCAAGTGTTGCTCGTGCTCTTCCTCCGTCTTCGAGAAGACAAGAATGTCATCAATGAAGACAACAACAAACTTGTCCAAATATTCCATGAAGACTTTATTCATGAGATACATGAAGTAAGCTGGGGCATTGGTTAATCCAAAGGACATGACCGTGCACTCATACATGCCATATATTGTTACAAATGCCGTCTTCGGAATATCTTGGGGTCTGATCTTCAGCTGGTAGTACCAAGATGTGAGGTCGATCTTGGAGAACACCTTGGCTCCGCTGAGTTGATCAAACAGATCTTCAATCTTGGGAAGTGGATACTTGTTCTTGATTGTAACCTCATTAAGGGAACGATAGTCAATGCATAAGCGGATGGTACCATCCCTTTTTGCCACAAACAGAACAGGTGATCCCGAAGGGGAGGCACTTGGGCGGATAAATCCCTCCTCAGCTGCTCTTCCAGCTGCTTCTTCAACTCGGCTAATTCTTCTGTCCCCATTCTATAAGGCTTCATATAGATGGGTCCTGCCCCGGGCATGAGCTCAATGATGAACTCAATGTCACGGTCAGGGGGAATTCCCGGTAGCTCATCCGGAAAGACATCGGGATACTCGCACACTACTGGCACTTGCTCCAGCCCAACTTCAGACACACAGTTGACTTGTGTGGTTTGAGAAGAAGAGGAGTTGGAGGCAAACTTAACTTCAAATCCTTGGTCATTGGTCACAGTGACAGTCCGGTTGGCACAGTCTAACAAGCCTTGGTGCTTACTGAGCCAATCCATTCCTAAGATCACATCCAAGCCTTGCGATCTTAAGATGATAAGGTCTTCTAGGAAGTCTATACCGTTAATGATAATACCGACTCCCTTACAGCCTATCTTGGCTCTCATCTCTGCTCCAGGGGTTTGTACCACCATGGGGTTATTCAGGGGTGTAGGGGTCATGCCACTTTTTAATGCAAATCTTTGAGTGACAAATGAATGCGTGGCTCCAGAATCAAACAAGACAGTTGCAGGTGCTGAGTTGACAAGGAACGTACCTAGCACGACGTCCGGGTCTTCCTGGGCTTCTTCAGCAATGACGTGATTCACACGCCCCTTCCCATGGTTGGGCGGGTTGCGAGGAGCTGGGTTCCTTGGTGGCATCCCGCGGCCTTATCCTGGGTTCCGCGCATTGGGGCGCGGGGCATCGGGCTTCTTGTTGGGGCACACCCTTGAGATGCGTCCTGACTGACCACATCCAAAGCAAGTGACTTGGTTTGGGTTATTGATCTTGTTGCCACCACTGTTATTGGGGTTGAATGCTGGCCTTGGGTTGGCATACTGCTGAGGCTGATAGTTGGTGCGAGGTGCAGGAGCTCTTGGCTGCTGATAGGTTGGCTTGACCGGGGCTGGCTGCCACGGGCGAGGCTTCTGGTTGCTGGAACTTCCCTTGCTAATCATCTTGCGCTTGCGAGTGTCTTCCAGAGCACGCCGCTTGTCTTCAAGCATGAGTGCTTTGTTCACCAGGTCAGGAAAAGTTGGACAGTCACACACGACAAGCGAGTACTGCAGAGTCTAATTGAGGCCTTCCATGAAGTGCTCCCTTTTTGCAGCATCTGTGCTGATATCTTCAGGGGCATACCTTGACAGAACACTGAACTTCTGCATGTACTCCTTGACAGTGCCACTTCCTTGCTTCAGGGCTCGAAACTCACGCTTTTTGATAGCCATGATTCTCGAAGGAATATGGGCCTTGCGGAATTCTGCCTTGAAGTTATCCCAAGTGATGTCTTGCCCAGCATGCATGACCTTGAATCCATCCCACCAAGCTCTAGCAGTCCCCCCGAGGCAGTGGGAAGCATAAGCCACCTTCTCGCGGTCTTCGGTGCAACCGACTAGTTCCAACAAGTCCTCAATGGTGCGGACCCAGTCATCTGCATCCAGGGGTTCAGCAGTCTCGATGAAGGTTGGCGGTGCATGCTTCTTGAACTCTGCCAACGTGGAACGTCCATTGCCATTCCCCGCCGGCTGGTGGTTGTTGGTGACAGCTTGAGCAATCATCTGGAGGGCTGCGGTGTTGGCTTGGCGTTCCTCTCGGAAGGCTTGGAGAAGCTGAGCCATGTCCATGTTTGGGGGAAGTGGTGGTGGAGCTTGGTCGTGGGTTTGGTCTTGGCCGGCCTCTGCTTGGGCGGATGCTCCGGCTTCGGGCTGTTGGGTAGAGGTACCAGTACGAGTTACAACAGGCATCCTGTTGGAGAGGTAAAGGTCTCATGATTTGGAATGAAGAGGGAAAGCAATAAAGATGGGTGCCTAGTAAGGGCGTGGGTGTGACACTAATTATTTCATGCAAGAGCCAAAAGGGCCAAACACATTCATTAAAATCCAAATGGGTGATGCAGTCGTTTACACATTCTCGAAGGGAAGATACGACGTGCATCCAACACAACAAAAGCAAACACTAGATGGTTTCATATGAACCATACAAGGACTCGACTTCGCATAGGGGTTACACGACCTATCCTACCGTAGAGGTCACGAGCTGGCATATCCGAGTTGCGAATAATGCCTAAGCGGCGGAATGCTCGGTCGCGTATTCTGGTTCTTCTGGGTCTTCCTCCTTGTCTTCATCTGTCTGGGCCCCCCTATCACTTGAGGGTGTGGGGGAATGGAGGAGTTGGATATGGCGGTGTTTTGTCGGTGGTGTAGGGAAAAGCTTGCAATATTCCCTTGCCGTCATACGGCGTCGCTGGGGTGGCTCTTCATCCCTGGAAGATACATCTGCTGAGGGCCTTCCGCCTCGATACGCGATAGCGGGTTGCCCAGGAGGCGCCCCTTCCTTCTTGATCCTATCCGTCTTCTCTTGTGCTCTACGAAGAAGTGCCTTGGTCTTGTGAAGTTCTTCTCGGAGCTTCATCGATTCCGAGGCCAGATCTTGTGCCAAGCTGTCGGCATAGGCTGAAGTAGGTCTAGAATCGAAGTGGAAGTCCTTCCTTCAGTGGAGGGGCTTGCGCGCTGCTTTCATCTTCACCTTCCTTTCGGTAAGGCAAGAAGCGAGTTGTCATCTTGGCTGCCATCTCCGGAAGAAGTTCTCAGAGGCGGGTTAGTGCCTTGAGTGCAGCAGCCTCGACAGCGAGGGGTAGTGTTGCCATCTGGGGTCCCTCGAAGAACCAACTTGTGGGAGGATCGTTTGCCTTCACGATTACTTCCACATGGTACTCCACCTCAGTGTCGCTAACCCAATGCTCATGGTAGGTGAGGATGGTGCTCGGTGGAACTGGCACTCCTCGAGGCTATCCTAGAGAAGCAAGGGGAACCCAGTGGTCAGGTGCTCTTCAGGTACAGCGACCATCTACAAAGGTTGAATAGGAGAGGTTAATAAGCTGATGATATCTCAGGTTTGGTAAGGTTTAGAAAAGAAGAGAGGTTCGGAAGGTTTATGAAAAGGGTCTCATCCTAACTAATGCCCATGCTAACTAAGGCTTCCTACAGTCAGGATGGCTCTGATAACAGCTCTGTGGGGACCCCGACTTAAGAGTCGAGATCACCAAATGCACGTGTACAGTGATCCTAGAGATCAATGCTCACTGAACACACAGAAGCTGAATAACAAGAGTCTTACATCCATACAAACTGTCTTACACAAATTATGACCATTATGGCCAAGTCATACATAGATAAAGCCTCATGGGCCGAATAGAAAATAACTCGAATAGCGGAAGTCTTCGTAGATAAGTAGAACCCATGCCATCTGCCTTAACCCTACAGGCATTCTGACTGGGAAAGCGTCCTAGTTCGCATGTTTGTCTCCATAGAATTCTTCTTCAAATTCCTGCTCTTCCATGCCTGGCCAATTAAATAACCAGTGGTAAGCCAATGAGTACTTTGAATGTACTCGCAAGCAACCCATGTTTTTGGAACAAGTATGACAAGGTATGAAATAGTAATAGATAGGATATGTTTGCAGAAAGCAAAATTTGTGAGTGTAATGACATGAGCTATCTGATGCATGCATCACAGGAAATATAGGTAACAGATATCAACATAGCCAAGTTATGATCTCTTCCATCTTTTCGAGTCCTTTTGACTTAAATCAAATGGAGCTTTCA
>LR738710.1:765023405-765069494 GCA_902687465.1 Secale cereale
ACACACACACACACACACAGGGTTTCTCAAACATTGGACGTAGCCCAAGAGCGGTCACCCAACTGTCCTTGACCGTGGACACGGCTATTCGAATAGTTTTACAATCTGCAGAGGTTACACACTTTACTCACTAGATCCGGGGGAACTTCCGTGTCATCCACGACCCGCGGTACCTCAAATACCCGGGGTAAGCACCAGATCACTATCTTTCCTTAGGCGACACTAATATGGAGTCCACTCAATTGGTAGCAACCCTCGTGCCCCACATTTCACATCTTAAGATTTTTGGAGCCTCGCTCCTATTTCACATACCACGGGCACGGGGTACCAACGGTGTGTTCGGTGCCCTGTGAAAACAGTCATGGCCGCCTATCCAAGCACGACCCCGTCCCGGGAGTGACCTCATGTCACTCCCGTCACTAGTAATGCGGGCACCATGCTAGTATCGGCGTAGGTAATCAATAATGCCCTTTACCATATAAGGGTAGAGTGGTTGCGCATGTAAAGTTGGAATAACGGTCGCAACTTAGACCAATCCGTTTGAAAAACATCACACACACACACACACTTGTCTCGGTACACCACTTCGTCATCAAGTGGTTACCCATCTCCTCATCTCCCTCGGGCATAAGTGACACCCGATGTTTTTTTTTTGAAAGAGTCACTCGAAATAACTATGCTTTCACCATTATGCATATCCCCGTTCCACTTGCATAGCCACTACTACAGCAACCTATCTACCTCCTCCGGCATAACCCTCATAAGAAGGTAGGGTCATGCACAAATGCAAGTATCAACGAGGAAGTACAGTGGCAAACCAACAAAGTGGTTACCACCTCATCATGACTCCGTTGCAACAACAATATGGTGCTATATGACATGCATAAAAAGGGTTCCTTAGACATGGTCAAAGGGCTGCTTGCCTTGGTTGGCTTGGTCTTCAAAACCTTCAAGTCCTTCTCCTTCTTATTCTTCAGCAACCTCGTCAAACACGGTATCTAATCGTCGCAATAGAACAACGGAAAAATAAGACAATAATAAAACAGAAAAACCAAAGTGCTCAGAAAAATGTCAACTTATTTTTATAAAATACTAGAGGGAATACTAAGATGGCAAATATTCTTAGTTTGGGATTTGGAGTGATAGAATGGGGTACATGGATTTTGAACACAGGTTTTAGTGTTCAAATTTAGATTTAAATTTGAACAGAACAGAAAAGGTTCATGAATATGCGTGATAGTTATATCATTAAATAGGTTGGAATTTTACAAGTTTTTAGGAACTGGAATTATTTCATTTGGATAAATATTTAATCCAGAGGAATTTTTATAAAACTGACAGAAAAGAAAAAGGAAAGTGGCACTCTGCCACTCGACCAGAACAGCTGCAGTGCATCAGGCTCAGCCAGAGAAGCGTTCCAGCGCACTGGTGCCTGCGTGCGCACCCGGTTTTAAACCTGACGGGCGGGGCCCAGGCGTCAGCGAGAGGAGAGAGAGACGAGGGAGAGGAGAGACTGATAGGTGGGGCCCGCCTGTCATCCCTAACCCTCCGGCAGAGCGCCAGCGAGCTCACCGGCGGCGATGCAGGGCACGGCGAGGTCGGGTGAGGGCACGGCTAGACTCAGCGTCGAGTCGCCGTTCGGGTGGAGGTGGCTGCAGTTGCCGGGGTGGCCTGGTTCGCCGACGGCGAGGTCACGCGGCGGAGTTGCTTCGGGCGTCGATGGTTCTGGCCATTTCCGGCTGCAAAAGAAGTGGGGGGAGGGAAGAGGGGAAACGATCAGTGAGGTCGTGCGGTTCTAGATCGAGCGAGATGAGCGGCGGAGAGGGCTTATACCTCTGGATCGATGGCGACCCGGGGCGGCGGAGCTCGAGCTCGATCTCGAGCTCGGGCCCGTCTGGAGGGGAGTGAGTGGCGTGGGCAGATGATTAGGTGTGTGAGAGGGCGAGAGGTGAGGAGAGGAGGGGGCGGGGCGTCCCTTTTATAGGCGAACGGCGGGGTGCCGTGGACCCATGCGCCGGCGAGCTTCTGCTCGTTGCCACAGGGTTCGGGAGGGGCTGGAGCCGTGTCTGTGGTGTTGCTGGATGCGGTCGAGAGCCGGGGAAGAGAAGAGAGAGAGCAGGGGGAGGCCAGAGCATCGCGCGTGTGTGCATGCCCATTGGAGCTCTCGGGCGGTCGTCGCGCGTGCGAACTGGGGCGAGAGGAGGAAGAAGGAGGAGGGGGCCGACTAGCTGCCATGTCGTGGACGTCGAGGCGGACTCGGGAGACACGATTCCGGCACCCTAGGTGGTCGGGCGCCTCGGGCAGGTCGCGGCTACAGTGCGGGAGCGCACTGTAGCGTGCTCCAGAGCGCCCATATGGCCGGCATGGCCATGTCCCACGCGCTCTGGGCGCGGCCACCGTGTCCATTGGCTCTAGGGGGAGTAAACAATGTAGGAGAGACGTTGGATGCCAGGGAGAGCTTCTAGAAGAAGAGAGGGGTGAGAGAGAATGGTGAAAATTGTTGTCCAGAATGTAAAATGGGGTTTTACCCCTACTCAATCATTGAGCTGAGGCCAGGGGAGAGTTACTAGAGGTGCAAGGGGACTTGGGGGAGCTGTGGTAAAAAGCCTAGCTCAAGGAGAACAAGGAAAGAGGTAAAAGTGGTAGTTTTGGAAAATCACTAGAAGGTGTTTGATGTGGTTTTGAGCAATCAAATGATTTCCACTAGACATGAGACTTAACAGGATCAAATGGTATATAGAAATAGGGTGTTCCACCAAGTTTGGGTTCATTTGAAAAAACTTGCCAATGTAACTTTGGTGAACCCTAGAAATCAACAAAAATGGATTTACCAAGTTTATGTTAAGCAAATCATCCCTCCTTGATGCACCACTTGGTGTAGTGTCATCATTTGGGGTTGTGATCATGCCCACAAAGTTTGAGGTCACAAGTAAAAAGTTGGTAATGTACAGTTGTTCAAATTTGAATCTGAACAGAAATGGTTTTGGGGTACTCTGATCAAGTTACCCTTCTCCAAAACTTGTGCCATTTGGTCTAGATGCATTATTAGACCATTCTAGCAGGTGCACCAAGTTTGAGAGCATTTGGGCAAGTTTGGCAATGTAAAGTTGCTCAAACTTCAAAAATGGACAGAATGGTTTTGAGAGGGTTTGATGATGTTTTTTTGCTTCCCAAGGCATGGGGCGTGGCAAGATCATCAAATGTGTCATATATGACATGATAGAATTTCCCTGGAATTTTTAGAGAATATTTCCTTTGTAAATATTGCAAAAGCTTGAAATATCCAGAAATGGTTTCTGAGGGATTTGCCCAATATTTTGAACATGACCAAGTGTTGAAACTCTTATATATGGAAAATATATCTCCTAAGAGTCTCCCTGAATTTTGGCAAATATTTTTGAAATAGTTAAATAGTTTTTCCCTATTAAAGACCATTTCTGGCCTTAAGAAAAATCTTTTAAATAAAATAGGAAAATAACTTTTAAAATTATGTTTTTGTGGTTTATGGGAGTCCTATATCTACTTGGTTTCAAATATACTCTTTGAAATATTTTTCTCACCCTAAATCAAGCACTTGCAGTGCAAACCTCAATTCAGGGGTTTTTAGAAAACTAATTTTTGAAAATACTTTTTGGCCAAATTATTTTAGTAAGAAAATACTATACTGTTATATACACTTGGTATGATCATTGGGCAGAAGTTTGGGGTAAGGAGATGAAGGAAAACGTTTCAAATTAGTCGGATGAATTGTTGGTTCGTAAGCCGCGTCGCGCACCATCTGATTGCACGCGATCGTATGGCGCCGAGTGCGCTCAGCGCTCGGAGGGCCTCTGTACATCACGCGAGTTAGCCTGACCACACTTATGGTAGTTGTGTAGCATCTAACCTGCTTGCCTAAAGGTACGTGGTGCCGTTCCTTTTTTTTACATTACACATAGTGCTTTGCCACATAGCTACATGTATCGTACTAGCTACAAATAATCTCAAAATAATATTTCCAAAAATCAAAAATGATAAGATTAAGCACATAGCAAGCACCAAACGAGGATTCCAACACCATTTTTCTTAACACTGGTCATCGATAGCCATGTTTAGAGTAGCCCCCATGATGCGCAACCGTTGAAGCATCCTATCACAGCAT
The DNA here is from genome assembly GCA_902687465.1 of Secale cereale. NCBI lineage: Eukaryota > Viridiplantae > Streptophyta > Magnoliopsida > Poales > Poaceae > Secale > Secale cereale. The sequence continues at coordinate 765,027,547 of LR738710.1, forward strand.
CTGCGGAGCAGCCGGGTTGTCATTGTAGTATCGTTGAAGCAACCGTGCCAGCGTCGTCGCAGCACCACCACGGCCGGGAAGCACGCCGTCGCAACATCATTGGAGCACTCGGGCCTTCGTCTCAGCATCGGCGCCATCTCAACATTGCCATGACTGTTTGAAGCAAGTCACCGTCGCGGTTGGTTGCAGCAACATCTCGGCTATCGAAGCACCCATCGCAACCATCAAAGCACGACGCCGCAACATCGTCGAAGCAGCCGGGTTGTCATTGTAGCATCGTTGCGGATATTGAAGCACATGTCGTGGTCGTCGAAGCATGCAATCGCAACATCATTAAAAGTCAGGTTGTCGTCGTAGCATCGCCACAACCTTCAACGCACACCGCTGCTATCAAAGCATGTCGTTGAAACATCATCGAAGCAGTCGGGCTGCCATTGCAGCATCGCCACGCCCGTCAAAGCATGTCGCCGCAACATCTTTGAAGCATTCCGATGACCTTGAGGCAACACGAAGACGCTCCCGTCGCACCGACTTCCGGCACACCTCGCATCGCCCCATCATCGGGGCCACGCGAGCTGATGCTGCAGACCAGATACTCGATGTTGCAAGGTCAGGCGCCGTTGTTTTTTGTTTGTTGCAAAGTAGGTCGTCCGGCCCTGCAAATCTTGTTGCATAAGTGCCAAAAAAATAAAGCCTGAAAACATGGCTTTTTGGTCTATTTGTTGTTGCGGCTGTTAAAAAAAGGTCCTCTACTTTAATGATACTTTTTACATCAGTCTCGTTTTATCAGAATGTTTCTGCTGCAATAGCTGGTATGTTTAATTGCAAAGATACGACCAAGTTTTTTTTCATCTCTCTGTAAAATGCAATCAAGTGAACCCCTGCGAAAATGTGATTAGGTGCTAGGCGTGCATGGCTACAGACATGGCAGCATTGATCAGAGCCCTGCGGTGGAAAGCGACGTGTGCATGTAAAATGTTTCTGCAAGTCACGACCAGAAGAAAGGGATAAGGACTGGGATGGAAAGCGATAGGTGCATGAGAACTCCCACGCACGGATCCAACGGATCAAATCCTACGGTGGTCCAGGCGGCTGATTTTACACACAGATCAGTCGGGTGATTCCTAGCACGTGCCGGGGATGAAATATATAAGAGGGAGTTGTTGAATTTAAAGAGCACTTGAAAATCACAGAGAGAAAAACTTAATTCCAAATAAAAGCCAAATGATGCCAAAAAAAATCGTTAGTCCAAATTTGCATGCTTTATTAATGCAAATGACATGTTACAAAATGCAGGGTGTGACAAAATATTGAAACTGATAATATTTATGAAAGTGATGATGAAGCTTCTCCCCCTAAGTATGAATTGCCTGTTATCCCCGAGGGTTATGTTATGGGTGAAGAAACCGCTAGAGACTTTCTTGCTTGCAATGATAAATATGATCTTAAGAAATTATTAGCTAAACTGAAAGAAAAGTCTTTGAATGCTAGAATGAAACATGACCCTGCTTTTGCTACTTCACCTATCTTTGTTACTGATAAGGATTATGATTTCTCTGTTGATCCTTAGTTAATTACTTTGGTTGAATCTGATCCTTTCCGTGGCTATGAATCTGAAACTATTGTGGCACATCTTACTAAGTTGAATGATATAGCCACCTTGTTTACCAACAATGAAAAGATTCGTTATTACTATATCCTTAAGTTATTTCCTTTCTCGTTAAAGGGTGATGCTAAGACATGGTTTAATTCTCTTGATCCTGGTTGTGTGTGTAGTCCCCAGGATATGATGTATTACTTCTCTGCTAAATATTTTTCCGCTCATAAGAAACAAGCTGCCTTACAGGAAATATATAACTTTGTGAAAATTGAAAAAGAGAGTCTCCCAGAAGCTTGGGGGAGGCTTCTCCAATTACTTAATGCTTTGCCTGATCATCCTCTTCAGAGGAATGATATACTTGATGTCTTTTATAATGGACTAACCGATGCTTCCAGAGACCACCTGGATAGTTGTGCTGGTTGTGTTTTCAGGGAAAGAAACAGTTGATCAAGCTGAATTACTATTGAATAATATGCTGGCCAATGAAAATAATTAGACACTTCCTGAACCAGCCCCTAAGCCAACTCCGAAGAAGAGGGGAGTTCTATTTCTCAGTCCTGAAGATATGCAAGAGGCAAAGAAATCTATGAAAGAAAAGGGTATTAAAGCTGAAGATGTTAAGAATTTACCACCTATTGAAGAAACACATGGTCTTGATAACCCGACACAGGTAGTAAAGGTAAATTCTCTTTATAGATTTGATGAAGGTGATATTCCTCGTTATAAGTCTGCTATCCAATGCTTAGATGAGTTTGACAATTTCATTGTGAAACAAGAAAACTTCACTACTTATGTTGGTAGACAATTGCAACGTAATGCTTATATGATTTAACGCTTGAGTGATTATATGTCTAGAGTTAAAGCTGAATTGAAACTCATTAGTAAACATGCTTCTATGGTTACCACTCAAGTAGAACAAGTACTTAAGGCTCAGAATGATTTGCTCAATGAATTAAATAGTAAGAATAATGACTATGCTGTTAGAGTTGCAACTAGAGGTGGTAAAATGACTCATGAACCTTTGTATCCTGAGGGCCACCCTAAGAGAATTGAGCAAGATTCTCAGAGAGCTAATTTAGATGCACCTAGTTCTTCTAAGAAGAAGAAAAAGAAAAATGATAGAACTTTGCATGCTTCTAGTGAACCTATAGCTGACACACCTGAGAATCCCAATGATATCTCTGTTTCTGATGCTGAGACACAATCTGGTAATGAACATGAACCTAGTGATAATGTTAATGATGATGTTCATGATGATGCTCAACCTAGCAATGATAATGATGTAGAGATTGAACCTGTTGTTGATCTTGATAACCCACAATCAAAGAATCAACGTTATGATAAGAGAGACTTCGTTGCTAGGACGCACGGTAGGGAAAGAGAACCATGGGTTCAGAAACCCATGCCTTTTTCCTCCTAAACCATCCAAGAAACAGGATGATGAGGATTTTGAGCACTTTGCTGAAATGATTAGACCTATCTTTTTGCGTATGCGTTTGACTGATGTGCTCAAAACAAATCCTTATGCTAAGTACATGAAAGATATTATTACCAACAAAAGAAAGATACCTGAAGTAGAAATTTCCACCATGCTTGCCAATTATACTTTTAAAGGTGGAATACCTAAGAAACTAGGAGATCCAGTAGTACCCACTATACCTTGCTCCATTAAAGGAAACTATATTAAAACTGCTCTATGTGATCTTGGAGCCGGTGTTAGTGTTATGCCTCTCTCTTTATATCGTATACTTGACTTGAGTAAGTTCACACCTACTGAAATATCTTTGTAAATGGCCGATAAATCAACTGCTATACCTGTCGGTATTAGAGGATGTGCCTGTTGTGGTTGCAAATATTACTATTCTAACGAACTTTGTTATCCTTGATATTTCCAAGGACGATAGTATGTCTATTATCCTTGGTAGACCCTTTTTGAATACTACAGGAGATGTTATTGATTGCAACAAAGGCAATATCACTTTTCATGTCAATGGTAATGAGCATACGGTACACTTTTCGAGGAAACAACCTCAGGTCCGCAGTATCAATTATATTGGAAAAGTTTCAACTATTACTATTGGAGGTTTTGAATTTTCTCTTCCTACTGTCAAGAAGACATATGACATTCTTATTGTTGGCGACATACATATCCCCATTGAGGTAACCTAGTGTTATTCAAAAATTCTCCGGTTTCATGTTATTCGGAAAGAGTTTATTAACAAGACTTGATCAACCTTGTTAATGGATTCCTTTTGATGAGCATGCGATGGGTGAATCTAGATAGCACAACCTTCTGTATCCTCCCTTTACTTTCTGTTAATTAGATTAAATAAAGCAAAAATAGTATTTTCTGTTTGTTTTCAGACTTATCCGTGCAATAAAAAATACCCCGAAAATAAAAGTTCTCCAAATGCCCTGAAAATGAAATATGATTTTTTCTAGAATATTTGAGAATATATGGCACAGAAAACACAGCGAGGGGAGCCAGCACCTCGCCACGAGGGTCCAGGGCGCGCCCCCTGCCTCATGGGCCCCACGTGGCCCCCCTCCACTTATTTATGCACCCATACCCTTCTTCTTCCTCCCAAAAAAATCACTATCCAGCTCAAGCACGAGTTCTAGCTCATCTTGCTGCCATTTTTTATCTCCTTGCTCAAAGGTCCATTCACAAAACGGTTTGGGGAGATTGTTCCTTGGTATGTGACTCCTCCATTGGTCCAATTAGTTTTTGTTCTAGTGCTCTATTTATTGCAAATTTTTGCTACTGTGGTGACCTTGTTATTGAGCTTGCATGTCAAATTTCTTTGGTCCCAAGTAGTTCTAATGCATGATATAGTCTCTAGGCACTTGTAGGAGTTGTTGCTATCAATCTTGTTGAGTTTGGTTCACTTTTATTTTGAGTTACTAAAAATTTCAGAAAATTTCAGAGGAGGAAAATGATAAAGAGATTGTTGAGAGGCTCCTCTAGTAAAAGTTCAGAGGATAAGAAGAAGGAAGAAAATAAGAAGCCCAAATATAATCTTCCTCGCATTGCGGAAGTTCGGCCGTGTGAATGGCCTTGTAATGAGTTCATGAAAGCCATCGGGATTTACGAAGACTTTTATTATTTGGCGAACAACGCAGGCCTCACCGACTTCCTCCATGACCAGCGTGAACAGTATCTCTTACTCACTAATATTTTCACGCAAATCTTTCATTTTCATGCTAAGAAATCACCACCTACAGTGGAGTTTCGTTTATATGATGGGATTAAGGAGATGTCATTCTTAGAATTTTGTCAAGTATGCAAGATACCCTTTGAAGGTAGACTTGATGAACCACATCGTGAAGACGTTAAAGGGTTTATTGACATGATAGTTGTAGGGGAAACTAGACAAGTCTCGGGGGCAAGAATTACTGGTATACATTTTGCTATTCTGCGCTACTTTGCTTTATTTGCTAGTAGATGTTTAATTTGTCGCAGAAACAGTGGGAATCTTAGTGCCCCTGATATTTTAATTTTGCGCCATGCTTTGTTTCGAGACACAACTTTTAGCTTGGGTGCCGTCGTTGATAAACGATTAAGTTTGAACCGCTCAAAGGGCCCCATCTTTGGAGGCATCTTTGCTTCTCGCCTTGCTGAACATTTTAGAATACCTATTAGGCATCATGAGAAGGAAGAAAAATTGTTTGCCCCTATTTATCTAGATTATATGAGTATGATAGCACATGATTTTATTGTTAAAGACAAGGAGAAGTTGCTTAATTATAAATTGAGGTTTGATGAAAAATATTGTGAGATTGTTACCTTGCCTGCACCATCTCTGTTTGATCTGTTTTTAGGCGAGCCAGGCACGAGCTTCATAGCCTGAGCCGGAGCCACCACTCGATCCTTACCGTCAGTCTGTTTATGGGTGGGATCTGGATGAGCTTGCCAACCAGTGGCACCCAGAGGACACTTCTCAGTACACTGGAGAGAGTAGCTTCGATCCGTGGCCATAGACCAACTTAGGCCAAAAGCCTAAGCTTGGGGGAGTACGCACCGACATTACATTCATCTTCACACACAGTCTAGTTGTCGGTGCTCACACTTTTTCATTGTACCATCCATGCTATTTTCAATTCTTTTTCTTAGTATTTTTCTTGTGTGCTAGAAAAACCTTAAGAAAAACAAAAAAATAGTTGTAGCTTTTAGCTAGTTTACTTTCCTTGCCTGTGGTAGTTGCAATTAAAAGAAAACCCAAAAAGATTTTCTCGTTCTTCTTTTGCTTGTTGGGAGCTTTCCCGTGTAAATAGTTTCTTTTCTTTTCTTTGGGGGTCAAGAGTAGAAGACCTTGATTGAAAATGCTTAGTGGCTCTCATATGCTTTATTGTTTATTTAAACATTGAGCCATATTACCTTGTCTTCTCTCTTGTATTAAAATGCTCGCAGATTCCAGCTTAGTCCAATGCACGTGCACTGTTATTATTATTATCCCAACCGTCGTTCGTGCGAGTGAAAGGCAATAAGGATTATATATGATGAATTAATTGAGATGAGAAAAGCTGGTATAAACTCGACCTCTCTTGTTTTTGTAAATATAGTAGTTCATCGTTCCTGATTCAGCCTATTATGAATGAAACATGTTTGCGATGACAATTAGAGATCATATCTGCTTATGCCATGCTTAATTAGATGAGAGTTTATAATGGTCTATCTTGCGTGCCAACATGTAATGCCCCGGATGTAATACTTTCCCTTTTGGGCTTATAATATATCTCCGGCTTCATCTATTTCCATTTCGGGTTCTTGTCTTTCGGGTTTTCGTCGTTTTGTTGTGTGAGTGTGTGGCATTCATTCATATCATGTAGACATGTGCATTGCATTGCATTTGTGTTGTGGGTTGCATCCGGTTCCGCGTGTTTCTTCCCGTTGTCCGTTTCGCGTTCCGGAGCTCCCTCACGTGTCCGTGACGTCCCGTAGGCCTACTTTGTTGTTCGGGCGTTTTACGTTACCGGTGTGCAGCGAGGTTGTTGTCTGTGTTGTTGTTTTGTTGTGTGCAACCCGCCTCTCAAATCTCGTCCCGTTTGGACTCCGTTGACTTTTCCATCCGTTGTTCGTGTGGGTCCGAAGTGCCTTCGCTTCGTGTCCCGGAAACACCCCTACTGCAGTCTTTTATCTCCGTCTAGGCCTTTTAAATCAACCCCCGCGATCGGATCCGTCGGATCGCGATCGGAGGGCTCCTAGCGCCCCTAAACTCTCCCTAACCCTAAATCCCTGCTATATATAGACCCCCTAGGTCTATTTTGACATCCCCTAATTTTTTTCTCAGATCCATTCCCTCTCCTCTCCACTTGAAAAAAAAATATTTTCCTTCCCGAGCCAGCCGCCGCCGCTGGGATCCAGATCGGAAGACTTCATCGCCAGCCGCCGCAGTCGCGCGCCTGGATCGAAGGATCCAGGTCAACGCGCTCGCCAGGTAGATCCCGCGTCGGCCCAGGCGACTCCCTCCGTTCCTTTCCGCTCGCCGGGCTCCCGAAGGATCTGCTTCGTCGATCCAGCGCTGCGAGGTTCCACCGTGTCAGGCCCGTACGCCGCATCGGGCTGGCCGGTTGGGACCACTTCCCCGCGAACGGGCCAGCCACCCCGGCCCAGCACCGCCGCCCAGCCGCGACCGCGTCCCTCCGCCAGCTCCTTCGCCACCTCACCGAGGCTGGGCCGCCTCCCGGCCCGAGATCCAGCCGGGCCTCGTCCCGCCTGGGCCACCGCGTCGCTGGGCCGCGCATCAGCCGGCTGGGCCGAGCCGCCGCCGCGCCACCTGGGCCTCCCGCCCCAGCCGGGCCGCCGCACCAGCTCCAGGCCGCCGCTCCGCGGGCCCTCCGCCAGCCGGATCAGATCCGGCCCGTCCCTCCGTTTTTCCAGATCTGATCTGTTATAAGGTTGAACCCTAGATCTCTAAGTCCCTGTTAACTAATCTGTGATGCTAAGTTTGACCTGCTCTAACTTTTTGCCTAATGCTCCGTTTTGCGCGTGTAGCATGTCCAGACGTTCGTGGAGATGTGCTCTACGTTTTACCTGTTGTTGTCATGCATGTTAGAGATCATCTAGGTGCTTGTTTTGCTGTTGCAAGAGTGCATCATGATATAAACTGCTGTTATGTGTTATTTTCATGCCACCTTTGCCATGTGATAACTTTTAGCTCGTTTGTCCAAACGATGCAAATGACATGTCCACGTGTTCGTCTTGCCACGAACTACGTGATGCTTGTGATAGGTTGCATGGTAGATTTATTATTGCCTTGTTATCATTGTTGCAAAGTGCCATGTTCATATGAGGTGTTTTCACTTGTTATGAAATGCCATCTTGATGAGCTCGTTGCAATCGTTGTGTTCATCTCAATGAAGCATGCTTGTGTGTTTCGGGATCACCTTCATGTGTATGTTGATGAGGTGCTTACCTTTGCCATGTTTAGTTTCGAGGTGACTTAAACATGCTCTTTTATATGCCATGATGATATTGCTGTTTTAGGACTTAGTGATTTTTCACTAAGTCTGAAATCTGTAACGTTCCGATGCCATGTTCGTGTGATGTTCTAGGACAAAGCATGTTAGTTTTGGGGTGGATTTTGATTGTTCCTTGTAGTATATATTGTTGTCTTTCCATTCATGTCCTCACATGTCCATTTGAGTGGCTGTAGCATGTTTATATTTTGCTCTAAAGTTTCAATAAAATTCTGCTGCCAGAATTTTATTGTAAAGTTCAATATGTCCAAGATCATTGCTATTGATCCGTGACTCCGTTGGGGGTGCTCTTTGGACCTAGTTGCTGTACTATATGTCTAGTTTGTGTTCATGTCCTTTGCCATGCTTTTTGGGTGTTGTAGCTTAATTATTTTGAGCTCCAAAGATGCTATGTTGCTGTAATTTTCAGCTTTCGCTCAAATCTTGTTTCGGGCATAACTTTTAGCCCGTAACTCCGATTTCAGCAAATCTTATATCAAACTTGGTTGATTTTCTGTGTAGATTAATAATATCAGATTGTTATCTTGTTTTGAGGTGTTTTGCTTGAGTGATATTTTCCGTGCTCCATGTGCATCCTTAGTGCATCCATCATGCATTCATGTTTTTCGAGTGCGCATTGCATCTTGTTGATTGGTGCTTGGTGTGATTGTTTTGTTTAGAGCCGGAAGCTGAGACCGGGTACGAAGTTGAGCACGAGGTTTCCAACGAGGTTGAGCACGAGGACCCTTCTTACGATCCGAACGACTTCTCTTCAGGCAAGATGACCGAACCCCGATAACATTACTATCTTTGCCTATTGCTAGTAGTCTCGATCTATAGTTTTGCCTCGATGCCCATGTTCTTCTTGTCAGCCTCCTACTTGTAACCAATTGCCATGTTTAACCACCCTACCTATGCAAACCGTTGCTTGGCTAAGTACGCTTCGCTCAGCCCTTCTTATAGCGTTGCTAGTTGCAGGTGAAGTGAAGATGCTTGCTCCATGTTGAAGTTTGGTTGGGTTATATCACACTATATAAATGCTTTAAATGAAATCATCTATATATTGGCAAGGGTGGAAGGCTAAGCCTTTTGCTTGGTGATTTGTTCCACTCATGCCGTTAGGATCCGTATAAGCCGGTTTTATGTTCCTTGATTATGCGTTCCTACCACGGTTGGGGTGTATGGGACCCCCTCGATAAACCGCTAAGTGCTAAGTCTTTTCCAGCAAATCCCAACATTGGTACTATTTGCCTAATAACAAACTAAACATGCATAGGGAGTAATTAACCCTCTTTCTTAATCAACAACCCCGGGCCAGTGCTCCACATGAGTGTTGGTCCGAAACGGGGAGCCGGCGGGGCCACCTCGAGGAAACTCAAGGTCTGGTAAAAACCCGTAGCTTCGCCCATCCGGTCGTGTCCTGAGACTTAGATACGCGCGGCTACTATCAGGGTGTCGACACGCCGGGAGGATTTGCTGGATTAGCCTTACCTTAGCTCGGTATATCTTGAGCACGGGATTCCGAGAATACTCGGGTCTTCCCACTTTGGAGTTGCGACTCCGCGGATCGTGGGCTTGTAATGGGTCAAGTTGGAACACCCCTGCATGGTTTGAACTTTCGAAAGCCGTGCCCGCGGTTATGTGGCAGATGGGAGCTTGTTAATTCCGGTTGTAGAAAACTTGACACAATGTTACTAATACACTACCAGCGTGTGTTCCGTGACTGTCAATTTCCGAATAGGGATTCGGGAGTTGAACACGGAGGGGTTATGATTGTGGAGCTTGTAGCTAGGATCACTTCGTGATCACTTCTCGCCGAGGCCTTCTCTTCTCGCTCTCACTTGCGTAAGCTAGATGCTAGTTGCTGCTGCACACTTGTTCTTTCTTCAGCCTTTTCCTCACCCAAAGGCTTAAATAGTTCTGTTACCCGGGAACGGGATTGCTGAGTCCTCTGTGGCTCACAGTTACTTCACACACCAGATGCAGGTCCAGCTGTGAGCTATCCAGGTGATGGCACCGAGCTGGATTGGGAGTATGACGAGGAGCGTAGTCGGTACTATGTGCGCTACCCGGACGATCAGTAGTGGAGACTCTTACTAGGATTCGATCCGCCTGTGGTTTTATTTATCTGAGTTTGGTACTTTGACATTTGGCTTTTGCCCTTAGAGGGTTGTAGTGCTCTTATTGTATGATGTTTGAGACTTGTACTGTAATTCTGTGACGTGGCGAGTGTAAGCCAGCTATTTTCAGTTTACTATCCCTCTTTTACATGAGTTGTGCAAAGATTACCAAACTTGAGATCATTCTAGGATGGATTTATGCCTTTAAGTCGTGCCTCGACACGTAGGAGGTATAACTCCATCCTGGGCATTACAAGTTGGTATTCAGAGCCTTCTCCGACCTAGGAGCCCCCACTGTTTGATCGAACCGTTGACGGTCGAGTCTAGGCACACACTGAAAACTTTTTGAGTCATATATTATATCGGAGAGTAGGATTTCTTTACTTCTCATCCCTTTTCTCTCTAGTGAGGACTCCTGACGTCTACTCTTGTCTCTCCTATCTTCAAAATTTGCACAAATTTTTTTTTTAGGAATCCCGCGAGTATTCTGGGATTGTTTCGATGTTCTTGTGACAAGGATATTGTTCTCGATGCCTCCTGTTACCGAGGAGTTGAGCTTCGGGGTATCATTGTAACAAGCTTATCGCGACAGTACTAAATACTTAAGACGGCCGACATCGAAAATCTCCCCTATACGGCCAGTGGCAAGATAACCCCGACATCACCCAGTACTGGGGAGGTAGTTCGGGAGTATTGCCATAGCTTGTTATAGTGGATGCTTTTCGAAGGTCCGAGGTACACAGTTTCCGAGAAAGACTGGTTATGTGTTGAAGGATGGATACACCTGGATGTAGGTTAGAGTTGATTGCACGGTGCTTCCCGTGTATCCCCAACACCTGATTGCATAACTGGAATCTTTCGGAAAACTATAGGTGGGTTTTATCCAGTAGATCGTAGGCATTCTTCCAACGAATGCAGGTTAGTGAGTTCGGGGTTCGACATTGAGTGAAGGGGTTATATGACCGATGTTACTATCAGGAGTTGCATCTTAAAGGGTCCTTGGCTATGCTGATCCGGGGATTGCAAAACCTTTTCGTAACGCGTTCATATGCTTTCAGCACAAAGATGTTAGAACGAAACTCCTCTCTTGTGTTTGTTCCTGTCCGTACCTTGTTGTTTTTCTTATTTTCATTTTGTCCCCTATGTGGCTTCTCGTGAAGACTGATGTTATCATTTAACTGAGAATATCATTCGTTCCTCTTGTTCGGATGATTTCATTCGTTCTTATTGTTCGAATGATTATTGTGAAGACTTGTTGCAATTCATTCCATTGATTCAGCTTATTCCTTTTGTCAATCAATTGCTGATTCGTGGTCATCTCTTACAGGATGGCTCCGAAAAGGGTTCCGAACGCCAACCCAGAGGGTGAAGAGGTCCCAGAACGTCCTCCTTCCCCTCCTCCTCCGCCTGAGGCTTGGAGAGCAATTATGCAGATTACTGCTCAGAACACTCAGTTGATGATGCAGATGATGCAACAAATGCAAGCTATGCAAGCTAATCAAGCTAATCAGGGTGTTCCAGTGAACCAAGGCAACTTCTTCCAGCAGCACCATGCTACTCTCAACCAGTTCCTGGCTAACAATCCTAAAGCTTTCAGTTACTGTGTCGACCCTCTTGATGCTGAAGATTGGCTAACCGATATCAAGAAGCATTTTGAGTGCAGTAACGTGAAAGAAGATGACTATGTGAAGTTTGCAGCCTTCCAACTAAAAGATCAAGCAGCTGACTGGTGGCAGCAGTACAAAGACTCAAGGCCGGGTCAAGTGATCTCTTGGGAGAATTTCTGCAAGGATTTCCGCTCGCATCACATTCCTACAAGTGTCATTGAGGGTATGCGTGAGCAATTCCGCAACCTCAAGCAGGGCTCCATGACAGTCTATCAGTATAATGTCAAGTTCCAAAACCTCGCTCGCTATGCAAAGCAAGACATTCCTGATGCAAAGAGTAAAATCTATCAGTTCCGTGGAGGTCTCAAAGATGAACTTCAGCTTGCTCTCACTTTGTTCGAGCCAGATGAATTCAATAAGTTCTATAACATGGCTTTGAAACAAGAAGCAGCTCAGCTTAAGATGGAGGCTTCTAAGAAGAGAATTCGAGATGCTGTTCACTCTTCCTCATCGTCTCAGTTGGCTGCGAAACAACAGAAATTCTGGCTTCCTCCTCCTCCAGTGATTCGAGCTCCTTACAAAAACTCCAGCAACTTCAACAACTCCAACAACAAGAACTCTAGTGGTCGTGGCTTCTCCCACCCACCCAACCCGAGCAACCAGTCGAAGAAGCAGTTTCAGTCTCAAGGCTCCAAGTCCAGTGGCTCTCATTTCCGTCCTCTCTCAGAAGTGACTTGCAACAAATGCACTCAGAAAGGTCACTATGCCAACAGATGTCCGAATCCGAAGCGTCTTCCTCCTCCACCACCTATGAGTTCAGCTATTGTCAAGCATGATCCAAAGTCTGCAAGGGTTAATCTGATGAATGCAGCACAAGCGGAGGCTTCTTCTGATGTCATTTTGGGTAACCTTCCAGTGAACTCTTTTCCAGCTAAAGTGTTATTTGATTCGGGTGCATCATGCTCTTTCATGTCTCAACCATTTGCATCCAAGCACAATATTGCCACTTCAAATTTGCCTCAGAGGTTGGAAGTTATTTCTCCAGGGAGACGTATGTCTTCTACTGTCTATGCTCCGGATGTTTCTATTCGCATGGGTGATTATCGATTTTTGGCTTCTCCGGTGGTTCTTGGTCATTCTGACATCGACCTCATCCTCGGAATGGATTGGCTTTCTCAGCACGATGCTCACATTGATTGCGCTCAAAAGGAAGTCAAATTGACTCATTCTGATGATGATGTGATTATCTTCGCCTCCAGGGATAATACTATTCGGCTTTTCTCTCTTAATGATAAGGGTGAAATTAATGCCATAGAGCAAATTCCAGTGGTGAACGAATATCAAGACGTCTTTCCAGAAGATCTTCCAGGCATGCCTCCACACCGTCAGGTGGAGTTTGTCATTGAACTCGAGCCGGGCACTGAGCCTGCGTGCCGGCGTCCTTACAAGCTCTCTCTGGATGAATTGAAGGAATTGAAGAAGCAGCTTGATAAGCAGGAGAGTATGGGTCTCATCAGACCGAGTACATCTCCGTGGGGCTGTGGCATCTTATTTGTCAAGAAGAAAGATGGCACGGAGCGTCTCTGTGTTGACTACCGGCCATTGAACAAGAAGACGATTAAGAACAAGTATCCGCTCCCCAACATCAACGAACTCTTTGAGCAGCCCAAAGGAGCTAAAGTATTCTCTAAGCTTGACCTCCGAATGGGCTATCATCAAATTTGCATTCGCGAGGAAGACATTCCCAAGACGGCCTTCAGAACGAGCTACGGTTCATACGAGTATACCGTCATGTCCTTCGGTCTCGCCAATGCTCCTCCTACCTTTTCAAGGATGATGCATTACATCTTCAACCCCTATACTGGCGAGTTTGTGCTCGTGTATCTGGATGATATTCTGGTGTTTTCCAAGAATGAAGAAGATCACGAAAAGCACTTGCGTCTGGTTCTTGATCGACTCCGAGAGCATAAATTCTATGCCAAGTTCTCCAAGTGCGAGTTTTGGCTCGATAAGGTTTTGTACCTGGGCCACATCATCTCAGCTGACGGTATTGCGGTTAATCCCGAGAAAGTTGAAGCAATTGTCAACTGGGAAGCTCCTCAGAACGTCAAGCAGCTCCGCAGTTTTCTGGGTCTTGCCAGCTATTGCAGAAGATTTGTTGAAAACTTCTCCAAGATTGCCAAGCCTCTTTCCAACCTGCTTCAGAAGAATGTCAAATACTTTTGGTCTCCCGAATGTGAAGTGGCATTCAAAACCCTCAAAGAGAAGCTTGTGTCTGCTCTAGTTCTGACTCCTCCGGATGAAACCAAGCCCTATGAAGTGTTCTGTGATGCTTCTCTTCAAGGTCTTAGTGGTGTGCTTATGCAAGATAAGAAAATTGTGGCATATACCTCTCGGCAGCTCAAGCCCAGTGAGAAGAACTATCCCACACATGATCTCGAGCTAGCAGCTGTGATACATGCTCTGATTACGTGGAGACATCTGTTGTTGGGCAGAAAGGTCGACATCTTCACTGATCACAAGAGCTTGAAGTACATCTTCACACAGCCGCATCTGAACCTCCGCCAGACTCGTTGGGTCGAGATGATCCAAGAGTACAACCCCAGCATTGAATACACTCCAGGCAAGGCGAATGTGATTGCAGATGCTTTGAGCAGAAAGGCATATTGCAACAGCCTTCTTATCAAGCCATACCAGCCTGAGCTTTGTGAAGCTTTCAGGAAACTCAACCTTCAAGTTGTTCCGCAGGGTTTTCTTGCAAATCTCCAATTTGCTCCTACCTTGGAAGATCAAGTCCATGAGGCCCAGCTCAGTGATACCATGGTGAAGAAAGTGAAACATGGGATTGCAAAGGGAAATCCAAAATACAAGTGCTTCCGTGTTGATGAGAGAGATACCTTGTTCTTCGAGGACAGACTCGTTGTTCCCAAAGGTGATCTCAGGAAGCTCATAATGGAAGAAGCTCATGATTCTCTCCTTTCCATTCATCCTGGCAGTTCCAAGATGTATCAAGATCTCAAGCAATCTTACTGGTGGACACGCATGAAAAGGGAGATTGCCCAATTCGTGGATGAATGTGATGTATGCAGAAGAGTGAAAGCAGAACATCAACGTCCAGCCGGTCTTCTCCAACCTCTTCCTATTCCCGAGTGGAAGTTCGACCACATTGAAATGGACTTCGTCACTGGTTTTCCTAAATCCAAGCGAGGCAATGATGCTATCTTTGTGGTGATTGACAAGCTTACCAAAGTCGCTCACTTTCTTCCAGTCAAAGAATCAATCAATGCAGCTCAACTTGCAGAGCTGTACACTTCCAGAATTGTGTCCCTACATGGCATTCCTCAAGTGATATCCTTAGACCGTGGCAGCTTGTTCACATCAAGGTTCTGGGACTCCTTTCAGTCCGCCATGGGCACTAAGATCAGGTTCAGCACTGCCTTTCACCCTCAGACTAGTGGTCAAGTAGAGCGTGTGAATCAGATCCTAGAAGATATGCTCAGAGCCTGTGTCATCTCCTTCGGCATGAAATGGGAAGACTGCCTTCCATTTGCCGAGTTCTCTTACAACAACAGCTTTCAAGCAAGTGCAGGCAAAGCACCATTTGAAATTCTCTATGGCAGAAAGTGCCGTACCCCTCTCAACTGGTCTGAAACAGGCGAACGCCAACTTCTTGGAAATGACTTGATCTCAGAAGCCGAAGAAATGTGCAAAGTCATACGTGAGAATCTCAAGGCCGCTCAGTCGCGTCAGAAGAGCTACTATGACGGCAAGCATCGTGATTTGGCTGTCGACATCGGTGATCATGTCTATCTCCGAGTTTCTCCGATGAAAGGAACCCAAAGATTCGGTATCAAAGGAAAGCTTGCTCCTAGATACGTCGGGCCTTTCAAGATTCTTGGCAAAAGAGGCGATCTAGCCTATCAGCTCGAGCTCCCTTCCAACTTTGCAAATGTTCATGATGTCTTCCATGTGTCTCAGCTTCGCAAATGCTTCAAGGCACCTGAGCGCATGATTCCGTTTGAGGAGATTGATCTCCAACAAGACCTTTCCTACCGAGAGCATCCAGTTGCCATTCTCGAAGAAACCAAATGCAAGACTCGCAACAAGTCCATCAAGTTTCTGAAAGTCAAGTGGTCACATCACACCGACCGAGAAGCTACCTGGGAACGAGAAGATCATCTTCGTTCCGAGTACCCTTCCTTTTTCCAGTCCTAGATCTCGGGACGAGATCTTTTTGTAGTAGAGGAGAGTTTGTAATGCCCCGGATGTAATACTTTCCCTTTTGGGCTTATAATATATCTCCGGCTTCATCTATTTCCATTTCGGGTTCTTGTCATTCGGGTTTTCGTCGTTTTGTTGTGTGAGTGTGTGGCATTCATTCATATCATGTAGACATGTGCATTGCATTGCATTTGTGTTGTGGGTTGCATCCGGTTCCGCGTGTTTCTTCCCGTTGTCTGTTTCGCGTTCCGGAGCTCCCTCACGTGTCCGTGACGTCCCGTAGGCCTACTTTGTTGTTCGGGCGTTTTACGTTACCGGTGTGCAGCGAGGTTGTTGTTTGTGTTGTTGTTTTGTTGTGTGCAACCCGCCTCTCAAATCTCGTCCCGTTTGGACTCCGTTGACTTTTCCATCCGTTGTTCGTGTGGGTCCGAAGTGCCTTCGCTTCGTGTCCCGGAAACACCCCTACTGCAGTCTTTTATCTCCGTCTAGGCCTTTTAAATCAACCCCCGCGATCGGATCCGTCGGATCGCGATCGGAGGGCTCCTAGCGCCCCTAAACTCTCCCTAACCCTAAATCCCTGCTATATATAGACCCCCTAGGTCTATTTTGACATCCCCTAATTTTTTTCTCAGATCCATTCCCTCTCCTCTCCACTTGAAAAAAAAATATTTTCCTTCCCGAGCCAGCCGCCGCCGCTGGGATCCAGATCGGAAGACTTCATCGCCAGCCGCCGCAGTCGCGCGCCTGGATCGAAGGATCCAGGTCAACGCGCTCGCCAGGTAGATCCCGCGTCGGCCCAGGCGACTCCCTCCGTTCCTTTCCGCTCGCCGGGCTCCCGAAGGATCTGCTTCGTCGATCCAGCGCTGCGAGGTTCCACCGTGCCAGGCCCGTACGCCGCATCGGGCTGGCCGGTTGGGACCACTTCCCCGCGAACGGGCCAGCCACCCCGGCCCAGCACCGTCGCCCAGCCGCGACCGCGTCCCTCCGCCAGCTCCTTCGCCACCTCGCCGAGGCTGGGCCGCCTCCCGGCCCGAGATCCAGCCGGGCCTCGTCCCGCCTGGGCCACCGCGTCGCTGGGCCGCGCATCAGCCGGCTGGGCCGAGCCGCCGCCGCTCCTCCTCACGTGGGCCGCCGCGCCACCTGGGCCTCCCGCCCCAGCCGGGCCGCCGCACCAGCTCCAGGCCGCCGCTCCGCGGGCCCTCCGCCAGCCGGATCAGATCCGGCCCGTCCCTCCGGTTTTCCAGATCTGATCTGTTATAAGGTTGAACCCTAGATCTCTAAGTCCCTGTTAACTAATCTGTGATGCTAAGTTTGACCTGCTCTAACTTTTTGCCTAATGCTCCGTTTTGCGCGTGTAGCATGTCCAGACGTTCGTGGAGATGTGCTCTACGTTTTACCTGTTGTTGTCATGCATGTTAGAGATCATCTAGGTGCTTGTTTTGCTGTTGCAAGAGTGCATCATGATATAAACTGCTGTTATGTGTTATTTTCATGCCACCTTTGCCATGTGATAACTTTTAGCTCGTTTGTCCAAACGATGCAAATGACATGTCCACGTGTTCGTCTTGCCACGAACTACGTGATGCTTGTGATAGGTTGCATGGTAGATTTATTATTGCCTTGTTATCATTGTTGCAAAGTGCCATGTTCATATGAGGTGTTTTCACTTGTTATGAAATGCCATCTTGATGAGCTCGTTGCAATCGTTGTGTTCATCTCAATGAAGCATGCTTGTGTGTTTCGGGATCACCTTCATGTGTATGTTGATGAGGTGCTTACCTTTGCCATGTTTAGTTTCGAGGTGACTTAAACATGCTCTTTTATATGCCATGATGATATTGCTGTTTTAGGACTTAGTGATTTTTCACTAAGTCTGAAATCTGTAACGTTCCGATGCCATGTTCGTGTGATGTTCTAGGACAAAGCATGTTAGTTTTGGGGTGGATTTTGATTGTTCCTTGTAGTATATATTGTTGTCTTTCCATTCATGTCCTCACATGTCCATTTGAGTGGCTGTAGCATGTTTATCTTTTGCTCTAAAGTTTCAATAAAATTCTGCTGCCAGAATTTTATTGTAAAGTTCAATATGTCCAAGATCATTGCTATTGATCCGTAACTCCGTTGGGGGTGCACTTTGGACCTAGTTGCTGTACTATATGTCTAGTTTGTGTTCATGTCCTTTGCCATGCTTTTTGGGTGCTGTAGCTTAATTATTTTGAGCTCCAAAGATGCTATGTTGCTGTAATTTTCAGCTTTCGCTCAAATCTTGTTTCGGGCATAACTTTTAGCCCGTAACTCCGATTTCAGCAAATCTTATATCAAACTTGGTTGATTTTCTGTGTAGATTAATAATATCAGATTGTTATCTTGTTTTGAGGTGTTTTGCTTGAGTGATATTTTCCGTGCTCCATGTGCATCCTTAGTGCATCCATCATGCATTCATGTTTTTCGAGTGCGCATTGCATCTTGTTGATTGGTGCTTGGTGTGATTGTTTTGTTTAGAGCCGGAAGCTGAGACCGGGTACGAAGTTGAGCACGAGGTTTCCAACGAGGTTGAGCACGAGGACCCTTCTTACGATCCGAACGACTTCTCTTCAGGCAAGATGACCGAACCCCGATAACATTACTATCTTTGCCTATTGCTAGTAGTCTCGATCTATAGTTTTGCCTCGATGCCCATGTTCTTCTTGTCAGCCTCCTACTTGTAACCAATTGCCATGTTTAACCACCCTACCTATGCAAACCGTTGCTTGGCTAAGTACGCTTCGCTCAGCCCTTCTTATAGCGTTGCTAGTTGCAGGTGAAGTGAAGATGCTTGCTCCATGTTGAAGTTTGGTTGGGTTATATCACACTATATAAATGCTTTAAATGAAATCATCTATATATTGGCAAGGGTGGAAGGCTAAGCCTTTTGCTTGGTGATTTGTTCCACTCATGCCGTTAGGATCCGTATAAGCCGGTTTTATGTTCCTTGATTATGCGTTCCTACCACGGTTGGGGTGTATGGGACCCCCTCGATAAACCGCTAAGTGCTAAGTCTTTTCCAGTAAATCCCAACATTGGTACTATTTGCCTAATAACAAACTAAACATGCATAGGGAGTAATTAACCCTCTTTCTTAATCAACAACCCCGGGCCAGTGCTCCACATGAGTGTTGGTCCGAAACGGGGAGCCGGCGGGGCCACCTCGAGGAAACTCAAGGTCTGGTAAAAACCCGTAGCTTCGCCCATCCGGTCGTGTCCTGAGACTTAGATACGCGCGGCTACTATCAGGGTGTCGACACGCCGGGAGGATTTGCTGGATTAGCCTTACCTTAGCTCGGTATATCTTGAGCACGGGATTCCGAGAATACTCGGGTCTTCCCACTTTGGAGTTGCGACTCCGCGGATCGTGGGCTTGTAATGGGTCAAGTTGGAACACCCCTGCAGGGTTTGAACTTTCGAAAGCCGTGCCCGCGGTTATGTGGCAGATGGGAGCTTGTTAATTCCGATTGTAGAAAACTTGACACAATGTTACTAATACACTACCAGCGTGTGTTCCGTGACTGTCAATTTCCGAATAGGGATTCGGGAGTTGAACACGGAGGGGTTATGATTGTGGAGCTTGTAGCTAGGATCACTTCGTGATCACTTCTCGCCGAGGCCTTCTCTTCTCGCTCTCACTTGCGTAAGCTAGATGCTAGTTGCTGCTGCACACTTGTTCTTTCTTCAGCCTTTTCCTCACCCAAAGGCTTAAATAGTTCTGTTACCCGGGAACGGGATTGCTGAGTCCTCTGTGGCTCACAGTTACTTCACACACCAGATGCAGGTCCAGCTGTGAGCTATCCAGGTGATGGCACCGAGCTGGATTGGGAGTATGACGAGGAGCGTAGTCGGTACTATGTGCGCAACCCGGACGATCAGTAGTGGAGACTCTTACTAGGATTCGATCCGCCTGTGGTTTTATTTATCTGAGTTTGGTACTTTGACATTTGGCTTTTGCCCTTAGAGGGTTGTAGTGCTCTTATTGTATGATGTTTGAGACTTGTACTGTAATTCTGTGACGTGGCGAGTGTAAGCCAGCTATTTTCAGTTTACTATCCCTCTTTTACATGAGTTGTGCAAAGATTACCAAACTTGAGATCATTCTAGGATGGATTTATTCCTTTAAGTCGTGCCTCGACACGTAGGAGGTATAACTCCATCCTGGGCATTACACAACATGATATTAAAATGGTTGTGATGTGGTATAATGGGGTGGTATCCTGCTTTGAACGATTCAAGTGGTCTGACTTGGCACATGTTCACGCATGTAGTTGAAACAAATCAACATAGCCTCCATGATATTTATGTTCATGGTGATTTATATCCTACTCATGTTTGCATTCACCGTCGATTAATTTTAATGCATGTTCATGACTGTTGTCGCTCTCTAGCTGGTCGCTTCCCAGTCTCTTTCTAGCATTCACCTGTACTAAGCGAGAATACTGCTTGTGCATCCACTTCCATAAACCCCAAAGTTATTCCAATGAGTCCACCATACCTTCCTATATGCGGTATTTACCTGTTGTTCCAAGTAAATTTGTATGTGCCAAACTCTAAACCTTCAAATGAAATTCTGTTTTGTATGCTCGAACAGCTCATGTATAAACTAGGGATGTCTATATCTTCCATGCTAGGTGGTTATTCTCATGATGAGTGGACTCCGCTCATCATTCATGAGAAAATGGTTGGTAACCGGGATGCCCAGTCCCATGCTCAAAATCAAAATAATTAAACAAAACTCCCCCAGGATTGTTGTTGGTTTGGATGGTACCCGTTGTTTCGGGCTAGCCGTGGAGTGTGCTTGTTGGTGGTTGGGGAAACTTTACCATTCTGTTTGGGAACCTCCTATAATGTGCGTAGCATGGAAGATATCGAGATTCTTGGTTGTTATGTTGACAATGAGAGTATACCGCTCAAAATATTATTCATCTCTATTTAAAATCGAGCTCTGGCACCTCTACAAATCTCTGCTTCCCACTGCGAAGGGCCTATCTATTTACTTTTATGCTGAGTCATCATCCTATTATAAATGAGCACCAGTTGGAGAGCACCTTTGTCATTTGCATGTATTACTATTAATTTGCATTGAGTATAATCATGACTGGATCTCTTCCATGAATTACAATGTCTAGTCAGTCCTTGATCTTTCACTACACCACGACACTGCAAAGGCGACATGCGTCTGTTGGTAGAAGTGAGCATCACCGACACTTTTTGTGTCACAAACTATGCCGACACACAGTATGTTGTTGTTATATAGCCTCTTGACACATTATGTGTCGCCAAATCACCACAAGATCACCGACGCAATTTCTGTCGGCATATACTGACTTTACTGATACTTTGTCTGTCGCCGATTCGTGGGGACACAGAAAGTGTCGGTGTTGTTTACTTCTGCCCGCACCCAAAAAATGGCGCAGAAAGAGAGCCATGCGTGTGCCATGTGAAACACCCGAGCCGGACTAGAGGAGAAAAAAAGGAAAAAAATGACATACCCAAATATCCCCTCGATCCCCAATCCCACCCCTTTCTCTCGCTACCCTGAAATAGAGTGCGCCGCCCGCCCCGACCTAAACCTAATCCAGTGCGCCTCCTCCCCAACCTGCACGCCGCCGCCTCCCCAACCTGCACGCCGCCGCCCGTCCCCTGACCCCCGCGCCCCCCTCGCGCCACACGCCTCTGGCCTACAGACCATCATCCGCCCAGGAGCAGCAGCGTCGTAGCAGTCCGCCGCGTCGAGGAGCAGCTCCGCCATGCGCCGCGCTGAGGAGCAGCTGCGCCGTCCGCCGCGCCGAGGAGTAGCTGCGCCGTCCGCCGCGCCGAGGAGTAGCAGCACCTGCCGCCAGCAAGGAGAAGCAGCAAGGTCAGCCGTGAGGATCCATGTTGTTCTTCCTCACGGGCGACCTCTGTTCCGGCTGATTTACTTTCCCGCGCCCCGCCTACAGAATTCAAGAGGTACTTTCTGTAGTTCACGTTGTCACTAATGGCCTGACTGAAGAATGCTTGTGTGATGGACCTGACTAGATGATTTGCATGATATTCTTTCAGTTTCAGTTTTTGGTTGTTCATTTTGTATTTCAAGTAGTTGCAGATTTGGTTGTGTGAACCCTACTTAGTGTGATCTATTTTTATCAAGTAGTTGTCGATAGATCTCTCTTGCATTAACATGATTATGTGCATTCAGCCTGTTTTAGAAGCTCAATGCCCCTATTTTAAGTTGATGTCTTTTTGATACGTATGTTCATAGTGAATGCAAATTTTTGCAGCAACATTGATACTCTGAGTGTACATTTTACTTAGGTGGCGTTTGGTTTGAGGGCGGCAAGGGATTGGCTGGTGATAGTCCTAACCACGTGGTTGGGGATAACCCATTTTGCTTGTTTGGCTGTAAGGATGCGAGGTAGATGGATAGCCATGTTTTTTTGTTTGGTTTCATGGATAACTGGATGGTTGTTGGAATAACTTTATTTTTGACTTTGCAAGCCTTTTTCTATGAGATGGTGAGATTACCTCTTCGCATACAAAATTATTGTTTCTCTAACTCAGTTAATTCTCGCATTCCCAGGAAAAAAAATCTCACATGGGTCGTCAAACAATATTACGGTGATAAATTAGGCGAATATGTATGTGTCAAGATAGTAAGCTATATACACAAGCGTGCATCAATAATGTCACACATGTATGCACATATTTGCTGAAGAATGACGGATGCATCTTTTTATACACCAGGCCATTCACACGCGTGAAAGTACACACATAACATTTGCTTGTTAACACTGACACAAGAAACTCCAGAATATGCAACCCATGACGGCGACACCTTGAGGACTGGATGGGGGTGTCAACGCAAGGAGGCACAAACTACACACAGCGGAGGAGCACGGCGAGGGCATCTTCTATTCAAGGGGTCAGAGAAGGAAATGATAACGCGAGGGTGGTTGCCACCATCCGCCAAAATCTCGCGGCTCCCATCAGCCATTTTTCAGCGGAATATGCTAAGGCATCTGGCTATCCCGAGCCAACTTCGCCATCTAACCAAACGAGTGGTATCCCTTAAAAATCTGGTTGATGAGTTGCTGCACCATATTCATTTTGCAAGAGTCTAATTCATTTCTTTTGGCTATCAAACTTGGAGTTGGAACAGGGCATCAACATTGCCTACTGGAGAGGATGGTTGCTGCTCCGGCATGCTCAGGAGAGCAAACATGAAGGTAATCTGCTTTTTGTTTTAAATTGAAAAAATAGTAAAATGTATCCACGTGTTGGCACTTCTTTAAACTGGCGAATTTACGTATCGGTATCCGCCTAATACTGATACTCGTATCTATATCGGTTGTTCGGAGGAAACCACAAATAAAGATATAACCTTAAAATTTTAGTTTCACATTGGATCTTTGGATCATCAACTCAGTACCCTTAGTAATAAACGGAAACCATATTCTCAATAAACTGATATTTATTGTTGAACGCGCCTTTTGCTTTTGAAACGATAATTATTACTTAGCATGTGATGTTGGTTAGTAATAAAGTGAACATATTTAGTGTTCTCATTTTCCTCAATTACCAACTTTAGCATCTACCTTTTCATCTAATACACTCCATTTTACTGAAATATGTTCTTCACAACCCACATGTGCTGCGTGTTTTCTGCTAACAGGAGAGTACCATATTTGTGAAGACTTCCATTTCTTACATTCGTTACTTTCAGCCAATGTACAAACCAAGGTAAAGAAAGACAAACAAGGAAAAGGCTACCTGCTGGTGGTGGGTGCCGGACATTGTGGAACAAGGTGTGATCTTGGCAGCGACCCATGAAGCTTTTATTTCTTTGCATGTTGATCACTACTGCACTGTTCAGATTCTTCAAGGTAGTAGCAGATTCTCTGCATTTTCCTCTATACGAATTTTGGCTTGTTTGATGTTCTTTACTTTTTTTTTCTCCAAATTAATCATCTAATCTAAGTTCCTAATGGAAGTAGCTTTTTGTGTGTGTAATCATGCTTCCTTTACTTCTATCGCTAATTTATTAACTGATGAAGACATATTATTGTTAGTTGGATGAGACTTGATGCTATACTGCTAGTAGATAGACTAGGGTGCAAACTGTCTTAATGTGTGCAAATAACAATGCAAACCAACCTCGTATTCTTTGAGGAATAAACTGATATTATGGTTACAATTTTTAACAGAAGCAAGGAATCTTAGTAAGCATTATATATTGATGCCACATGGTTTGCTGCACCTTAGGACTGTCAGTTGGGCATGTCCATATAAAACGCGTGCATTATCGGGCCAACCATTCTTCCTTTTTCTACCTCAACTGACGACAAGCATTATAGTAACATGTTGTTTATGTAAATTCTAGATTCTCAAATATGTCCCCGACCTCGCGCAATCGATCGCCCATCTGATCTCGTCGTCCAACGACCAAGAGTTCTGAGATGAATGTGGGGTGCTCCTCAGGAAACATAGGTGAGATGAGCTTGCACTCAGTTCTTAATTATATTTTTCCTATAGTCTTTATGTGTAATATTGGCACTACATTAATGTAATTTCTATTGTATTCATGTTGTAAAATACGACTTTAGCATCACATGATGTGCAATAATAAGAGCAAAATTTATCATCCACTTTACAGAGATAATTCTGTATCAAATGTACTTAAACACACTATGTTCACATTTAGACCCATTTGTCAATGTATATCTTGTTTTACTTCTGGTGGTGCTTGATTACACCCCTCTTCTTTTGTCACTTTTTATTCACCCCCTAGTTGTACTCTTCTCGTCATTGTATTTGTCTATCAGCCATCCCTTCTCTTCCCTTGTGCTTCCCTCTTTTTTCTGGTGTTCTTCAAATCTCCATGCCTTAGAGCAAATCTGATTGCTTAACAATGGGGACAAAAAAATTATAGTAAGCCATGTGATATGCTAGGAGCTAGCCTGGCTTCGGTTGATGTTCTGATAAGGATATCTTATGTAACCAAACTGTTTGAAATGTCTTCTATTTTTGAGAAATTGTTTAGATCTTTGGGATCATTGGCAACTCGCAAGTTTGAACAAATTCTCATTTCTATGATTTCTCAAACATACAAGTTCTTTTGTAGGGACATGGCAGAAAGTAGCAAGTCCACAAGTTGATCTAAGATGTTCCGATGATTGCTTTTGTTCGTAACAAGGTAGACATATTTTGTTCATATGGAAGCTGATGTCGGCTTGGTGATTGAAGGATTTGTCTCTTTCATGATATTTTGTAGTAGTCAAGTGATCAAACAATTGGTCTCTTAGGGCTTAGCCCTTATATTTTATAGCAGGACACATCTTGTATGTTGACTTGTGTATTTTCTTCATGGTTGTAACATACTTGAGTGAAGATAATATGTTGAATAAATGTATTAGTGAATGGTATCTTGTGATGAATAGAAGAGTGCAATTATTTGTATATGTATTGTGAACTGAACATGAATTGAATACTATGAATGTAATTTTATTCAAAATATGGTGCAAATGCATTTTCTACTGAAACATAGAGCCCTGGCAGCAAAAGTGTCGGCATAAGTATTGGGTGTCACACTATGTGTCGCCATAGCTCATTGACACAAAAACTGTCGGCGTAACAATGGACGTTGCACTATGTGTCGGCATAGCATGGTATCAGATGATCTGTCGGCTTATCTTAGTCTGTCGGTATAGAAATGTCTGTCGCCATAGATCCCACCAACCCCATCAAATTATCTGTCGGTGTAGATTTATCTGTCGGCGAAGACCTTTCCCGGCAGGACTATAGGCGACAACTCATTTCTGTCGCCAAAAGTCTTTGCCAACAGTAAGTGTGTCGCCTTAGGTGACCTACGCCGACAGATTGCTTGACGTTGATTTCAGTGTCGTGGTGTAGTGTTTAAAGGTGCTCTGCATTTATGTTTTACGGTCTCAGAAAGGGCTAGCGAGATACCATCTTGTTATATCATATCATGATTGTTTTGAGAAAGTGTTGTCATCCGAGGTTTATTATTATTGCTCGCTAGTTGATTATGCCATTGATATGAGTAGACATAAGACCTGAAAGTTATTGTGAATGTGGTTAGTTCATGCTCTTTGCTGAGAACTTTAAATGTTGGCTTACATATTTACAACAACAAGAGCAAACATAGTTTGTCAAAGTTTTTCTTTATCACTTTCAGTTTATCAACTGAATTGCTTGAGGACAAACAAAGGTTTAAGCTTGGGGGAGTTGATATGTCTACAACGTATCTACTTTTCCAAACACTTTTGCCCTTGTTTTGGACTCTAACTTGCATGATTTGAATAGAACTAACCCGGACTGACATTGTTTTCAGCAGAATTGCCATGGTGTTGTATTTCTGCAGAAATAAAAAGTTCTCGAAATGACCTGAAAATCCACGGAGAATTATTTTTGAAAATATAAAAAATATATGCGGAAAGATCTACGTCAGGGGCCCCACACCCTGTCCACGAGGGTGGGGGCGCCCCCTCCCCTTGGGCGAGTCCCCCTGCCTCGTGGGCCCCCTGATGCTCCACCGACGTACCCCGGAACTCCATATATTCACTTTCGGGGAGAAAAAATCAAAGAGGAAGAATTATCGCATTTTACAATACGGAGCCGCCGCCAAGCCCTAATCTCTCTCGGGAGGGCTGATCTGGAGTCCGTTCGGGGCTCCGGATAAAGGAGATCGTCGCCATCGTCATTATCAACCTTCCTCCATCACCAATTCCATGATGCTTACCGCCGTGCGTGAGTAATTTCATCGTAGGCTTGCTGGACGGTGATTGGTTGGATGTTATTTACCATGTAATCGAGTTAGTTTTGCTAGGATTTGATCCCTAGTATCCACTATGTTCTAAGATTGATGTTGCTATGACTTTGTCATGCTTAATGCTTGTCACTAGGGCCCGAGTGCCATGATTTCAGATCTGAACCTATTATGTTTTTATGAATATATGTGTGTTCTTGATCCTATCTTGCAAGTCAACAGTCACCTACTATGTGTTATGATCCGGCAACCCCGAAGTGACAATAATCGGGACCACTCCCGGTGATGACCGTAGTTTGAGGAGTTCATGTATTCACTATGTGTTAATGCTTTGGTCCCGTACTCTATTAAAAGGAGGCCTTAATATCCCTTAGTTTCCACTCGGACCCCGCTGCCACGGGAGGGTAGGACAAAATATGTCATGCAAGTTCTTTTCCATAAGCACGTATGGCTATATTTGGAATACATGCCTACATTACATTGATGAACTGGAGCTAGTTCTGTGTCACCCTAGGTTATAACTTTTACATGATGAATTGCATCCGACATAATTCCCCATCACCGATCCAATGCCTACGAGCTTTTCACATATTGCTTTTTGCTTATTTACTTTTCCACTGCTACTGTTACAAAAACTACAAAAACACTATCATTACTTTTATTGCGGTTACCACTATTTTCATATTACTTTCCTACGGAATTACCTTGCTGCAGATACTAAGTTTTCAGGTGTGGTTGAATTGACAACTCAGCTGCTAATACTTAAGAGTATTCTTTGGCTCCCCTTGTGTCGAATCAATAAATTTGAGTTGAATACTCTACCCTCGAAACTGTTGCGATCCCCTACACTTGTGGGTTATCAATCGTCGTCTTTATTATATCAGTTTAGCTACGTATCTGTCGACTAATTTTCCAATTCGGGGGCAGTCAATTTTTGAACGAAGGAAGGACCTCGCGAGAGATAAGGAAGGGGATCGCCGTCATCACCCCCTTGTCTATCTTATGGTTCAGGATGGGGCGTTGGTGGATGGTGGTGGCACGCTTCGCTGAAGAAAAAATCGGCCACCGAGGGGGTGGGGGCTAGAGGGATGGCCGGGGGCAGTGGGGGCGGTTCCAGGGAGGGCGGGTGGCGAGGCGGTCTCGTGAGCGCCGCCGGCCATGGGTGGCGGCGAACCGCCAGGCACGTTTGGCGGTCTAGGGGCTGAGGAAGAAGAAGGTTCAGGCGCCACACGATCTTCATCCACCGGTCCACGAATCGACTGACCCTAACTGAAAATTTTAGTCGACTGATCTGTAACCTCTCCCTTATTATATTATTATAGAAGGGTTTGACGCGCTTTGGTGCGCCGTCTGTCATGCTAGGTTTTCATAATCTTTTTACTCCCTCTTAAGTCTCATGGCCGGGCATGGGGAATGAGCACCGGCGATTATTTAGATTAGGTTTAGAGCAGGGTTTAGTTTGATTTATGTGAAAAATGTAATGAATTTTGTTTAGTTTATATTAAAATGTTCAAAATGCAATGAATTTTTTTCGTTTTATATGAAAACTGTCGTGTTTGCATGAATTTCATCCCTTTAGTTCAAACAGTGGTTAAAATATATGAGAATATTGTTGGATGGCGCCTTCTGTCTCCGTGCCCGCGGACGTATGCCGGAGCAAATTTGCGAGCCAGCGTTGAATATGCTCTTATATTATGAGTCGGAGGAAGTAAACGAGTTTTAGACACACCCAACGAAAACAACAAAGTATTGTGTTTCAAATCAAAAATTTTAGCATGTTAATTATGCTTTACTCGATGCTTCCTCTTGATCGAAGGTAAACGTCAAGGGAGGCTGCCCGCCTGCAGCCCCACTCCCGTACGTCCGCTACACCCGATTCGCATGTAAACAACCAACGCCCATTGTTCCTATCGCCCCATATTTCGTTGGTTAACCGGGCGTCGGATTGACAGAGCTGGCATTTGGAGCAATTTATTGGACACTGTGACTGGATCCTAGCACGTACGTACTGTACTATATATGCTCCCACACGAACTAGTACATCTCAAGCAAGAAAAGCCATGGAAAGCACAAGGATCTCCCTGCTCTCCCTTCTTCCGTTCCTTCTCCTCGCGACCGCTGCCGAGGCAACCGGCGGCGAGCTCAGCACGTTCATCGTCCACGTGCAAGCAGAGGAGAACCGGGTGTTCGGCACCGCGGACGACCGGAAGGCGTGGTACCACTCGTTCCTCCCGGAACATGGCCGGCTCGTGCACGCGTACCACCACGTCGCCAGCGGGTTCGCGGCTCGGCTGACGCGCCCGGAGCTCGAGGCGTTGTCCGCCATGCCCGGGTTCCTCAGCGCGACCCGCGCCCGGACGTACACCACGCTGACGACGCACACGCCCGAGTTCCTGGGGCTGAACGTGGAGCAGGGGCGGCGGAACTACACGTCGGAGTTCGGCGCCGGGGTCATCGTCGGTGTCATCGACACTGGAATCTTCCCGGACCACCCGTCCTTCAGCGACGACGGCATGCCGCCGCCGCCGGCCAAGTGGAAGGGGCGCTGCGACTTCAGCGGCACCTCGTGCAACAATAAGCTCATCGGCGCGCGCAACATGGTCGCCGCCCTCAACGGTCCGAACGGCACTTCCGCGCGGGTGCCGCCGGTCGATGAGTTTGGGCACGGGACTCACACCGCAGGCACCGCCGCCGGAGCGGTCGTGCCGGGCGCTAACGTGCTCGGCCACGCATGGGGCACCGCCGCCGGGATGGCGGTCCGTGCGCACATCGCCGTGTACAAGGTGTGCTACGGAAATGTTGTAGTAGACTGCGAGGATGCCGACATACTGGCTGCCGTTGACGCCGCCGTGGGTGACGGCTGCGATGTCATCTCCATGTCTCTCGGCGGGCCGTCGGTGCCCTTTCACCTCGACGCTATGGCCATCGGGACGTTCGGCGCCATCGAGAAGGGCGTCTTTGTGAGCATGGCTGCTGGCAACTCTGGCCCGGGAGAGAGCACCGTGTTAAACGAGGCTCCATGGATGCTCACCGTCGCCGCGGGCACCATGGACCGCACGATCCGTTCGATCGTGCAGCTGGGGAACGGCGCGCATTTCCATGGCGAGTCGCTCTACCAGCCAGACGTTGGTTTCTGCCCGCTGGTGTCTGCCGGCGCAAGCGGGAAGCCACTCGCCGAGTTCTGCGGAAACGGCTCGCTGGACGGCGTCGACGTCAAGGGCAAGATAGTGCTATGTGAACTCACGAAAAACATCTCGGTGATCAACCAAGGTGAGGTAGTGGAGAGTGCGGGCGGCGTCGGCATGATCTTGGCGAGCCCGTTTTTCCGAGGGTACGACAAGTTAGCCCAGGCGAACATCCTCCCGGCGTCGAGCGTCGACTACCTCGCAGCCGCAGCCATCAAATCCTACCTCAACTCCACGCCGAACCCGGTGGCGCGTATGGGCTTCAGGGGTACATTCCTCGGCACGTCACCTGCTCCGTCGATCATCTTCTTCTCGTCTCGCGGGCCTAGCCGTCAGGGCACTGGCGTTCTGAAGCCCGACATCACGGGCCCCGGAATGAACGTGCTCGCGGCATGGCCTTTTCAGGTTGGCCCACCGTCGGCGCCGGTTCTCCCTGGGCCGACCTTCAACATCATCTCCGGCACGTCCATGTCGACACCGCACCTCGCCGGCATTGCGGCGCTGATCAAGAGCAAGCACCCGGACTGGTCGCCAGTGGCAATCAAGTCGGCCATGATGACGACCGCCGACATCACCGACCGCTCTGGTAATCCCATACTCAACGAGCAGCGTGTGGCGGCCAACCTCTTCGCCACCGGCGCGGGACACGTCAACCCAATGAAGGCCGCTGACCCTGGCCTAGTCTACGACATTACCCCCGAGGATTACATCGGCTACCTCTGTAGCATGTACACGAGCCAGCAAGTCTCGGTGATTGCGCGCCGGCGGATCACCTGCTCGACCACCGTCGTGATCAGCGACCGCCTGCTGAATTATCCGTCGATCTCTGTCGCTTTCGCAGCGTCCTGGAATTCCACTACGCCGGTGGTGGTAAGGCGCAAGGTGAAGAACGTCGGGGAGGTTCCTTCGGTGTACTACGCTGCGATCGATATGCCAAGCAGCGCCGTAAGCGTGGACGTATTTCCGAGGGAGCTGGAATTCGTCGAAGAGGGCCAGGAGCTGACTTTCTCCGTATACTTGTGGCCGAGACAGAGTGGTGCGAGGGTGGTGCAGGGTGCGCTGCGGTGGGTGTCCGAGAAGCACACCGTACGGAGCCCAATCTCTATCACCTTTGCCTGATCACAAACTTGATTTTTCACAAGACAATAGGTCGGATACAGATGGAGGGATCCAAGAGCAAGCTATCACCCACCTTTCTTTCTCCCCCCCTTCTCTCGAAATAGGCTCTTTCCCTGATTTATAAACAAAGTCACATGATCAATGTTACAGATGCCGAGGATAACCTCAATTTTGTCCCTCCCCTTCTTCCACTGTTGAGAGACGGCGTTGAGATGGCCCGACCTGATCCCTAACCTTCTCCGTCTCAGAGAAGGCTGGACGGAGTCAGGAGAGGAGAGGTGCATAGTGGTAGACCGTGTCTTCCCACTGGGGTGTTTGGTGTGAGATGCCCATGGCCGGCGGATCGATTGCTTGACCACCTTGGTGATCAGCGACCGCCTGTTGAACTACCCGTCGATCTCGGTCTCTTTCCCAGCATCCTGGAATTCAACGGCGCCGGTGGTAAGAGGACACTCCAGAATGGCTTCAAGCTTTTATTCGATGGAAGCGGAGGACGCCATGTTATTAGTTTTTCCTGCAAAAAAAAATAGAATTGGAACTGCTGGAACAGTCAATGGACGAACACTGAGCATGATAACTTCAAGCCTTTTCCCAATAACTTTTTCAGCAAACCATAGCAAAGAATACAAACACAACTTCACCTGTCAGGTCGGCACCAATAACACACACTTTGTACCTGTTGAAGACAAACCGTTCATACATTGTTCAGGTAACATAGGAGGTTATGATGCAATTATAATATAGGATACCTTTGTGTACCTGTAGTACAGTTGCATCTCCTATTGTTGTTATGGCATGTTCAGACGCAAGCCTCATTATTGTGACTGTGCTTATCACATTCTTGGCTTCTTGCCCTATCAGAGATAACCAAAATAAATTAGCATTTGGTGTTTGGTAGTGTAATCATTGTTATCAAGTTAGTGAGATAAATAAGCGAGACGTTAACTCACAAAAAAATTGTTAGGATCAGTGGAATTCAAGAATGCCACGTCTACAGTTAGAGGTGCATTCATATTATGCGATGTATTTTATTGATCATCGTTTGCTGACATAACTCTAGGTGCACGCATTGGTTCACCAAGACTATATGTGAAGGTATCAAGAATGTACGTATCAGCTATGTATTGCAATACCTAGTCATAATCAGGTATAATATTCCTATTGATCTGTAAGTAACACATTGGAAATATAATTAACCTCATGTGATGTAGCAACACGTCTTGTAGAATGTAGACAAAAGAGAAAGGGAAGAAGAGTCGCACATGTATGGTACAACAAGCAGAAGAAGCCCAACCTCCAAAGTGGCATCAACTGCGAAGGAAAGTGGCAGCAACTGAGCGGGTCCTCCAAGCGGTGGATAACCTCACATCATTGTTCCCTGTCAACACGCACAACACCTCGTCATTGGTTCAGATATTAACTGAAGATGCACAATGTTTATTATTCATGCTAGAATTGTATTAACCGAAAACTTAGTACATGTGTGAATACATAGACCAAAACAGAGTGTCCCTAATATGCCTCTACTAGACTAGCTCGTTAAACAAAGATGGTTATGTTTCCTAACCATAGACATGAGTTTTCATTTGATCACCGGGATCACATCATTAGGAGAATGATGTGATGGACAAGACCCATCCGTTAGCTTAGCAACTTGATCGTTTAGTTTTACTGCTATTGCTTTCTTCATGACTTATACATGTTCCTATGACTATGAGATTATGCAACACCCGAATACCGGAGGAACACCTTGTGTGCTATCAAACGTCACAACGTAACTTGGTGATTATAAAGATGCTCTACAGGTGTCTCCGAAAGTGTTCGTTGTGTTGGCATAGATCAAGAATAGGATTTGTCACTATGAGTGTCGGAGAGGTATCTCTTGGGCCCTCTCGGTAATGCACATCATAATAAGCCTTGCAAGCAAACGACTAATGAGTTAGTCATGAGATGATGTATTACGGAACGAGTAAAGAGACTTGTGGTAACGAGATTGAACTAGGTATTGAGATACCGACGATCGAATCTCGGGCAAGTAACATACCGATGACAAAGGGAACAACGTATGTTGTTATGTGGTTAAATCGATAAAGATCTTCGTAGAATATGTAGGAGCCAATATGAGCATCCAGGTTCCGCTATTGGTTATTGAGCGAATATGAGTCTCGGTCATGTCTACATAGTTCTCGAACCCGTAGGGTCCGCATGCTTAACGTTCGATGATGATCGGTATTATGAGTTTATGAGTTTTGATGTACTGAAGGTAGTTCGTAGTCCCGAATGAGATCACTGATACGTCCAAAACGTATCTATAATTTCTGCTTGCTCCATGCCTCTTTTGTGTGATATTGCTATGATATTTATGCACTTCCATACACTTTTGATCATATTTGGACTAACCTATTAACTCAGTGCACCACAGTGCCAGTTCCTGTTTTCTGTTGTTTTTCTATTTCAGGTTTCCCCCATATTAAAAGTGCCCTAAAAATTCCGGGAAAAATACAGGAAAAATCAGCGTATCGGAAGCTTCAAGAAAACCAAAGCAGGGCCAGAGGGGAGCCTGGGGTGGCACAGGCGGCCACCCGGCGCGGCCCCACCCCTGGCCACGCCAGGGGGGCGCCTGGGGCTCCACCTCCGCCTCTGGTGACCCCCTTTTGCATATATATTGCTCGCGTCCCGAAACCCTCGAGGACAGAACCCTTTTCTCCAGAAGCAATTCCGATCTCCGCCGCCATCGCCACCAAGTTTCGGGGGACCAGAATTCCTGTGCCGGCATCCTGCCGGGACGGGGAAGTGCCCCCGGATTCATCTCCATCGACGTTGCTTCCTCCCTCCATGATGCGGGAGTAGTTCCTCCTCGGGGCTGAGGTTTCTACCAGTAGCTATGTGGTCAATTCTCTCTCCCATGATGTGATCTTCGTTGTGATCATAGGCTATGTTAATCTAGGGCGATCCCATGATATTTCCCCTTCATCTATGTATTGGATTGATGTACTCACTTGTCTTTATCTAGTATAATCCCCGAGACCAAGGTGACAGCGTTCTATTGGACATGGATTAGAAGAATATTTTCATGAGTGATTTCCTCTTTTGTGTGTTGATTGAAGATTGAGAGTCTCTTGGTGCTTGTCTTTGAGTATCCTTGAGATATGTTATGGTGATTGTGGTACTCTCTTTGGATGGCCGCGGTGACATTGGGAAATCCATAGATTGAGAACTACGAACTTAGAGGTGTGCTTTTGTAGCCCTACATAATTCTCGTCCTCTCTTGACCACAAAGGAATGACCTCCGAGTGCGTCTCCATTATGGGAAATATCATGTGATTCGATTATGTTAATGTTGTTGGGAGTTGCCACTAGTGAAAGTATGAAGCATAGGCCTTGTTTCCACCATTGCAATACCATTTGTGCTCACGTTTACCACTTGTTTGCTTGCTGCACTTTTTATTTCAGATTTACAAATACATCTTTTGCCATCCATATCACTTGCCATTTAACATCTCTTCGCCGAACTAGTGCACCTATACATCTGACAAGTGTATTAGGTGTGTTAT
The DNA here is from genome assembly GCA_902687465.1 of Secale cereale. Taxonomy (NCBI): domain Eukaryota; kingdom Viridiplantae; phylum Streptophyta; class Magnoliopsida; order Poales; family Poaceae; genus Secale; species Secale cereale. The sequence continues at coordinate 765,062,207 of LR738710.1, forward strand.
GGACACAAGAGACTTCTTGTATCTTGATTGCAGGGTTGCTTGAAAGGGGTACGTTCAACCTCCACTTCCTTGAGTTCGATAAACCTTGGGTTACTCACTTAAGGGAAATTTGCTGTTGTCCTACAAACCTCTGCTCTTGGAGGCCCAACACTGTCTACAGGAATAGAAGCGTGTAGTAGACATCAAGCTATTTCTGGCGCCGTTGGCGGGGAAGTGAGGTAAGTGAAGGTACCTTCTCTAGATCTTGCAATTAAATCTTTTTGTTTCTTGTTTTTATTTCACTAGTTTTGCTTAATGGAAAACAACAAAAATATGAGAGAGCTTTATAAGCTCTACCTTGAACTTGGACATGATGTGTTTGAAGAGAAAATTAAAAAACCTTTGGAACTTTATTATTTGCATAACAATCATGATAGTGGTGATGTTATTAGTATGTTTTTTTAATATCAATATTGCTAATGACATGGAAAGCTCTAAGCTTGGGGATGACACGTTTGTTGAACATGATATTTTTAGTCCCCCAACTTTTGAAGAGAAAATTTACTTTGATGATACTTTGCTTCCTATATATGATGATTACAATGATAAATGTGAGCTTTTTAGTTCACCTACTATTGAGGATAAAATTTATTATGATTATGATATGCCTCCTAAATATGATGATTACCATGATGGTTATGATTGCTTAACTCTCACTATTCCTAATAAGAAAGATTATTCTTATGTGGAGAGTAAGAGTACCTTTTTGCATGTGGATCATGGTAACAATGCTTTATGTGATGCTTATATTGTTGAGTTTATTCGTGATCCCACTAAAAATTATTATGAGAAGGGAACATATGCTTATAGATATTTCAATAATATCAAGTTCCCTCTCTTTATGTTGAAGGTTTGGAAGCTGCACTTGTTTTGTCTTCCTATGCTTATTGCTTTGTGCTTCAATGAATTATTCTATTGCAATATTCCTATGCATAGGAAGCATGTTAGGCTTAAATGTGTTTGGTATTTGCTTCTTGATGCTCTCTTTTGTTCTTCAACTCTTATTCCTACGAGAGCATCATTAAAGTCTCATGCCTAGCTTAAAGGCATAAAAGAAAGCGCTTTTGGGAGGCAGCCCACAACGAATTAGGTTTTATTTTGCTTTTGTTGTGTCTTGATGTTTGTTACTACAGTAGCATCATCATTGTATCTTTTCTTTTTAGCTTTGTGCCAAGTTTAGCCTCCGATTGCAAAAAAGTTCAAAAGTTGTGACGTGCTGTCCAGAAAACAGATTCTGTCCTTGGACAGAAAAATTCGTATAAAATCACCAGATCATCTTTTTGATCTGAATATTTTTGACAGCGTGCTCTATACAATTGGATTCCGGGCGTCTGTTCTGAGTTTTTTGATTTGAGTTGCAGAAGTGCCCCGAAAAAATTATTTACTACCTGCTGGTCTGTTTTTCACAGATTCTGTCCTGTTTTGCCTTTTCTTCGTTTTGCAAACCTTGAGCTTGCTTTTTCTTTGCAAAAACCTTTTGGCAATCTTGAGAAATAGTAGCTATTCAAGATTATCCTTATTCCCAGTAGGGAAAAATTATTTTATTGTGGGTACTAACCTCGCTAATCAGATTATGATGAGTTATGTATGAAGGGAGTTTTCAAGTGTGCGAGGGAAGATGATAAAAGAAGATTCAGGAGGGTCAAACGCTCAAGCTTGGGGATGCCCCCGTGCACCCCCAAGAAATATTCAAGAAGACTCAAGCGTCTAAGCTTGGGGATGCCCCCGTGCATTCCCTTCTCCATCAACAATTATCAGTTCGTCTTTCGTTCCACTATACTTTAATCACTTCATGCGTTATGTGCTATGCTTGGAGCGTCTCGCTCTTAGTTTCCTTTTTAGTTTTCTTTAGCTTTGCTTGCTGTTCATAACAAGTTAGAACCCAGCTTTCTTTGTGTGGGAGAGAAACACGCTCCACTTCAACCTAGAACACAACATAGGATTTTCATGCTTATCTTTGTTGTGTGTGTTCTTTGTCTTTCCATAGCTGTTGTCATGTTTAGCTCTTAGTTTTCATGCTTTTCTTTTTAAAGAGCTTTTGTTTAGTTGGTTGTTGAACTCTCTTGAGTTTTCATGTTTATCTTGTTAAGAGAGTTTGCCTGTTGCACTGAGTTGTGTGTCTTAACTTAAAGTAGGTAAATGAGGTTGCTATTTAATTTTAGTAGTAACTTGCAATAGTTTTGAGGTATTGCCATGAGTAATGTCTGAACTTTTGGTGTCAAGAGCTTTAGCCTATTAGTGATAGATGTCGTATTTTGGGCAATCCGTGTTTATTTTCGAAAACCTACAAAATAGTTGAGAACTTTAGCTACTAGATGGATCACTAATCTTTGGAGGGATCGAATATTAGAGTACACTCACGTACCATGAGCCGAGGATGCGCAAGGATAACCAAACCCCCATACACTCCTCCTCGGGGTACTTGTCTCTTTGTGAACCTCCTAATTAGATTGAGAGTTACCGATAATAAGTGCATGAGTTCTTCGGACTAATGTGAGTATTCGAAAGTTGACACTTCCACCTAGCCATATTTTTCTAGCCTCTTCGGTACCGTGCATTGCCCTTTCTCACCTCGAGAGTTGGCGCATACTTCGCCGGTGCATCCAAATCCTTGGCACGATACGCTCTGTCATCATAAGCCTCATTATATCCTTCCTCAAAACAGCCACCATACCTACCTATCAAGGCATTTCCATAGCCTTTCCGAGATACATTGCCATGCAACAGTCATCTTCTCATGACTTGATCTTCATGTCATACATGCCTTTTTGCTTGATCGATGAGCCGCATGCTAGTTGGGCCTTGCCCTAATCATTGCTACATGACGCGCTAGTATCATTGCATTTCCTGCTACACTGGCAGAGGCATACATTTGCATACATCATGATAGTTTCATTTTCTTTATGTTGAGTACTTTTGTAAAGTGTGAAAGATCTTCTATACTTCTTGTAATACATAGAGTGTTGCCCCTAAAGTGAGGAAAAGATCCCAAAGAGGACAAATCAAAAGATCCCAAAGAGGACAAATGAGAGTTAAATAGAAAGAGCCATTGAGGCCACAAAAAAAAAGAGAAAAAGAAATAAAAAGAGAGAAGGGGGCACACTACTATTTCTTTTGAGAGATCCACACTCGTACTCCATCTTATACCTTGTACTCCATAGAGATTATCATTCATGCATATAGCTATGTGGGGACCTTTACACTATAGAACTTGGCTTGTATATTCCAATGATGAGCCTCCTCAAAAGAGCTCTAGGTCTTCTTGAGCAAGCAAGTTGGATGCACCCCCACTAGTTCCATTGGAGAGCTTACCTTAGCTCATATGTGCATCCGTTGCATGGCAATCCCTACTCCTCACATCATATCTATCATTTGGCTTTCTCTCGCCGATGATTGTCCTCATTGATGTGAGCCTTTCACACCTTTTTTTGTCTTCCCCCTCTATCATTTTTCTCTCTTTGCCATCCTAAGTGTCGACTTTCTTGCTTACGCTCATCCATTGCATGAGTGCTCAAAATACCGAAAGGGAGTGGATCATCTTGACTTGTACCTGGCTGACGGTCTGGGGATGAGTCAAGATAAGATTCCAAAGAAGACCAAGTGTGAAACTTTAGTAGATTAAGTTCTCAACAATAAAAAAAACTATGTTTTACTCTCTCATATATCCCTATCCCCTTTCTTGCACGCAAACACCATTTGGAGACATTCGAGTCACGGACAGCGAGAGCTCTTGCACCTTTATGTTCTTATGTCACTTGTTACAATGCTAATATAGGCTCTTGCTTGTTATGACTTGAATTGAATTACGTGCCTTGATTGCTTTACTTAAAAGTTCTTATATGGTTGATAGCATGTCACCACAGAAATTATGCTTGTTATCATTTACCTACTCGAGGACGAGCAGGAATTAAGCTTGGGGATGTTGATACGTCCAAAACGTATCTATAATTTCTGCTTGCTCCATGCCTCTTTTGTGTGATATTGCTATGATATTTATGCACTTCCACACACTTTTGATCATATTTGGACTAACCTATTAACTCAGTGCACCACAGTGCCAGTTCCTGTTTTCTGTTGTTTTTCTATTTCAGGTTTCCCCCATATTAAAAGTGCCCTAAAAAATCCGGGAAAAATACAGGAAAAATCAGCGTATCGGGAGCTTCAAGAAAAACCAAAGCAGGGCCAGAGGGGAGCCTGGGGTGGCCCAGGCGGCCACCCGACGCGGCCCCACCCCTGGCCGCGCCAGGGGGGCGCCTGGGGCCCCACCTCCGCCTCTGGTGACCCCCTTTTGCATATATATTGCTCGCGTCCCGAAACCCTCGAGGACAGAATCCTTTTCTCCAGAAGCAATTCCGATCTCCGCCGCCATCGCCGCCAAGTTTCGGGGGACCAGAATTCCTGTGCCGGCATCCTGCCGAGACGGGGAAGTGCCCCCGATTCATCTCCATCGACGTTGCTTCCTCCCTCCATGATGCGGGAGTAGTTCCTCCTCGGGGCTGAGGTTTCTACCAGTAGCTATGTGGTCAATTCTCTCTCCCATGATGTGATCTTCGTTGTGATCATAGGCTATGTTAATCTAGGGTGATCCCATGATATTTCCCCTTCCTCTATGTATTGGATTGATGTACTCACTTGTCTTTATCTAGTATAATCCCCGAGACCAAGGTGACAGCGGTCTATTGGACATGGATTAGAAGAATATTTTCATGAGTGATTTCCTCTTTTGTGTATTGATTGAAGATTGAGAGTCTCCTGGTGCTTGTCTTTGACTATCCTTGAGATATGTTGTGGTGATTGTGGTACTCTCTTTGGATGGCCGCGGTGACATTGGGAAATCCATAGATTGAGAACTACGAACTTAGAGGTGTGCTTTTGTAGCCCTACATAATTCTCGTCCTCTCTTGACCACAAAGGAATGACCTCCGAGTGCGTCTTCATTATGGGAAATATCATGTGATTCGATTATGTTAATGTTGTTGGGAGTTGCCACTAGTGAAAGTATGAAGCCTAGGCCTTGTTTCCACCATTGCAATACCATTTGTGCTCACGTTTACCACTTGTTTGCTTGCTGCACTTTTTATTTCAGATTTACAAATACATCTTTTGCCATCCATACCACTTGCCATTTAACATCTGTTCGCCGAACTAGTGCACCTATACATCTGACAAGTGTATTAGGTGTGTTGGGGACACAAGAGACTTCTTGTATCTTGATTGCAGGGTTGCTTGAAAGGGATACGTTCAACCTCCACTTCCCTGAGTTCGATAAACCTTGGGTTACTCACTTAAGGGAAATTTGCTGCTGTCCTACAAACCTCTGCTCTTGGAGGCCCAACACTGTCTACAGGAATAGAAGCGTGTAGTAGACATCAATCATGGACATGACGAGAAGTCTCAGGATGTCCGAGACATAAATATTAATAAATTGGACGACTATATTCGGACACCGGAACTGTTCCGGGTGTTATCGGATAAAACCGGAGTGCCGGAGGGGGTAACCGTGAAGGAAATATGCCCTAGAGGCAATAATAAAGATGTTATTTGTATTTCCTTATATCATGATAAATGTCTTTTATTCATGCTAGAATTGTATTAACCGGAAACTTAGTACATGTGTGAATACATAGACAAAATAGTATGTCCCTAGTATGCCTCTACTAGACTAGCTCGTTAATCAAAGATGGTTATGTTTCCTAACCATAGACATGATTTGTCATTTGATCAACGGGATCACATCATTAGGATAACGATGTGATGGACAAGACCCATCAGTTAGCTTAGCACTATGATCGTTTAGTTTTACTACTATTGCTTTCTTCATGACTTATACATGTTCCTATGACTATGAGATTATGCAACTCCCGTATACCGGAGGAACACCTTGTGTGCTATCAAACGTCACAACGTAACTGGTGATTATAAAGATGCTCTACAGGTGTCTCCGAAGGTGTTCATGGTACTGGCATAGATCAAGAATAGGATTTGTCACTCCAAGTGTCGGAGAGGTATCTCTGGGCCCTTTCGGTAATGCACATCATAATAAGCCTTGCAAGCAAACGACTAATGATAGTCACGGGATGATGTATTACGGAACGAGTAAAGAGACTTGCCGGTAACGAGATTGAACTAGGTATTGAGATACCGACGATCGAATCTCGGGCAAGTAACATACCGATGACAAAGGGAACAACGTATGTTGTTATGCGGTTTGACCGATAAAGATCTTCGTAGAATATGTAGGAGCCAATATGACCATCCAGGTTCTGCTATTGGTTGTTGACCAGAGATGAGTCTCGGTCATGTCTACATAGTTCTCGAACCCGTAGGGTCCGCACGCTTAATGTTTGATGACGATCGGTATTATGAGTTTATGAGTTTTGATGTACCGAAGGTAGTTCGGAGTCCCGGATGATATCACGGACATGATGAGGAGTCTCGGAATGTCCGAGATGTAAAGATTGATATATTGGACGACTATATTCGGACACCGGAAGTGTTCCGGAAAAGTTTCGGATTTAACCGGAGTGCCGGGGGGGGTTACCGGAACCCCCCAAGGGAATATTGGGCCCTAGTGGGCTTTAGGGGAGAGAGAGGGAAGCAGTCAGGAGGTGGCACGCCCCCTCCCAAACAGGAGTCCGAATTGGACTAGGGGAGGGGGGCGCGGCCCCTCTTTCCCTCTCCCTCTCCCTCTCCTTCCTCCCCCCTCTCTCCTTCTTGGTGGACTCCTACTAGGAATATGATTGCCTCTCTTGGTGCGCCATAGAGGGCTGGCCGGCCTCGCCCTTGCTCCTTTATATACGGGGGCAGGGGGCACCCAAAGACACACAAGTTGATTTGTTGATCTCTCCCAACCGTGTGCGGTGCCCCCCTCCACAGAAACACACCTCGGTCATATCGTTGCAGCGCTTAGGCAAAGCCCTGCAATGGTAGCTTCATCATCTCCGTCACCACGCCGGCGTGCTGACGAAACTTTCCCGCGAGGTTCTACTGGATCAAGACCTCATGGGACGTCATCAAGCTGAACGTGTGCAGAACGCGGAGGCTCCGTACGTTCGGTGCTTGATCGGTTGGATCGCGAAGAAAGTACGACTACATCAACCGCGTCACTAGACGCTTCCGCTCCCGGTCTACGAGGGTACGTGGGCACACTCTCCCCTCTCGTTGCTATGCATCTAGTAGATAAATCTTGCGTGATCGAAGGAAAAATTTGAAATACTACGTTCCCCAACATACTGGAACCTCGCCCCCC